>CM076673.1:40549225-41749225 GCA_038501925.1 Xenopus petersii
TCAGGCATAGCTTAGAAGGACAACCCCAGTTGAAAAAGGGGGGCAGCCAAATGGAAGGCAGATGATGGACTTCTGGCACTTGCCATTCCATCACTCTAGAGAGTTGGTTAAAGCACAGTGGACCAGAGCTGGCCTGGAGTTGAGTTTCTGGCAGAGGTTGGAATCAAACCCACAACCTTTTGGATCAGGTTATCGACCAGAGCCCTGCGCTCTACCGACTGAGCTATTCAGGCAGGCCCTTTTTGGAAAGGGCCTCAGGTTGGTATTGACTTTATTAGGCGGAAGATGGTCTTCCGGCAGTGCCGGTCAGTGTAGGAACAAGGGAACAATGAGTTATTATAGTCATCCGGAACCTTTCCCTAAAGGTCTAGTTTGCTGTGGTGTAATGGTTAAAGCACCTGTTTCTGCCCATGGGTTCCTGAGTTCAAATCCTGGTTGGCTGACTTTTCAGGTTTCTTTAGGTCTGTACAGAACCCTTTATTGTGTGCAGGCTCGCCAATGGCATTTTCTTCATGCTGCATTCAGGAGCGACTGCTATTTTGGAGACAGCAAAATCAGCACCCCCACATGGTTGTTCTATGGCGCATGCAGCAAATCAGCTTGTTTCTTTCAACAAAGGGCCCAGTGTGCGAGTCCCAGGGGTGCATTTCAGGGAAAGGTGCCTTTTCTTCTGGCTACATTAATGAGTAACCAATATTTCACATTTGTTAAAGCACCAAAACTTCCTTCGCTAATCAGCTTCTCAAAGGCTTAATTTCAAGAAGGTTCATCTGTGCCATCTTCTGCATCTGCATTCAAGAGTGACCTCTACTTTCTTTTTGGCAGAATTGCACCATAGCTGCCCTCGCTAGTCAGCTTCTCAAATCATCATCATTTATTTATATAGCGCTGTAAAGATTTGCTTGTTTTTTTTTATGCTTGGCACAGAACACTGTCCTCATTAAGCAATTTGCCAAAGTCAACTTCAGGCTGATACTAGGCAAACCTTTCCCAAAAGGTCTAGTTTGCTGTGGTGTAATGGTTAAAGCACCTGTTTCTGCCCATGGGTTCCTGAGTTCAAATCCTGGTTGGCTGACTTTTCAGGTTTCTTTATGTCTGTACAGAACCCTTTATTGTGTGCAGTCTCGCCAATGGCATTTTCTTCATGCTGCATTCAGGAGCGACTGCTATTTTGGAGACAGCAAAATCAGCACCCCCACATGGTTGTTCTATGGCGCATGCAGCAAATCAGCTTGTTTCTTTCAACAAAGGGCCCAGTGTGCGAGTCCCAGGGGTGCATTTCAGGGAAAGGTGCTTTTCTTCTGGCTACATTAATGAGTAACCAATATTTCACATTTGTTAAAGCACCAAAACTTCCTTCGCTAATCAGCTTCTCAAAGGCTTAATTTCAAGAAGGTTCATCTGTGCCATCTTCTGCATCTGCATTCAAGAGTGACCGCTACTTTCTTTTTGGCAGAATTGCACCATAGCTGCCCTCGCTAGTCAGCTTCTCAAATCATCATCATTTATTTATATAGCGCTGTCAAGATTTGCTTATTTTTTTTTATGCTTGGCACAGAACACTGTCCTCATTAAGCAATTTGCCAAGGTCAACTTCAGGCTGATGCTAGGCAAACCCCAAAAAGAGTTCTGTATGGGGAAAAAATAACCAAGTTGATGCTAAGGTAAGGGCAAGGTGCCAGATAGGGAAGCCCTGGCCTGAAGTAGAAGTACATACAGGCGTAGCTTAGAAGGACAACCCCAGTTGAAAAAGGGGGGCAGCCAAATGGAAGGCAGATGATGGACTTCTGGCACTTGCCCTTCCATCACTCTAGAGAGTTGGTTAAAGCACAGTGGACCAGAGCTGGCCTGGAGTTGGGTTTCTGGCTGAGGTGGGAATCGAACCCGCACCCCCACATGGTTGTTCTATGGCGCATGCAGCAAATCAGCTTGTTTCTTTCAACAAAGGGCCCAGCGTGTGAGTCCCAGGGGTGCATTTCAGGGAAAGGTGCCTTTTCTTCTGGCTACATTAATGAATAACCAATATTTCACATTTGTTAAAGCACCAAAACTTCCTTCGCTAATCAGCTTCTCAAAAGCTTAATTTCAAGAAGGTTCATCTGTGCCATCTTCTGCATTCAAGAGTGACCTCTACTTTCTTTTTGGCAGAATTGCACCATAGCTGCCCTCGCTAGTCAGCTTCTCAAATCATCATCATTTATTTATATAGCGCTGTCAAGATTTGATTATTCATTTTTTATGCTTGGCACAGAACACTATCCTCATTAAGCAATTTGCCAAGGTCAACTTCAGGCTGATGCTAGGCAAACCCCAAAAGAGTTCTGTATGGGGAAAAAATAACCAAGTTGATGCTAAGGTAAGGGCAAGGTGCCAGATAGGGAAGCCCTGGCCTGAAGTAGAAGTACATACAGGCATAGCTTAGAAGGACAACCCCAGTTGAAAAAGGGGGGCAGCCAAATGAAGGCGGATGATGGACTTCTGGCACTTGCCCTTGCATCACTCTAGAGAGTTGGTTAAAGCACAGTGGACCAGAGCTGGCCTTGAGTTGAGTTTCTGGCCGAGGTGGGAATCGAACCCACAACCTTTTGGATCAGGTTATCGACCAGAGCCCTGCGCTCTACCGACTGAGCTATTCAGGCAGGCCCTTTTTGGAAATTGCCTCAGGTTGGTATTGACTTTATTAGGAAGAAGATGGTCTTCCGGCAGTGCCGGTCAGTGTAGGAACAAGGGAACAATGAGTTATTATAGTCATCCGGAACCTTTCCCAAAAGGTCTAGTTTGCTGTGGTGTAATGGTTAAAGCACCTGTTTCTGCCCATGGGTTCCTGAGTTCAAATCCTGGTTAGCTGACTTTTCAGGTTTCTTTATGTCTGTACAGAACCCTTTATTGTGTGCAGGCTCGCCAATGGCATTTTCTTCATGCTGCATTCAGGAGCGACTGCTATTTTGGAGACAGCAAAATCAGCACCCCACATGGTTGTTCTATGGCGCATGCAGCAAATCAGCTTGTTTCTTTCAACAAAGGGCCCAGCGTGCGAGTCCCAGGGGTGCATTTCAGGGAAAGGTGCCTTTTCTTCTGGCTACATTAATGAATAACCAATATTTCACATTTGTTAAAGCACCAAAACTTCCTTCGCTAATCAGCTTCTCAAAAGCTTAATTTCAAGAAGGTTCATCTGTGCCATCTTCTGCATTCAAGAGTGACCTCTACTTTCTTTTTGGCAGAATTGCACCATAGCTGCCCTCGCTAGTCAGCTTCTCAAATCATCATCATTTATTATATAGCGCTGTCAAGATTTGATTATTCATTTTTTATGCTTGGCACAGAACACTATCCTCATTAAGCAATTTGCCAAGGTCAACTTCAGGCTGATGCTAGGCAAACCCCAAAAAGAGTTCTGTATGGGAAAAAATAACCAAGTTGATGCTAAGGTAAGGGCAAGGTGCCAGATAGGGAAGCCCTGGCCTGAAGTAGAAGTACATACAGGCGTAGCTTAGAAGGACAACCCCAGTTGATAAAGGGGGGCAGCCAAATGGAAGGCGGATGATGGACTTCTGGCACTTGCCCTTGCATCACTCTAGAGAGTTGGTTAAAGCACAGTGGACCAGAGCTGGCCTTGAGTTGAGTTTCTGGCTGAGGTGGGAATCGAACCCACAACCTTTTGAATCAGGTTATCGACCAGAGCCCTGTGCTCTACCGACTGAGCTATTCAGGCAGGCCCTTTTTGGAAATTGCCTCAGGTTGGTATTGACTTTATTAGGAAGAAGATGGTCTTCCGGCAGTGCCAGTCAGTGTAGGAACAAGGGAACAATGAGTTATTATAGTCATCCGGAACCTTTCCCAAAAGGTCTAGTTTGCTGTGGTGTAATGGTTAAAGCACCTGTTTCTGCCCATGGGTTCCTGAGTTCAAATCCTGGTTAGCTGACTTTTCAGGTTTCTTTATGTCTGTACAGAACCCTTTATTGTGTGCAGTCTCGCCAATGGTATTTTCTTCATGCTGCATTCAGGAGCGACTGCTATTTTGGAGACAGCAAAATCAGCACCCCCACATGGTTGTTCTATGGCGCATGCAGCAAATCAGCTTGTTTCTTTCAACAAAGGGCCCAGCGTGCGAGTCCCAGGGGTGCATTTCAGGGAAAGGTGCCTTTTCTTCTGGCTACATTAATGAGTAACCAATATTTCACATTTGTTAAAGCACCAAAACTTCCTTCGCTAATCAGCTTCTCAAAGGCTTAATTTCAAGAAGGTTCATCTGTGCCATCTTCTGCATTCAAGAGTGACCTCTACTTTCTTTTTGGCAGAATTGCACCATAGCTGCCCTCGCTAGTCAGCTTCTCAAATCATCATCATTTATTTATATAGCGCTGTCAAGATTTGATTATTCATTTTTATGCTTGGCACAGAACACTGTCCTCATTAAGCAATTTGCCAAGGTCAACTTCAGGCTGATGCTAGGCAAACCCCAAAAAGAGTTCTGTATGGGGAAAAAATAACCAAGTTGATGCTAAGGTAAGGGCAAGGTGCCAGATAGGGAAGCCCTGGCTTGAAGTAGAAGTACATACAGGCGTAGCTTAGAAGGACAACCCCAGTTGAAAAAGGGGGCAGCCAAATGGAAGGCAGATGATGGACTTCTGGCACTTGCCCTTGCATCACTCTAGAGAGTTGGTTAAAGCACAGTGGACCAGAGCAGGCCTGGAGTTGAGTTTCTGGCCGAGGTGGGAATCAAACCCACAACCTTTTGGATCAGGTTATCGACCAGAGCCCTGCGCTCTACCAACTGAGCTATTCAGGCAGTCCCTTTTTTGAAAGGGCCTCAGGTTGGTATTGACTTTATTAGGCAGAAGATGGTCTTCCGGCAGTGCCGGTCAGTGTAGGAACAAGGGAACAATGAGTTATTATAGTCATCCGGAACCTTTCCCAAAAGGTCTAATTTGCTGTGGTGTAATGGTTAAAGCACCTGTTTTTGCCCAAGGGTTCCTGAGTTCAAATCCTGGTTGGCTGACTTTTCAGGTTTCTTTATGTGTGTACAGAACCCTTTATTGTGTGCAGGCTCGCCAATGGCATTTTCTTCATGCTGCATTCAGGAGCGACTGCTATTTTGGAGACAGCAAAATCAGCACCCCCACATGGTTGTTCTATGGCGCATGCAGCAAATCAGCTTGTTTCTTTCAACAAAGGGCCAGTGTGCGAGTCCCAGGGGTGCATTTCAGGGAAAGGTGCCTTTTCTTCTGGCTACATTAATGAGTAACCAATATTTCACATTTTGTTAAAGCACCAAAACTTCCTTCGCTAATCAGCTTCTCAAAGGCTTAATTTCAAGAAGGTTCATCTGTGCCATCTTCTGCATCTGCATTCAAAGGTGACCTCTACTATCTTTTTGGCAGAATTGCACCATAGCTGCCCTCGCTAGTCAGCTTCTGAAATCATCATCATTTATTTATATATCGCTGTCAAGATTTGCTTGTTTTTTTTTATGCTTGGCACAGAACACTGTCCTCATTAAGCAATTTGCCAAAGTCAACTTCAGGCTGATGCTAGGCAAACCCCAAAAAGAGTTCTGTATGGGGAAAAAATACCCAAGTTGATGCTAAGGTAAGGGCAAGGTGCCAGATAGGGAAGCCCTGGCCTGAAGTAGAAGTACATACAGGCATAGCTTAGAAGGACAACCCCAGTTGAAAAAGGGGGGCAGCCAAATGGAAGGCAGATGATGGACTTCTGGCACTTGCCATTCCATCACTCTAGAGAGTTTGTTAAAGCACAGTGGACCAGAGCTGGCCTGGAGTTGAGTTTCTGGCAGAGGTGGGAATCTAACCCACAACCTTTTGGATCAGGTTATCGACCAGAGCCCTGCGCTCTACCGACTGAGCTATTCAGGCAGGCCCTTTTTGGAAAGGGCCTCAGGTTGGTATTGACTTTATTAGGCGGAAGATGGTCTTCCGGCAGTGCCGGTCAGTGTAGGAACAAGGGAACAATGAGTTATTATAGTCATCCGGAACCTTTCCCTAAAGGTCTAGTTTGCTGTGGTGTAATGGTTAAAGCACCTGCTTCTGCCCATGGGTTCCTGAGTTCAAATCCTGGTTGGCTGACTTTTCAGGTTTCTTTAGGTCTGTACAGAACCCTTTATTGTGTGCAGGCTCGCCAATGGCATTTTCTTCATGCTGCATTCAGGAGCGACTGCTATTTTGGAGACAGCAAAATCAGCACCCCCACATGGTTGTTCTATGGCGCATGCAGCAAATCAGCTTGTTTCTTTCAACAAAGGGCCCAGTGTGCGAGTCCCAGGGGTGCATTTCAGGGAAAGGTGCCTTTTCTTCTGGCTACATTAATGAGTAACCAATATTTCACATTTGTTAAAGCACCAAAACTTCCTTCGCTAATCAGCTTCTCAAAGGCTTAATTTCAAGAAGGTTCATCTGTGCCATCTTCTGCATCTGCATTCAAGAGTGACCTCTACTTTCTTTTTGGCAGAATTGCACCATAGCTGCCCTCGCTAGTCAGCTTCTCAAATCATCATCATTTATTTATATAGCGCTGTAAAGATTTGCTTGTTTTTTTTATGCTTGGCACAGAACACTGTCCTCATTAAGCAATTTGCCAAAGTCAACTTCAGGCTGATGCTAGGCAAACCCCAAAAAGAGTTCTGTATGGGGAAAAAATACCCAAGTTGATGCTAAGGTAAGGGCAAGGTGCCAGATAGGGAAGCCCTGGCCTGAAGTAGAAGTACATACAGGCATAGCTTAGAAGGACAACCCCAGTTGAAAAAGGGGGGCAGCCAAATGGAAGGCAGATGATGGACTTCTGGCACTTGCCATTCCATCACTCTAGAGAGTTGGTTAAAGCACAGTGGACCAGAGCTGGCCTGGAGTTGAGTTTCTGGCAGAGGTTGGAATCAAACCCACAACCTTTTGGATCAGGTTATCGACCAGAGCCCTGCGCTCTACCGACTGAGCTATTCAGGCAGGCCCTTTTTGGAAAGGGCCTCAGGTTGGTATTGACTTTATTAGGCGGAAGATGGTCTTCCGGCAGTGCCGGTCAGTGTAGGAACAAGGGAACAATGAGTTATTATAGTCATCCGGAACCTTTCCCTAAAGGTCTAGTTTGCTGTGGTGTAATGGTTAAAGCACCTGTTTCTGCCCATGGGTTCCTGAGTTCAAATCCTGGTTGGCTGACTTTTCAGGTTTCTTTAGGTCTGTACAGAACCCTTTATTGTGTGCAGGCTCGCCAATGGCATTTTCTTCATGCTGCATTCAGGAGCGACTGCTATTTTGGAGACAGCAAAATCAGCACCCCCACATGGTTGTTCTATGGCGCATGCAGCAAATCAGCTTGTTTCTTTCAACAAAGGGCCCAGTGTGCGAGTCCCAGGGGTGCATTTCAGGGAAAGGTGCCTTTTCTTCTGGCTACATTAATGAGTAACCAATATTTCACATTTGTTAAAGCACCAAAACTTCCTTCGCTAATCAGCTTCTCAAAGGCTTAATTTCAAGAAGGTTCATCTGTGCCATCTTCTGCATCTGCATTCAAGAGTGACCTCTACTTTCTTTTTGGCAGAATTGCACCATAGCTGCCCTCGCTAGTCAGCTTCTCAAATCATCATCATTTATTTATATAGCGCTGTAAAGATTTGCTTGTTTTTTTTATGCTTGGCACAGAACACTGTCCTCATTAAGCAATTTGCCAAAGTCAACTTCAGGCTGATACTAGGCAAACCTTTCCCAAAAGGTCTAGTTTGCTGTGGTGTAATGGTTAAAGCACCTGTTTCTGCCCATGGGTTCCTGAGTTCAAATCCTGGTTGGCTGACTTTTCAGGTTTCTTTATGTCTGTACAGAACCCTTTATTGTGTGCAGTCTCGCCAATGGCATTTTCTTCATGCTGCATTCAGGAGCGACTGCTATTTTGGAGACAGCAAAATCAGCACCCCCACATGGTTGTTCTATGGCGCATGCAGCAAATCAGCTTGTTTCTTTCAACAAAGGGCCCAGTGTGCGAGTCCCAGGGGTGCATTTCAGGGAAAGGTGCTTTTCTTCTGGCTACATTAATGAGTAACCAATATTTCACATTTGTTAAAGCACCAAAACTTCCTTCGCTAATCAGCTTCTCAAAGGCTTAATTTCAAGAAGGTTCATCTGTGCCATCTTCTGCATCTGCATTCAAGAGTGACCGCTACTTTCTTTTTGGCAGAATTGCACCATAGCTGCCCTCGCTAGTCAGCTTCTCAAATCATCATCATTTATTTATATAGCGCTGTAAAGATTTGCTTGTTTTTTTTATGCTTGGCACAGAACACTGTCCTCATTAAGCAATTTGCCAAAGTCAACTTCAGGCTGATACTAGGCAAACCTTTCCCAAAAGGTCTAGTTTGCTGTGGTGTAATGGTTAAAGCACCTGTTTCTGCCCATGGGTTCCTGAGTTCAAATCCTGGTTGGCTGACTTTTCAGGTTTCTTTATGTCTGTACAGAACCCTTTATTGTGTGCAGTCTCGCCAATGGCATTTTCTTCATGCTGCATTCAGGAGCGACTGCTATTTTGGAGACAGCAAAATCAGCACCCCCACATGGTTGTTCTATGGCGCATGCAGCAAATCAGCTTGTTTCTTTCAACAAAGGGCCCAGTGTGCGAGTCCCAGGGGTGCATTTCAGGGAAAGGTGCTTTTCTTCTGGCTACATTAATGAGTAACCAATATTTCACATTTGTTAAAGCACCAAAACTTCCTTCGCTAATCAGCTTCTCAAAGGCTTAATTTCAAGAAGGTTCATCTGTGCCATCTTCTGCATCTGCATTCAAGAGTGACCGCTACTTTCTTTTTGGCAGAATTGCACCATAGCTGCCCTCGCTAGTCAGCTTCTCAAATCATCATCATTTATTTATATAGCGCTGTCAAGATTTGCTTGTTTTTTTTATGCTTGGCACAGAACACTGTCCTCATTAAGCAATTTGCCAAAGTCAACTTCAGGCTGATACTAGGCAAACCTTTCCCAAAAGGTCTAGTTTGCTGTGGTGTAATGGTTAAAGCACCTGTTTCTGCCCATGGGTTCCTGAGTTCAAATCCTGGTTGGCTGACTTTTCAGGTTTCTTTATGTCTGTACAGAACCCTTTATTGTGTGCAGTCTCGCCAATGGCATTTTCTTCATGCTGCATTCAGGAGCGACTGCTATTTTGGAGACAGCAAAATCAGCACCCCCACATGGTTGTTCTATGGCGCATGCAGCAAATCAGCTTGTTTCTTTCAACAAAGGGCCCAGTGTGCGAGTCCCAGGGGTGCATTTCAGGGAAAGGTGCTTTTCTTCTGGCTACATTAATGAGTAACCAATATTTCACATTTGTTAAAGCACCAAAACTTCCTTCGCTAATCAGCTTCTCAAAGGCTTAATTTCAAGAAGGTTCATCTGTGCCATCTTCTGCATCTGCATTCAAGAGTGACCGCTACTTTCTTTTTGGCAGAATTGCACCATAGCTGCCCTCGCTAGTCAGCTTCTCAAATCATCATCATTTATTTATATAGCGCTGTCAAGATTTGCTTATTTTTTTTTATGCTTGGCACAGAACACTGTCCTCATTAAGCAATTTGCCAAGGTCAACTTCAGGCTGATGCTAGGCAAACCCCAAAAAGAGTTCTGTATGGGGAAAAAATAACCAAGTTGATGCTAAGGTAAGGGCAAGGTGCCAGATAGGGAAGCCCTGGCCTGAAGTAGAAGTACATACAGGCGTAGCTTAGAAGGACAACCCCAGTTGAAAAAGGGGGGCAGCCAAATGGAAGGCAGATGATGGACTTCTGGCACTTGCCCTTCCATCACTCTAGAGAGTTGGTTAAAGCACAGTGGACCAGAGCTGGCCTGGAGTTGGGTTTCTGGCTGAGGTGGGAATCGAACCCGCACCCCCACATGGTTGTTCTATGGCGCATGCAGCAAATCAGCTTGTTTCTTTCAACAAAGGGCCCAGCGTGTGAGTCCCAGGGGTGCATTTCAGGGAAAGGTGCCTTTTCTTCTGGCTACATTAATGAATAACCAATATTTCACATTTGTTAAAGCACCAAAACTTCCTTCGCTAATCAGCTTCTCAAAAGCTTAATTTCAAGAAGGTTCATCTGTGCCATCTTCTGCATTCAAGAGTGACCTCTACTTTCTTTTTGGCAGAATTGCACCATAGCTGCCCTCGCTAGTCAGCTTCTCAAATCATCATCATTTATTTATATAGCGCTGTCAAGATTTGATTATTCATTTTTTATGCTTGGCACAGAACACTATCCTCATTAAGCAATTTGCCAAGGTCAACTTCAGGCTGATGCTAGGCAAACCCCAAAAAGAGTTCTGTATGGGGAAAAAATAACCAAGTTGATGCTAAGGTAAGGGCAAGGTGCCAGATAGGGAAGCCCTGGCCTGAAGTAGAAGTACATACAGGCATAGCTTAGAAGGACAACCCCAGTTGAAAAAGGGGGGCAGCCAAATGGAAGGCGGATGATGGACTTCTGGCACTTGCCCTTGCATCACTCTAGAGAGTTGGTTAAAGCACAGTGGACCAGAGCTGGCCTTGAGTTGAGTTTCTGGCCGAGGTGGGAATCGAACCCACAACCTTTTGGATCAGGTTATCGACCAGAGCCCTGCGCTCTACCGACTGAGCTATTCAGGCAGGCCCTTTTTGGAAATTGCCTCAGGTTGGTATTGACTTTATTAGGAAGAAGATGGTCTTCCGGCAGTGCCGGTCAGTGTAGGAACAAGGGAACAATGAGTTATTATAGTCATCCGGAACCTTTCCCAAAAGGTCTAGTTTGCTGTGGTGTAATGGTTAAAGCACCTGTTTCTGCCCATGGGTTCCTGAGTTCAAATCCTGGTTAGCTGACTTTTCAGGTTTCTTTATGTCTGTACAGAACCCTTTATTGTGTGCAGGCTCGCCAATGGCATTTTCTTCATGCTGCATTCAGGAGCGACTGCTATTTTGGAGACAGCAAAATCAGCACCCCCACATGGTTGTTCTATGGCGCATGCAGCAAATCAGCTTGTTTCTTTCAACAAAGGGCCCAGCGTGCGAGTCCCAGGGGTGCATTTCAGGGAAAGGTGCCTTTTCTTCTGGCTACATTAATGAATAACCAATATTTCACATTTGTTAAAGCACCAAAACTTCCTTCGCTAATCAGCTTCTCAAAAGCTTAATTTCAAGAAGGTTCATCTGTGCCATCTTCTGCATTCAAGAGTGACCTCTACTTTCTTTTTGGCAGAATTGCACCATAGCTGCCCTCGCTAGTCAGCTTCTCAAATCATCATCATTTATTTATATAGCGCTGTCAAGATTTGATTATTCATTTTTTATGCTTGGCACAGAACACTATCCTCATTAAGCAATTTGCCAAGGTCAACTTCAGGCTGATGCTAGGCAAACCCCAAAAAGAGTTCTGTATGGGGAAAAAATAACCAAGTTGATGCTAAGGTAAGGGCAAGGTGCCAGATAGGGAAGCCCTGGCCTGAAGTAGAAGTACATACAGGCGTAGCTTAGAAGGACAACCCCAGTTGATAAAGGGGGGCAGCCAAATGGAAGGCGGATGATGGACTTCTGGCACTTGCCCTTGCATCACTCTAGAGAGTTGGTTAAAGCACAGTGGACCAGAGCTGGCCTTGAGTTGAGTTTCTGGCTGAGGTGGGAATCGAACCCACAACCTTTTGAATCAGGTTATCGACCAGAGCCCTGTGCTCTACCGACTGAGCTATTCAGGCAGGCCCTTTTTGGAAATTGCCTCAGGTTGGTATTGACTTTATTAGGAAGAAGATGGTCTTCCGGCAGTGCCAGTCAGTGTAGGAACAAGGGAACAATGAGTTATTATAGTCATCCGGAACCTTTCCCAAAAGGTCTAGTTTGCTGTGGTGTAATGGTTAAAGCACCTGTTTCTGCCCATGGGTTCCTGAGTTCAAATCCTGGTTAGCTGACTTTTCAGGTTTCTTTATGTCTGTACAGAACCCTTTATTGTGTGCAGTCTCGCCAATGGTATTTTCTTCATGCTGCATTCAGGAGCGACTGCTATTTTGGAGACAGCAAAATCAGCACCCCCACATGGTTGTTCTATGGCGCATGCAGCAAATCAGCTTGTTTCTTTCAACAAAGGGCCCAGCGTGCGAGTCCCAGGGGTGCATTTCAGGGAAAGGTGCCTTTTCTTCTGGCTACATTAATGAGTAACCAATATTTCACATTTGTTAAAGCACCAAAACTTCCTTCGCTAATCAGCTTCTCAAAGGCTTAATTTCAAGAAGGTTCATCTGTGCCATCTTCTGCATTCAAGAGTGACCTCTACTTTCTTTTTGGCAGAATTGCACCATAGCTGCCCTCGCTAGTCAGCTTCTCAAATCATCATCATTTATTTATATAGCGCTGTCAAGATTTGATTATTCATTTTTTATGCTTGGCACAGAACACTGTCCTCATTAAGCAATTTGCCAAGGTCAACTTCAGGCTGATGCTAGGCAAACCCCAAAAAGAGTTCTGTATGGGGAAAAAATAACCAAGTTGATGCTAAGGTAAGGGCAAGGTGCCAGATAGGGAAGCCCTGGCTTGAAGTAGAAGTACATACAGGCGTAGCTTAGAAGGACAACCCCAGTTGAAAAAGGGGGGCAGCCAAATGGAAGGCAGATGATGGACTTCTGGCACTTGCCCTTGCATCACTCTAGAGAGTTGGTTAAAGCACAGTGGACCAGAGCAGGCCTGGAGTTGAGTTTCTGGCCGAGGTGGGAATCAAACCCACAACCTTTTGGATCAGGTTATCGACCAGAGCCCTGCGCTCTACCAACTGAGCTATTCAGGCAGTCCCTTTTTTGAAAGGGCCTCAGGTTGGTATTGACTTTATTAGGCAGAAGATGGTCTTCCGGCAGTGCCGGTCAGTGTAGGAACAAGGGAACAATGAGTTATTATAGTCATCCGGAACCTTTCCCAAAAGGTCTAATTTGCTGTGGTGTAATGGTTAAAGCACCTGTTTTTGCCCAAGGGTTCCTGAGTTCAAATCCTGGTTGGCTGACTTTTCAGGTTTCTTTATGTGTGTACAGAACCCTTTATTGTGTGCAGGCTCGCCAATGGCATTTTCTTCATGCTGCATTCAGGAGCGACTGCTATTTTGGAGACAGCAAAATCAGCACCCCCACATGGTTGTTCTATGGCGCATGCAGCAAATCAGCTTGTTTCTTTCAACAAAGGGCCCAGTGTGCGAGTCCCAGGGGTGCATTTCAGGGAAAGGTGCCTTTTCTTCTGGCTACATTAATGAGTAACCAATATTTCACATTTTGTTAAAGCACCAAAACTTCCTTCGCTAATCAGCTTCTCAAAGGCTTAATTTCAAGAAGGTTCATCTGTGCCATCTTCTGCATCTGCATTCAAAGGTGACCTCTACTATCTTTTTGGCAGAATTGCACCATAGCTGCCCTCGCTAGTCAGCTTCTGAAATCATCATCATTTATTTATATATCGCTGTCAAGATTTGCTTGTTTTTTTTTATGCTTGGCACAGAACACTGTCCTCATTAAGCAATTTGCCAAAGTCAACTTCAGGCTGATGCTAGGCAAACCCCAAAAAGAGTTCTGTATGGGGAAAAAATACCCAAGTTGATGCTAAGGTAAGGGCAAGGTGCCAGATAGGGAAGCCCTGGCCTGAAGTAGAAGTACATACAGGCATAGCTTAGAAGGACAACCCCAGTTGAAAAAGGGGGGCAGCCAAATGGAAGGCAGATGATGGACTTCTGGCACTTGCCATTCCATCACTCTAGAGAGTTTGTTAAAGCACAGTGGACCAGAGCTGGCCTGGAGTTGAGTTTCTGGCAGAGGTGGGAATCTAACCCACAACCTTTTGGATCAGGTTATCGACCAGAGCCCTGCGCTCTACCGACTGAGCTATTCAGGCAGGCCCTTTTTGGAAAGGGCCTCAGGTTGGTATTGACTTTATTAGGCGGAAGATGGTCTTCCGGCAGTGCCGGTCAGTGTAGGAACAAGGGAACAATGAGTTATTATAGTCATCCGGAACCTTTCCCTAAAGGTCTAGTTTGCTGTGGTGTAATGGTTAAAGCACCTGCTTCTGCCCATGGGTTCCTGAGTTCAAATCCTGGTTGGCTGACTTTTCAGGTTTCTTTAGGTCTGTACAGAACCCTTTATTGTGTGCAGGCTCGCCAATGGCATTTTCTTCATGCTGCATTCAGGAGCGACTGCTATTTTGGAGACAGCAAAATCAGCACCCCCACATGGTTGTTCTATGGCGCATGCAGCAAATCAGCTTGTTTCTTTCAACAAAGGGCCCAGTGTGCGAGTCCCAGGGGTGCATTTCAGGGAAAGGTGCCTTTTCTTCTGGCTACATTAATGAGTAACCAATATTTCACATTTGTTAAAGCACCAAAACTTCCTTCGCTAATCAGCTTCTCAAAGGCTTAATTTCAAGAAGGTTCATCTGTGCCATCTTCTGCATCTGCATTCAAGAGTGACCTCTACTTTCTTTTTGGCAGAATTGCACCATAGCTGCCCTCGCTAGTCAGCTTCTCAAATCATCATCATTTATTTATATAGCGCTGTAAAGATTTGCTTGTTTTTTTTATGCTTGGCACAGAACACTGTCCTCATTAAGCAATTTGCCAAAGTCAACTTCAGGCTGATGCTAGGCAAACCCCAAAAAGAGTTCTGTATGGGGAAAAAATACCCAAGTTGATGCTAAGGTAAGGGCAAGGTGCCAGATAGGGAAGCCCTGGCCTGAAGTAGAAGTACATACAGGCATAGCTTAGAAGGACAACCCCAGTTGAAAAAGGGGGGCAGCCAAATGGAAGGCAGATGATGGACTTCTGGCACTTGCCATTCCATCACTCTAGAGAGTTGGTTAAAGCACAGTGGACCAGAGCTGGCCTGGAGTTGAGTTTCTGGCAGAGGTTGGAATCAAACCCACAACCTTTTGGATCAGGTTATCGACCAGAGCCCTGCGCTCTACCGACTGAGCTATTCAGGCAGGCCCTTTTTGGAAAGGGCCTCAGGTTGGTATTGACTTTATTAGGCGGAAGATGGTCTTCCGGCAGTGCCGGTCAGTGTAGGAACAAGGGAACAATGAGTTATTATAGTCATCCGGAACCTTTCCCTAAAGGTCTAGTTTGCTGTGGTGTAATGGTTAAAGCACCTGTTTCTGCCCATGGGTTCCTGAGTTCAAATCCTGGTTGGCTGACTTTTCAGGTTTCTTTAGGTCTGTACAGAACCCTTTATTGTGTGCAGGCTCGCCAATGGCATTTTCTTCATGCTGCATTCAGGAGCGACTGCTATTTTGGAGACAGCAAAATCAGCACCCCCACATGGTTGTTCTATGGCGCATGCAGCAAATCAGCTTGTTTCTTTCAACAAAGGGCCCAGTGTGCGAGTCCCAGGGGTGCATTTCAGGGAAAGGTGCCTTTTCTTCTGGCTACATTAATGAGTAACCAATATTTCACATTTGTTAAAGCACCAAAACTTCCTTCGCTAATCAGCTTCTCAAAGGCTTAATTTCAAGAAGGTTCATCTGTGCCATCTTCTGCATCTGCATTCAAGAGTGACCTCTACTTTCTTTTTGGCAGAATTGCACCATAGCTGCCCTCGCTAGTCAGCTTCTCAAATCATCATCATTTATTTATATAGCGCTGTAAAGATTTGCTTGTTTTTTTTATGCTTGGCACAGAACACTGTCCTCATTAAGCAATTTGCCAAAGTCAACTTCAGGCTGATACTAGGCAAACCTTTCCCAAAAGGTCTAGTTTGCTGTGGTGTAATGGTTAAAGCACCTGTTTCTGCCCATGGGTTCCTGAGTTCAAATCCTGGTTGGCTGACTTTTCAGGTTTCTTTATGTCTGTACAGAACCCTTTATTGTGTGCAGTCTCGCCAATGGCATTTTCTTCATGCTGCATTCAGGAGCGACTGCTATTTTGGAGACAGCAAAATCAGCACCCCCACATGGTTGTTCTATGGCGCATGCAGCAAATCAGCTTGTTTCTTTCAACAAAGGGCCCAGTGTGCGAGTCCCAGGGGTGCATTTCAGGGAAAGGTGCTTTTCTTCTGGCTACATTAATGAGTAACCAATATTTCACATTTGTTAAAGCACCAAAACTTCCTTCGCTAATCAGCTTCTCAAAGGCTTAATTTCAAGAAGGTTCATCTGTGCCATCTTCTGCATCTGCATTCAAGAGTGACCGCTACTTTCTTTTTGGCAGAATTGCACCATAGCTGCCCTCGCTAGTCAGCTTCTCAAATCATCATCATTTATTTATATAGCGCTGTAAAGATTTGCTTGTTTTTTTTATGCTTGGCACAGAACACTGTCCTCATTAAGCAATTTGCCAAAGTCAACTTCAGGCTGATACTAGGCAAACCTTTCCCAAAAGGTCTAGTTTGCTGTGGTGTAATGGTTAAAGCACCTGTTTCTGCCCATGGGTTCCTGAGTTCAAATCCTGGTTGGCTGACTTTTCAGGTTTCTTTATGTCTGTACAGAACCCTTTATTGTGTGCAGTCTCGCCAATGGCATTTTCTTCATGCTGCATTCAGGAGCGACTGCTATTTTGGAGACAGCAAAATCAGCACCCCCACATGGTTGTTCTATGGCGCATGCAGCAAATCAGCTTGTTTCTTTCAACAAAGGGCCCAGTGTGCGAGTCCCAGGGGTGCATTTCAGGGAAAGGTGCTTTTCTTCTGGCTACATTAATGAGTAACCAATATTTCACATTTGTTAAAGCACCAAAACTTCCTTCGCTAATCAGCTTCTCAAAGGCTTAATTTCAAGAAGGTTCATCTGTGCCATCTTCTGCATCTGCATTCAAGAGTGACCGCTACTTTCTTTTTGGCAGAATTGCACCATAGCTGCCCTCGCTAGTCAGCTTCTCAAATCATCATCATTTATTTATATAGCGCTGTCAAGATTTGCTTATTTTTTTTTATGCTTGGCACAGAACACTGTCCTCATTAAGCAATTTGCCAAGGTCAACTTCAGGCTGATGCTAGGCAAACCCCAAAAAGAGTTCTGTATGGGGAAAAAATAACCAAGTTGATGCTAAGGTAAGGGCAAGGTGCCAGATAGGGAAGCCCTGGCCTGAAGTAGAAGTACATACAGGCGTAGCTTAGAAGGACAACCCCAGTTGAAAAAGGGGGGCAGCCAAATGGAAGGCAGATGATGGACTTCTGGCACTTGCCCTTCCATCACTCTAGAGAGTTGGTTAAAGCACAGTGGACCAGAGCTGGCCTGGAGTTGGGTTTCTGGCTGAGGTGGGAATCGAACCCGCACCCCCACATGGTTGTTCTATGGCGCATGCAGCAAATCAGCTTGTTTCTTTCAACAAAGGGCCCAGCGTGTGAGTCCCAGGGGTGCATTTCAGGGAAAGGTGCCTTTTCTTCTGGCTACATTAATGAATAACCAATATTTCACATTTGTTAAAGCACCAAAACTTCCTTCGCTAATCAGCTTCTCAAAAGCTTAATTTCAAGAAGGTTCATCTGTGCCATCTTCTGCATTCAAGAGTGACCTCTACTTTCTTTTTGGCAGAATTGCACCATAGCTGCCCTCGCTAGTCAGCTTCTCAAATCATCATCATTTATTTATATAGCGCTGTCAAGATTTGATTATTCATTTTTTATGCTTGGCACAGAACACTATCCTCATTAAGCAATTTGCCAAGGTCAACTTCAGGCTGATGCTAGGCAAACCCCAAAAAGAGTTCTGTATGGGGAAAAAATAACCAAGTTGATGCTAAGGTAAGGGCAAGGTGCCAGATAGGGAAGCCCTGGCCTGAAGTAGAAGTACATACAGGCATAGCTTAGAAGGACAACCCCAGTTGAAAAAGGGGGGCAGCCAAATGGAAGGCGGATGATGGACTTCTGGCACTTGCCCTTGCATCACTCTAGAGAGTTGGTTAAAGCACAGTGGACCAGAGCTGGCCTTGAGTTGAGTTTCTGGCCGAGGTGGGAATCGAACCCACAACCTTTTGGATCAGGTTATCGACCAGAGCCCTGCGCTCTACCGACTGAGCTATTCAGGCAGGCCCTTTTTGGAAATTGCCTCAGGTTGGTATTGACTTTATTAGGAAGAAGATGGTCTTCCGGCAGTGCCGGTCAGTGTAGGAACAAGGGAACAATGAGTTATTATAGTCATCCGGAACCTTTCCCAAAAGGTCTAGTTTGCTGTGGTGTAATGGTTAAAGCACCTGTTTCTGCCCATGGGTTCCTGAGTTCAAATCCTGGTTAGCTGACTTTTCAGGTTTCTTTATGTCTGTACAGAACCCTTTATTGTGTGCAGGCTCGCCAATGGCATTTTCTTCATGCTGCATTCAGGAGCGACTGCTATTTTGGAGACAGCAAAATCAGCACCCCCACATGGTTGTTCTATGGCGCATGCAGCAAATCAGCTTGTTTCTTTCAACAAAGGGCCCAGCGTGCGAGTCCCAGGGGTGCATTTCAGGGAAAGGTGCCTTTTCTTCTGGCTACATTAATGAATAACCAATATTTCACATTTGTTAAAGCACCAAAACTTCCTTCGCTAATCAGCTTCTCAAAAGCTTAATTTCAAGAAGGTTCATCTGTGCCATCTTCTGCATTCAAGAGTGACCTCTACTTTCTTTTTGGCAGAATTGCACCATAGCTGCCCTCGCTAGTCAGCTTCTCAAATCATCATCATTTATTTATATAGCGCTGTCAAGATTTGATTATTCATTTTTTATGCTTGGCACAGAACACTATCCTCATTAAGCAATTTGCCAAGGTCAACTTCAGGCTGATGCTAGGCAAACCCCAAAAAGAGTTCTGTATGGGGAAAAAATAACCAAGTTGATGCTAAGGTAAGGGCAAGGTGCCAGATAGGGAAGCCCTGGCCTGAAGTAGAAGTACATACAGGCGTAGCTTAGAAGGACAACCCCAGTTGATAAAGGGGGGCAGCCAAATGGAAGGCGGATGATGGACTTCTGGCACTTGCCCTTGCATCACTCTAGAGAGTTGGTTAAAGCACAGTGGACCAGAGCTGGCCTTGAGTTGAGTTTCTGGCTGAGGTGGGAATCGAACCCACAACCTTTTGAATCAGGTTATCGACCAGAGCCCTGTGCTCTACCGACTGAGCTATTCAGGCAGGCCCTTTTTGGAAATTGCCTCAGGTTGGTATTGACTTTATTAGGAAGAAGATGGTCTTCCGGCAGTGCCAGTCAGTGTAGGAACAAGGGAACAATGAGTTATTATAGTCATCCGGAACCTTTCCCAAAAGGTCTAGTTTGCTGTGGTGTAATGGTTAAAGCACCTGTTTCTGCCCATGGGTTCCTGAGTTCAAATCCTGGTTAGCTGACTTTTCAGGTTTCTTTATGTCTGTACAGAACCCTTTATTGTGTGCAGTCTCGCCAATGGTATTTTCTTCATGCTGCATTCAGGAGCGACTGCTATTTTGGAGACAGCAAAATCAGCACCCCCACATGGTTGTTCTATGGCGCATGCAGCAAATCAGCTTGTTTCTTTCAACAAAGGGCCCAGCGTGCGAGTCCCAGGGGTGCATTTCAGGGAAAGGTGCCTTTTCTTCTGGCTACATTAATGAGTAACCAATATTTCACATTTGTTAAAGCACCAAAACTTCCTTCGCTAATCAGCTTCTCAAAGGCTTAATTTCAAGAAGGTTCATCTGTGCCATCTTCTGCATTCAAGAGTGACCTCTACTTTCTTTTTGGCAGAATTGCACCATAGCTGCCCTCGCTAGTCAGCTTCTCAAATCATCATCATTTATTTATATAGCGCTGTCAAGATTTGATTATTCATTTTTTATGCTTGGCACAGAACACTGTCCTCATTAAGCAATTTGCCAAGGTCAACTTCAGGCTGATGCTAGGCAAACCCCAAAAAGAGTTCTGTATGGGGAAAAAATAACCAAGTTGATGCTAAGGTAAGGGCAAGGTGCCAGATAGGGAAGCCCTGGCTTGAAGTAGAAGTACATACAGGCGTAGCTTAGAAGGACAACCCCAGTTGAAAAAGGGGGGCAGCCAAATGGAAGGCAGATGATGGACTTCTGGCACTTGCCCTTGCATCACTCTAGAGAGTTGGTTAAAGCACAGTGGACCAGAGCAGGCCTGGAGTTGAGTTTCTGGCCGAGGTGGGAATCAAACCCACAACCTTTTGGATCAGGTTATCGACCAGAGCCCTGCGCTCTACCAACTGAGCTATTCAGGCAGTCCCTTTTTTGAAAGGGCCTCAGGTTGGTATTGACTTTATTAGGCAGAAGATGGTCTTCCGGCAGTGCCGGTCAGTGTAGGAACAAGGGAACAATGAGTTATTATAGTCATCCGGAACCTTTCCCAAAAGGTCTAATTTGCTGTGGTGTAATGGTTAAAGCACCTGTTTTTGCCCAAGGGTTCCTGAGTTCAAATCCTGGTTGGCTGACTTTTCAGGTTTCTTTATGTGTGTACAGAACCCTTTATTGTGTGCAGGCTCGCCAATGGCATTTTCTTCATGCTGCATTCAGGAGCGACTGCTATTTTGGAGACAGCAAAATCAGCACCCCCACATGGTTGTTCTATGGCGCATGCAGCAAATCAGCTTGTTTCTTTCAACAAAGGGCCCAGTGTGCGAGTCCCAGGGGTGCATTTCAGGGAAAGGTGCCTTTTCTTCTGGCTACATTAATGAGTAACCAATATTTCACATTTTGTTAAAGCACCAAAACTTCCTTCGCTAATCAGCTTCTCAAAGGCTTAATTTCAAGAAGGTTCATCTGTGCCATCTTCTGCATCTGCATTCAAAGGTGACCTCTACTATCTTTTTGGCAGAATTGCACCATAGCTGCCCTCGCTAGTCAGCTTCTGAAATCATCATCATTTATTTATATATCGCTGTCAAGATTTGCTTGTTTTTTTTTATGCTTGGCACAGAACACTGTCCTCATTAAGCAATTTGCCAAAGTCAACTTCAGGCTGATGCTAGGCAAACCCCAAAAAGAGTTCTGTATGGGGAAAAAATACCCAAGTTGATGCTAAGGTAAGGGCAAGGTGCCAGATAGGGAAGCCCTGGCCTGAAGTAGAAGTACATACAGGCATAGCTTAGAAGGACAACCCCAGTTGAAAAAGGGGGGCAGCCAAATGGAAGGCAGATGATGGACTTCTGGCACTTGCCATTCCATCACTCTAGAGAGTTTGTTAAAGCACAGTGGACCAGAGCTGGCCTGGAGTTGAGTTTCTGGCAGAGGTGGGAATCTAACCCACAACCTTTTGGATCAGGTTATCGACCAGAGCCCTGCGCTCTACCGACTGAGCTATTCAGGCAGGCCCTTTTTGGAAAGGGCCTCAGGTTGGTATTGACTTTATTAGGCGGAAGATGGTCTTCCGGCAGTGCCGGTCAGTGTAGGAACAAGGGAACAATGAGTTATTATAGTCATCCGGAACCTTTCCCTAAAGGTCTAGTTTGCTGTGGTGTAATGGTTAAAGCACCTGCTTCTGCCCATGGGTTCCTGAGTTCAAATCCTGGTTGGCTGACTTTTCAGGTTTCTTTAGGTCTGTACAGAACCCTTTATTGTGTGCAGGCTCGCCAATGGCATTTTCTTCATGCTGCATTCAGGAGCGACTGCTATTTTGGAGACAGCAAAATCAGCACCCCCACATGGTTGTTCTATGGCGCATGCAGCAAATCAGCTTGTTTCTTTCAACAAAGGGCCCAGTGTGCGAGTCCCAGGGGTGCATTTCAGGGAAAGGTGCCTTTTCTTCTGGCTACATTAATGAGTAACCAATATTTCACATTTGTTAAAGCACCAAAACTTCCTTCGCTAATCAGCTTCTCAAAGGCTTAATTTCAAGAAGGTTCATCTGTGCCATCTTCTGCATCTGCATTCAAGAGTGACCTCTACTTTCTTTTTGGCAGAATTGCACCATAGCTGCCCTCGCTAGTCAGCTTCTCAAATCATCATCATTTATTTATATAGCGCTGTAAAGATTTGCTTGTTTTTTTTATGCTTGGCACAGAACACTGTCCTCATTAAGCAATTTGCCAAAGTCAACTTGAGGCTGATGCTAGGCAAACCCCAAAAAGAGTTCTGTATGGGGAAAAAATACCCAAGTTGATGCTAAGGTAAGGGCAAGGTGCCAGATAGGGAAGCCCTGGCCTGAAGTAGAAGTACATACAGGCATAGCTTAGAAGGACAACCCCAGTTGAAAAAGGGGGGCAGCCAAATGGAAGGCAGATGATGGACTTCTGGCACTTGCCATTCCATCACTCTAGAGAGTTGGTTAAAGCACAGTGGACCAGAGCTGGCCTGGAGTTGAGTTTCTGGCAGAGGTTGGAATCAAACCCACAACCTTTTGGATCAGGTTATCGACCAGAGCCCTGCGCTCTACCGACTGAGCTATTCAGGCAGGCCCTTTTTGGAAAGGGCCTCAGGTTGGTATTGACTTTATTAGGCGGAAGATGGTCTTCCGGCAGTGCCGGTCAGTGTAGGAACAAGGGAACAATGAGTTATTATAGTCATCCGGAACCTTTCCCTAAAGGTCTAGTTTGCTGTGGTGTAATGGTTAAAGCACCTGTTTCTGCCCATGGGTTCCTGAGTTCAAATCCTGGTTGGCTGACTTTTCAGGTTTCTTTAGGTCTGTACAGAACCCTTTATTGTGTGCAGGCTCGCCAATGGCATTTTCTTCATGCTGCATTCAGGAGCGACTGCTATTTTGGAGACAGCAAAATCAGCACCCCCACATGGTTGTTCTATGGCGCATGCAGCAAATCAGCTTGTTTCTTTCAACAAAGGGCCCAGTGTGCGAGTCCCAGGGGTGCATTTCAGGGAAAGGTGCCTTTTCTTCTGGCTACATTAATGAGTAACCAATATTTCACATTTGTTAAAGCACCAAAACTTCCTTCGCTAATCAGCTTCTCAAAGGCTTAATTTCAAGAAGGTTCATCTGTGCCATCTTCTGCATCTGCATTCAAGAGTGACCTCTACTTTCTTTTTGGCAGAATTGCACCATAGCTGCCCTCGCTAGTCAGCTTCTCAAATCATCATCATTTATTTATATAGCGCTGTAAAGATTTGCTTGTTTTTTTTATGCTTGGCACAGAACACTGTCCTCATTAAGCAATTTGCCAAAGTCAACTTCAGGCTGATACTAGGCAAACCTTTCCCAAAAGGTCTAGTTTGCTGTGGTGTAATGGTTAAAGCACCTGTTTCTGCCCATGGGTTCCTGAGTTCAAATCCTGGTTGGCTGACTTTTCAGGTTTCTTTATGTCTGTACAGAACCCTTTATTGTGTGCAGTCTCGCCAATGGCATTTTCTTCATGCTGCATTCAGGAGCGACTGCTATTTTGGAGACAGCAAAATCAGCACCCCCACATGGTTGTTCTATGGCGCATGCAGCAAATCAGCTTGTTTCTTTCAACAAAGGGCCCAGTGTGCGAGTCCCAGGGGTGCATTTCAGGGAAAGGTGCTTTTCTTCTGGCTACATTAATGAGTAACCAATATTTCACATTTGTTAAAGCACCAAAACTTCCTTCGCTAATCAGCTTCTCAAAGGCTTAATTTCAAGAAGGTTCATCTGTGCCATCTTCTGCATCTGCATTCAAGAGTGACCGCTACTTTCTTTTTGGCAGAATTGCACCATAGCTGCCCTCGCTAGTCAGCTTCTCAAATCATCATCATTTATTTATATAGCGCTGTCAAGATTTGCTTATTTTTTTTTATGCTTGGCACAGAACACTGTCCTCATTAAGCAATTTGCCAAGGTCAACTTCAGGCTGATGCTAGGCAAACCCCAAAAAGAGTTCTGTATGGGGAAAAAATAACCAAGTTGATGCTAAGGTAAGGGCAAGGTGCCAGATAGGGAAGCCCTGGCCTGAAGTAGAAGTACATACAGGCGTAGCTTAGAAGGACAACCCCAGTTGAAAAAGGGGGGCAGCCAAATGGAAGGCAGATGATGGACTTCTGGCACTTGCCCTTCCATCACTCTAGAGAGTTGGTTAAAGCACAGTGGACCAGAGCTGGCCTGGAGTTGGGTTTCTGGCTGAGGTGGGAATCGAACCCGCACCCCCACATGGTTGTTCTATGGCGCATGCAGCAAATCAGCTTGTTTCTTTCAACAAAGGGCCCAGCGTGTGAGTCCCAGGGGTGCATTTCAGGGAAAGGTGCCTTTTCTTCTGGCTACATTAATGAATAACCAATATTTCACATTTGTTAAAGCACCAAAACTTCCTTCGCTAATCAGCTTCTCAAAAGCTTAATTTCAAGAAGGTTCATCTGTGCCATCTTCTGCATTCAAGAGTGACCTCTACTTTCTTTTTGGCAGAATTGCACCATAGCTGCCCTCGCTAGTCAGCTTCTCAAATCATCATCATTTATTTATATAGCGCTGTCAAGATTTGATTATTCATTTTTTATGCTTGGCACAGAACACTATCCTCATTAAGCAATTTGCCAAGGTCAACTTCAGGCTGATGCTAGGCAAACCCCAAAAAGAGTTCTGTATGGGGAAAAAATAACCAAGTTGATGCTAAGGTAAGGGCAAGGTGCCAGATAGGGAAGCCCTGGCCTGAAGTAGAAGTACATACAGGCATAGCTTAGAAGGACAACCCCAGTTGAAAAAGGGGGGCAGCCAAATGGAAGGCGGATGATGGACTTCTGGCACTTGCCCTTGCATCACTCTAGAGAGTTGGTTAAAGCACAGTGGACCAGAGCTGGCCTTGAGTTGAGTTTCTGGCCGAGGTGGGAATCGAACCCACAACCTTTTGGATCAGGTTATCGACCAGAGCCCTGCGCTCTACCGACTGAGCTATTCAGGCAGGCCCTTTTTGGAAATTGCCTCAGGTTGGTATTGACTTTATTAGGAAGAAGATGGTCTTCCGGCAGTGCCGGTCAGTGTAGGAACAAGGGAACAATGAGTTATTATAGTCATCCGGAACCTTTCCCAAAAGGTCTAGTTTGCTGTGGTGTAATGGTTAAAGCACCTGTTTCTGCCCATGGGTTCCTGAGTTCAAATCCTGGTTAGCTGACTTTTCAGGTTTCTTTATGTCTGTACAGAACCCTTTATTGTGTGCAGGCTCGCCAATGGCATTTTCTTCATGCTGCATTCAGGAGCGACTGCTATTTTGGAGACAGCAAAATCAGCACCCCCACATGGTTGTTCTATGGCGCATGCAGCAAATCAGCTTGTTTCTTTCAACAAAGGGCCCAGCGTGCGAGTCCCAGGGGTGCATTTCAGGGAAAGGTGCCTTTTCTTCTGGCTACATTAATGAATAACCAATATTTCACATTTGTTAAAGCACCAAAACTTCCTTCGCTAATCAGCTTCTCAAAAGCTTAATTTCAAGAAGGTTCATCTGTGCCATCTTCTGCATTCAAGAGTGACCTCTACTTTCTTTTTGGCAGAATTGCACCATAGCTGCCCTCGCTAGTCAGCTTCTCAAATCATCATCATTTATTTATATAGCGCTGTCAAGATTTGATTATTCATTTTTTATGCTTGGCACAGAACACTATCCTCATTAAGCAATTTGCCAAGGTCAACTTCAGGCTGATGCTAGGCAAACCCCAAAAAGAGTTCTGTATGGGGAAAAAATAACCAAGTTGATGCTAAGGTAAGGGCAAGGTGCCAGATAGGGAAGCCCTGGCCTGAAGTAGAAGTACATACAGGCGTAGCTTAGAAGGACAACCCCAGTTGAAAAAGGGGGGCAGCCAAATGGAAGGCGGATGATGGACTTCTGGCACTTGCCCTTGCATCACTCTAGAGAGTTGGTTAAAGCACAGTGGACCAGAGCTGGCCTTGAGTTGAGTTTCTGGCTGAGGTGGGAATCGAACCCACAACCTTTTGAATCAGGTTATCGACCAGAGCCCTGTGCTCTACCGACTGAGCTATTCAGGCAGGCCCTTTTTGGAAATTGCCTCAGGTTGGTATTGACTTTATTAGGAAGAAGATGGTCTTCCGGCAGTGCCAGTCAGTGTAGGAACAAGGGAACAATGAGTTATTATAGTCATCCGGAACCTTTCCCAAAAGGTCTAGTTTGCTGTGGTGTAATGGTTAAAGCACCTGTTTCTGCCCATGGGTTCCTGAGTTCAAATCCTGGTTAGCTGACTTTTCAGGTTTCTTTATGTCTGTACAGAACCCTTTATTGTGTGCAGGCTCGCCAATGGCATTTTCTTCATGCTGCATTCAGGAGCGACTGCTATTTTGGAGACAGCAAAATCAGCACCCCCACATGGTTGTTCTATGGCGCATGCAGCAAATCAGCTTGTTTCTTTCAACAAAGGGCCCAGCGTGCGAGTCCCAGGGGTGCATTTCAGGGAAAGGTGCCTTTTCTTCTGGCTACATTAATGAATAACCAATATTTCACATTTGTTAAAGCACCAAAACTTCCTTCGCTAATCAGCTTCTCAAAAGCTTAATTTCAAGAAGGTTCATCTGTGCCATCTTCTGCATTCAAGAGTGACCTCTACTTTCTTTTTGGCAGAATTGCACCATAGCTGCCCTCGCTAGTCAGCTTCTCAAATCATCATCATTTATTTATATAGCGCTGTCAAGATTTGATTATTCATTTTTTATGCTTGGCACAGAACACTATCCTCATTAAGCAATTTGCCAAGGTCAACTTCAGGCTGATGCTAGGCAAACCCCAAAAAGAGTTCTGTATGGGGAAAAAATAACCAAGTTGATGCTAAGGTAAGGGCAAGGTGCCAGATAGGGAAGCCCTGGCCTGAAGTAGAAGTACATACAGGCATAGCTTAGAAGGACAACCCCAGTTGAAAAAGGGGGGCAGCCAAATGGAAGGCGGATGATGGACTTCTGGCACTTGCCCTTGCATCACTCTAGAGAGTTGGTTAAAGCACAGTGGACCAGAGCTGGCCTTGAGTTGAGTTTCTGGCCGAGGTGGGAATCGAACCCACAACCTTTTGGATCAGGTTATCGACCAGAGCCCTGCGCTCTACCGACTGAGCTATTCAGGCAGGCCCTTTTTGGAAATTGCCTCAGGTTGGTATTGACTTTATTAGGAAGAAGATGGTCTTCCGGCAGTGCCAGTCAGTGTAGGAACAAGGGAACAATGAGTTATTATAGTCATCCGGAACCTTTCCCAAAAGGTCTAGTTTGCTGTGGTGTAATGGTTAAATCACCTGTTTTTGCACAAGGGTTCCTGAGTTCAAATCCTGGTTGGCTGACTTTTCAGGTTTCTTTATGTGTGTACAGAACCCTTTATTGTGTGCAGGCTCGCCAATGGCATTTTCTTCATGCTGCATTCAGGGGCGACTGCTATTTTGGAGACAGCAAAATCAGCACCCCCACATGGTTGTTCTATGGCGCATGCAGCAAATCAGCTTGTTTCTTTCAACAAAGGGCCCAGCGTGCAAGTCCCAGGGGTGCATTTCAGGGAAAGGTGCCTTTTCTTCTGGCTACATTAATGAGTAACCAATATTTCACATTTGTTAAAGCACCAAAACTTCCTTCGCTAATCAGCTTCTCAAAGCTCAATTTCAAGAAGGTTCATCTGTGCCATCTTCTGCATCTGCATTCAAGAGTGACCTCTACTTTCTTTTTGGCAGAATTGCACCATAGCTGCCCTCGCTAGTCAGCTTCTCAAATCATCATCATTTATTTATATAGCGCTGTCAAGATTTGCTTGTTTTTTTTATGCTTGGCACAGAACACTGTCCTCATTAAGCAATTTGCCAAAGTCAACTTCAGGCTGATGCTAGGCAACCCCCAAAAAAAGAGTTCTGTATGGGGAAAAAATACCCAAGTTGATGCTAAGGTAAGGGCAAGGTGCCAGATAGGGAAGCCCTGGCCTGAAGTAGAAGTACATACAGGCGTAGCTTAGAAGGACAACCCCAGTTGAAAAAGGGGGGCAGCCAAATGGAAGGCGGATGATGGACTTCTGGCACTTGCCCTTCCATCACTCTAGAGAGTTGGTTAAAGCACAGTGGACCAGAGCTGGCCTGGAGTTGGGTTTCTGGCTGAGGTGGGAATCGAACCCGCAACCTTTTGGATCAGGTTATTGACCAGAGACCTGCGCTCTACCGACTGAGCTATTCAGGCAGCCCCTTTTTAGAAAGGGCCTCAGGTTGGTATTGACTTCATTAGGCAGAAGATGGTCTTCCGGCAGTGCCGGTCAGTGTAGGAACAAGGGAACAATGAGTTATTATAGTCATCCGGAACCTTTCCCAAAAGGTCTAGTTTGCTGTGGTGTAATGGTTAAAGCACCTGTTTTTGCCCAAGGGTTCCTGAGTTCAAATCCTGGTTGGCTGACTTTTCAGGTTTCTTTATGTGTGTACAGAACCCTTTATTGTGTGCAGGCTCGCCAATGGCATTTTCTTCATGCTGCATTCAGGAGCGACTGCTATTTTGGAGACAGCAAAATCAGCACCCCCACATGGTTGTTCTATGGCGCATGCAGCAAATCAGCTTGTTTCTTTCAACAAAGGGCCCAGTGTGCGAGTCCCAGGGGTGCATTTCAGGGAAAGGTGCCTTTTCTTCTGGCTACATTAATGAGTAACCAATATTTCACATTTTGTTAAAGCACCAAAACTTCCTTCGCTAATCAGCTTCTCAAAGGCTTAATTTCAAGAAGGTTCATCTGTGCCATCTTCTGCATCTGCATTCAAAGGTGACCTCTACTATCTTTTTGGCAGAATTGCACCATAGCTGCCCTCGCTAGTCAGCTTCTGAAATCATCATCATTTATTTATATATCGCTGTCAAGATTTGCTTGTTTTTTTTTATGCTTGGCACAGACCACTGTCCTCATTAAGCAATTTGCCAAAGTCAACTTCAGGCTGATGCTAGGCAAACCCCAAAAAGAGTTCTGTATGGGGAAAAAATACCCAAGTTGATGCTAAGGTAAGGGCAAGGTGCCAGATAGGGAAGCCCTGGCCTGAAGTAGAAGTACATACAGGCATAGCTTAGAAGGACAACCCCAGTTGAAAAAGGGGGGCAGCCAAATGGAAGGCAGATGATGGACTTCTGGCACTTGCCATTCCATCACTCTAGAGAGTTTGTTAAAGAACAGTGGACCAGAGCTGGCCTGGAGTTGAGTTTCTGGCAGAGGTGGGAATCTAACCCACAACCTTTTGGATCAGGTTATCGACCAGAGCCCTGCGCTCTACCGACTGAGCTATTCAGGCAGGCCCTTTTTGGAAAGGGCCTCAGGTTGGTATTGACTTTATTAGGCGGAAGATGGTCTTCCGGCAGTGCCGGTCAGTGTAGGAACAAGGGAACAATGAGTTATTATAGTCATCCGGAACCTTTCCCTAAAGGTCTAGTTTGCTGTGGTGTAATGGTTAAAGCACCTGCTTCTGCCCATGGGTTCCTGAGTTCAAATCCTGGTTGGCTGACTTTTCAGGTTTCCTTAGGTCTGTACAGAACCCTTTATTGTGTGCAGGCTCGCCAATGGCATTTTCTTCATGCTGCATTCAGGAGCGACTGCTATTTTGGAGACAGCAAAATCAGCACCCCCACATGGTTGTTCTATGGCGCATGCAGCAAATCAGCTTGTTTCTTTCAACAAAGGGCCCAGTGTGCGAGTCCCAGGGGTGCATTTCAGGGAAAGGTGCCTTTTCTTCTGGCTACATTAATGAGTAACCAATATTTCACATTTGTTAAAGCACCAAAACTTCCTTCGCTAATCAGCTTCTCAAAGGCTTAATTTCAAGAAGGTTCATCTGTGCCATCTTCTGCATCTGCATTCAAGAGTGACCTCTACTTTCTTTTTGGCAGAATTGCACCATAGCTGCCCTCGCTAGTCAGCTTCTCAAATCATCATCATTTATTTATATAGCGCTGTAAAGATTTGCTTGTTTTTTTTATGCTTGGCACAGAACACTGTCCTCATTAAGCAATTTGCCAAAGTCAACTTCAGGCTGATACTAGGCAAACCCAAAAAAAGAGTTCTGTATGGGGAAAAAATACCCAAGTTGATGCTAAGGTAAGGGCAAGGTGCCAGATAGGGAAGCCCTGGCCTGAAGTAGAAGTACATACTGGCGTAGCTTAGAAGGACAACCCCAGTTGAAAAAGGGGGGCAGCCAAATGGAAGGCGGATGATGGACTTCTGGCACTTGCCATTCCATCACTCTAGAGAGTTGGTTAAAGCACAGTGGACCAGAGCTGGCCTGGAGTTGAGTTTCTGGCAGAGGTTGGAATCAAACCCACAACCTTTTGGATCAGGTTATCGACCAGAGCCCTGCGCTCTACCGACTGAGCTATTCAGGCAGGCCCTTTTTGGAAAGGGCCTCAGGTTGGTATTGACTTTATTAGGCAGAAGATGGTCTTCCGGCAGTGCCGGTCAGTGTAGGAACAAGGGAACAATGAGTTATTATAGTCATCCAGAACCTTTCCCAAAAGGTCTAGTTTGCTGTGGTGTAATGGTTAAAGCACCTGTTTCTGCCCATGGGTTCCTGAGTTCAAATCCTGGTTGGCTGACTTTTCAGGTTTCTTTATGTCTGTACAGAACCCTTTATTGTGTGCAGTTTCGCCAATGGCATTTTCTTCATGCTGCATTCAGGAGCGACTGCTATTTTGGAGACAGCAAAATCAGCACCCCCACATGGTTGTTCTATGGCGCATGCAGCAAATCAGCTTGTTTCTTTCAACAAAGGGCCCAGTGTGCGAGTCCCAGGGGTGCATTTCAGGGAAAGGTGCTTTTCTTCTGGCTACATTAATGAGTAACCAATATTTCACATTTGTTAAAGCACCAAAACTTCCTTCGCTAATCAGCTTCTCAAAGGCTTAATTTCAAGAAGGTTCATCTGTGCCAACTTCTGCATCTGCATTCAAGAGTGACCGCTACTTTCTTTTTGGCAGAATTGCACCATAGCTGCCCTCGCTAGTCAGCTTCTGAAATCATCATCATTTATTTATATAGCGCTGTCAAGATTTGCTTATTTTTTTTTATGCTTGGCACAGAACACTGTCCTCATTAAGCAATTTGCCAAGGTCAACTTCAGGCTGATGCTAGGCAAACCCCAAAAAGAGTTCTGTATGGGGAAAAAATAACCAAGTTGATGCTAAGGTAAGGGCAAGGTGCCAGATAGGGAAGCCCTGGCCTGAAGTAGAAGTACATACAGGCGTAGCTTAGAAGGACAACCCCAGTTGAAAAAGGGGGGCAGCCAAATGGAAGGCAGATGATGGACTTCTGGCACTTGCCCTTCCATCACTCTAGAGAGTTGGTTAAAGCACAGTGGACCAGAGCTGGCCTGGAGTTGAGTTTCTGGCCGAGGTGGGAATCGAACCCACAACCTTTTGGATCAGGTTATCGACCAGAGCCCTGTGCTCTACCGACTGAGCTATTCAGGCAGGACCTTTTTGGAAAGGGCCTCAGGTTGGTATTGACTTTATTAGGCAGAAGATGGTCTTCCGGCAGTGCCGGTCAGTGTAGGAACAAGGGAACAATGAGTTATTATAGTCATCCGGAACCTTTCCCAAAAGGTCTAGTTTGCTGTGTTGTAATGGTTAAAGCTCCTGTTTTTGCCCAAGGGTTCCTGAGTTCAAATCCTGGTTGGCTGACTTTTCAGGTTTCTTTATGTGTGTACAGAACCCTTTATTGTGTGCAGGCTCGCCAATGGCATTTTCTTCATGCTGCATTCAGGAGCGACTGCTATTTTGGAGACAGCAAAATCAGCACCCCCACATGGTTGTTCTATGGCGCATGCAGCAAATCAGCTTGTTTCTTTCAACAAAGGGCCCAGCGTGCAAGTCCCAGGGGTGCATTTCAGGGAAAGGTGCGTTTTCTTCTGGCTACATTAATGAGTAACCAATATTTCACATTTGTTAAAGCACCAAAACTTCCTTCGCTAATCAGCTTCTCAAAGGCTTAATTTCAAGAAGGTTCATCTGTGCCATCTTCTGCATCTGCATTCAAGAGTGACCTCTACTTTCTTTTTGGCAGAATTGCACCATAGCTGCCCTCGCTAGTCAGCTTCTCAAATCATCATCATTTATTTATATAGCGCTGTCAAGAATTGCTTGTTTTTTTTTATGCTTGCACAGAACACTGTCCTCATTAAGCAATTTGCCAAGTCAACTTCAGGGCTGATGCTACGCAAACCCCAAAAAGAGTTCTGTATGGGGAAAAAAATACCCAAGTTGATGCTAAGGTAAGGGCAAGGTGCCAGATAGGGAAGCCCTGGCCTGAAGTAGAAGTACATACAGGCGTAGCTTAGAAGGACAACCCCAGTTGAAAAAGGGGGGCAGCCAAATGGAAGGCGGATGATGGACTTCTGGCACTTGCCCTTCCATCACTCTAGAGAGTTGGTTAAAGCACAGTGGACCAGAGCTGGCCTGGAGTTGGGTTTCTGGCTGAGGTGGGAATCGAACCCGCAACCTTTTGGATCAGGTTATCGACACAGAGACCTGCGCTCTACCGACTGAGCTATTCAGGCAGCCCCTTTTTAGAAAGGGGCCTCAGGTTGGTATTGACTTCATTAGGCAGAAGATGGTCTTCGGCAGTGCGGTCAGTGTAGGAACAAGGGAACAATGAGTTATTATAGTCATCCGGAACCTTTCCCAAACGGTCTAGTTTGCTGTGGTGTAATGGTTAAAGCACCTGTTTCTGCCCATGGGTTCCTGAGTTCAAATCCTGGTTAGCTGACTTTTCAGGTTTCCTTTATGTCTGTACAGAACCCCTTTATTGTGTGCAGGCTCGCCAATGGCATTTTCTTCATGCTGCATTCAGGAGCGACTGCTATTTTGGAGACAGCAAAATCAGCACCCCCACATGGTTGTTCTATGGCGCATGCAGCAAAACAGCTTGTTTCTTTCAACAAAGGGCCAGCGTGTGAGTCCAGGGGTGCATTTCAGGGAAAGGTGCCTTTTCTTCTGGCTACATTAATGAATAACCAATATTTCACATTTGTTAAAAGCAACCAAAACTTCCTTCGCTAATCAGCTTCTCAAAAGCTTAATTTCAAGAAGGTTCATCTGTGCATCTTCTGCATTCAAGAGTGACCTCTACTTTCTTTTTGGCAGAATTGCACCATAGCTGCCCTCGCTAGTCAGCTTCTCAAATCATCATCATTTATTTATATAGCGCTGTCAAGATTTGATTATTCATTTTTTATGCTTGGCACAGAACACCTATCCTCATTAAGCAATTTGCCAAGGTCAACTTCAGGCTGATGCTAGGCAAACCCCAAAAAGAGTTCTGTATGGGGAAAAAATAACCAAGTTGATGCTAAGGTAAGGGCAAGGTGCCAGATAGGGAAGCCCTGGCCTGAAGTAGAAGTACATACAGGCATAGCTTAGAAGGACAAACCCCAGTTGAAAAAGGGGGGCAGCCAAATGGAAGGCGGATGATGGACTTCTGGCACTTGCCCCTTGCATCACTCTAGAGAGTTGGTTAAAGCACAGTGGACACAGAGCTGGCCTTGAGTTGAGTTTCTGGCCGAGGTGGGAATCGAACCCACAACCTTTTGGATCAGGTTATCGACCAGAGCCCTGCGCTCTACCGACTGAGCTATTCAGGCAGGGCCCTTTTTGGAAATTGCCTCAGGTTGGTATTGACTTTATTAGGAAGAAGATGGTCTTCGGCAGTGCCAGTCAGTGTAGGAACAAGGGAACAATGAGTTATATAGTCATCCGGAACCTTTCCCAAAGGTCTAGTTTGCTGTGGTGTAATGGTTAAAGCACCTGTTTCTGCCCATGGGTTCCTGAGTTCAAATACTGGTTAGCTGACTTTTCAGGTTTCTTTATGTCTGTACAGAACCCCTTTATTGTGTGCAGGCTCGCCAATGGCATTTTCTTCATGCTGCATTCAGGAGCGACTGCTATTTTGGAGACAGCAAAATCAGCACCCCCACATGGTTGTTCTATGGCGCATGCAGCAAATCAGCTTGTTTCTTTCAACAAAGGGCCCAGCGTGCGAGTCCCCAGGGGTGCATTTCAGGGAAAGGTGCCTTTTCTTCTGGCTACATTAATGAATAACCAATATTTCCACATTTGTTAAAGCACCAAAACTTCCTTCGCTAATCAGCTTCTCAAAAGCTTAATTTCAAGAAGGTTCATCTGTGCCATCTCTGCATTCAAGAGTGACCTCTACTTTCTTTTTGGCAGAATTGCACCATAGCTGCCTCGCTAGTCAGCTTCTCAATCATCATCATTTATTTATATAGCGCTGTCAAGATTTGATTATTCATTTTTTTATGCTTGGCACAGAACACTATCCTCATTAAGCAATTTGCAAGGTCAACTTCAGCTGATGCTAGGCAAACCCCAAAAAGAGTTCTGTATGGGGAAAAAATAACCAAGTTGATGCTAAGGTAAGGGCAAGGTGCCAGATAGGGAAGCCCTGGCCTGAAGTAGAAGTACATACAGGCGTAGCTTAGAAGGACAACCCCAGTTGAAAAAGGGGGGCAGCAAATGGAAGGCGGATGATGGACTTCTGGCACTTGCCCTTGCATCACTCTAGAGAGTTGGTTAAAGCACAGTGGACCAGAGCTGGCCTTGAGTTGAGTTCTGGCTGAGGTGGGAATCAAACCCACAACCTTTTGAATCAGGTTATCGACCAGAGCCCTGCGCTCTACCGACTGAGCTATTCAGGCAGGCCCTTTTTGGAAATTGCCTCAGGTTGGTATTGACTTTATTAGGAAGAAGATGGTCTTCCGGCAGTGCACGTCAGTGTAGGTACAAGGGAACAATGAGTTATTATAGTCATCCGGAACCTTTCCCAAAAGGTCTAGTTTGCTGTGGTGTAATGGTTAAAGCACCTGTTTCTGCCCATGGGTTCCTGAGTTCAAATCCTGGTTAGCTGACTTTTCAGGTTTCTTTATGTCTGTACAGAACCCTTTATTGTGTGCAGCTCGCCAATGGCATTTTCTTCATGCTGCATTCAGGAGCGACTGCTATTTTGGAGACAGCAAAATCAGCACCCCCCACATGGTTGTTCTATGGCGCATGCAGCAAATCAGCTTGTTTCTTTCAACAAAGGGCCCAGCGTGCGAGTCCCAGGGGTGCATTTCAGGGAAAGGTGCCTTTTCTTCTGGCTACATTAATGAATAACCAATATTTCACATTTGTTAAAGCACCAAAACTTCCTTCGCTAATCAGCTTCTCAAAAGCTTAATTTCAAGAAGGGTTCATCTGTGCCATCTTCTGCATTCAAGAGTGACCTCTACTTCTTTTTGGCAGAATTGCACCATAGCTGCCCTCGCTAGTCAGCTTCTCAAATCATCATCATTTTATTTATATAGCGCTGTCAAGATTTGATTATTCATTTTTTATGCTTGGCACAGAACAATATCCTCATTAAGCAATTTGCCAGGTCAACTTCAGGCTGATGCTAGGCAAACCCCAAAAAGAGTTCTGTATGGGGAAAAAATAACCAAGTTGATGCTAAGGTAAGGGCAAGGTGCCAGATAGGGAAGCCCTGGCCTGAAGTAGAAGTACATACAGGCGTAGCTTAGAAGTACAACCCCAGTTGAAAAAGGGGTCAGCCAAATGGAAGGCGGATGATGGACTTCTGGCACTTGCCCTTGCATCACTCTAGAGAGTTGGTTAAAGCACAGTGGACCAGAGCTGGCCTTGAGTTGAGTTTCTGGCCGAGGTGGGAATCGAACCCACAACCTTTTGGATCAGGTTATCGACCAGAGCCCTGCGCTCTACCGACTGAGCTATTCAGGCAGGCCCTTTTTGGAAATTGCCTCAGGTTGGTATTGACTTTATTAGGAAGAAGATGGTCTTCGGCAGTGCCAGTCAGTGTAGGAACAAGGGAACAATGAGTTATTATAGTCATCCGGAACCTTTCCCAAAAGGTCTAGTTTGCTGTGGTGTAATGGTTAAATCACCTGTTTTTGCACAAGGGTTCCTGAGTTCAAATCCCTGGTTGGCTGACTTTTCAGGTTTCTTTATGTAGCTGTACAGAACCCTTTATTGTGTGCAGTCTCGCCAATGGCATTTTCTTCATGCTGCATTCAGGAGCGACTGCTATTTTGGAGACAGCAAAATCAGCACCCCACATGGTTGTTCTATGGCGCATGCAGCAAATCAGCTTGTTTCTTTCAACAAAGGGCCCAGTGTGCGAGTCCCAGGGGTGCATTTCAGGGAAAGGTGCTTTTCTTCTGGCTACATTAATGAGTAACCAATATTTCACATTTGTTAAAGCACCAAAACTTCCTTCGCTAATCAGCTTCTCAAAGGCTTAATTTCAAGAAGGTTCATCTGTGCCAACTTCTGCATCTGCATTCAAGAGTGACCGCTACTTTCTTTTTGGCAGAATTGCACCATAGCTGCCCTCGCTAGTCAGCTTCTGAAATCATCATCATTTATTTATATAGCGCTGTCCAAGATTTGCTTATTTTTTTTTATGCTTGGCACAGAACACTGTCCTCATTAAGCAATTTGCCAAGGTCAACTTCAGGCTGATGCTACAAACCCCAAAAAGAGTTCTGTATGGGGAAAAAATAACCAAGTTGATGCTAAGGTAAGGGCAAGGTGCCAGATAGGGAAGCCCTGGCCTGAAGTAGAAGTACATACAGGCGTAGCTTAGAAGGACAACCCCAGTTGAAAAAGGGGGGCAGCCAAATGGAAGGCAGATGATGGACTTCTGGCACTTGCCCTTCCATCACTCTAGAGAGTTGGTTAAAGCACAGTGGACCAGAGCTGGCCTGGAGTTGAGTTTCTGGCCGAGGTGGGAATCGAACCCACAACCTTTTGGATCAGGTTATCGACCAGAGCCCTGTGCTCTACCGACTGAGCTATTCAGGCAGGACCTTTTTGGAAAGGGCCTCAGGTTGGTATTGACTTTATTAGGCAGAAGATGGTCTTCCGGCAGTGCCGGTCAGTGTAGGAACAAGGGAACAATGAGTTATTATAGTCATCCGGAACCTTTCCCAAAAGGTCTAGTTTGCTGTGGTGTAATGGTTAAAGCACCTGTTTCTGCCCATGGGTTCCTGAGTTCAAATCCTGGTTAGCTGACTTTTCAGGTTTCTTTATGTCTGTACAGAACCCTTTATTGTGTGCAGGCTCGCCAATGGCATTTTCTTCATGCTGCATTCAGGAGCGACTGCTATTTTGGAGACAGCAAAATCAGCACCCCCACATGGTTGTTCTATGGCGCATGCAGCAAATCAGCTTGTTTCTTTCAACAAAGGGCCCAGCGTGTGAGTCCCAGGGGTGCATTTCAGGGAAAGGTGCCTTTTCTTCTGGCTACATTAATGAATAACCAATATTTCACATTTGTTAAAGCACCAAAACTTCCTTCGCTAATCAGCTTCTCAAAAGCTTAATTTCAAGAAGGTTCATCTGTGCCATCTTCTGCATTCAAGAGTGACCTCTACTTTCTTTTTGGCAGAATTGCACCATAGCTGCCCTCGCTAGTCAGCTTCTCAAATCATCATCATTTATTTATATAGCGCTGTCAAGATTTGATTATTCATTTTTTATGCTTGGCACAGAACACTATCCTCATTAAGCAATTTGCCAAGGTCAACTTCAGGCTGATGCTAGGCAAACCCCAAAAAGAGTTCTGTATGGGGAAAAAATAACCAAGTTGATGCTAAGGTAAGGGCAAGGTGCCAGATAGGGAAGCCCTGGCCTGAAGTAGAAGTACATACAGGCATAGCTTAGAAGGACAACCCCAGTTGAAAAAGGGGGGCAGCCAAATGGAAGGCGGATGATGGACTTCTGGCACTTGCCCTTGCATCACTCTAGAGAGTTGGTTAAAGCACAGTGGACCAGAGCTGGCCTTGAGTTGAGTTTCTGGCCGAGGTGGGAATCGAACCCACAACCTTTTGGATCAGGTTATCGACCAGAGCCCTGCGCTCTACCGACTGAGCTATTCAGGCAGGCCCTTTTTGGAAATTGCCTCAGGTTGGTATTGACTTTATTAGGAAGAAGATGGTCTTCCGGCAGTGCCAGTCAGTGTAGGAACAAGGGAACAATGAGTTATTATAGTCATCCGGAACCTTTCCCAAAAGGTCTAGTTTGCTGTGGTGTAAAGGTTAAAGCACCTGTTTCTGCCCATGGGTTCCTGAGTTCAAATACTGGTTAGCTGACTTTTCAGGTTTCTTTATGTCTGTACAGAACCCTTTATTGTGTGCAGGCTCGCCAATGGCATTTTCTTCATGCTGCATTCAGGAGCGACTGCTATTTTGGAGACAGCAAAATCAGCACCCCCACATGGTTGTTCTATGGCGCATGCAGCAAATCAGCTTGTTTCTTTCAACAAAGGGCCCAGCGTGCGAGTCCCAGGGGTGCATTTCAGGGAAAGGTGCCTTTTCTTCTGGCTACATTAATGAATAACCAATATTTCACATTTGTTAAAGCACCAAAACTTCCTTCGCTAATCAGCTTCTCAAAAGCTTAATTTCAAGAAGGTTCATCTGTGCCATCTTCTGCATTCAAGAGTGACCTCTACTTTCTTTTTGGCAGAATTGCACCATAGCTGCCCTCGCTAGTCAGCTTCTCAAATCATCATCATTTATTTATATAGCGCTGTCAAGATTTGATTATTCATTTTTTATGCTTGGCACAGAACACTATCCTCATTAAGCAATTTGCCAAGGTCAACTTCAGGCTGATGCTAGGCAAACCCCAAAAAGAGTTCTGTATGGGGAAAAAATAACCAAGTTGATGCTAAGGTAAGGGCAAGGTGCCAGATAGGGAAGCCCTGGCCTGAAGTAGAAGTACATACAGGCGTAGCTTAGAAGTACAACCCCAGTTGAAAAAGGGGTCAGCCAAATGGAAGGCGGATGATGGACTTCTGGCACTTGCCCTTGCATCACTCTAGAGAGTTGGTTAAAGCACAGTGGACCAGAGCTGGCCTTGAGTTGAGTTTCTGGCCGAGGTGGGAATCGAACCCACAACCTTTTGGATCAGGTTATCGACCAGAGCCCTGCGCTCTACCGACTGAGCTATTCAGGCAGGCCCTTTTTGGAAATTGCCTCAGGTTGGTATTGACTTTATTAGGAAGAAGATGGTCTTCCGGCAGTGCCAGTCAGTGTAGGAACAAGGGAACAATGAGTTATTATAGTCATCCGGAACCTTTCCCAAAAGGTCTAGTTTGCTGTGGTGTAATGGTTAAATCACCTGTTTTTGCACAAGGGTTCCTGAGTTCAAATCCTGGTTGGCTGACTTTTCAGGTTTCTTTATGTCTGTACAGAACCCTTTATTGTGTGCAGTCTCGCCAATGGCATTTTCTTCATGCTGCATTCAGGAGCGACTGCTATTTTGGAGACAGCAAAATCAGCACCCCCACATGGTTGTTCTATGGCGCATGCAGCAAATCAGCTTGTTTCTTTCAACAAAGGGCCCAGTGTGCGAGTCCCAGGGGTGCATTTCAGGGAAAGGTGCTTTTCTTCTGGCTACATTAATGAGTAACCAATATTTCACATTTGTTAAAGCACCAAAACTTCCTTCGCTAATCAGCTTCTCAAAGGCTTAATTTCAAGAAGGTTCATCTGTGCCAACTTCTGCATCTGCATTCAAGAGTGACCGCTACTTTCTTTTTGGCAGAATTGCACCATAGCTGCCCTCGCTAGTCAGCTTCTGAAATCATCATCATTTATTTATATAGCGCTGTCAAGATTTGCTTATTTTTTTTTATGCTTGGCACAGAACACTGTCCTCATTAAGCAATTTGCCAAGGTCAACTTCAGGCTGATGCTAGGCAAACCCCAAAAAGAGTTCTGTATGGGGAAAAAATAACCAAGTTGATGCTAAGGTAAGGGCAAGGTGCCAGATAGGGAAGCCCTGGCCTGAAGTAGAAGTACATACAGGCGTAGCTTAGAAGGACAACCCCAGTTGAAAAAGGGGGGCAGCCAAATGGAAGGCAGATGATGGACTTCTGGCACTTGCCCTTCCATCACTCTAGAGAGTTGGTTAAAGCACAGTGGACCAGAGCTGGCCTGGAGTTGAGTTTCTGGCCGAGGTGGGAATCGAACCCACAACCTTTTGGATCAGGTTATCGACCAGAGCCCTGTGCTCTACCGACTGAGCTATTCAGGCAGGACCTTTTTGGAAAGGGCCTCAGGTTGGTATTGACTTTATTAGGCAGAAGATGGTCTTCCGGCAGTGCCGGTCAGTGTAGGAACAAGGGAACAATGAGTTATTATAGTCATCCGGAACCTTTCCCAAAAGGTCTAGTTTGCTGTGTTGTAATGGTTAAAGCTCCTGTTTTTGCCCAAGGGTTCCTGAGTTCAAATCCTGGTTGGCTGACTTTTCAGGTTTCTTTATGTGTGTACAGAACCCTTTATTGTGTGCAGGCTCGCCAATGGCATTTTCTTCATGCTGCATTCAGGAGCGACTGCTATTTTGGAGACAGCAAAATCAGCACCCCCACATGGTTGTTCTATGGCGCATGCAGCAAATCAGCTTGTTTCTTTCAACAAAGGGCCCAGCGTGCAAGTCCCAGGGGTGCATTTCAGGGAAAGGTGCGTTTTCTTCTGGCTACATTAATGAGTAACCAATATTTCACATTTGTTAAAGCACCAAAACTTCCTTCGCTAATCAGCTTCTCAAAGGCTTAATTTCAAGAAGGTTCATCTGTGCCATCTTCTGCATCTGCATTCAAGAGTGACCTCTACTTTCTTTTTGGCAGAATTGCACCATAGCTGCCCTCGCTAGTCAGCTTCTCAAATCATCATCATTTATTTATATAGCGCTGTCAAGATTTGCTTGTTTTTTTTTATGCTTGGCACAGAACACTGTCCTCATTAAGCAATTTGCCAAAGTCAACTTCAGGCTGATGCTACGCAAACCCCAAAAAGAGTTCTGTATGGGGAAAAAATACCCAAGTTGATGCTAAGGTAAGGGCAAGGTGCCAGATAGGGAAGCCCTGGCCTGAAGTAGAAGTACATACAGGCGTAGCTTAGAAGGACAACCCCAGTTGAAAAAGGGGGGCAGCCAAATGGAAGGCGGATGATGGACTTCTGGCACTTGCCCTTCCATCACTCTAGAGAGTTGGTTAAAGCACAGTGGACCAGAGCTGGCCTGGAGTTGGGTTTCTGGCTGAGGTGGGAATCGAACCCGCAACCTTTTGGATCAGGTTATCGACCAGAGACCTGCGCTCTACCGACTGAGCTATTCAGGCAGCCCCTTTTTAGAAAGGGCCTCAGGTTGGTATTGACTTCATTAGGCAGAAGATGGTCTTCCGGCAGTGCCGGTCAGTGTAGGAACAAGGGAACAATGAGTTATTATAGTCATCCGGAACCTTTCCCAAACGGTCTAGTTTGCTGTGGTGTAATGGTTAAAGCACCTGTTTCTGCCCATGGGTTCCTGAGTTCAAATCCTGGTTAGCTGACTTTTCAGGTTTCTTTATGTCTGTACAGAACCCTTTATTGTGTGCAGGCTCGCCAATGGCATTTTCTTCATGCTGCATTCAGGAGCGACTGCTATTTTGGAGACAGCAAAATCAGCACCCCCACATGGTTGTTCTATGGCGCATGCAGCAAATCAGCTTGTTTCTTTCAACAAAGGGCCCAGCGTGTGAGTCCCAGGGGTGCATTTCAGGGAAAGGTGCCTTTTCTTCTGGCTACATTAATGAATAACCAATATTTCACATTTGTTAAAGCACCAAAACTTCCTTCGCTAATCAGCTTCTCAAAAGCTTAATTTCAAGAAGGTTCATCTGTGCCATCTTCTGCATTCAAGAGTGACCTCTACTTTCTTTTTGGCAGAATTGCACCATAGCTGCCCTCGCTAGTCAGCTTCTCAAATCATCATCATTTATTTATATAGCGCTGTCAAGATTTGATTATTCATTTTTTATGCTTGGCACAGAACACTATCCTCATTAAGCAATTTGCCAAGGTCAACTTCAGGCTGATGCTAGGCAAACCCCAAAAAGAGTTCTGTATGGGGAAAAAATAACCAAGTTGATGCTAAGGTAAGGGCAAGGTGCCAGATAGGGAAGCCCTGGCCTGAAGTAGAAGTACATACAGGCATAGCTTAGAAGGACAACCCCAGTTGAAAAAGGGGGGCAGCCAAATGGAAGGCGGATGATGGACTACTGGCACTTGCCCTTGCATCACTCTAGAGAGTTGGTTAAAGCACAGTGGACCAGAGCTGGCCTTGAGTTGAGTTTCTGGCCGAGGTGGGAATCGAACCCACAACCTTTTGGATCAGGTTATCGACCAGAGCCCTGCGCTCTACCGACTGAGCTATTCAGGCAGGCCCTTTTTGGAAATTGCCTCAGGTTGGTATTGACTTTATTAGGAAGAAGATGGTCTTCCGGCAGTGCCAGTCAGTGTAGGAACAAGGGAACAATGAGTTATTATAGTCATCCGGAACCTTTCCCAAAAGGTCTAGTTTGCTGTGGTGTAATGGTTAAAGCACCTGTTTCTGCCCATGGGTTCCTGAGTTCAAATACTGGTTAGCTGACTTTTCAGGTTTCTTTATGTCTGTACAGAACCCTTTATTGTGTGCAGGCTCGCCAATGGCATTTTCTTCATGCTGCATTCAGGAGCGACTGCTATTTTGGAGACAGCAAAATCAGCACCCCCACATGGTTGTTCTATGGCGCATGCAGCAAATCAGCTTGTTTCTTTCAACAAAGGGCCCAGCGTGCGAGTCCCAGGGGTGCATTTCAGGGAAAGGTGCCTTTTCTTCTGGCTACATTAATGAATAACCAATATTTCACATTTGTTAAAGCACCAAAACTTCCTTCGCTAATCAGCTTCTCAAAAGCTTAATTTCAAGAAGGTTCATCTGTGCCATCTTCTGCATTCAAGAGTGACCTCTACTTTCTTTTTGGCAGAATTGCACCATAGCTGCCCTCGCTAGTCAGCTTCTCAAATCATCATCATTTATTTATATAGCGCTGTCAAGATTTGATTATTCATTTTTTATGCTTGGCACAGAACACTATCCTCATTAAGCAATTTGCCAAGGTCAACTTCAGGCTGATGCTAGGCAAACCCCAAAAAGAGTTCTGTATGGGGAAAAAATAACCAAGTTGATGCTAAGGTAAGGGCAAGGTGCCAGATAGGGAAGCCCTGGCCTGAAGTAGAAGTACATACAGGCGTAGCTTAGAAGGACAACCCCAGTTGAAAAAGGGGGGCAGCCAAATGGAAGGCGGATGATGGACTTCTGGCACTTGCCCTTGCATCACTCTAGAGAGTTGGTTAAAGCACAGTGGACCAGAGCTGGCCTTGAGTTGAGTTTCTGGCTGAGGTGGGAATCGAACCCACAACCTTTTGAATCAGGTTATCGACCAGAGCCCTGCGCTCTACCGACTGAGCTATTCAGGCAGGCCCTTTTTGGAAATTGCCTCAGGTTGGTATTGACTTTATTAGGAAGAAGATGGTCTTCCGGCAGTGCCAGTCAGTGTAGGTACAAGGGAACAATGAGTTATTATAGTCATCCGGAACCTTTCCCAAAAGGTCTAGTTTGCTGTGGTGTAATGGTTAAAGCACCTGTTTCTGCCCATGGGTTCCTGAGTTCAAATCCTGGTTAGCTGACTTTTCAGGTTTCTTTATGTCTGTACAGAACCCTTTATTGTGTGCAGGCTCGCCAATGGCATTTTCTTCATGCTGCATTCAGGAGCGACTGCTATTTTGGAGACAGCAAAATCAGCACCCCCACATGGTTGTTCTATGGCGCATGCAGCAAATCAGCTTGTTTCTTTCAACAAAGGGCCCAGCGTGCGAGTCCCAGGGGTGCATTTCAGGGAAAGGTGCCTTTTCTTCTGGCTACATTAATGAATAACCAATATTTCACATTTGTTAAAGCACCAAAACTTCCTTCGCTAATCAGCTTCTCAAAAGCTTAATTTCAAGAAGGTTCATCTGTGCCATCTTCTGCATTCAAGAGTGACCTCTACTTTCTTTTTGGCAGAATTGCACCATAGCTGCCCTCGCTAGTCAGCTTCTCAAATCATCATCATTTATTTATATAGCGCTGTCAAGATTTGATTATTCATTTTTTATGCTTGGCACAGAACACTATCCTCATTAAGCAATTTGCCAAGGTCAACTTCAGGCTGATGCTAGGCAAACCCCAAAAAGAGTTCTGTATGGGGAAAAAATAACCAAGTTGATGCTAAGGTAAGGGCAAGGTGCCAGATAGGGAAGCCCTGGCCTGAAGTAGAAGTACATACAGGCGTAGCTTAGAAGTACAACCCCAGTTGAAAAAGGGGTCAGCCAAATGGAAGGCGGATGATGGACTTCTGGCACTTGCCCTTGCATCACTCTAGAGAGTTGGTTAAAGCACAGTGGACCAGAGCTGGCCTTGAGTTGAGTTTCTGGCCGAGGTGGGAATCGAACCCACAACCTTTTGGATCAGGTTATCGACCAGAGCCCTGCGCTCTACCGACTGAGCTATTCAGGCAGGCCCTTTTTGGAAATTGCCTCAGGTTGGTATTGACTTTATTAGGAAGAAGATGGTCTTCCGGCAGTGCCAGTCAGTGTAGGAACAAGGGAACAATGAGTTATTATAGTCATCCGGAACCTTTCCCAAAAGGTCTAGTTTGCTGTGGTGTAATGGTTAAATCACCTGTTTTTGCACAAGGGTTCCTGAGTTCAAATCCTGGTTGGCTGACTTTTCAGGTTTCTTTATGTGTGTACAGAACCCTTTATTGTGTGCAGGCTCGCCAATGGCATTTTCTTCATGCTGCATTCAGGGGCGACTGCTATTTTGGAGACAGCAAAATCAGCACCCCCACATGGTTGTTCTATGGCGCATGCAGCAAATCAGCTTGTTTCTTTCAACAAAGGGCCCAGCGTGCGAGTCCCAGGGGTGCATTTCAGGGAAAGGTGCCTTTTCTTCTGGCTACATTAATGAGTAACCAATATTTCACATTTGTTAAAGCACCAAAACTTCCTTCGCTAATCAGCTTCTCAAAGGCTCAATTTCAAGAAGGTTCATCTGTGCCATCTTCTGCATCTGCATTCAAGAGTGACCTCTACTTTCTTTTTGGCAGAATTGCACCATAGCTGCCCTCGCTAGTCAGCTTCTCAAATCATCATCATTTATTTATATAGCGCTGTCAGGATTTGCTTGTTTTTTTTATGCTTGGCACAGAACACTGTCCTCATTAAGCAATTTGCCAAAGTCAACTTCATGCTGATGCTAGGCAAACCCCAAAAAAAGAGTTCTGTATGGGGAAAAAATACCCAAGTTGATGCTAAGGTAAGGGCAAGGTGCCAGATAGGGAAGCCCTGGCCTGAAGTAGAAGTACATACAGGCGTAGCTTAGAAGTACAACCCCAGTTGAAAAAGGGGTCAGCCAAATGGAAGGCGGATGATGGACTTCTGGCACTTGCCCTTGCATCACTCTAGAGAGTTGGTTAAAGCACAGTGGACCAGAGCTGGCCTTGAGTTGAGTTTCTGGCCGAGGTGGGAATCGAACCCACAACCTTTTGGATCAGGTTATCGACCAGAGCCCTGCGCTCTACCGACTGAGCTATTCAGGCAGGCCCTTTTTGGAAATTGCCTCAGGTTGGTATTGACTTTATTAGGAAGAAGATGGTCTTCCGGCAGTGCCAGTCAGTGTAGGAACAAGGGAACAATGAGTTATTATAGTCATCCGGAACCTTTCCCAAAAGGTCTAGTTTGCTGTGGTGTAATGGTTAAAGCACCTGTTTTTGCCCATGGGTTCCTGAGTTCAAATCCTGGTTGGCTGACTTTTCAGGTTTCTTTATGTGTGTACAGAACCCTTTATTGTGTGCAGGCTCGCCAATGGCATTTTCTTCATGCTGCATTCAGGGGCGACTGCTATTTTGGAGACAGCAAAATCAGCACCCCCACATGGTTGTTCTATGGCGCATGCAGCAAATCAGCTTGTTTCTTTCAACAAAGGGCCCAGCGTGCAAGTCCCAGGGGTGCATTTCAGGGAAAGGTGCCTTTTCTTCTGGCTACATTAATGAGTAACCAATATTTCACATTTGTTAAAGCACCAAAACTTCCTTCGCTAATCAGCTTCTCAAAGGCTCAATTTCAAGAAGGTTCATCTGTGCCATCTTCTGCATCTGCATTCAAGAGTGACCTCTACTTTCTTTTTGGCAGAATTGCACCATAGCTGCCCTCGCTAGTCAGCTTCTCAAATCATCATCATTTATTTATATAGCACTGTCAAGATTTGCTTGTTTTTTTATGCTTGGCACAGAACACTGTCCTCATTAAGCAATTTGCCAAAGTCAACTTCAGGCTGATGCTAGGCAACCCCCAAAAAAAGAGTTCTGTATGGGGAAAAAATACCCAAGTTGATGCTAAGGTAAGGGCAAGGTGCCAGATAGGGAAGCCCTGGCCTGAAGTAGAAGTACATACAGGCGTAGCTTAGAAGGACAACCCCAGTTGAAAAAGGGGGGCAGCCAAATGGAAGGCGGATGATGGACTTCTGGCACTTGCCCTTCCATCACTCTAGAGAGTTGGTTAAAGCACAGTGGACCAGAGCTGGCCTGGAGTTGGGTTTCTGGCTGAGGTGGGAATCGAACCCGCAACCTTTTGGATCAGGTTATCGACCAGAGACCTGCGCTCTACCGACTGAGCTATTCAGGCAGCCCCTTTTTAGAAAGGGCCTCAGGTTGGTATTGACTTCATTAGGCAGAAGATGGTCTTCCGGCAGTGCCGGTCAGTGTAGGAACAAGGGAACAATGAGTTATTATAGTCATCCGGAACCTTTCCCAAAAGGTCTAGTTTGCTGTGGTGTAATGGTTAAAGCACCTGTTTCTGCCCATGGGTCCCTGAGTTCAAATCCTGGTTAGCTGACTTTTCAGGTTTCTTTATGTCTGTACAGAACCCTTTATTGTGTGCAGGCTCGCCAATGGCATTTTCTTCATGCTGCATTCAGGAGCGACTGCTATTTTGGAGACAGCAAAATCAGCACCCCCACATGGTTGTTCTATGGCGCATGCAGCAAATCAGCTTGTTTCTTTCAACAAAGGGCCCAGCGTGTGAGTCCCAGGGGTGCATTTCAGGGAAAGGTGCCTTTTCTTCTGGCTACATTAATGAATAACCAATATTTCACATTTGTTAAAGCACCAAAACTTCCTTCGCTAATCAGCTTCTCAAAAGCTTAATTTCAAGAAGGTTCATCTGTGCCATCTTCTGCATTCAAGAGTGACCTCTACTTTCTTTTTGGCAGAATTGCACCATAGCTGCCCTCGCTAGTCAGCTTCTCAAATCATCATCATTTATTTATATAGCGCTGTCAAGATTTGATTATTCATTTTTTATGCTTGGCACAGAACACTATCCTCATTAAGCAATTTGCCAAGGTCAACTTCAGGCTGATGCTAGGCAAACCCCAAAAAGAGTTCTGTATGGGGAAAAAATAACCAAGTTGATGCTAAGGTAAGGGCAAGGTGCCAGATAGGGAAGCCCTGGCCTGAAGTAGAAGTACATACAGGCGTAGCTTAGAAGTACAACCCCAGTTGAAAAAGGGGTCAGCCAAATGGAAGGCGGATGATGGACTTCTGGCACTTGCCCTTGCATCACTCTAGAGAGTTGGTTAAAGCACAGTGGACCAGAGCTGGCCTTGAGTTGAGTTTCTGGCCGAGGTGGGAATCGAACCCACAACCTTTTGGATCAGGTTATCGACCAGAGCCCTGCGCTCTACCGACTGAGCTATTCAGGCAGGCCCTTTTTGGAAATTGCCTCAGGTTGGTATTGACTTTATTAGGAAGAAGATGGTCTTCCGGCAGTGCCAGTCAGTGTAGGAACAAGGGAACAATGAGTTATTATAGTCATCCGGAACCTTTCCCAAAAGGTCTAGTTTGCTGTGGTGTAATGGTTAAAGCACCTGTTTTTGCCCAAGGGTTCCTGAGTTCAAATCCTGGTTGGCTGACTTTTCAGGTTTCTTTATGTGTGTACAGAACCCTTTATTGTGTGCAGGCTCCCCAATGGCATTTTCTTCATGCTGCATTCAGGGGCGACTGCTATTTTGGAGACAGCAAAATCAGCACCCCCTCATGTTCTATGGCGCATGCAGCAAATCAGCTTGTTTCTTTCAACAAAGGGCCCAGCGTGCGAGTCCCAGGGGTGCATTTCAGGGAAAGGTGCCTTTTCTTCTGGCTACATTAATGAGTAACCAATATTTCACATTTGTTAAAGCACCAAAACTTCCTTCGCTAATCAGCTTCTCAAAGGCTCAATTTCAAGAAGGTTCATCTGTGCCATCTTCTGCATCTGCATTCAAGAGTGACCTCTACTTTCTTTTTGGCAGAATTGCACCATAGCTGCCCTCGCTAGTCAGCTTCTCAAATCATCATCATTAATTTATATAGCGCTGTCAAGATTTGATTATTCATTTTTTATGCTTGGCACAGAACACTGTCCTCATTAAGCAATTTGCCAAGGTCAACTTCAGGCTGATGCTAGGCAAACCCCAAAAAGAGTTCTGTATGGGGAAAAAATACCCAAGTTGATGCTAAGGTAAGGGCAAGGTGCCAGATAGGGAAGCCCTGGCCTGAAGTAGAAGTACATACAGGCGTAGCTTAGAAGGACAACCCCAGTTGAAAAAGGGGGGCAGCCAAGTGGAAGGCGGATGATGGACTTCTGGCACTTGCCCTTGCATCACTCTAGAGAGTTGGTTAAAGCACAGTGGACCAGAGCTGGCCTTGAGTTGAGTTTCTGGCCGAGGTGGGAATCAAACCCACAACCTTTTGGATCAGGTTATCGACCAGAGACCTGCTCTCTACTGACTGAGCTACTCAGGCAGGCCCTTTTTGGAAAGGGCCTCAGGTTGGTATTGACTTCATTAGGCAGAAGATGGTCTTCCGGCAGTGCCGGTCAGTGTAGGAACAAGGGAACAATAAGTTATTATAGTCATCCGGAACCTTTCCCAAAAGGTCTAGTTTGCTGTGGTGTAATGGTTAAAGCACCTGTTTCTGCCCATGGGTTCCTGAGTTCAAATCCTGGTTAGCTGACTTTTCAGGTTTCTTTATGTGTGTACAGAACCCTTTATTGTGTGCAGGCTCGCCAATGGCATTTTCTTCATGCTGCATTCAGGAGCGACTGCTATTTTGGAGACAGCAAAATCAGCACCCCCACATGGTTGTTCTATGGCGCATGCAGCAAATCAGCTTGTTTCTTTCAACAAAGGGCCCAGCGTGCAAGTCCCAGGGGTGCATTTCAGGGAAAGGTGCCTTTTCTTCTGGCTACATTAATGAGTAACCAATATTTCACATTTGTTAAAGCACCAAAACTTCCTTCGCTAATCAGCTTCTCAAAGGCTCAATTTCAAGAAGGTTCATCTGTGCCATCTTCTGCATCTGCATTCAAGAGTGACCTCTACTTTCTTTTTGGCAGAATTGCACCATAGCTGCCCTCGCTAGTCAGCTTCTGAAATCATCATCATTTATTTATATAGCGCTGTCAAGATTTGCTTATTTTTTTTTATGCTTGGCACAGAACACTGTCCTCATTAAGCAATTTGCCAAGGTCAACTTCAGGCTGATGCTAGGCAAACCCCAAAAAGAGTTCTGTATGGGGAAAAAATAACCAAGTTGATGCTAAGGTAAGGGCAAGGTGCCAGATAGGGAAGCCCTGGCCTGAAGTAGAAGTTCATACAGGCGTAGCTTAGAAGGACAACCCCAGTTGAAAAAGGGGGGCAGCCAAATGGAAGGCAGATGATGGACTTCTGGCACTTGCCCTTCCATCACTCTAGAGAGTTGGTTAAAGCACAGTGGACCAGAGCTGGCCTGGAGATGAGTTTCTGGCCGAGGTGGGAATCGAACCCACAACCTTTTGGATCAGGTTATCGACCGGAGCCCTGTGCTCTACCGACTGAGCTATTCAGGCAGGCCCTTTTTGAAAAGGGCCTCAGGTTGGTATTGACTTTATTAGGCAGAAGATGGTCTTCCGGCAGTGCCGGTCAGTGTAGGAACAAGGGAACAATGAGTTATTATAGTCATCCGGAACCTTGCCCAAAAGGTCTAGTTTGCTGTGTTGTAATGGTTAAAGCTCCTGTTTTTGCCCAAGGGTTCCTGAGTTCAAATCCTGGTTGGCTGACTTTTCAGGTTTCTTTATGTGTGTACAGAACCCTTTATTGTGTGCAGGCTCGCCAATGGCATTTTCTTCATGCTGCATTCAGGAGCGACTGCTATTTTGGAGACAGCAAAATCAGCACCCCCACATGGTTGTTCTATGGCGCATGCAGCAAATCAGCTTGTTTCTTTCAACAAAGGGCCAAGCGTGCAAGTCCCAGGGGTGCATTTCAGGGAAAGGTGCTTTTTCTTCTGGCTACATTAATGAGTAACCAATATTTCACATTTGTTAAAGCACCAAAACTTCCTTCGCTAATCAGCTTCTCAAAGGCTTAATTTCAAGAAGGTTCATCTGTGCCATCTTCTGCATCTGCATTCAAGAGTGACCTCTACTTTCTTTTTGGCAGAATTGCACCATAGCTGCCCTCGCTAGTCAGCTTCTCAAATCATCATCATTTATTTATATAGCGCTGTCAAGATTTGCTTGTTTATTTTTATGCTTGGCACAGAACACTGTCCTCATTAAGCAATTTGCCAAAGTCAACTTCAGGCTGATGCTAGGCAAACCCCAAAAAGAGTTCTGTATGGGGAAAAAATACCCAAGTTGATGCTAAGGTAAGGGCAAGGTGCCAGATAGGGAAGCCCTGGCCTGGAGTAGAAGTACATACAGGCGTAGCTTAGAAGGACAACCCCAGTTGAAAAAGGGGGGCAGCCAAATGGAAGGCGGATGATGGACTTCTGGCACTTGCCCTTCCATCACTCTAGAGAGTTGGTTAAAGCACAGTGGACCAGAGCTGGCCTGGAGTTGGGTTTCTGGCTGAAGTGGGAATCGAACCCGCAACCTTTTGGATCAGGTTATCGACCAGAGACCTGCGCTCTACCGACTGAGCTATTCAGGCAGCCCCTTTTTGGAAAGGGCCTCAGGTTGGTATTGACTTCATTAGGCAGAAGATGGTCTTCCGGCAGTGCCGGTCAGTGTAGGAACAAGGGAACAATGAGTTATTATAGTCATCCGGAACCTTTCCCAAAAGGTCTAGTTTGCTGTGGTGTAATGGTTAAAGCACCTGTTTCTGCCCATGGGTTCCTGAGTTCAAATCCTGGTTAGCTGACTTTTCAGGTTTCTTTATGTCTGTACAGAACCCTTTATTGTGTGCAGGCTCGCCAATGGCATTTTCTTCATGCTGCATTCAGGAGTGACTGCTATTTTGGAGACAGCAAAATCAGCACCCCCACATGGTTGTTCTATGGCGCATGCAGCAAATCAGCTTGTTTCTTTCAACAAAGGGCCCAGCGTGCGAGTCCCAGGGGTGCATTTCAGGGAAAGGTGCCTTTTCTTCTGGCTACATTAATGAATAACCAATATTTCACATTTGTTAAAGCACCAAAACTTCCTTCGCTAATCAGCTTCTCAAAAGCTTAATTTCAAGAAGGTTCATCTGTGCCATCTTCTGCATTCAAGAGTGACCTCTACTTTCTTTTTGGCAGAATTGCACCAAAGCTGCCCTCGCTAGTCAGCTTCTCAAATCATCATCATTTATTTATATAGCGCTGTCAAGATTTGATTATTCATTTTTTATGCTTGGCACAGAACACTATCCTCATTAAGCAATTTGCCAAGGTCAACTTCAGGCTGATGCTAGGCAAACCCCAAAAAGAGTTCTGTATGGGGAAAAAATAACCAAGTTGATGCTAAGGTAAGGGCAAGGTGCCAGATAGGGAAGCCCTGGCCTGAAGTAGAAGTACATACAGGCGTAGCTTAGAAGGACAACCCCAGTTGAAAAAGGGGGGCAGCCAAACGGAAGGCGGATGATGGACTTCTGGCACTTGCCCTTGCATCACTCTAGAGAGTTGGTTAAAGCACAGTGGACCAGAGCTGGCCTTGAGTTGAGTTTCTGGCCGAGGTGGGAATCGAACCCACAACCTTTTGGATCAGGTTATCGACCAGAGCCCTGCGCTCTACCGACTGAGCTATTCAGGCAGGCCCTTTTTGGAAATTGCCTCAGGTTGGTATTGACTTTATTAGGAAGAAGATGGTCTTCCGGCAGTGCCAGTCAGTGTAGGAACAAGGGAACAATGAGTTATTATAGCCATCCGGAACCTTTCCCAAAAGGTCTAGTTTGCTGTGGTCTAATGGTTAAAGCACCTGTTTCTGCCCATGGGTTCCTGAGTTCAAATCCTGGTTGGCTGAGTTTTCAGGTTTCTTTATGTCTGTACAGAACCCTTTATTGTGTGCAGGCTCGCCAATGGCATTTTCCTCATGCTGCATTCAGGAGCGACTGCTATTTTGGAGACAGCAAAATCAGCACCCCCACATGGTTGTTCTATGGCGCATGCAGCAAATCAGCTTGTTTCTTTCAACAAAGGGCCCAGCGTGCGAGTCCCAGGGGTGCATTTCAGGGAAAGGTGCCTTTTCTTCTGGCTACATTAATGAGTAACCAATATTTCACATTTGTTAAAGCACCAAAACTTCCTTCGCTAATCAGCTTCTCAAAGGCTTAATTTCAAGAAGGTTCATCTGTGCCATCTTCTGCATTCAAGAGTGACCTCTACTTTCTTTTTGGCAGAATTGCACCATAGCTGCCCTCGCTAGTCAGCTTCTCAAATCATCATCATTTATTTATATAGCGCTGTCAAGATTTGATTATTCATTTTTTATGCTTGGCACAGAACACTGTCCTCATTAAGCAATTTGCCAAGGTCAACTTCAGGCTGATGCTAGGCAAACCCCAAAAAGAGTTCTGTATGGGGAAAAAATAACCAAGTTGATGCTAAGGTAAGGGCAAGGTGCCAGATAGGGAAGCCCTGGCCTGAAGTAGAAGTACATACAGGCGTAGCTTAGAAGGACAACCCCAGTTGAAAAAGGGGGGCAGCCAAATGGAAGGCGGATGATGGACTTCTGGCACTTGCCCTTGCATCACTCTAGAGAGTTGGTTAAAGCACAGTGGACCAGAGCTGGCCTTGAGTTGAGTTTCTGGCCGAGGTGGGAATCGAACCCACAACATTTTGGATCAGGTTATCGACCAGAGCCCTGCGCTCTACCGACTGAGCTATTCAGGCAGGCCCTTTTTGGAAATTGCCTCAGGTTGGTATTGACTTTATTAGGAAGAAGATGGTCTTCCGGCAGTGCCAGTCAGTGTAGGAACAAGGGAACAATGAGTTATTATAGTCATCCGGAACCTTTCCCAAAAGGTCTAGTTTGCTGTGGTGTAATGGTTAAAGCACCTGTTTCTGCCCATGGGTTCCTGAGTTCAAATCCTGGTTGGCTGACTTTTCAGGTTTCTTTATGTCTGTACAGAACCCTTTATTGTGTGCAGGCTCGCCAATGGCATTTTCCTCATGCTGCATTCAGGAGCGACTGCTATTTTGGAGACAGCAAAATCAGCACCCCCACATGGTTGTTCTATGGCGCATGCAGCAAATCAGCTTGTTTCTTTCAACAAAGGGCCCAGCGTGCGAGTCCCAGGGGTGCATTTCAGGGAAAGGTGCCTTTTCTTCTGGCTACATTAATGAGTAACCAATATTTCACATTTGTTAAAGCACCAAAACTTCCGTCGCTAATCAGCTTCTCAAAGGCTTAATTTCAAGAAGGTTCATCTGTGCCATCTTCTGCATTCAAGAGTGACCTCTACTTTCTTTTTGGCAGAATTGCACCATAGCTGCCCTCGCTAGTCAGCTTCTCAAATCATCATCATTTATTTATATAGCGCTGTCAAGATTTGATTATTCATTTTTTATGCTTGGCACAGAACACTGTCCTCATTAAGCAATTTGCCAAGGTCAACTTCAGGCTGATGCTAGGCAAACCCCAAAAAGAGTTCTGTATGGGGAAAAAATAACCAAGTTGATGCTAAGGTAAGGGCAAGGTGCCAGATAGGGAAGCCCTGGCCTGAAGTAGAAGTACATACAGGCGTAGCTTAGAAGGACAACCCCAGTTGAAAAAGGGGGGCAGCCAAATGGAAGGCGGATGATGGACTTCTGGCACTTGCCCTTGCATCACTCTAGAGAGTTGGTTAAAGCACAGTGGACCAGAGCTGGCCTTGAGTTGAGTTTCTGGCCGAGGTGGGAATCGAACCCACAACCTTTTGGATCAGGTTATCGACCAGAGCCCTACGCTCTACCGACTGAGCTATTCAGGCAGACCCTTTTTGGAAAGGGCCTCAGGTTGGTATTGACTTTATTAGGCAGAAGATGGTCTTCCGGCAGTGCCGGTCAGTGTAGGAACTAGGGAACAATGAGTTATTATAGTCATCCGGAACCTTTCCCAAAAGGTCTAGTTTGCTGTGGTGTAATGGTTAAAGCACCTGTTTTTGCCCAAGGGTTCCTGAGTTCAAATCCTGGTTGGCTGACTTTTCAGGTATCTTTATGTGTTTACAGAACCCTTTATTGTGTGCAGGCTCGCCAATGGCATTTTCTTCATGCTGCATTCAGGAGCGACTGCTATTTTGGAGACAGCAAAATCAGCACCCCCACATGGTTGTTCTATGGCGCATGCAGCAAATCAGCTTGTTTCTGTCAACAAAGGGCCCAGCGTGCAAGTCCCAGGGGTGCATTTCAGGGAAAGGTGCCTTTTCTTCTGGCTACATTAATGAGTAACCAATATTTCACATTTGTTAAAGCACCAAAACTTCCTTCGCTAATCAGCTTCTCAAAGGCTCAATTTCAAGAAGGTTCATCGGTGCCATCTTCTGCATCTGCATTCAAGAGTGACCCCTACTTTCTTTTTGGCAGAATTGCACCATAGCTGCCCTCGCTAGTCAGCTTCTCAAATCATCATCATTTATTTATATAGCGCTGTCAAGATTTGCTTGTTTTTTTTTATGCTTGGCACAGAACACTGTCCTCATTAAGCAATTTGCCAAAGTCAACTTCAGGCTGATTCTAGGCAAATCCCAAAAAGAGTTCTGTATGGGGAAAAAATACCCAAGTTGATGCTAAGGTAAGGGCAAGGTGCCAGATAGGGAAGCCCTGGCCTGAAGTAGAAGTACATACAGGCGTAGCTTAGAAGGACAACCCCAGTTGAAAAAGGGTGGCAGCCAAATGGAAGGCGGATGATGGACTTCTGGCACTTGCCCTTCCATCACTCTAGAGAGTTGGTTAAAGCACAGTGGACCAGAGCTGGCCTGGAGTTGAGTTTCTGGCTGAGGTGGCAATCGAACCCGCAACATTTTGGATCAGGTTATCGACCAGAGACCTGCGCTCTACCGACTGAGCTATTCAGGCAGGCCCTTTTTGGAAAGGGCCTCAGGTTGGTATTGACTTCATTAGGCAGAAGATGGTCTTCCGGCAGTGCCGGTCAGTGTAGGAACAAGGGAACAATGAGTTATTATAGTCATCCGGAACCTTTCCCAAAAGGTCTAGTTTGCTGTGGTGTAATGGTTAAAGCACCTGTTTCTGCCCATTGGTTCCTGAGTTCAAATCCTGGTTGGCTGACTTTTCAGGTTTCTTTATGTCTGTACAGAACCCTTTATTGTGTGCAGGCTCGCCAATGGCATGTTCCTCATGCTGCATTCAGGAGCGACTGCTATTTTGGAGACAGCAAAATCAGCACCCCCACATGGTTGTTCTATGGCGCATGCAGCAAATCAGCTTGTTTCTTTCATCAAAGGGCCCAGCGTGCGAGTCCCAGGGGTGCATTTCAGGGAAAGGTGTCTTTTCTTCTGGCTACATTAATGAGTAACCAATATTTCACATTTGTTAAAGCACCAAAACTTCCTTCGCTAATCAGCTTCTCAAAGGCTTAATTTCAAGAAGGTTCATCCGTGCCATCTTCTGCATCTGCATTCAAGAGTGACCTCTACTTTCTTTTTGGCAGAATTGCACCATAGCTGCCCTCGCTAGTCAGCTTCTCAAATCATCATCATTTATTTATATAGCGCTGTCAAGATTTGATTATTCATTTTTTATGCTTGGCACAGAACACTGTCCTCATTAAGCAATTTGCCAAGGTCAACTTCAGGCTGATGCTAGGCAAACCCCAAAAAGAGTTCTGTATGGGGAAAAAATAACCAAGTTGATGCTAAGGTAAGGGCAAGGTGCCAGATAGGGAAGCCCTGGCCTGAAGTAGAAGTACATACAGGCGTAGCTTAGAAGGACAACCCCAGTTGAAAAAGGGGGGCAGCCAAATGGAAGGCGGATGATGGACTTCTGGCACTTGCCCTTGCATCACTCTAGAGAGTTGGTTAAAGCACAGTGGACCAGAGCTGGCCTTGAGTTGAGTTTCTGGCCGAGGTGGGAATCGAACCCACAACCTTTTGGATCAGGTTATCGACCAGAGCCCTGCGCTCTACCGACTGAGCTATTCAGGCAGGCCCTTTTTGGACATTGCCTCAGGTTGGTATTGACTTTATTAGGAAGAAGATGGTCTTCCGGCAGTGCCGGTCAGTGTAGGAACAAGGCAACAATGAGTTATTATAGTCATCCGGAACCTTTCCCAAAAGGTCTAGTTTGCTGTGGTGTAATGGTTAAAGCACATGTTTCTGCCCATGGGTTCCTGAGTTCAAATCCTGGTTGGCTGAGTTTTCAGGTTTCTTTATGTCTGTACAGAACCCTTTATTGTGTGCAGGCTCGCCAATGGCATTTTCCTCATGCTGCATTCAGGAGCGACTGCTATTTTGGAGACAGCAAAATCAGCACCCCCACATGGTTGTTCTATGGCGCATGCAGCAAATCAGCTTGTTTCTTTCATCAAAGGGCCCAGCGTGCGAGTCCCAGGGGTGCATTTCAGGGAAAGGTGCCTTTTCTTCTGGCTACATTAATGAGTAACCAATATTTCACATTTGTTAAAGCACCAAAACTTCCTTCGCTAATCAGCTTCTCAAAGGCTTAATTTCAAGAAGGTTCATCTGTGCCATCTTCTGCATTCAAGAGTGACCTCTACTTTCTTTTTGGCAGAATTGCACCATAGCTGCCCTCGCTAGTCAGCTTCTCAAATCATCATTTATTTATATAGCGCTGTCAAGATTTGATTATTCATTTTTTATGCTTGGCACAGAACACTGTCCTCATTAAGCAATTTGCCAAGGTCAACTTCAGGCTGATGCTAGGCAAACCCCAAAAAGAGTTCTGTATGGGGAAAAAATAACCAAGTTGATGCTAAGGTAAGGGCAAGGTGCCAGATAGGGAAGCCCTGGCCTGAAGTAGAAGTACATACAGGCGTAGCTTAGAAGGACAACCCCAGTTGAAAAAGGGGGGCAGCCAAATGGAAGGCGGATGATGGACTTCTGGCACTTGCCCTTCCATCACTCTAGAGAGTTGGTTAAAGCACAGTGGACCAGAGCTGGCCTTGAGTTGAGTTTCTGGCCGAGGTGGGAATCGAACCCACAACCTTTTGGATCAGGTTATCGACCAGAGCCCAACGCTCTACCGACTGAGCTATTCAGGCAGACCCTTTTTGGAAAGGGCCTCAGGTTGGTATTGACTTTATTAGGCAGAAGATGGTCTTCCGGCAGTGCCGGTCAGTGTAGGAACAAGGGAACAATGAGTTATTATAGTCATCCGGAACCTTTCCCAAAAGGTCTAGTTTGCTGTGGTGTAATGGTTAAAGCACCTGTTTTTGCCCAAGGGTTCCTGAGTTCAAATCCTGGTTGGTTGACTTTTCAGGTATCTTTATGTGTTTACAGAACCCTTTATTGTGTGCAGGCTCGCCAATGGCATTTTCTTCATGCTGCATTCAGGAGCGACTGCTATTTTGGAGACAGCAAAATCAGCACCCCCACATGGTTGTTCTATGGCGCATGCAGCAAATCAGCTTGTTTCTGTCAACAAAGGGCCCAGCGTGCAAGTCCCAGGGGTGCATTTCAGGGAAAGGTGCCTTTTCTTCTGGCTACATTAATGAGTAACCAATATTTCACATTTGTTAAAGCACCAAAACTTCCTTCGCTAATCAGCTTCTCAAAGGCTCAATTTCAAGAAGGTTCATCGGTGCCATCTTCTGCATCTGCATTCAAGAGTGACCTCTACTTTCTTTTTGGCAGAATTGCACCATAGCTGCCCTCGCTAGTCAGCTTCTCAAATCATCATCATTTATTTATATAGCGCTGTCAAGATTTGCTTGTTTTTTTTTATGCTTGGCACAGAACACTGTCCTCATTAAGCAATTTGCCAAAGTCAACTTCAGGCTGATTCTAGGCAAATCCCAAAAAGAGTTCTGTATGGGGAAAAAATACCCAAGTTGATGCTAAGGTAAGGGCAAGGTGCCAGATAGGGAAGCCCTGGCCTGAAGTAGAAGTACATACAGGCGTAGCTTAGAAGGACAACCCCAGTTGAAAAAGGGGGGCAGCCAAATGGAAGGCGGATGATGGACTTCTGGCACTTGCCCTTGCATCACTCTAGAGAGTTGGTTAAAGCACAGTGGACCAGAGCTGGCCTTGAGTTGAGTTTCTGGCTGAGGTGGGAATCGAACCCACAACCTTTTGGATCAGGTTATCGACCAGAGACCTGCGCTCTACCGACTGAGCTATTCAGGCAGCCCCTTTTTGGAAAGGGCCTCAGGTTGGTATTGACTTTATTAGGCAGAAGATGGTCTTCCGGCAGTGCCGGTCAGTGTAGGAACAAGGGAACAATGAGTTATTATAGTTATCCGGAACCTTTCCCAAAAGGTCTAGTTTGCTGTGGTGTAATGGTTAAAGCACCTGTTTCTGCTCATGGGTTCCTGACTTCAAATCCTGGTTAGCTGACTTTTCAGGTTTCTTTATGTCTGTACAGAACCCTTTATTGTGTGCAGGCTCGCCAATGGCATTTTCTTCATGCTGCATTCAGGAGCGACTGCTATTTTGGAGACAGCAAAATCAGCACCCCCACATGGTTGTTCTATGGCGCATGCAGCAAATCAGCTTGTTTCTTTCAACAAAGGGCCCAGCGTGCGAGTCCCAGGGGTGCATTTCAGGGAAAGGTGCCTTTTCTTCTGGCTAAATTAATGAGTAACCAATATTTCACATTTGTTAAAGCACCAAAACTTCCTTCACTAATCAGCTTCTCAAAGGCTTAATTTCAAGAAGGTTCATCTGTGCCATCTTCTGCATTCACGAGTGACCTCTACTTTCCTTTTGGCAGAATTGCACCATAGCTGCCCTCGCTAGTCAGCTTCTCAAATCATCATCATTTATTTATATAGCGCTGTCAAGATTTGCTTGTTTTTTTTATGCTTGGCACAGAACACTGTCCTCATTAAGCAATTTGCCAAAGTCAACTTCAGGCTGATGCTAGGCAAACCCAAAAAAAGAGTTCTGTATGGGGAAAAAATACCCAAGTTGATGCTAAGGTAAGGCCAAGGTGCCAGATAGGGAAGCCCTGGCCTGAAGTAGAAGTACATACAGGCGTAGCTTAGAAGGACAACCCCAGTTGAAAAAGGGGGGCAGCCAAATGGAAGGCGGATGATGGACTTCTGGCACTTGCCCTTCCATCACTCTAGAGAGTTGGTTAAAGCACAGTGGACCAGAGCTGGCCTTGAGTTGAGTTTCTGGCCGAGGTGGGAATCGAACCCACAACCTTTTGGATCAGGTTATCGACCAGAGCCCTACGCTCTACCGACTGAGCTATTCAGGCAGACCCTTTTTGGAAAGGGCCTCAGGTTGGTATTGACTTTATTAGGCAGAAGATGGTCTTCCGGCAGTGCCGGTCAGTGTAGGAACAAGGGAACAATGAGTTATTATAGTCATCCGGAACCTTTCCCAAAAGGTCTAGTTTGCTGTGGTGTAATGGTTAAAGCACCTGTTTTTGCCCAAGGGTTCCTGAGTTCAAATCCTGGTTGGCTGACTTTTTAGGTATCTTTATGTGTTTACAGAACCCTTTATTGTGTGCAGGCTCGCCAATGGCATTTTCTTCATGCTGCATTCAGGAGCGACTGCTATTTTGGAGACAGCAAAATCAGCACCCCCACATGGTTGTTCTATGGCGCATGCAGCAAATCAGCTTGTTTCTGTCAACAAAGGGCCCAGCGTGCAAGTCCCAGGGGTGCATTTCAGGGAAAGGTGCCTTTTCTTCTGGCTACATTAATGAGTAACCAATATTTCACATTTGTTAAAGCACCAAAACTTCCTTCGCTAATCAGCTTCTCAAAGGCTCAATTTCAAGAAGGTTCATCGGTGCCATCTTCTGCATTCACGAGTGACCTCTACTTTGCTTTTGGCAGAATTGCACCATAGCTGCCCTCGCTAGTCAGCTTCTCAAATCATCATCATTTATTTATATAGCGCTGTCAAGATTTGCTTGTTTTTTTTATGCTTGGCACAGAACACTGTCCTCATTAAGCAATTTGCCAAAGTCAACTTCAGGCTGATGCTAGGCAAACCCAAAAAAAGAGTTCTGTATGGGGAAAAAATACCCAAGTTGATGCTAAGGTAAGGCCAAGGTGCCAGATAGGGAAGCCCTGGCCTGAAGTAGAAGTACATACAGCCGTAGCTTAGAAGGACAACCCCAGTTGAAAAAGGGGGGCAGCCAAATGGAAGGCGGATGATGGACTTCTGGCACTTGCCCTTCCATCACTCTAGAGAGTTGGTTAAAGCACAGTGGACCAGAGCTGGCATGGAATTGAGTTTCTGGCTGATGTGGGAATCGAACCAACAACCTTTTAGATCAGGTTATCGACCAGAGCCTTTTCTTCTGGCTACATTAATGAGTAACCAATATTTCACATTTGTTAAAGCACCAAAACTTCCTTCGCTAATCAGCTTCTCAAAGGCTCAATTTCAAGAAGGTTCATCTGTGCCATCTTCTGCATCTGCATTCAAGAGTGACCTCTACTTTCTTTTTGGCAGAATTGCACCATAGCTGCCCTCGCTAGTCAGCTTCTCAAATCATCATCATTTATTTATATAGTGCTGTCAAGATTTGCTTGTTTTTTTTTATGCTTGGCACAGAACACTGTCCTCATTAAGCAATTTGCCAAAGTCAACTTCAGGCTGATGCTAGGCAAACCCCAAAAAGAGTTCTGTATGGGGAAAAAATACCCAAGTTGATGCTAAGGTAAGGGCAAGGTGCCAGATAGGGAAGCCCTGGCCTGAAGTAGAAGTACATACAGGCGTAGCTTAGAAGGACAACCCCAGTTGAAAAAGGGGGGCAGCCAAATGGAAGGCGGATGATGGACTTCTGGCACTTGCCCTTCCATCACTCTAGAGAGTTGGTTAAAGCACAGTGGACCAGAGCTGGCCTGGAGTTGAGTTTCTGGCTGAGGTGGGAATCGAACCCGCAACCTTTTGGATCAGGTTATCGACCAGAGACCTGCGCTCTACCGACTGAGCTATTCAGGCAGGCCCTTTTTGGAAAGGGCCTCAGGTTGGTATTGACTTCATTAGGCAGAAGATGGTCTTCCGGCAGTGCCGGTCAGTGTAGGAACAAGGCAACAATGAGTTATTATAGTCATCCGGAACCTTTCCCAAAAGGTCTAGTTTGCTGTGGTGTAATGGTTAAAGCACCTGTTTCTGCCCATGGGTTCCTGAGTTCAAATCCTGGTTGGCTGACTTTTCAGGTTTCTTTATGTCTGTACAGAACCCTTTATTGTGTGCAGGCTCGCCAATGGCATTTTCCTCATGCTGCATTCAGGAGCGACTGCTATTTTGGAGACAGCAAAATCAGCACCCCCACATGGTTGTTCTATGGCGCATGCAGCAAATCAGCTTGTTTCTTTCATCAAAGGGCCCAGCGTGCGAGTCCCAGGGGTGCATTTCAGGGAAAGGTGCCTTTTCTTCTGGCTACATTAATGAGTAACCAATATTTCACATTTGTTAAAGCACCAAAACTTCCTTCGCTAATCAGCTTCTCAAAGGCTTAATTTCAAGAAGGTTCATCTGTGCCATCTTCTGCATTCAAGAGTGACCTCTACTTTCTTTTTGGCAGAATTGCACCATAGCTGCCCTCGCTAGTCAGCTTCTCAAATCATCATCATTTATTTATATAGCGCTGTCAAGATTTGATTATTCATTTTTTATGCTTGGCACAGAACACTGTCCTCATTAAGCAATTTGCCAAGGTCAACTTCAGGCTGATGCTAGGCAAACCCCAAAAAGAGTTCTGTATGGGGAAAAAATAACCAAGTTGATGCTAAGGTAAGGGCAAGGTGCCAGATAGGGAAGCCCTGGCCTGAAGTAGAAGTACATACAGGCGTAGCTTAGAAGGACAACCCCAGTTGAAAAAGGGGGGCAGCCAAATGGAAGGCGGATGATGGACTTCTGGCACTTGCCCTTCCATCACTCTAGAGAGTTGGTTAAAGCACAGTGGACCAGAGCTGGCCTTGAGTTGAGTTTCTGGCCGAGGTGGGAATCGAACCCACAACCTTTTGGATCAGGTTATCGACCAGAGCCCTACGCTCTACCGACTGAGCTATTCAGGCAGACCCTTTTTGGAAAGGGCCTCAGGTTGGTATTGACTTTATTAGGCAGAAGATGGTCTTCCGGCAGTGCCGGTCAGTGTAGGAACAAGGGAACAATGAGTTATTATAGTCATCCGGAACCTTTCCCAAAAGGTCTAGTTTGCTGTGGTGTAATGGTTAAAGCACCTGTTTTTGCCCAAGGGTTCCTGAGTTCAAATCCTGGTTGGTTGACTTTTCAGGTATCTTTATGTGTTTACAGAACCCTTTATTGTGTGCAGGCTCGCCAATGGCATTTTCTTCATGCTGCATTCAGGAGCGACTGCTATTTTGGAGACAGCAAAATCAGCACCCCCACATGGTTGTTCTATGGCGCATGCAGCAAATCAGCTTGTTTCTGTCAACAAAGGGCCCAGCGTGCAAGTCCCAGGGGTGCATTTCAGGGAAAGGTGCCTTTTCTTCTGGCTACATTAATGAGTAACCAATATTTCACATTTGTTAAAGCACCAAAACTTCCTTCGCTAATCAGCTTCTCAAAGGCTCAATTTCAAGAAGGTTCATCTGTGCCATCTTCTGCATCTCCATTCAAGAGTGACCTCTACTTTCTTTTTGGCAGAATTGCACCATAGCTGCCCTCGCTAGTCAGCTTCTCAAATCATCATCATTTATTTATATAGCGCTGTCAAGATTTGCTTGTTTTTTTTTATGCTTGGCACAGAACACTGTCCTCATTAAGCAATTTGCCAAAGTCAACTTCAGGCTGATTCTAGGCAAATCCCAAAAAGAGTTCTGTATGGGGAAAAAATACCCAAGTTGATGCTAAGGTAAGGGCAAGGTGCCAGATAGGGAAGCCCTGGCCTGAAGTAGAAGTACATACAGGCGTAGCTTAGAAGGACAACCCCAGTTGAAAAAGGGGGGCAGCCAAATGAACGGCGGATGATGGACTTCTGGCACTTGCCCTTGCATCACTCTAGAGAGTTGGTTAAAGCACAGTGGACCAGAGCTGGCCTTGAGTTGAGTTTCTGGCTGAGGTGGGAATCGAACCCACAAGCTTTTGGATCAGGTTATCGACCAGAGACCTGCGCTCTACCGACTGAGCTATTCAGGCAGCCCCGCTGTGGTGTAATGGTTAAAGCACCTGTTTCTGCTCATGGGTTCCTGAGTTCAAATCCTGGTTAGCTGACTTTTCAGGTTTCTTTATGTCTGTACAGAACCCTTTATTGTGTGCAGGCTCGCCAATGGCATTTTCTTCATGCTGCATTCAGGAGCGACTGCTATTTTGGAGACAGCAAAATCAGCACCCCCACATGGTTGTTCTATGGCGCATGCAGCAAATCAGCTTGTTTCTTTCAACAAAGGGCCCAGCGTGCGAGTCCCAGGGGTGCATTTCAGGGAAAGGTGCCTTTTCATCTGGCTACATTAATGAGTAACCAATATTTCACATTTGTTAAAGCACCAAAACTTCCTTCACTAATCAGCTTCTCAAAGGCTTAATTTCAAGAAGGTTCATCTGTGCCATCTTCTGCATTCACGAGTGACCTCTACTTTCCTTTTGGCAGAATTGCACCATAGCTGCCCTCGCTAGTCAGCTTCTCAAATCATCATCATTTATTTATATAGCGCTGTCAAGATTTGATTATTCATTTTTTATGCTTCGCACAGAACACTGTCCTCGTTAAGCAATTTGCCAAGGTCAACTTCAGGCTGATGCTAGGCAAACCCCAAAAAGAGTTCTGTATGGGGTAAAAATAACCAAGTTGATGCTAAGGTAAGGGCAAGGTGCCAGATAGGGAAGCCCTGGCCTGAAGTAGAAGTACATACAGGCGTAGCTTAGAAGGACAACCCCAGTTGAAAAAGGGGGCAGCCAAATGGAAGGCGGATGATGGACTTCTGGCACTTGCCCTTCCATCACTCTAGAGAGTTGGTTAAAGCACAGTGGACCAGAGCTGGCCTTGAGTTGAGTTTCTGGCTGATGTGGGAATCGAACCCACAACCTTTTAGATCAGGTTATCGACCAGAGCCTTTTCTTCTGGCTACATTAATGAGTAACCAATATTTCACATTTGTTAAAGCACCAAAACTTCCTTCGCTAATCAGCTTCTCAAAGGCTCAATTTCAAGAAGGTTCATCTGTGCCATCTTCTGCATCTGCATTCAAGAGTGACCTCTACTTTCTTTTTGGCAGAATTGCACCATAGCTGCCCTCGCTAGTCAGCTTCTCAAATCATCATCATTTATTTATATAGTGCTGTCAAGATTTGCTTGTTTTTTTTTATGCTTGGCACAGAACACTGTCCTCATTAAGCAATTTGCCAAAGTCAACTTCAGGCTGATGCTAGGCAAACCCCAAAAAGAGTTCTGTATGGGGAAAAAATACCCAAGTTGATGCTAAGGTAAGGGCAAGGTGCCAGATAGGGAAGCCCTGGCCTGAAGTAGAAGTACATACAGGCGTAGCTTAGAAGGACAACCCCAGTTGAAAAAGGGGGGCAGCCAAATGGAAGGCGGATGATGGACTTCTGGCACTTGCCCTTCCATCACTCTAGAGAGTTGGTTAAAGCACAGTGGACCAGAGCTGGCCTGGAGTTGAGTTTCTGGCTGAGGTGGGAATCGAACCCGCAACCTTTTGGATCAGGTTATCGACCAGAGACCTGCGCTCTACCGACTGAGCTATTCAGGCAGGCCCTTATTGGAAAGGGCCTCAGGTTGGTGTTGACTTTATTTGGCAGAAGATGGTCTTCCGGCAGTGCCGGTCAGTGTAGGAACAAGGGAACAATGAGTTATTATAGTCATCCGGAACCTTTCCCAAAAGGTCTAGTTTGCTGTGGTGTAATGGTTAAAGCACCTGTTTTTGCCCAAGGGTTCCTGAGTTCAAATCCTGGTTGGCTGACTTTTCAGGTTTCTTTATGTCTGTACAGAACCCTTTATTGTGTGCAGGCTCGCCAATGGCATTTTCTTCATGCTGCATTCAGGAGCGACTGCTATTTTGGAGACAGCAAAATCAGCACCCCCACATGGTTGTTCTATGGCGCATGCAGCAAATCAGCTTGTTTCTGTCAACAAAGGGCCCAGCGTGCAAGTCCCAGGGGTGCATTTCAGGGAAAGGTGCCTTTTCTTCTGGCTACATTAATGAGTAACCAATATTTCACATTTGTTAAAGCACCAAAACTTCCTTCGCTAATCAGCTTCTCAAAGGCTCAATTTCAAGAAGGTTCATCTGTGCCATCTTCTGCATTCAAGAGTGACCTCTACTTTCTTTTTGGCAGAATTGCACCATAGCTGCCCTCGCTAGTCAGCTTCTCAAATCATCATCATTTATTTATATAGCGCTGTCAAGATTTGCTTGTTTTTTTATGCTTGGCACAGAACACTGTCCTCATTAAGCAATTTGCCAAAGTCAACTTCAGGCTGATTCTAGACAAACCCCAAAAAGAGTTCTGTATGGGGAAAAAATACCCAAGTTGATGCTAAGGCAAGGGCAAGGTGCCAGATAGGGAAGCCCTGGCCTGAAGTAGAAGTACATACAGGCGTAGCTTAGAAGGACAACCCCAGTTGAAAAAGGGGGGCAGCCAAATGGAAGGCGGATGATGGACTTCTGGCACTTGCCATTCCATAACTCTAGAGAGTTGGTTAAAGCACAGTGGACCAGAGCTGGCCTGGAGTTAAGTTTCTGTCTGAGGTGGGAATCGAACCCGCAACCTTTTGGATCAGGTTATCGACCAGAGCCCTGCGCTCTACCGAGTGAGCTATTCAGGCAGGCCCTTTTTGGAAAGGGCCTCAGGTTGGTATTGACTTCATTAGGCAGAAGATGGTCTTCCGGCAGTGCCGGTCAGTGTAGGAACAAGGGAACAATGAGTTATTATAGTCATCCGGAACCTTTCCCAAAAGGTCTAGTTTGCTGTGGTGTAATGGTTAAAGCACCTGTTTTTGCCCAAGGGTTCCTGAGTTCAAATCCTGGTTGGCTGACTTTTCAGGTTTCATTATGTGTGTACAGAACCCTTTATTGTGTGCAGGCTCGCCAATGGCATTTTCTTCATGCTGCATTCAGGAGCGACTGCTATTTTGGAGACAGCAAAATCAGCACCCCCACATGGTTGTTCTATGGCGCATGCAGCAAATCAGCTTGTTTCTGTCAACAAAGGGCCCAGCGTGCAAGTCCCAGGGGTGCATTTCAGGGAAAGGTGCCTTTTCTTCTGGCTACATTAATGAGTAACCAATATTTCACATTTGTTAAAGCACCAAAACTTCCTTCGCTAATCAGCTTCTCAAAGGCTCAATTTCAAGAAGGTTCATCTGTGCCATCTTCTGCATCTGCATTCAAGAGTGACCTCTACTTTCTTTTTGGCAGAATTGCACCATAGCTGCCCTCGCTAGTCAGCTTCTCAAATCATCATCATTTATTTATATAGCGCTGTCAAGATTTGCTTGTTTTTTTATGCTTGGCACAGAACACTGTCCTCATTAAGCAATTTGCCAAAGTCAACTTCAGGCTGATTCTAGGCAAACCCCAAAAAGAGTTCTGTATGGGGAAAAAATACCCAAGTTGATGCTAAGGCAAGGGCAAGGTGCCAGATAGGGAAGCCCTGGCCTGAAGTAGAAGTACATACAGGCGTAGCTTAGAAGGACAACCCAAGTTGAAAAAGGGGGGCAGCCAAATGGAAGGCGGATGATGGACTTCTGGCACTTGCCATTCCATAACTCTAGAGAGTTGGTTAAAGCACAGTGGACCAGAGCTGGCCTGGAGTTAAGTTTCTGTCTGAGGTGGGAATCGAACCCGCAACCTTTTGGATCAGGTTATCGACCAGAGCCCTGCGCTCTACCGAGTGAGCTATTCAGGCAGGCCCTTTTTGGAAAGGGCCTCAGGTTGGTATTGACTTCATTAGGCAGAAGATGGTCTTCCGGCAGTGCCGGTCAGTGTAGGAACAAGGGAACAATGAGTTATTATAGTCATCCGGAACCTTTCCCAAAAGGTCTAGTTTGCTGTGGTGTAATGGTTAAAGCACCTGTTTCTGCCCACGGGTTCCTGAGTTCAAATCCTGGTTGGCTGACTTTTCAGGTTTCTTTATGTCTGTACAGAACCCTTTATTGTGTGCAGGCTCTCCAATGGCATTTTCCTCATGCTGCATTCAGGAGCGACTGCTATTTTGGAGACAGCAAAATCAGCACCCCCACATGGTTGTTCTATGGCGCATGCAGCAAATCAGCTTGTTTCTTTCAACAAAGGGCCCAGCGTGCAAGTCCCAGGGGTGCATTTCAGGGAAAGGTGCCTTTTCTTCTGGCTACATTAATGAGTAACCAATATTTCACATTTGTTAAAGCACCAAAACTTCCTTCTCTAATCAGCTTCTCAAAGGCTTAATTTCAAGAAGGTTCATCTGTGCCATCTTCTGCATCTGCATTCAAGAGTGACCTCTACTTTCTTTTTGGCAGAATTGCACCATAGCTGCCCTCGCTAGTCAGCTTCTCAAATCATCATCATTTATTTATATAGCGCTGTCAAGATTTGCTTGTTTTTTTTTTTATGCTTGGCACAGAACACTGTCCTCATTAAGCAATTTGCCAAAGTCAACTTCAGGCTGATTCTAGGCAAACCCCAAAAAGAGTTCTGTATGGGGAAAAAATACCCAAGTTGATGCTAAGGTAAGGGCAAGGTGCCAGATAGGGAAGCCTTGGCCTGAAGTAGAAGTACATACAGGCGTAGCTTAGAAGGACAACCCCAGTTGAAAAAGGGGGGCAGCCAAATGGAAGGCGGATGATGGACTTCTGGCACTTGCCATTCCATAACTCTAGAGAGTTGGTTAAAGCTCAGTGGACCAGAGCTGGCCTGGAGTTGAGTTTCTGGCAGAGGTGGGAATCGAACCCACAACCTTTTGGATCAGGTTATCGACCAGAGCCCTGCGCTCTACCGACTGAGCTATTCAGGCAGGCCCTTTTTGGAAAGGGCCTCAGGTTGGTATTGACTTTATTAGGCAGAAGATGGTCTTCCGGCAGTGCCGGTCAGTGTAGGAACAAGGGAACAATGAGTTATTATAGTCATCCGGAACCTTTCCCAAAAGGTCTAGTTTGCTATGGTGTAATGGTTAAAGCTCCTGTTTCTGCCCATGGGTTCCTGAGTTCAAATCCTGGTTGGCTGACTTTTCAGGTTTCTTTATGTGTGTACAGAACCCTTTATTGTGTGCAATCTCGCCAATGGCATTTTCTTCATGCTGCATTCAGGAGCGACTGCTATTTTGGAGACAGCAAAATCAGCAACCCCACATGGTTGTTCTATGGCGCATGCAGCAAATCAGCTTGTTTCTTTCAACAAAGGGCCCAGTGTGTGAGTCCCAGGGGTGCATTTCAGGGACAGGTGCCTTTTCTTCTGGCTACATTAATGAGTAACCAATATTTCACATTTGTTAAAGCACCAAAACTTCCTTCGCTAATCAGCTTCTCAAAGGCTTAATTTCAAGAAGGTTCATCTGTGCCATCTTCTGCATTCAAGAGTGACCTCTACTTTCTTTTTGGCAGAATTGCACCATAGCTGCCCTCGCTAGTCAGCTTCTCAAATCATCATCATTTATTTATATAGCGCTGTCAAGATTTGCTTATTCTTTTTTTATGCTTGGCACAGAACACTGTCCTCATTAAGCAATTTGCCAAGGTCAACTTCAGGCTGATGCTAGGCAAACCCCAAAAAGAGTTCTGTATGGGAAAAAAATAACCAAGTTGATGCTAAGGTAAGGGCAAGGTGCCAGATAGGGAAGCCCTGGCCTGAAGTAGAAGTACATACAGGCGTAGCTTAGAAGGACAACCCCAGTTGAAAAAGGGGGGCAGCCAAATGGAAGGCGGATGATGGACTTCTGGCACTTGCCCTTGCATCACTCTAGAGAGTTGGTTAAAGCACAGTGGACCAGAGCTGGCCTGGAGTTGAGTTTCTGGCCGAGGTGGGAATCGAACCCACATTCTTTTGGATCAGGTTATCGACCAGAGCCCTGCGCTCTACCGACTGAGCTATTCAGGCAGGCCCTTTTTGGAAAGGGCCTCAGGTTGGTATTGACTTTATTAGGCAGAAGATGGTCTTCCGGCAGTGCTGGTCAGTGTAGGAACAAGGGAACAATGAGTTATTATAGTCATCCGGAACCTTTCCCAAAAGGTCTAGTTTGCTGTGGTGTAATGGTTAAAGCACCTGTTTTTGCCCAAGGGTTCCTGAGTTCAAATCCTGGTTGGCTGACTTTTCAGGTTTCTTTATGTGTGTACAGAAGCCTTTATTGTGTGCAATCTCGCCAATGGCATTTTCTTCATGCTGCATTCAGGAGCGACTGCTATTTTGGAGACAGCAAAATCAGCACCCCCACATGGTTGTTCTATGGCGCATGCAGCAAATCAGCTTGTTTCTTTCAACAAAGGGCCCAGCGTGCAAGTCCCATTGGTGCATTTCAGGGAAAGGTGCCTTTTCTTCTGGCTACATTAATGAGTAACCAATATTTCACATTTGTTAAAGCACCAAAACTTCCTTCGCTAATCAGCTTCTCAAAGGCTCAATTTCAAGAAGGTTCATCTGTGCCATCTTCTGCATCTGCATTCAAGAGTGACCTCTACTTTCTTTTTGGCAGAATTGCACCATAGCTGCCCTCGCTAGTCAGCTTCTCAAATCATCATCATTTATTTATATAGCGCTGTCAAGATTTGCTTGTTTTTTTTTATGCTTGGCACAGAACACTGTCCTCATTAAGCAATTTGCCAAAGTCAACTTCAGGCTGATTCTAGGCATACCCCAAAAAGAGTTCTGTATGGGGAAAAAATACCCAAGTTGATGCTAAGGTAAGGGCAAGGTGCCAGATAGGGAAGCCCTGGCCTGAAGTAGAAGTACATACAGGCGTAGCTTAGAAGGACAACCCCAGTTGAAAAAGGGGGGCAGCCAAATGGAAGGCGGATGATGGACTTCTGGCACTTGCCATTCCATAACTCTAGAGAGTTGGTTAAAGCACAGTGGACCAGAGCTGGCCTGGAGTTGAGTTTCTGGCTGAGGTGGGAATCGAACCCGCAACCTTTTGGATCAGGTTATCGACCAGAGACCTGCGCTCCACCGACTGAGCTACTCAGGCAGGCCCTTTTTGGAAAGGGCCTCAGGTTGGTATTGACTTTATTAGGCAGAAGATGGTCTTCCGGCAGTGCCGGTCAGTGTAGGAACAAGGGAACAATGAGTTATTATAGTCATCCGGAACCTTTCCCAAAAGGTCTAGTTTGCTGTGGTGTAATGGTTAAAGCACCTGTTTTTGCCCAAGGGTTCCTGAGTTCAAATCCTGGTTGGCTAACTTTTCAGGTTTCTTTATGTGTGTACAGAACCCTTTATTGTGTGCAGGCTCGCCAATGGCATTTTCTTCATGCTGCATTCAGGAGCGACTGCTATTTTGGAGACAGCAAAATCAGCACCCCCACATGGTTGTTCTATGGCGCATGCAGCAAATCAGCTTGTTTCTTTCAACAAAGGGCCCAGCGTGCAAGTCCCAGGGGTGCATTTCAGGGAAAGGTGCCTTTTCTTCTGGCTACATTAATGAGTAACCAATATTTCACATTTGTTAAAGCACCAAAACTTCCTTCGCTAATCAGCTTCTCAAAGGCTCAATTTCAAGAAGGTTCATCTGTGCCATCTTCTGCATCTGCATTCAAGAGTGACCTCTACTTTCTTTTTGGCAGAATTGCACCATAGCTGCCCTCGCTAGTCAGCTTCTCAAATCATCATCATTTATTTATATAGCGCTGTCAAGATTTGCTTGTTTTTTTTTATGCTTGGCACAGAACACTGTCCTCATTAAGCAATTTGCCAAAGTCAACTTCAGGCTGATTCTAATCAAACCCCAAAAAGAGTTCTGTATGGGGAAAAAATACCCAAGTTGATGCTAAGGTAAGGGCAAGGTGCCAGATAGGGAAGCCCTGGCCTGAAGTAGAAGTACATACAGGCGTAGCCTACAAGGACAACCCCAGTTGAAAAAGGGGGGCAGCCAAATGGAAGGCGGATGATGGACTTCTGGCACTTGCCATTCCATCACTCTAGAGAGTTGGTTAAAGCACAGTGGACCAGAGCTGGCCTGGAGTTGAGTTTCAGGCAGAGGTGGGAATCAAACCCACAGCCTTTTGGATCAGGTTATCGACCAGAGCCCTGCGCTCTACCGACTGAGCTATTCAGGCAGGCCCTTTTTGGAAAGGGCCTCAGGTTGGTATTGACTTCATTAGGCAGAAGATGGTCTTCCGGCAGTGCCGGTCAGTGTAGGAACAAGGAAACAATGAGTTATTACAGTCATCCGGAACCTTTCCCAAAAGGTCTAGTTTGCTATGGTGTAATGGTTAAAGCACCTGTTTCTGCCCATGGGTTCCTGAGTTCAAATCCTGGTTGGCTGACTTTTCAGGTTTCTTTATGTCTGTACAGAACCCTTTATTGTGTGCAGGCTCGCCAATAGCATTTTCTTCATGCTGCATTCAGGAGCGACTGCTATTTTGAAGACAGCAAAATCAGCACCCCCACATGGTTGTTCTATGGTGCATGCAGCAAATCACCTTGTTTCTTTCAACAAAGGGCCCAGCGTGCGAGTCCCAGAGGTGCATTTCAAGGAAAGGTGCCTTTTCTTCTGGCTACATTAATGAGAAACCAATATTTCACATTTGTTAAAGCACCAAAACTTCCTTCGCTAATCAGCTTCTAAAAGGCTTAATTTCAAGAAGGTTCATCTGTGCCATCTTCTGCATCTGCATTAAAGAGTGACCTCTACTTTCTTTTTGGCAGAATTGCACAATAGCTGCCCTCGCTAGTCAGCTTCTCAAATCATCATCATTTATTTATATATCGCTGTCAAGATTTGCTTATTTTTTTTATGCTTGGCACAGAACACTGTCCTCATTAAGCAATTTGCCAAGGTCAACTTCAGGCTGATGCTAGGCAAACCCCAAAAAGAGTTCTGTATGGGGAAAAAATAACCAAGTTGATGCTAAGGTAAGGGCAAGGTGCCAGATAGGGAAGCCTTGGCCTGAAGTAGAAGTACATACAGGCGTAGCCTAGAAGGACAACCCCAGTTGAAAAAGGGGGGCAGCCAAATGGAAGGCGGATGATGGACTTCTGGCACTTGCCCTTCCATCACTCTAGAGAGTTGGTTAAAGCACAGTGGACCAGAGCTGGCCTGGAGTTGAGTTTCTGGCAGAGGTGGGAATCGAACGCACAACCTTTTGGATCAGGTTATCGACCAGATACCTGCACTCTACCAACTGAGCTATTCAGGCAGGCCCTTTTTGGAAAGGGCCTCAGGTTGGTATTGACTTTATTAGACAGAAGATGGTCTTCCGGCAGTGCCGGTCAGTGTAGGAACAAGGGAACAATGAGTTATTATAGTCATCCGGAACCTTTCCCGAAAGGTCTAGTTTGCTATGGTGTAATGGTTAAAGCACCTTTTTCTGCCCATGGGTTCCTGAGTTCAAATCCTGGTTGGCTGACTTTTCAGGTTTCTTTATGTCTCTACAGATCTCTTTATTGTGTGCAGGCTCGCCAATGGCATTTTCTTCATGCTGCATTCAGGAGCGACTGCTATTTTGGAGACAGCAAAATCAGCACCCCCACATGGTTGTTCTATGGCGCATGCAGCAAATCAGCTTGTTTCTTTCAACAAAGGGCCCAGTATGTGAGTCCCAGGGGTGCATTTCAGGGACAGGTGCCTTTTCTTCTGGCTACATTAATGAGTAACCAATATTTCACATTTGTTAAAGCACCAAAACTTCCTTCGCTAATCAGCTTCTCAAAGGCTTAATTTCAAGAAGGTTCATCTGTGCCATCTTCTGCATCTGCATTCAAGAGTGACCTCTACTTTCTTTTTGGCAGAATTGCACCATAGCTGCCCTCGCTAGTCAGCTTCTCAAATCATCATCATTTATTTATATAGCGCTGTCAAGATTTGCTTGTTTTTTTTTATGCTTGGCACAGAACACTGTCCTCATTAAGCAATTTGCCAAAGTCAACTTCAGGCTGATTCTAGGCATACCCCAAAAAGAGTTCTGTATGGGGAAAAAATACCCAAGTTGATGCTAAGGTAAGGGCAAGGTGCCAGATAGGGAAGCCCTGGCCTGAAGTAGAAGTACATACAGGCGTAGCTTAGAAGGACAACCCCAGTTGAAAAAGGGGGGCAGCCAAATGGAAGGCGGATGATGGACTTCTGGCACTTGCCATTCCATAACTCGAGAGAGTTGGTTAAAGCACAGTGGACCAGAGCTGGCCTGGAGTTGAGTTTCTGGCTGAGGTGGGAATCGAACCCGCAACCTTTTGGATCAGGTTATCGACCAGAGACCTGCGCTCTACCGACTGAGCTATTGAGGCAGGCCCTTTTTGGAAAGGGCCTCAGGTTGGTATTGACTTTATTAGGCAGAAGATGGTCTTCCGGCAGTGCAGGTCAGTGTAGGAAAAAGGGAACAATGAGTTATTATAGTCATCCGGAACCTTTCCCGAAAGGTCTAGTTTGCTATGGTGTAATGGTTAAAGCACCTGTTTCTGCCCATGGGTTCCTGAGTTCAAATCCTGGTTGGCTTACTTTTCAGGTTTCTTTATGTCTCTACAGATCTCTTTATTGTGTGCAGGCTCGCCAATGGCATTTTCTTCATGCTGCATTCAGGAGCGACTGCTATTTTGGAGACAGCAAAATCAGCACCCCCACATGGTTGTTCTATGGCGCATGCAGCAAATCAGCTTGTTTCTTTCAACAAAGGGCCCAGTGTGTGAGTCCCAGGGGTGCATTTCTGGGACAGGTGCCTTTTCTTCTGGCTACATTAATGAGTAACCAATATTTCACATTTGTTAAAGCACCAAAACTTCCTTCGCTAATCAGCTTCTCAAAGGCTTAATTTCAAGAAGGTTCATCTGTGCCATCTTCTGCATTCAAGAGTGACCTCTACTTTCTTTTTGGCAGAATTGCACCATAGCTGCCCTCGCTAGTCAGCTTCTCAAATCATCATCATTTATTTATATAGCGCTGTCAAGATTTGCTTGTTTTTTTTTATGCTTGGCACAGAACACTGTCCTCATTAAGCAATTTGCCAAAGTCAACTTCAGGCTGATGCTAGGCAAACCCCAAAAAGAGTTCTGTATGGGGAAAAAATACCCAAGTTGATGCTAAGGTAAGGGCAAGGTGCCAGATAGGGAAGCCCTGGCCTGAAGTAGAAGTACATACAGGCGTAGCTTAGAAGGACAACCCCAGTTGAAAAAGGGGGGCAGCCAAATGGAAGGCGGATGATGCACTTGTGGCACTTGCCATTCCATAACTCTAGAGAGTTGGTTAAAGCTCAGTGGACCAGAGCTGGCCTGGAGTTGAGTTTCTGGCAGAGGTGGGAATCGAACCCACAACCTTTTGGATCAGGTTATCGACCAGAGACCTGCGCTCTACCGACTGAGCTATTCAGGCAGGCCCTTTTTGGAAAGGGCCTCAGGTTGGTATTGACTTTATTAGGCAGAAGATGGTCTTCCGGCAGTGCCGGTCAGTGTAGGAACAAGGGAACAATGAGTTATTATAGTCATCCGGAACCTTTCCCAAAAGGTCTAGTTTGCTATGGTGTAATGGATAAAGCACCTGTTTCTGCCCATGGGTTCCTGAGTTCAAATCCTTGTTGGCTGACTTTTCAGGTTTCTTTATGTCTCTACAGATCTCTTTATTGTGTGCAGGCTCGCCAATGGCATTTTCTTCATGCTGCATTCAGGAGCGACTGCTATTTTGGAGACAGCAAAATCAGCACCCCCACATGGTTGTTCTATGGCGCATGCAGCAAATCAGCTTGTTTCTTTCAACAAAGGGCCCAGTGTGTGAGTCCCAGGGGTGCATTTCAGGGAAAGGTGCCTTTTCTTCTGGCTACATTAATGAGTAACCAATATTTCACATTTGTTAAAGCACCAAAACTTCCTTCGCTAATCAGCTTCTCAAAGGCTTAATTTCAAGAAGGTTCATCTGTGCCATCTTCTGCATTCAAGAGTGACCTCTACTTTCTTTTTGGCAGAATTGCACCATAGCTGCCCTCGCTAGTCAGCTTCTCAAATCATCATCATTTATTTATATAGCGCTGTCAAGATTTGCTTATTCTTTTTTTATGCTTGGCACAGAACACTGTCCTCATTAAGCAATTTGCCAAGGTCAACTTCAGGCTGATGCTAGGCAAACCCCAAAAAGAGTTCTGTATGGGGAAAAAATAACCAAGTTGATGCAAAGGTAAGGGCAAGGTGCCAGATAGGGAAGCCCTGGCCTGAAGTAGAAGTACATACAGGCGTAGCTTAGAAGGACAACCCCAGTTGAAAAAGGGGGGCAGCCAAATGGAAGGCGGATGATGGACTTCTGGCACTTGCCCTTGCATCACTCTAGAGAGTTGGTTAAAGCACAGTGGACCAGAGCTGGCCTGGAGTTGAGTTTCTGGCCGAGGTGGGAATCGAACCCACAACCTTTTGGATCAGGTTATCGACCAAAGCCCTGCGCTCTACCAACTGAGCTATTCAGGCAGGCCCTTTTTGGAAAGGGCCTCAGGTTGGTATTGACTTTATTAGGCAGAAGATGGTCTTCCGGCAGTCCTGGTCAGTGTAGGAACAAGGGAACAATGAGTTATTATAGTCATCCGGAACCTTTCCCAAAAGGTCTAGTTTGCTGTGGTGTAATGGTTAAAGCACCTGTTTTTGCCCAAGGGTTCCTGAGTTCAAATCCTGGTTGGCTGACTTTTCAGGTTTCTTTATGTGTGTACAGAACCCTTTATTGTGTGCAATCTCGCCAATGGCATTTTCTTCATGCTGCATTCAGGAGCGACTGCTATTTTGGAGACAGCAAAATCAGCACCCCCACATGGTTGTTCTATGGCGCATGCAGCAAATCAGCTTGTTTCTTTCAACAAAGGGCCCAGCGTGCAAGTCCCAGGGGTGCATTTCAGGGAAAGGTGCCTTTTCTTCTGGCTACATTAATGAGTAACCAATATTTCACATTTGTTAGAGCACCAAAACTTCCTTCGCTAATCAGCTTCTCAAAGGCTCAATTTCAAGAAGGTTCATCTGTGCCATCTTCTGCATCTACATTCAAGAGTGACCTCTACTTTCTTTTTGGCAGAATTGCACCATAGCTGCCCTCGCTAGTCAGCTTCTCAAATCATCATCATTTATTTATATAGCGCTGTCAAGATTTGCTTGTTTTTTTTTATGCTTGGCACAGAACACTGTCCTCATTAAGCAATTTGCCAAAGTCAACTTCAGGCTGATTCTAATCAAACCCCAAAAAGAGTTCTGTATGGGGAAAAAATACCCAAGTTGATGCTAAGGTAAGGGCAAGGTGCCAGATAGGGAAGCCCTGGCCTGAAGTAGAAGTACATACAGGCGTAGCTTAGAAGGACAACCCCAGTTGAAAAAGGGGGGCAGCCAAATGGAAGGCGGATGATGGACTTCTGGCACTTGCCCTTGCATCATACTAGAGAGTTGGTTAAAGCACAGTGGACCAGAGCTGGCCTGGAGTTGAGTTTCTGGCTGAGGTGGGAATTGAACCCGCAACCTTTTGGATCAGGTTATCGACCAGAGACCTGCGCTCTACTGACTGAGCTATTCAGGCAGGCCCTTTTTGGAAAGGGCCTCAGGTTGGTATTGACTTTATTAGGCAGAAGATGGTCTTCCGGCAGTGCAGGTCAGTGTAGGAACAAGGGAACAATGAGTTATTATAGTCATCCGGAACCTTTCCCAAAAGGTCTAGTTTGCTGTGGTGTAATGGTTAAAGCACCTGTTTTTGCCCAAGGGTTCCTGAGTTCAAATCCTGGTTGGCTGACTTTTCAGGTTTCTTTATGTGTGTACAGAACCCTTTATTGTGTGCAGGCTCGCCAATGGCATTTTCTTCATGCTGCATTCAGGAGCGACTGCTATTTTGGAGACAGCAAAATCAGCACCCCCACATGGTTGTTCTATGGCGCATGCAGCAAATCAGCTTGTTTCTTTCAACAAAGGGCCCAGCGTGCAAGTCCCAGGGGTGCATTTCAGGGAAAGGTGCCTTTTCTTCTGGCTACATTAATGAGTAACCAATATTTCACATTTGTTAAAGCACCAAAACTTCCTTCGCTAATCAGCTTCTCAAAGGCTCAATTTCAAGAAGGTTCATCTGTGCCATCTTCTGCATCTGCATTCAAGAGTGACCTCTACTTTCTTTTTGGCAGAATTGCACCATAGCTGCCCTCGCTAGTCAGCTTCTCAAATCATCATCATTTATTTATATAGCGCTGTCAAGATTTGCTTGTTTTTTTTTATGCTTGGCACAGAACACTGTCCTCATTAAGCAATTTGCCAAAGTCAACTTCAGGCTGATTCTAATCAAACCCCAAAAAGAGTTCTGTATGGGGAAAAAATACCCAAGTTGATGCTAAGGTAAGGGCAAGGTGCCAGATAGGGAAGCCCTGGCCTGAAGTAGAAGTACATACAGGCGTAGCTTAGAAGGACAACCCCAGTTGAAAAAGGGGGGCAGCCAAATGGAAGGCGGATGATGGACTTCTGGCACTTGCCCTTGCATCATACTAGAGAGTTGGTTAAAGCACAGTGGACCAGAACTGGCCTGGAGTTGAGTTTCTGGCTGAGGTGGGAATCGAACCCGCAACCTTTTGGATCAGGTTATCGACCAGAGACCTGCGCTCTACCAACTGAGCTATTCAGGCAGGCCCTTTTTGGAAAGGGCCTCAGGTTGGTATTGACTTCATTAGGCAGAAGATGGTCTTCCGGCAGTGCCGGTCAGTGTAGGAACAAGGGAACAATGAGTTATTATAGTCATCCGGAACCTTTCCCAAAAGGTCTAGTTTGCTGTGGTGTAATGGTTAAAACACCTGTTTCTGCCCATGGGTTCCTGAGTTCAAATCCTGGTTAGCTGACTTTTCAGGTTTCTTTATGTCTGTACAGAACCCTTTATTGTGTGCAGGCTCACCAATGGCATTTTCTTCATGCTTCATTCAGGAGCGACTGCTATTTTGGAGACAGCAAAATCAGCACCCCCACATGGTTGTTCTATGGCACATGCAGCAAATCAGCTTGTTTCTTTCAACAAAGGGCCCAGCGTGCGAGTCCCAGGGGTGCATTTCAGGGAAAGGTGCCTTTTCTTCTGGCTACATTAATGAGTAACCAATATTTCACATTTGTTAAAGCACCAAAACTTCCTTCGCTAATCAGCTTCTCAAAGGCTTAATTTCAAGAAGGTTCATCCGTGCCATCTTCTGCATCTGCATTCAAGAGTGACCTCTACTTTCTTTTTGGCAGAATTGCACCATAGCTGCCCTCGCTAGTCAGCTTCTCAAATCATCATCATTTATTTATATAGCGCTGTCAAGATTTGCTTATTTTTTTTTATGCTTGGCACAGAACACTGTCCTCATTAAGCAATTTGCCAAAGTTAACTTCAGGCTGATGCTAGGCAAACCCCAAAAAGAGTTCTGTATGGGGAAAAAATACATAAGTTGATGCTAAGGTAAGGGCAAGGTGCCAGATAGGGAAGCCCTGGCCTGAAGTAGAAGTACATACAGGCGTAGCTTAGAAGGATAACCCCAGTTGAAAAAGGGGGGCAGCCAAATGGAAGGCGGATGATGGACTTCTGGCACTTGCCCTTCCATCACTCTAGAGAGTTGGTTAAAGCACAGTGGACCAGAGCAGGCCTGGAGTTGAGTTTCTGGCAGAGGTTGGAATCAAACCCACAACATTTTGGATCAGGTTATCGACCAGAGCCCTGCGCTCTACCGACTGAGCTATTCAGACAGGCCCTTTTCGGAAAGGGCCTCAGGTTGGTATTGACTTTATTAGGCAGAAGATGGTCTTCCGGCAGTGCCGGTCAGTGTAGGAACAAGGGAACAATGAGTTATTACAGTCATCTGGAACCTTTCCCAAAAGGTCTAGTTTGCTGTGGTGTAATGGTTAAAGCACCTGTTTCTGCCCATGGGTTCCTGAGTTCAAATCCTGGTTGGCTGACTTTTCAGGTTCCTTTATGTCTGTACAGAACCCTTTATTGTGTGCAGGCTCGCCAATGGCATTTTCTTCATGCTGCATTCAGAAGCGACTGCTATTTTGGAGACAGCAAAATCAGCACCCCCACATGGTTGTTCTATGGCGCATGCAGAAAATCAGCTTGTTTCTTTCAACAAAGGGACCAGCGTGCGAGTCCCAGGGGTGCATTTCAGGGAAAGGTGCCTTTTCTTCTGGCTATATTAATGAGTAACCAATATTTCACATTTGTTAAAGCACCAAAACTTCCTTCGCTAATCAGCTTCTCAAAGGCTTAATTTCAAGAAGGTTCATCTGTGCCATCTTCTGCATCTGCATTCAAGAATCACCTCTACTTTCTTTTTGGCAGCATTGCACCATAGCTGCCCTCGCTAGTCAGCTTCTCAAATCATCATCATTTATTTATATAGCGCTGTCAAGATTTGCTTATTTTGTTTTATGCTTGGCACAGAACACTGTCCTCATTAAGCAATTTGCCAAAGTCAACTTCAGGCTGATTCTAGGCATACCCCAAAAAGAGTTCTGTATGGGGAAAAAATACCCAAGTTGATGCTAAGGTAAGGGCAATGTGCCAGATAGGGAAGCCCTGGCCTGAAGTAGAAGTACATACAGGCGTAGCTTAGAAGGACAACCCCAGTTGAAAAGGGGGGGCAGCCAAGTGGAAGGCGGATGATGGACTTCTGGCACTTGCCCTTCCATCACCCTAGAAAGTTGGTTAAAGCACAGTGGACCAGAACTGGAGTTGAGCTGAGGTGGGAATCAAACCCAAAACTTTTTGGATCAGGTTATCGACCAGAGCCCTGCGCTCAACCGACTGAGCTATTCAGGCAGGCCCTTTTTGGAAAGGGCCTCAGGTTGGTATTGACTTCATTAGGCAGAAGGGGGTCTTCCAGCAGTGCCGGTCAGTGTAGTTACAAGGGAACAATGAGTTATTATAGTCATCCGGAACCTTTCCCAAAAGGTCTAGTTTGCTGTGTTGTAATGGTTAAAGCACCTGTTTCTGCCCATGGGTTCCTGAGTTCAAATCCTGGTTGGCTGACTTTTCAGGTTTCTTTATGTCTGTACAGAACCCTTTAATGTGTGAAGGCTCGCCAATGGCATTTTCTTCCTGCTGCATTCAGGAGCGACTGCTATTTTGGAGACAGCAAAATCTGCACCCCCACATGGTTGTTCTATGGCGCATGCAGCAAATCACCTTGTTTCTTTCCGCACACTGCGCCCTTTGGGAAATGAAAGCAGGTGATTTGTTGCATGCGCCATAGAACAGCCATGTGGGGGTGCTGATTTTGCCGCCTCCAAAGTAGCAGTGGCTCTTGAATGCAGCATGAAGAAAAATGCCATCGGCAAGCCTGCATAGAATAAAGGCTTCAGTACAGGCATAAAGAAAGAAAGCTGAAAAGAAACCCACGCCAGGATTTGAACTCTGGACCCCACCGGCAGAAATATGCGCTTTAACCATTACACCACAGGAACCTAGACATGATGTGATAGGTTCCGGGTGACTGTTAGAATTTATTGTCCCCTTGTGCCTCTGCATTGACTGGCAGGGCTGGAAGTCCATCTTCTGCCTAATAAAGTCAATACCAACCTGAGGCCCTTTCCTAAAAGACCCTGCCTAAATAGCTCAGTCGGTAGAGCGCAAGGCTAAGGTCAATAACCTGGTCCAAAAGGTTGTGGGTTCGATTCCCACCTCTGCTAGAAATTCTGCTCCAGAGCACTTCTGGTTGACTGTACTTTAACCAAATCTCAATAGTGATGGAAGTGCAATTGTCAGAAGTCCATCATCTGCCTTCCATTTGGCTGCCCATTTTTCAAATTGGGGTTATCCTTCTAAGCTAAGCCGGTATGTACTTCTACATCAGCCCAGGCGTTCCCCATGTAGCACCTTGCACTTACCTTTGCATCAACTTGGGTATTTTTTCCCCATACAGAACCCTATATTTGCTTTGGTGCTTTAACAAGTGTGAAATATTGGTTACTAATTAAAGCAGCCTGAAGAAAAGGCACCTTTCCCTGAAATGCACCCATGGGACCAGTACGCTGGGCCCTTTGGGAAATAAAAGCAGGTGATTAGCGGCATTAGCGCCATAGAACAGCCATGTGGGGGTGCTGATTTTGCCATCTCCAAAGTAGCAGTGGCTCTTGAATGCAGCATGAAGAAAATGCCATCGGCGAGCCTGCATAGAATAAAGGATTTTGTACAGGCATAAAGAAACCTGAAAAGAAACCCACGCCAGGATTTGAACTCTGGACCCCATGGGCAGAACATGCGCTGTAACCATTACACCACAGGAACCTAGACATATTGTGATATGTTCCGGGTGACTGTAAGAATTCATTGTCCCCTTGTGCCTCTGCATTGACTGGAAGGGCTGGAAGTCCATCTTCTGCCTAATAAAGTCAATACCAACCTGAAGCCCTTACCTAAAGGAGCCTGCTTAAATAGATTAGTCGGTAGAGCGCACGGCTAAGGTCAATAACCTGGTCCAAAACGTTGTGGGTTCGACACCCACCTCTGCTAGAAATTCAGCTACAGAGCACTTCTGGTTGACTGTGCTTTAACCAAATCTCAATAGTGATGGAAGTGCAATTTTCAGAAGTCCATGATCTGCCTTCCATTTGGCTGCCCCTTTTTCCAACTGGCTTTGCCCTTCTAATCTACACCGATATGTACTTCTACATCAGCCCTGGGGTTCCCCATCTAGCACCTTGCCCTTACCTTTGCATGAACTTGGGTAGTTTTTCCCCATACAGAACCCTTTTTGCTTTGGTGCTTTAACAAGTGTGAAATATTGGTTACTAATTAAAGCAGCCTGAGGAAAAGGCACCTTTCCCTGAAATGCACCCATGGGACCAGTACACTGGGCCCTTTGGGAAATGAAAGCAGGTGATTTGTTGTATGCGCCATAGAACAGCCATGTGGGGGTGCTGATTTTGCCGTCTCCAATGTAGCAGTGGCTCTTGAATGCAGCATGAAGAAAATGCCATCGGCAAGCCTGCATAGAATAAAGGCTTCTGTACAGGCATAAAGTAAGCTGAAAAGAACCCCACGCCAGGCTTTAAACTCTGGACACCACGAGCAGAAATTTGCGCTTTAACCATTACACCACAGGAACCTAGACATGATGTGATATGTTCCGGGTTACTGTAAGAATTCATTGTCCCCCTTGTGCCTCTGCATTGACTAGCAGGGCTGGAAGTCCATCTTCTGCCTAATAAAGTCAATACCAACCTGAGTCCCTTTCCTAAAAGAGCCTGCCTAAATAGCTCAGTTGGTAGAGCACAAGGCTAAGGTCAATAACCTTGTCCCAAAGGTAGTGGGTTTGATTCCCACCTCTGCTAGAAATTAAGCTCCAGAGCACTTCTGGTTGACTGTGCTTTAACCAAATCTCAATAGTGATGGAAGTGCAATTGTCAAAAGTCCATCATCTGCCTTCCATTTGGCTGTACATTTTTCCAACTGGGGTTGTCCTTCTAAGCTACGCCGGTATGTACTTCTATATACTAATTAAAGCAGCCTGAAGAAAAGGCACCTTTCCCTGAAATGCACCCATGGGACCAGTACACTGGGCCCTTTGGGAAATGAAAGCAGGTGATTTGTTGCATGAGCCATAGAACAGCCATGTGGGGGTGCTGATTTTGCCGTCTCCAAAGTAGCAGTGGCTCTTGAATGCAGCATGAAGAAAATGCCATCGACGAGCCTATATACAATAAAGACTTCTGTACAGGCATAAAGAAAGCTGAAAAGAAACCCACGCCAGGATTTGAACTCTGGACCCCACCGGCAGAAATATGCGCTTTAACCATTACACCACAGGAACCTAGACATGATGTGATATGTTCCGGGTGACTGTAAGAATTTATTGTCCCCTTGTACCTCTGCATTGACTGGCAGGGCTGGAAGTCCATCTTCTAATAAAGTCAATACCAACCTGAAGCCCTTTCCAAACAGACCCTGCCTAAATAGCTCAGTCGCTAGAGAGCACGGCTACGGTCAATAACCTGGTCCAAAAGTTTGTGGGTTCGATTCCCACCTCTGCTAGGAATTCAGCTCCAGAGCACTTCTGCTTGACTGTGCTTTAACCAAATCTCAATAGTGATGGAAGTGCAATTGTCAGAAGTCCATCATCTGCCTTCCATTTGGCTGCCCCTTTTTCAAATTGGGGTTGTCCTACTAAGCTACGCCGGTATGTACTTCTACATCAGCCCAGGGGTTCCCCATCTAGCACCTTGCCCTTACCTTTCCATCAACTTGGGTAGTTTTATCCCATACAGAACCCTTTTTGCTTTGGTGCTTTAACAAGTGTGAAATATTGGTTACTAATTAAAGCAGCCTGAAGAAAAGGCACCTTTCCCTAAAATGCACCCATGGGACCAGTACGCTGGGTCCTTTGGGAAATGAAAGCAGGTGATTTGTTGCATGCGCCATAGAACAGCGATGTGGGGGTGCTGATTTTGCCGTCTCCAAAGTAGCAGTGGCTCTTGAATGCAGCATGAAGAAAATGCCATCGGCGAGCCTGCATAGAATAAAGGCTTCTGTACAGGCATAAAGTAAGCTGAAAAGAAAACCACGCCAGGCTTTGAACTCTGGACACCATGGACAGAAATATGCGCTTTAACCATTACACCACAGGAACCTAGACATGATGTTATATGTTCCGGGTGACTGTAAGAATTCATTGTCCCCTTGTGCCTCTGCATTGACTGGCAGGGCTGGAAGTCCATCTTCTGCCTAATAAAGTAAATACCAACCTGAGTCCCTTTCCTGAAAGAGCCTGCCTAAATAGCTCAGTCGGTAGAGCACACGGCTAAGGTCAATAACCTTGTCCCAAAGGTAGTGGGTTTGATTCCCACCTCTGCTAGAAATTAAGCTCCAGAGCACTTCTGGTTGACTGTGCTTTAACCAAATCTCAATAGTGATGGAAGTGCAATTGTCAGAAGTCCATCATCTGCCTTCCATTTGGCTGTACATTTTTCCAACTGGGGTTGTCCTTCTAAGCTACGCCGGTATGTACTTCTATATACTAATTAAAGCAGCCTGAAGAAAAGGCACCTTTCCCTGAAATGCACCCATGGGACCAGTACACTGGGCCCTTTGGGAAATGAAAGCAGGTGATTTGTTGCATGAGCCATAGAACAGCCATGTGGGGGTGCTGATTTTGCCGTCTCCAAAGTAGCAGTGGCTCTTGAATGCAGCATGAAGAAAATGCCATCGACGAGCCTATATACAATAAAGACTTCTGTACAGGCATAAAGAAAGCTGAAAAGAAACCCACGCCAGGATTTGAACTCTGGACCCCACCGGCAGAAATATGCGCTTTAACCATTACACCACAGGAACCTAGACATGATGTGATATGTTCCGGGTGACTGTAAGAATTTATTGTCCCCTTGTACCTCTGCATTGACTGGCAGGGCTGGAAGTCCATCTTCTGCCTAATAAAGTCAATACCAACCTGAGGCCCTTTCCTAAAAGACCCTGCCTAAATAGCTCAGTCGGTAGAGCGCACGGCTAAGGTCAATAACCTGGTCCAAAAGGTTTTGGGTTCGATTCCCACCTCTGCTAGAAATTCAGCTGCAGAGCACTTCTGGTTGACTTCGCTTTAACCAAATCTCAATAGTGATGGAAGTGCAATTGTCAGAAGTCCATCATCTGCCTTCCATTTGGCTGCCCCTTTTTCAAATTCGGGTTGTCCTACTAAGCTACGCCGGTATGTACTTCTACATCAGCCCAGGGGTTCCCCATCTAGCACCTTGCCCTTACCTTTCCATCAACTTGGGTAGTTTTATCCCATACAGAAACCTTTTTGCTTTGGTGCTTTAACAAGTGTGAAATATTGGTTACTAATTAAAGCAGCCTGAAGAAAAGGCACCTTTCCCTGAAATGCACCCATGGGACCAGTATGCTGGGCCCTTTGGGAAATGAAAGCAGGTGATTTGTTGCATGCGCAATACAACAGCGATGTGGGGGTGCTGATTTTACCGTCTCCAAAGTAGCAATGGCTCTTGAATGCAGCATGAAGAAAATGCCATCGGCGAGCCTGTATAGAATAAAGGCTTCTGTACAGGCATAAAGAAAGCTGAAAAGGAACCCGCACCATGATTTGAACTCTGGATGCCACCAGCAGAAATATGCGCTTTAACCATTAAACCACAGGAACCTAGACATGATGTGATATGGTCCGGGTGACTGTAAGAATTTATTGTCCCCTTGTGCCTCTGCATTGACTGGCAGGGCTGGAAGTCCATCTTCTGCCTAATAAAGTCAATACCAACCTGAGGCCCTTTCCTAAAAGAGACTGTCTAATTAGCTCAGTCGCTAGAGCGCACGGCTAAGGTCAATAACCTGGTCCCAAAGGTTGTGGGTTCGATTCCCACCTCTGCTAGAAATTAAGCTCCAGAGCACTTCTGGTTGACTGTGCTTTAACCAAATCTCAATAGTGATGGAAGTACAATTGTCAGAAGTCCATCATTTGGCTGTACCGTTTTCCAACTGGGGTTGTCCTTCTAAGCTACGCCGCTATGTACTTCTACATCAGCCCAGGGGTTCCCCATCTAGCACCTTGCCCTTACCTTTGCATCAACTTGGGTATTTTTTCCCCATACAGAATCCTTTTTGTTTTGGTGCTTTAACAAATGTGAAATATTGGTAACTAATTAAAGCAGCCCGAAGAAAAGGCACCTTTCCCTAAAATGCACCCATGGGACCCACACGCTGGGCCCTTTGGGAAATAAAAGCAGGTGATTAGCGGCATTAGCGCCATAGAACAGCCATGTGGGGGTGCTGATTTTGCTGTCTCCAAAGTAGCAGTGGCTCTTGAATGCAGCATGAAGAAAATGCAATCGGCGAGCCTACATAGAATAAAGGCTTCTGTACAGGCATAAAGAAACCTGAAAAGAAACCCACATCAGGTTTGAACTCTGGACCCCACGGGCAGAAATATGCGCTTTAACCATTACACCACAGGAACCTAGACATGATGTGATATGTTCCGGGTGACTGTAATAATTCATTGTCCCCTTGTGCCTCTGCATTGACTGGCAGGGCTGGAAGTCCATCTTCTAATAAAGTCAATACCAACCTGAAGCCCTTTCCGAACAGACCCTGCCTAAATAGCTCAGTCGCTAGAGAGCACGGCTACGGTCAATAACCTGGTCCAAAAGGTTGTGGGTTCGATTCCCACCTCTGCTAGGAATTCAGCTCCAGAGCACTTCTGCATGACTGTGCTTTAACCAAATCTCAATAGTGATGGAAGTGCAATTGTCAGAAGTCCATCATCTGCCTTCCATTTGGCTGCCCCTTTTTCAAATTGGGGTTGTCCTACTAAGCTACGCCGGTATGTACTTCTACATCAGCCCAGGGGTTCCCCATCTAGCACCTTGCCCTTACCTTTCCATCAACTTGGGTAGTTTTATCCCATACAGAACCCTTTTTGCTTTGGTGCTTTAACAAGTGTGAAATATTGGTTACTAATTAAAGCAGCCTGAAGAAAAGGCACCTTTCCCTGAAATGCACCCATGGGACCAGTACGCTGGGCCCTTTGGGAAATGAAAGCAGGTGATTTGTTGCATGCGCAATAGAACAGCGATGTGGGGGTGCTGATTTTGCCGTCTCCAAAGTAGCAGTGGCTCTTGAATGCAGCATGAAGAAAATGCCATCGGCGAGCCTGCATAGAATAAAGGCTTCTGTATAGGCATAAAGAAAGCTGAAAAGGAACCCGCACCACGATTTGAACTCTGGACGCCACCAGCAGAAATATGCGCTTTAACCATTAAACCACATGAACCTAGACATGATGTGATATGGTCCGGGTGACTGTAAGAATTTATTGTCCCCTTGTGCCTCTGCATTGACTGGCAGGGCTGGAAGTCCATCTTCTGCCTAATAAAGTCAATACCAACCTGAGGCCTTTCCTAAAAGACCTTGCCTAAATAGCTCAGTCGGTAGAGCGCACGGCTAAGGTCAATAACCTGATCCCAAAGGTTGTGGGTTCGATTCCCACCTCTGCTAGAAATTAAGCTCCAGAGCACTTCTGGTTGACTGTGCTTTAACCAAATCTCAATAGTGATGGAAGTACAATTGTCAGAAGTCCATCATTTGGCTGTACCGTTTTCCAACTGGGGTTGCCCAGGGGTTCCCCATCTAGCACCTTGCCCTTACCTTTGCATCAACTTGGGTATTTTTTCCCCATACAGAATCCTTTTTGTTTTGGTGCTTTAATAAATGTGAAATATTGGGTACTATTAAAGCAGCCCGAAGAAAAGGCACCTTTCCCTGAAATGCACCCCTGGGACCCGTATGCTGGGCCCTTTGGGAAATAAAAGCAGGTGATTAGCGGCTTTAGCGCCATAGAACAGCCATGTGGGGGTGCTGATTTTGCCGTCTCCAAAGTAGCAGTGGCTCTTGAATGCAGCATGAAAAAAATGCCATCGGCGAGCCTGAATAGAATAAAGGCTTCTGTACAGGCATAAAGAAACCTGAAAAGAAGCCCACGCCGGGATTTGAACTCTGGACCCCACAGGCAGAAACATGCGTTTTAACCATTACACCACAAGAACCTATACATGATGCGAAATGTTCCGGGTGACTGTAAGAATTCATTGTCTCCTTGTGCCTCTGCATTGACTGGCAGGGCTGGAAGTCCCTCTTCTGCCTAATAAAGTCAATACCAACCTGAGGCCCTTTCCTAAAAGAGCCTACCTAAATGAGCCTGCCTAAATAGCACAGTCGGTAGAGAGCACGGCTAAGATCAATAACCTGGTCCAAAAGGTTGCGGGTTCGATTCCCACCTCTGCTACAAATTCAGCTCCAAAGCACTTCTGGTTGACTTTGCTTTAACCAAATCTCACTAGTGATGGAAGTGCAATTGTCAGAAGTCCATCATCCGCCTTCCATTTGGCTGCCCCTTTTTCCAACTGAGGTTGTCCTTCTACACTACGCCAGTATGTACTTCTACATCAGCCCAGGGGTTCCCCATCTAGCACCTTGCCCTTACCTTTGTATCAACTTGGGTATTTCTTCCCCATACAGAACCCTTTTTTGGGTTTGCCTATCATCAACCTGAAGTTGACCTTGGCAAATTGCTTAATGAGGACAGTGTTCTGTACCAAGCTTAATTAAAAAAAGCATTTGAGAAGCTGACAAGCGAGGGCAGCTTTGCTGTGATTCTGCCGAAAAGAAAGTAGAGGTCGCTCTTGAATGCAGCATGCCAAAGATGGCACAGATGAACCTTCTTGAAAGAAAGCATTTGAGAAGCTGATTAGCGAAGGAAGTTTTGGTGCTTTAACAAATGTGAAATATTGGTTACTAATTAAAGCAGTCCGTAGAAAAGGCACCTTTCCCTGAAATGCACCCATGGGACCCGCACGCTAGGCCCTTTGGGAAATAAAAGCAGGTGATTTGCTGCATGCGCCATAGAACAGCCATGTGGGGGTGCTGATTTTGCCGTCTCCAAAGTAGCAGTCGCTCTTGCATGAAGCATGTAGAAAATGCCATCAGCAAGCCTGCATAGAATAAAGGGTTCGGGTGACTGTAAGAATTCATTGTCCCCTTGTGCCTCTGCATTGACTGGCAGGGCTGGAAGTCCATCTTCTGCCTAATAAAGGCAATACCAACCTGAGGCCCTTACATAAAAGATAACACAAAGAATCTTTGGGCTACTGCTTCACAGCAGAAATGGGTGGGAAGCTCTGTGGGTGAAGGGGTGGGTTCTCGACTGTGATTTTGTGGCTGGGATAGAATCTAAACCTCCATTCAAATCTAAAACTAATTGAATACGGCTACTTTGGTTGTTTATCTTTGGGCTACCGCTTCACAGCAGAAACGGGTGGGAAGCTCTGTGGGTGAAGGGGTGGGTTCTCAACGGTGATTTTGTGGCTGGGATAGAATCTTAACCTCCATTTAAAACTAATTGAATACGGCTACTTTGGTTGTTTACTTTGGAAAAGGGGAGGGGGCGCTTGAGGGTGAAGGGGTGGTGCACCAGACCTGATTGCGCTTTGTGTTAATCCCTATCTCAGTCTATGGCTTATTAACTGAACTCTGCTGCCTACCAGCACTCGTATGCCAGGGTTGGCAGTTTATGTATTTAGTTTGCCTGATTCAATACAGGGTCAATCGACATACAGCCATAATATACTGGCTTCTCTCTCTTTGGGTGTGCTTGAGGGTGAAGGGGTGGTGGATATTTTAAGGCCTAAAAGCCATCATACAAGGTTGACCCCGACTTATGGCTGTTAAATGATTGAATGTGACTTACCAGTATTTACATTTGTAGGCTCGTGGGTTACTCTTTGACATCCCAAACACCCACTGTATGCTGTGTACTTCTTTGCCCATTTGAATCCGGGTTCTTTGCCTCCCTGTCCCTAACCTTATTTTAAACGCTCCTCTGGACTTACGGTTTTAATTAATTTATTAAAAGTTAAGTTTTATTGTTTATTGTTCCTTGAGTCATCGGATTTAAAGATGGGGTGGTGCAACTTTAAGGGTTAATCTTTTTCTCTTTGTGTTACTATTTATCCATATAACCCTGCACACCATTTGTCTGTTTCTCTTTGATTTAGGGGTGGTGCTCCCTTATTCAGGCTTACTTACCTTACATAAAAGAGCCTGCCTAAATAGCTCAGTCGGTAGAGCGCACGGCTAAGGTCAATAACCTGGTCCAAAAGGTTGTGGGCTCGATTCCTACCTCTGCTAGAAATTCAGCTGTTTGACTGTGCTTTAAGCAAAACTCAATAGTAATGGAATAGCTGGGCCCTTTGGGAAATAAAAGCAGGTGATTAGCGGCATTAGCGCCATAGAACAGACATGTGGGGGTGCTGATTTTGCTGTCTCCAAAGTAGCAGTGGCTCTTGAATGCAGCATGAAGAAAATGCCATCGGCGAGCCTGCATAGAATAAAGGCTTATGTACAGGTATAAAGAAACCCACTCCAGGATTTGAACTCTGGACCCCACGGGCAGAAATATGCACTTTAACCATTACACCACAGGAACCTAGACATGATGTGATATGTTCTGCCTAATAAAGTCAATACCAACCTGAGGCCCTTTCATAAACAAGCCTGCCTAAATAGCTCAGTCGGTAGAGCGCACGGCTAAGGTCAATAACCTGGTCCAAAAGGTTGTGGGTTCGATTCCCACCTCTGTTAGAAATTCAGCTCCAGAGCACTTCTGGTTGACTGTGCTTTAACCAAATCTCAACAGTGATGGAAGTACAATTGTCAGAAGTCCATCATCTGCCTTCCATTTGGCTGCCCCTTTTTCCAACTGGGGTTGTCCTACTAAGCTACGCCCGTATGTACCTCTACATCAGCCCAGGGGTTCCCCATCTAGCACCTTGCCCTTACCTTTGCATCAACTTGGGTATTTTTTCCCCATACAGAACCCTTTTTGTTTTGGTGCTTTAACAAGTGTGAAATATTGGTTACTAATTAAAGCCGCCTGAAGAAAAGGTACCTTTCCCTGAAATGCACCCATGGGACCAGTACGCTGGGCCCTTTGGCAAATGAAAGCATGTGATTTGTTGCATGCGCCATAGAACAGCCATGTGGGGGTGCTGATTTTGCCGTCTCCAAAGTAGCAGTGGCTCTTTAATGCAGCATGAAGAAAATGCCATCGGCGAGCCTGCATAGAATAAAGGCTTCTGTACAGGCATAAAGAAACCTGAAAAGACACCAACGCCAGGATTTGAACTCTGGACCCCAAGGGCGGAAACATGCATTTCAACCAATACACCACAGGAACCTAGACATGACTTGATAAGCTCCTGGTGACTGTAAGAATCCATTGTCCCCTTGTGCCTCTGCATTGACTGGTAGGGCTGTACGTCCATCTTCTGCCTAATAAAGTCAATACCAACCTGAGGCCCATTCCAAAAACAGCCTGCATAAATAGCTCAGTCGGTAGAGTGCACGCCTAAGGTCAATAACCTGGTCCAAAAGGTTATGGGTTCGACTCCCACCTCTGCTAGAAATTCAGCTCCAGAGCACTTCTGGTTGACTGTGCTTTAACCAAATCTCAATAGTGATGGAAGTGCAATTGTAAGAAGTCCATCATCTGCCTTCCATTTGGCTGCCCCTTTTTCCAACTGGGGTTGTCCTTCTAAGCTACACCCGTATGTACCTCTACATCAGCCCAGGGGTTCCCCATCTAGCACCTTGCCCTTACCTTTGCATCAACTTGGGTATTTTTTCCCCATACAGAATCCTTTTTGTTTTGGTGCTTTAACAAATGTGAAATATTGGTTACTAATTAAAGCAGCCCGAAGAAAATGCACCTTTCCCTGAAATGCACCCATGGGACCCGCACGCTGGGCCCTTTGGGAAATAAAAGCAGGTGATTTGCTGCATGCACCATAGAACAGCCATGTGGGGGTGCTGAAAGTAGCAGTCGCTCTTGAATGAAGCATGAAGAAAATGCCATCAGCGAGCCTGCATAGAATAAAGGGTTCGGGTGACTGTAAGAATTCATTGTCCGCTTGTGCCTCTGCATTGACTGGCAGGGCTGGCAGGGCTGGAAGTCCATCTTCTGCCTAATAAAGTCAATACCAACCTGAGGCCCTGTCCTAAAAGAGCATGCCTAAAAAGCCCAGTTGGTAGAGTGCACGGCTTAAGTCAATAACCTGCTTCAAAAGGTTGTGGGTTCGATTCCCACCACTGCTGGAAACTCAGCTCCAGAGCACTTCTGTTTCACTGTGCTTTAACCAAATCTCAATAGTGATGGAAGGGCAAGTGCCAGAAGTCCATCATCTGCTTTCCATTTGGCTGCCCCTTTTTCCAACTGGGGTTGTCATATAATGCAATGGTATAGTACAAAACTATAAACATTCAACTTTAGCAATACCTAAAATGAAAGACTGAGAGACAGATTTACTAAGCTCGAGGGAATAATTCTAATTGAAAAAAATTCGAATTTCGAAGTATGTTTTTGGGTACTTCGACCATCGGATTGGTCAAATTCGATCGTAACGATCAAATCGATTAGAAGTAAAAATTGTTTGACTATTCGACCATTCATTAGTCGAAGTACTGTCTCTTTAAAAAATACTTTGACTGCATACTTCAAAACTTTAAGCCTACTGAGGTTCAATGTTACCCCATGGGGACCTTCCCTAGCACTTTTCTAAGTTTTTTGTGGTTGAATAAAAATCCTTCGATCGATCGCTTAAAATCGTTCGAATCTTTCGGTTTGAATGATTTTATTGTTCAATTGAATTTTTTTTATTTGATCGTTCGATCGAAGTATTTGCGGTAAATCCTTCAAATTCGATATTCGAAGTCGAAGGATTTTACTTCAAGGGTCGAATTTGAGGGTTTTTTTTAACCCTCGAAATTCGACCCTTGATAAATCTGCCCCTTAGTGCTTTACACTTGTGGCCCAATTTTTGCTAATGTGGATAAATAATAGGAACTGTACTTACGTGGAATTTTTGGAACCTTGCCCAATTCATTTACCCCACAGATTAACTTCTGCAGTAAATTCATTGTTTCAAGGGCACAAGCTCTCAATTCTCTGGGAATACAGAGGCCACTTTGTGGCTTGAATAAAAACAAGATGCAGGAAATTTAAAGTGAGTTCTGTTCCTATTATTGATTTAGTGTTTTACATTGTGATCTTCATGCAAACATCCTCCATGCAAACATTCTCATACACTTACACCTCTGTAAGTGTATGAGAATAAGTGCTGATGGGTAGCTATTATAAACCAATGTTTCACTCCCCTGGTAATACAGAGAGCCCATGCCTATGCTGTCATGCGGCTAATGAGATAACTTTAATTTAGTTTCCAATCCAATGATTGCACTGAGCTTTGTAATTCTGTTGCTTCTATAGTGAAAAACCTCCAATACTCTCAATGTATCCTTTGGCACTCTTCTGCCAAAGTGGGTCTTACATTGTCATGTCGTTACTGCAGGCACACAAGCACATCCTTAACATAAAACAGTTTCTTGTACCTTTCTGGATAAGTTTTGCAAACAGTGTATATAGTTTAGAGGTGCTTAGCTGCTATCATGCCATATGGTTGTTAGATATATATCTATAGAAATAAGTCAAATCAACTGGACTTGCTTGTTTGTTTTTTTCCTTGAAGACGTTTCACCAGTCATCCAACTGGCTTTCTCAATTCAGAATGACTAATAAATGTTCCTTCGAGAATATATTCTCCAATCAGCATCATTGTTTATCAATGATGTCATGAAGTAAGGTGTTGATTGTATTAGCAAGATTGGAGCGTTGATGTGTTATTAAACCTTCCAGGGAGAGATGCTAAAACAGCATTGTATGTGGCAGACAATAGATGTCGCACCCCCCCACACACACACACACACCTCTATTCAAACTTGGTTTTTCAGTTTTTACATATATTACTTATTTAACACCTCTTTTGAACCAGTCTCTCTCCCGGTCTAGAATCTGGACTTGGCAGTCTTCAAACATGTGTCCTTTTTCTTTTAGATGTAGGTAAACGGCTGAGTTCCTTACTGGACCTATGCCTAAGTACCACCTATTTCAAGTACAAGGATAAGTTCTACAGGCAGAAGCAAGGGTCTGCCATGGGATCACCAGTTTCACCCATTGTGGCAAACATGTAGAGAGAGGAAGTGGAAAGAAAGGCCCTGGATAGCTTCAAATGAATCAGTCCCAGTCATTGGTTCCGTATGTGGATGACACATGGGTTAAAATACACACACAGGAGGTATAGACTTTTACGGAATACATCAACACAGTGTACCACAACATCAGGTTTATATGAGAAGATGTGCAAGATAACACACCTGCTTTTATCAGTCAGAGAAGGTGGCAAGCTGAAAATAGAGGTCTACAGGAAACTTACAAACTCAGACCAGTACCTGCTATTTGACTCCCACCAGCCACTAGATCACAAAGTGGGGGTCATCAAAACTCTACATCACAGAGCAGACAAGATCCCCACCACCACAGCACCGCTAAGTTGAAAGTGATGGAACATCTCAGAGGGGCTTGAAGACATGTGGGTATCCAGATTGGGCTTTCTTGAAAACTGGTAGAAAAAGAAGCAATAACACCAAGACTACCTGTGAAGGTGGAAAACAGGACAGGAGAAACAACTTGGTCTTCCCATATGTAGCTGGGATGTTGAAAGGATTATTAATAAACAGCACATTCCTATCTGCTTTAACCCACAACACACTGAGGCAGCAACTAGTTCACCCATAACACCCAACCCCAAAGCACAAGAAGAGTAACATTATGTATGCAGTGCGAAATTCTCTGATTTGTATGTTGGGTGAAAACAAACAACAGTTACATCAGCGTATGGTGCAGCACAGAAGAGCCAGCTCCTCTGGTCAGAACTCGTTTACCTACATCCAAAAGAAAAAGGACACACGTTTGAAGACTGCCACGTTCAAATTCTAGACCGGGAGAGTGGCTGGTCCAAAAGAGGTGTTAAAGAAGTCACATATATAAAACACCTAATGAAGCCATAAATGTAAAAACACCTAACTTCATGACATCATTGTGGATTATGATAGATTATGCTGATTGGAGCAACATATATTCTCGAAAGGAAGATTTACAAGTTATTCTGAATTGAGAAAGCCAGCTGGATGACTGGTGAAGGAGAAAAAAAAAACATAGCAAGTCCAGTTGATTTGACTTATTTCTATAGATGTCAAAGCACAACGCAACATCTGACAGTAATATCCTGGCCTTGCTGATAAGTGAGTTTTTAAGCTAAATGCTTGTGAATACCCACCTTAAAGCACACTTATGGTGATTTATAAAGAGTAATATGAACACCGTATGATAATAATGGGCAAGTGTGGAACTGCAATAACTGCACTACACTTGGATTCTCCTCTATGCTATATTCTTATTCCCTGAGCTTCTTCTAGCGCTGACTCATAAGGATGGATCTTTGACATTTGAATTTTTCACCCGATAAGAAACGGGGACTTTTTGAGTAGGAACAAAGGGGAAAACTCCAGAGACTGTGGTCATCTTATATTACGTTTATTTCTACATTATTTCTATAGATATACCAGGACCTGGATGAATGAGAATCTTCACAAACACGTTGAAGATATATATTTATGACTGAGAACAAGGTACTGTAGTCAGCACAACTTATACCCAGAGCAAGTTCATTATAAACCCAACATATTGGTGTAATTATATGAATATAAATTAATTGAAGTACAGGTATAGGACCTGTTATCCAGAATGCTCAGGACCTTGGGTTTCCAGATAAGGGATCTTTAAATATACTAATATATTGATTAAATAAACACAACAGGACTGTTTTGCCTCCAATAAGGTTTAATTACGTATATCTTAGGTTCAAATAAAACTGTTTTACCATTATAGAGAAAAATGAAATCATTTTTTAAAAATGTAATTATTTAATTAAAATGGAATATATGGGAGATGGCCTTCCTGTAATTCAGAGCTTTCTGGATAACAGGTTTCTGGATAACAGCTCCCATACCTGTACATATATATATAAAAAACACAATTGTACAGTATATAGCGATACCTACACACACACATGCACACGCATATATATATATATATATATATATGTAATTTTTTAATTATACTTTTAATTAATCTTATACAAGCAGTCATGTAAGATAAGAGGAATGCTGAATTTATAAATAGAATCGTATAATGAATGTTTTTTCCAAGCAACAATGGAGTATAAAACTTTTACTATCCATTGTTTGTAATTATTGTACTGCTATTTTATGGAGATTGTTGGATTTTGTGGGCATTTAAAGAGTATGTAGTATCTAAGGCTCCTCCGAATACAAAAGATCAGTAGCGGCTTCATTAATAAAACAGAACTTCAGATGAAAAGAAACATTTTATACCTGTAAGAAAAGTACTTCAGGTCAAATAAATAATTGTCATCTTTGGTATTATGGGGCCTGTAAACAAAAATAATATATCTCCTAGACAGCAAGGTCATGTTAGACAGAGCTTTATGTGGGTTTTACAAAGCCTTAGACATATTGAACACTTTTCAGAAACAAACCTCTTAATTATGAAAAAAGGGGACTGTTTGCCGGGTGCTTATCCAGTATAACATTCACTGGCAGACAGATGAAGGCACTGCAATGCATCTTGCTGACACTATAATCCTGCCAGAACACATTCAGAAATCTTACCAATGGTTTCAAGCACTTTACTGACTTCCAGCGTGTACTTCTCTTCATACATTTCTATTAACAAGCCACTATTTACTATTAGCTCTTAGTTTTATTTGTTGTGTCTCACGTAACCATTTCTAAAAGCTTTGTGAAGAGAAAGATCTTTTTTGTTACAGTTCCCAGAGCTTCCTTTTTATCTGCCAGACATGGTGAGTTTGTTTTAAATGAGAACTAGCTTAACTAAAGAAGTAGGCTAGAAATGTTATACAATATTTTTTAAGCTTCTGTACCAGCCCAAGGCAACCACAGCCTTTTAGCAGTAAAATCTGTGCCTCTTAAGATGCCCCAGTAACTCCCCATCTTCTTTTCTGCTGATTCACTGCACATGCTCTGTGCTGCTGTCACTAACTGAGCTTAGGGACCCACTCACAATATAAAGTACACATAGAATATTAATGACACAATATAAGGCTGATTATTAATTAACACAGATAATTACTATATGACAGCACAGAAACATACATGCACATTTTTGTCACTCAAAAAGATAACATTTCATTCAAATAATACTCTCATCACTTTACACCCCCTTACAAGCTTAGCTTCTCAAAAGCTGCTAAACTCAAGACTGGTGCAAAAGTTCAATGTATAAAATATGAGATTATTAACCATATTTATTTTTTAAGGTTTAGTTCTCCTTTAAAGTCATAGGGGCTTATTTATCACGCTATGTAAAAAAAACTGTGACAAAATACATCACATTTCACGAAGAATCACTGGGTAAAATGGTGTATTTATCAAGCAGTATATTGATTTGTGTGTAAAAATCCAGTGTAAGCAGAAGCAGACACCCTCACCATTCCTCCAAGATCACCGTAAATGGCAAACCATTTTACTGATAATTACAGATGATATTTGGGAGGAAGCCACTGACACAGCCTATTAATATCTAATTTCTATACCCAATAGACTGATCAGCTTTAAAATGTTGTACCTCTACTATTATTTACCAGACTCCACTGGGGTTTCCCAAATAAATCCTTTGCATGCCCCTGATGCCACCAACCCACTGCTAATTGTTTACACATTATATGGGCATGACCAGTCATTGAAAAATTTTGAAGAAAATTGGTTCAATGTCTCAGTGACCATTTAGATCTACCTCAAGCCATCTCTCTTGAAAAATCTACTAGGGGTAGTGGATGATTTAGTCCCCTACAGCCAGGGCTGATCCTATCAAATGTGGGGCCCAATTGGGACCATGTTGGCGGGGCCCCTAGACAAAGTGTTGCTGGCTACTGACACAGCAAGTATTTAGGAAAATACGGGCATACAGGCACAAAATAGAAAGGAAAGGGGCAGTGCGGGGCCCCCAGAGGTGCGGGGCCCAATTGGGCCCAATTGGTCCAATTGGCCTAAGGCCAGCCCTGCCTACAGCCACACCAGAATACTCTACTACATACTTTTTATGCAGGGAAAGTCATGGCCCTTCATTGGCTACAACCTAAGTCCTACTCGTTTACTTTCTGGCTAAATTTAGTTAATCACACACTTCCACTAATTATACCTACATATGAGGCATGCAGAGCACCAGATACATTTAAAAAGCTGTGGGAGAGCTGACTGGTATCCACTATAAACAGATCTGTGATTACCCAATGTATAATCTCTTGAATGTGTTCATCATAAATGAGTGATTTCTTTGTATTTGTATGTGAATGCAACACTATGGGGTAAATTTACCAAGCGGCGAAAATTCGCAAGTGACAGCTTCACAGCCATCGCAACACTTTGCCATGCGAAAATTCGCTCAGACAACGTTAAATGCAAAGTTGAATCCAGGGCATCGAACACTGGTAAATTTTCGCTAGGGTTACTTCGGCATTGTGAGCAAATCGAAGCGCAGATGCACTAGCGTTCAATTCTGCCTAGCGCAACTTCATTAAAGGTCTTGCTCAGGCTAATTTGCATACGGCAGGAAATTTAAAGTGGAATGGACGTTGCAGCAACAGCGATGTTGCAGCAAATACATTACATTACACAAGTCCAGGGAACCTTAATAAAGACAATAGAGTTGTTATAATGCCCTACACATGAGTCCACTGTAGTTTATGTTCCATATGTTGGAAAATGTATGGGGGAACCAGTTTACCCAAAAAAATTTGAAGGACTTGTAGGGACCCGTAGAGTTAATCCACGGTTTAAAGGGTTAAGGGGCCCTCCCCTGAGCCTCATGGCTTGAGATATGGGTTTTCTGCCTGAATTTTCCAGGGGCAGAGCCTTTGGATTGGTGCACATGGCTGATACCAAAAGGAACCACAAGGTGGTGCTGTGCAATCCTATAAAAGATGATGCCATGTGCTCTGTCAGCCATTACAGTTCAGGCTGCTGCAGATATTTGTTTCACTTGGGATAGAGTGACAACACCGGCAAAATGTAGGCCTTTAATGGAGTATGATAGGCCTGCCAAAGGCTGGGCAGGATCCTCCAGTGCCTGGATAACTCAACTGAGATGGTTTGGAGTTTGGATGCCGGATTTCTGTATTCACCTTTTGGAGATGGGTGAGAGATGCAGTTCAGCAATGATGTAATTTTGTGCTTGCGCTATAGACAGTGCTGGGAGCTATGAATGGAGGATCAAACAAGCTGCATATGTTTCATGGAATGGATTCATCGCTGTGGATGCCTGCTCCAGCTCTGGATGAGCCTACCCATCTGTGTGAATCCCCAGGGTAAGGTGTGCCATGGGGAGGGTAGAAAAAGAGAGGATCCAGGATGGTTTCTGTTTATGACACAGGCTGTTGTTGATGTCTGCCACGAGGGAGCCAGTACCTAACCGGAGGGAAAGGTATTTTGGGCTGTAGCACTACCTGGGACCAAGTGTACTCTTTTGGGGACAAGGGATGGAACTCTTGGGCTGCCAAGAGGAGTAGTGCGGAACTTTGCCTGGCAAGGAGGTGTCAGGATTGGACTTGCACAGGTTCCCATGGGAGTGGGTCATTTTATATGATGTGAATGTGTTTTACTTCCCCTTTAATAGCACACTTGTTTTATATAAAGTTATATTGTTATATAATAATGTGTGTGGGTGATTTGTTTCCTAATGGGAATATCCTCAGGAGTATTCCAGGACCCCATTAGGTGGAGGCACTGCCAGAGAAGAGTTTTCCCAGTACCTTTCAACTTGCAAAAGGAACTCAGGGACCTGAGTTGGTAAGATGGTACAACCTTGGCACCAGGGGGGTCGCCAAGAGGGTGTTACAGACTTTTGCAGGCTTAAGACTTTTTCCACTAAAAAATATCATGTAAGTAACAGAAGAATGAGGAAACTCTATGCACTCCAATGCACTTCACCCGTTCTGAGCTGGTGAAGGCAAGTCTGGTGAAAGTAAAATCTGCATCATAGTGAATTTGCAGAGTAACATCCATTTGCTAAAGCGAAAATTCATCTGGCGAATCACCACTAGCGTCTATCTCTTTCGTTAGCGAAATGACGCCTGCGCCCATTAGTAAATCGGCGAAGTCCCTGAAAACGGTAACGCTGGCGAAGATAACTTCGCCTTTTAGCAAATCTGCCCCTATGTTCTCTTGATTTGTAATATGTACTGTTAAAAAAAATACTTTAAGGAAGAAAAAAACAGAATGCTATGGGAAAATATAGCGTTTATATACTGTTTTTATTTTTCCAGCTTTTTTTTCCACCAGAATTTACTTGCTGCTTGAATTTTTCCCATTGATCGATTACATGAGGTCTGAAGTATTCTAAAATAATAGTATCAAATATTGTAATTGGATGGTGTAAAATAAAACACACACCTTAATAAATTCACCATTTATCTTACACAGCTTTCTACACAGCTTTTTGTGCCTTTAATTGTTTTACACAGTATGATAATTGGGCCCCAGTTTAATAGATAAAAGTTAATTTTAAGGTTGTAATGGTGTAAACAATAGACACCCCTACAATGCACCTTGTCCCAGCTTTTTTGTTCATTCGATTCAACTAGAGCCTGCCATGCATAGGGTTACGTGGGTAAGATATAAGGATCATTTTGGACTCTCTTATATATGTACTACAGTTACAGTATATAAATGCCTTTAGGTCACAGAATACACAGAATGTGTTGTGACACTCAGGTAGCTAAGACCAAAGGCCATGGCACAGTTTTCAATAGACACCACTTTTAAGAGTTCTTGGGTGGAAAATCCCAAAAATTTGTATGATTTTTTTTTTCCGCAAACAAGATTTTCAGGAAAGTGTATTAATTAAATAAGGCAAAAAAAAACCTGTGCAGATTTGGTTGGAGTTTTGTTCAGAAAATTTTGAGATAAATTAGAACTTTGATAAATAACCCCATTAAACTCAGTGAAGTCTCTTTCCCAGCTACATTCACACACACACCTCCTTCCTAGACATGGAGGTTTCCACTGGCCACTAGGGATGTAGCGAACGTCGGAAAAAAAGTTCGCGAACATATTCGCGAACTTGCGCAAAAATGCGAGCGGTTCGTGAACGGTTCGCGAACCCCATAGACTTCAATGGGAAGGCGAACTTTAACATCTAAAAAAGACATTTCTGGCCAGAAAAATGATTTTAAAGTTGTTTAAAGGGTGCAACGACCTGGACAGTGGCATGCCAGAGGGGGATCAAGGGCAAAAATGTATCTGAAAAATCTGCCTGTGTGTGCTTGGAAGAGATAGTGTAGGGGGAGAGCTGTTAGTGATTTCAGGGACAGATGATAGTAAGTTTGCTGGTTAGTAATCTGCTTGATACTGCTCTGTATTGGAGGGACAGAAGTCTGCAGGGATTTGAGGGACATTTTAGCTTAGGTAGCTTTGCTGGCTAGTAATCTACTGTTCTCTTTAAACAACTGCCATACGTTGACCTTGTAGGCATTGTTTGCCCAGTTTTTTTGGACGCAGCCACTGAAGCACAGTTGCCAGAAAAAATATGCCATATAAATGCTGAAAATAGTCATTTTTCGCCATACGTTGACCTTGTAGACATTGTTTGCCCAGTTTTTTTGGTTGCAGCCACTGAAGCACAGTTGCCAGAAAAAATATGCCATATAAATGCTGAAAATATAAATTTTTTTGGTTGCAGCCACTGAAGCACAGAGGCCAGAAAAATTATGCCATATAAATGCAGAAAATATGCATTTTTTTGGACGCAGCCACTGAAGCACAGAGGCCAGAAAAATTATGCCATATAAATGCAGAAAATATGCATTTTTTTGGACACAGCCACTGAAGCACAGTTGCCAGAAAAAATATGCCATATAAATGCTGAAAATAGTCATTTTTTGCCATACGTTGACCTTGTAGACATTGTTTGCCCAGTTTTTTTGGTTGCAGCCACTGAAGCACAGTTGCCAGAAAAAATATGCCATATAAATGCTGAAAATATAAATTTTTTTGGTTGCAGCCACTGAAGCACAGAGGCCAGAAAAATTATGCCATATAAATGCAGAAAATATGCATTTTTTTGGACGCAGCCACTGAAGCACAGAGGCCAGAAAAATTATGCCATATAAATGCAGAAAATATGCATTTTTTTGGACGCAGCCACTGAAGCACAGTTGCCAGAAAAAATATGCCATATAAATGCTGAAAATAGTCATTTTTTGCCATACGTTGACCTTGTAGACATTGTTTGCCCAGTTTTTTTGGTTGCAGCCACTGAAGCACAGTTGCCAGAAAAAATATGCCATATAAATGCTGAAAATATAAATTTTTTTGGTTGCAGCCACTGAAGCACAGAGGCCAGAAAAATTATGCCATATAAATGCAGAAAATATGCATTTTTTTGGACGCAGCCACTGAAGCACAGAGGCCAGAAAAATTATGCCATATAAATGCAGAAAATATGCATTTTTTTGGATGCAGCCACTGAAGCACAGTTGCCAGAAAAAATATGCCATATAAATGCTGAAAATAGTCATTTTTTGCCATACGTTGACCTTGTAGACATTGTTTGCCCAGTTTTTTTGGTTGCAGCCACTGAAGCACAGAGGCCAGAAAAATTAAACCAGTAGGGTTTGCACCCTAGTTTGTAACGGTGGCGGAGGGAGGAGGACGCTAAAGGACAGCTGTGTGTGGAGTCATGAGGCTTGAAGAGAAGGACAGCTGCATAGAAGTCAGAACAAGTCTTCCGGCGTGCAGTAACCCTCCGAGATCCACCCCTCATTCATTTTAATAAAGGTCAGGTAATCGACACTTTTGTGACCTAGGCGAGTTCTCTTCTCAGTTACAATCCCTCCTGCTGCACTGAAGGTCCTTTCTGAGAGCACACTTGAGGCTGGGCAAGACAAGAGGTTCATGGCAAATTGTGACAGCTCTGGCCACAGATCAAGCCTGCGCACCCAGTAGTCCAGGGGTTCATCGCTCCTCAGAGTGTCGATATCTGCAGTTAATGCCAGGTAGTCCGCTACCTGCCGGTCGAGGCATTCTTTGAGGGTGGATCCAGAAGGGTTGTGGCGCTGCCTTGGACAGAAAAACATTTGCATGTCTGACGTTACAGACTGGCCAAAGGGCTTTGTCCTTGCAGGTGTGCTCGTGGCAGGATTACTGGCACCTCTGCCCCTGGAATGTTGATGAGTTCCTGAAGTGACATCACCCTTAAAAGCATTGTACAACATGTTTTGCAGGCTGGTTTGTAAATGCCGCATCTTTTCGGACTTGTGGTATGTTGGTAACATTTCTGACACTTTATGCTTGTACCGAGGGTCTAGTAGCGTTGCGACCCAGTACAGGTCCTTCTCCTTAAGCCTCTTGATACGGGGGTCCTTCAACAGGCATGACAGCATGAAAGACCCCATTCTCACAAGGTTGGATGCAGAGCTATCCATCTCCGCTTCCTCATTATCAAGGACTGCATCATCCACGGTCTCCTCCCCCCAGCCACGTACAAGACCAGGGGTCCCCAAAAGGTCACCACTAGCCCCCTGGGAAGCCTGCTCCTGTTGGTCCTCCTCCTCCTCCTCCACAAAGCCACCTTCCTCCTCTGACTCCACTTCTGGCACCTCTCCCTGCGTTGCAGCAGGTGCCTGGGTTCGTTCTGGTGATTCCGACCATAAATCGTGCGCTTCCAGCTCCTCATCACGCTGGTCTACAGCCTCATCTGTCACTCATCGCACGGCACGCTCCAGGAAGAAAGCGAAGGGTATTAGGTCGCTGATGATGCCTTCGGTGCGACTGACCATATTTGTCACCTCTTCAAAAGGTCGCATGAGCCTGCAGGCATCGCGCATAAGCACCCAGTAACGGGGGAAAAAAATCCCCAGCTCTGCAGATCCAGTCCTACCACCCAGTTCAAAAAGGTACTCGTTGATGGCCCTTTGTTGTTGCAGCAGACGTTCCAACATAAGGAGCGTTGAATTCCAGCGAGTCTGGCTGTCAGAAATCAAACGCCTGACTGGCATGTTGTAGCGCTGCTGAATGTCAGCAAGGCGTGCCATGGCTGTGTAGGAACGTCTGAAATGGGCCGACACCTTTCTGGACTGGGTGAGAACGTCCTGGAATCCTGGGTACTTGGAGACAAAACGTTGGACTATTAAATTTAACACATGTGCCATGCAGGGCACATGTGTTAAATTGCCCAGTCTCAACGCTGCCAACAGATTGCTTCCATTGTCACACACCACTTTTCCGATCTGCAGTTGGTGTGGGGTCAGCCACCGATCGGCCTGTGACTGCAGAGATGACAGGAGTACAGATCCGGTATGGTTTTTGCTTTCCAGGCACGTCATCCCCAAGACAGCGTGACAACGGCGTACCTGGCACGTCGAATAGCCTAGGGGGAGCTGGGGGTGCACAGGTGTGGAGGAGGAGAAGGAGGACCCAGCAGCAGAGTAAGAAGAAGAAGAGGAAGAAGACGAGGTAGAGAGCGATGGAGGAGTAGAGGTGGTGGCAGAACCGCGTGCAATCCGTGGCGGTGACACCAACTCCACTGTTGTTGTTGAGCTACCCATTCCCTGCTTCCCAGCCATTACCAAGTTCACCCAGTGGGCAGTGTAGGTGACATACCTGCCCTGACCATGCTTGGAGGACCATGCGTCAGTAGTCATATGGACCTTTGGCCCAACACTAAGTGACAGAGATGCGGTAACTTGGCTCTGCACATGTTGGTACAGGTGTGGTATTCCCTTTTTAGAAAAAAAATTGCGGCTGGGTACCTTCCACTGCGGTGTCCCAATTGCTACAAATTTGCGGAAGGCCTCAGAGTCCACCAGCTGGTATGGTAAAAGCTGGCGTGCTAAGAGTGCAGACAAGCCAGCTGTCAGACGCCGGGCAAGGGGGTGACAGTCAGACATTGGCTTCTTACGCTCAAACATGGCCTTCACAGAAACTTGGCTGGTGGCAGATGACTGGGAATGGGAACAGGTGGTCAAGGTGGAAGGCGGAGTGGAGGGTGGTTCAGACGGGTCAAGGAGAGCAGAGGTAGAGCAGTAAGATGCTGGACCAGAAGGAGTGTGGCTTTTAGTTTGCCTGTTGCCTTTGAGGTGTTGCTCCCAAAGTGCTTTGTGCTTGCCGCTCATGTGCCTTCGCATAGAAGTTGTACCTATGTGGCTGTTGGGCTTACCAAGGCTCAGTTTCTGACTGCACTCATTGCAAATTACAATGCTTTTGTCAGAGGCATACACATTAAAAAAATCCCACACTGCTGACTTTTTGGAAGTGTGCGATCTGGCGGTAACAGTAGAAGTTGGCGGCATTGGCGGCAATGGCGGGTGCGTTGGCCGGCTGAACACAGGTGCCGATACATGTTGTTGCCCTACTGATCCCTGCGGGCTGTCCTCCCTGCTTCTTCTAAGTCTTATTCTCCTACTGCCTCTCTGACTCTCCGTCTCTCCATCTGAACTACCCTCCTCTTGCTCTTTTCTACTAGGCACCCACAAAACATCAATCTCCTCATCATCATTCTCCTCAGATGCATCAATTTCTTCTGACACATCACAGAAGGAAGCAGCAGCGGGGACCTCCTCCTCATCACTCATTATGTCCATCTCTGTCGTGTTCTCTGCCAGAATTAAATCTGGTGTAACGTCCTCATCTCCTTCATCTTCTTCTGGCAATAATGGTTGCGCATTACTCAGTTCAAGAAACTCATGGGAAAATAACTCCTCTGACTCCAGTGAAGAAGGGGCACCGGTGGTGGAGGAAGTGTTACGTGGGGTGGCCATAGCAGTGGAGGATGAGGAGGATGTTGTGGTAAAGTTAGAAACGGTAGAGGATGGGGTGTGCTGTGTAAGCCAGTCAACTACCTCTTCAGCATTTTGGGAGTTCAGGGTCATTGGCTTTTTAAAAATGGGCAATTTGCTAGGGCCACAGGATTGCATAGCAGCACGGCCCCTAGCACGGCCTCTGCGTGGCGGCCTGCCTTTGCCTGGCATTATTTTTAAAAAAACAACAACAACAAAAACTCAGTTGGTTTTTCTGGAAACGATAATACACACAGCTAGATGGCAGTTTGAAGAAAACAGTGTGCAAATAATGCCTACAAGATCAACGTATACACTACTACAGCGGTGGATACGGATTACGTAAAATATATGAATGCTGCTTGAAAAAAAGTAACTCAAGTGGTTTTTCTAGAGACGATAATATTATCAATATTTAGACAAAATGTGAACAAGCTCACACAGCTAGATGGCGGTTTGAAGAAAACACTGTGCAAATACTGCCCACAAGATCAACGTATACACTACTACAGCGGTGGATACGGATCTCGTAAAATTTATTATGGCTGCTTGAAAAAAGTCACTCCGGTGTTTTTTCTGGAGACGGTAATATTATGGATATTTAGACAGAATGTGAACAAGGTCACACAGCTAGATGGCAGTTGGTTGAATAACACACTGGGCAAAAAATGCCTACAGGGCAAATAATGCCTAAAAGGTCAACTTATACACTACTACAGCGATGGATACGGATTACGTAAAATATATTATGGCTGCTTGAAAAAAGTCACTCCGGTGTTTTTTCTGGAGACGGTAATATTATGGCTATTTAGACAGAATGTGAACAAGGTCACACAGCTAGATGGCAGTTGGTTGAATAACACACTGGGCAAAAAATGCCTACAGGGCAAATAATGCCTAAAAGGTCAACTTATACACTACTACAGCGATGGATACGGATTACGTAAAATATATTATGGCTGCTTGAAAAAAGTCACTCCGGTGTTTTTTCTGGAGACGGTAATATTATGGATATTTAGACAGAATGTGAACAAGGTCACACAGCTAGATGGCAGTTGGTTGAATAACACACTGGGCAAAAAATGCCTACAGGGCAAATAATGCCTAAAAGGTCAACTTATACACTACTACAGCGATGGATACGGATTACGTAAAATATATTATGGCTGCTTGAAAAAAGTCACTCCGGTGTTTTTTCTGGAGACGGTAATATTATGGATATTTAGACAGAATGTGAACAAGGTCACACAGCTAGATGGCAGTTGGTTGAATAACACACTGGGCAAAAAATGCCTACAGGGCAAATAATGCCTAAAAGGTCAACTTATACACTACTACAGCGGTAGTAAAATAAAAAAAAGTAAAATAAAAAAAAAATGAATATTAAAAAAAAAAAAATTAAAGTTGGTGCTGCTGAACTACTAGGAGCAGCAGATTAGCACACCAGTCCCACTCCCCAACACTGCTAGACTAATAGCACTGGGCTCTTATAGTAGTAGTAGTAGTAGTAGTAAAACAACAAAAAAATAAATAAAAGCAGTCCTTACAAGGACTACTGTTATTGCAGCAGTCAGCAGATGAGATCAGAAGCAGGACAGCTGCCCACTGCAGCTACATACAGAGCACTGCAGTAGAAGGTAGATTACTAGCCAGCAAAGCTACCTAAGCTTAAATGTCCCTCAAACCCCTGCAGACTTCTGTCCCTCCAATAACAGAGCAGTATCAAAACGATTACTAGCCAGCAAACTTTCAACTGTCCCTGAAATCACTAACAGGCAGCAGCTCTCTCCCTACACTATCTCTTCAGCACACACAGGCAGAGTGAAAAAACGCTGCAGGGCTTCGGTTTTTATAGGGAAGGGGAGTGGTCCAGGGGAGAGCTTCCTGATTGGCTGCCATGTACCTGCTGGTCTGGGGTGAGAGGGCAAAAAAAAGCGCCAACAATGGCGAACCCAAAATGGCGAACGTCGCGCAACGTTCGCGAACTTCCGGCGAGCGCGAACACCCGATGTTCGCGTGAACAAGTTCACCGGCGAACAGTTCGCGCCATCTCTACTGGCCACTCATCCTCCTCCACACAAGGAGGTCTCAAGGGGGAAAAACTAAGGTGTAGTCCCATGCCTCGTTTTATCTGCAGCTCACCTGCAGCCTAATAACTAGCTACCACTACTTAGGCATAAAAAATAGAAATCGGATTTACCACTACTTAGGCAGAAGGAAAACACTTAGGGGTTATATACTATATTCCTAATGCAAAAATCACGAAAAATGTGTGTTTTTTTTATAAAATCGGACTTTTAAAAAACCATGAATTTTTCGGGAATTTATTAAACCCTGAGGATGGAAAATTTAGAATTTGAAAATCTGGCATCTCAAACCTGTTGCGGTTGCATATAAGTCTATGGGAGAAGTCACAATGATTTTTTTGATGTGCGGTGGGTTTCGTGCAATACCCTGAAGTTTTCACGTGGAAATTTCCGAAAAAATCACGAAAATTGGATGGAATGATCCGAAAAAATCGTGAACATCTGATTTTTTCCTGCAAAGCAAATTTTTGGGAAAATGTAATAATAAATAAGCGTAAAAAACTGAACGGATTTGATCGGAGTTTGCAGTAGAAAATATTGAGATAAATTCGGACTTTGATAAATAACCCCCTTAAAGTGGACCTGTCACCCAGAGCAAAAAAGCTATATATTTACTAAAGTTAAAAAAGAGTAAAACCCCTCTCTGTCTAGTTGCCAACCAATTATTAACACCCCATTGATTACCAATATCTATATTGTTCAGTTTCTAATGACTGTGAATAATTTCAATAAATATTTAAAAGAAAAAACCCAGTTGTGATTCGTTATTACGTGATGTGTTTAACACCAGAAGGTGATTACCCTGTTAGGTACTTTGTGCCATTAAGTAATAATTATAGATTGCTTATAGTATACTAAATTAAGTGAATATAAATTACTTAGACAATTTAAATTAATTAAAGTGCTAATATAGATTTTATTCTAAATTCATGATTAAAATAACAAAATAAATTGAAATAATAATAACAGTGCCTGCACAGAACCGGGTAATAAATTTATTCAGAATTACCACAGTTGAATTAAAAAAAAAAATGACTGAATTCATTACAAAACACTTGCTGAACAAAAATTAATAAAAAAACGGGGGAAAAAACCCCCACTAAAATGGTAGATTGTAATTGGTTTGCACACCTCAGCCTAGGCTGATAGGTGTTTGAAAGTAAAAGAGTTAATTAAAAAAAAAGTCGTATCAATATGTCCACATGAAGACCAGCATTGGAGAAAAAAATGGAAAATGAAAGTAATAGAAGTGGAGAAGTCCCAAGAACTAACTGCCTAAAAAATTTTTTCTAAATTCTGGGACCCCACGAGAGGGAGATAGTAGGTCACTGGGGACTGTAGTCTCAAGATTACTTTGCTAACTCTTCGATTTTTCTAATCTTCCCTAAAAAACTACAAATCCCACAGTGCCATTTGATTGCAGTATAGAAGTTAAGAGAGAGCAGAAACAATGGCTTGCCTTAATAAAAGTGTCCACAACATTCAAATAGTTTTACAGTGTAATTAAAGTGGACCTGTCACCCAGACACAAAAATCTGTATTATAAAAGTCCTTTTCAAATGAAACATGAAATCCGATTTCTATTTTTTATTAAAGCATTCATAGCTGTTGTAAGCTCATTTAAAAATCTCAGCTGTCAATCAAATATTGTCTGTCACTCCTCTATGCCCTGATGCCACTGCTCTTCACATATTTCCCCATTCTCTTTACCATTTAATTGTGTAGCCAGGGCATGGAGATGGACATCAGGTCCCCCATTCTGGTGCACAAAAAAATGGCTGCTGCCTGCTTGCTATACTTTTGAAATCCCAGACTGAAGGAAGCAGGATTCAAAAAGTTTATTTAGTGTAATTAAAGTTTATTTTGCTTGACTAATGTGATAAAATAGGATTCTGAATATTTTTTTTGGCTGACGGGTCCCCTTTAAAGGAGAAGGAAAACTACGGAGGCATTTTATTGCCAAAAGATTAGCTACAATAGTGCAAGCTAGAATGCTATATTTATTCTGTAGAATGTTTTACCATACCTGAGTAAAAAGCTCTAGAAACTCTCTGTTTGTTTAGGATAGGAGCTGCAGTATTAACATGGTGTGACATCACTTCCTGCCTGAGTCTCTCCCTGCTCTGGGCTCAGATTACAGTAGAGAAGGGAGGGGGAGGGGGAAGAGGAGCAAACTGAGCATGTTCTTGCCCAGGGCAATGAGGTTTAAGCTGAAGGCAGGAAGTCTGATACAGAAGCCCATGTGTACACAATAGAAGGAAAGAAATGCTGTATTTCTTTTGACAGGGGACTCAGAACAGCACCACTTTGGGGGTTTACTGGTATATTTAGATGGACCTTTCTGATAAGGCTTACTTAGTTTTAACCTTTCCTTCTCCTTTAATGGAGCAAGGAATGGAAGTCTACCCTGCTCTCTTCCATTCAGTCCAGGGACCCATTGTCCAGCTTTTCCTTAGCAGCTACACAATTACAACCATGCTTACTGCAACAATACAGATATCTTCTCTGGAGTTTTATATTCACCAGCCCATAACACTGGTGAAATACACACAATATTATGACCTTTTTACACACATATCTTTTACACACAGTGTTTAATTGTGCCTAATAACCTTGTGTTCTTTAACTATTAAAACATCACATAATTACCTTCTTTTATAGTCATACTAGTCCTTTTTTACACAGACTTAAAAAATGGTCTGCTATTTTTTTGTATATATTAATGGCTTAGATTTCATGTATTTATATCATTTATAACTGCAATGCATCTGTTTAAACTTCACTAAGCTTCCTTATCTGTTTCAATCTCAGTGTTAAATTAGCCACAGGCATTCCAAGCAGCAGTGTGCTAAGTGTTTCGAAGCTATTCAGATAAAGGGTATTCAGTCCTGTTTTGTCTTGGGGGACAGTGGCTCTGATCCAAACAGATAGGGAAATAGAAATAGTCTGGCAAGTACCAGGAAATAGATTCCCACATGCATGAAGAAAATGTGCAAATTACTTTTTAGTAAAGTAGCTCATTTGTTTCCATAGGGAAACTACTTCTTATAAGATTTTATATTGTTTCCAGGTAAAAGCAAACATTTTGCATCATGACAACAGCATTCTGTTAATTTTTCTTTTTTAATGACAGTCACACAATTATCATTATAAATGTGTCTAACTTGAGATTAGTGAACTAACTAGAAAAATAGCTAAAAATCTCAATTGTGTTGTCCACTAAAACCTAGAGATTAAAACCACCACATTCTAGTCTGGCCCATTAATCATAGTATTTCATGTAACATTATTCTCAGGAGTGGCCAGATATACATTAATGTATTCCTGTAAAATACCTGCAGGCAAGGATTGTAGATTAATACTACATGAAAGACATACTTTCTTTCCCTCATGGGATACACTGCTGAACTTTGGAATATTCAAATGAAAAACCTTTGCAGGCTGTTATCATTGTGTAGCACATTAGCAAAAAGTATGCCTATAAATAACAGTGCGGTGAATGGATATGAAGATAACATATTGGAGAAGAAAATGAAAAGGATATTAATTTTCTAACATTCTTGCACTCAGTAGCAGTTGTTGAAACCATGGAACTTTTTTACTTATAGAAGCAGCAAATTGGCATCCAATTCCCAATTGCCCAATCCAGATTCCCAATACAGAATTCTGTTTGGGATTTAGGCAAGTTTTAGTTGTTTTTTACTGGATTTGTATTCAGCCAAATCCTGTGTAGTTTTAAATCAAAAAAATTTTCACTAGCATACTTCACTAGAGGTCTTGCACTCAGGTTTGCATACGGCGGAAAATTTACAGTTGTATGGACTTCTTTATGTTATATGTTGCAGCAAATACATTAGGGGGCAAATTTACTAAAGGGTGAAGTGACTGACGCTGGCGAAAATTCGCCAGCATGACGTCATTTTGGAACTACGCTGATTTATTAATGGGTGCAGTCTTAACTTTGCTAGTGAAAGAGATTGACGCTGGTGCTTATTCACACTCAATCGCCAGGCAAAGTTACGCTCTGGCGAAGGGACATAACTACGCAAATTCAATATGATGCAGATTTGACTGAACGTTACCTCTTGCGCCAGACTTGGCTTCGCCACCTCAGACCAGGCGAAGTGCAATAGAGTAGACAGGACTTCCTCGAAATTTACACCAGCGTTTTTTGAACTTTGATGCATTTTCAACTCACAGAATATGATGTAAGTGACAGAAGATTGAGGAATATCTATGCACTCCATTGCACTTCACCTGGTCTGAGCTGGCAAAGGCAAGTCTGACGAAAGAGGTAACGTTCAGTAAAATCCACATTTTAGAAAATTTGCGGAGTAACGTCCATGCGTCAGAGCAAATTGTTGCCAGGCGAATGGCCGCAAGCGTCTGTTCCTTTCACTAGCAAATTGTCGTCTGCGCCTGTTAGTAAATTGGCGATGTCCCTGCAGGCAGTAACGCTAGCGAATTGACGCTAGCATTATCCACTTCGACTTTTAGTAAATGTGCCCCATGTGTTGCTTACTGTTGAGCCACAAGAGTTTGTTTGGTCTTTGTATTGTAATGTATTGTAGATACGTTTGTTATCCCTGCCTCTGACCTGCAAATCCATTAACCTACAGGTTATTCCCCTATTAAGGGCCACTTTCAACTCACAATTCCTTCTGTAGCTCCTGAATTCCCATAATCTTCTGATTTCCTGGTTTGATCCCTGGACTTTCTATAAACTGTCTCAACCATCTGCCAGAGGGTTTACCTCTTTGTCTACACCTTGTACTATATTTGCAATTGTTTTCAACCTTTTATTATTAAATCTTAACTTCTAGCTTATAAAGGCAGATTTATTAAGGGTCGAATAGTAAATTTGAATTCAAATTCGAATTTCTGATTTTTTTTTCTGGTCAAAACTCTCAAATTTGAATTGTGAATCATCCTAACTCGATTCGAATTTTAATTCGCCACCTAAACCTTTTCCGAGTTCCGAATCAATGGGAGGGGTCCAGTGTCCCATTTGAAGATGTTAAAAGCCTTTCCTGACATTCGAGTTTTTTTCAGAGAAAAAACTCTATTAGAGTTTAGTCTAATTCGATTCAAATTCGATTGGAGTTTTTGGGTCGGTAATATTTGTTCGAGTTTTAGATATTCCATTTTTATCATAAATAACCTCCCAATCGAATTCCGAGTATAATCAAATTAAAGTTAAAAAAAACTCACACAAATTCAAAATTCAACCTTGATAAATGGGCCTCCTGCTGTATTATTGTTTCAATATTTCATTTTACTGAGTTACACAGCACTTAGGGGGACTCATCAGGTGCAAAGGGTTCGCAAAATGTTCGCAAACGCAAAATTGTTCACAATGAAAATATTTATTCACATTGAGAACAATTTTTCAACATATATGACATACGCCCAATAGGCTCCTAGCAGCCAGTTATATGTGCAGTTAGTCCTGACACTAGCACAGGGTTTTGACTTCTTTTAAACAGGACACACACCTGTCCACCAGCCACAATACTATAGGGGGTAACATTTGTCTATAAAAATCTAAATGCAGTAAGTTATGGACAGCAATTAGAATTAACTCTTGAGTTGTTAGAAATCCTCATGTAATGCATTTGAATATAAAAAAAAAAAGATTCATTTTCTGAAAATTGAAGCCTATTTGATTTTATAGAGAGTTTTTAACTCCTTTAAATTCTTTTAAAAGATAAATTGATTGTATGTCTAATTTTATCTAGGCAGAGCTACTTGTGTATGCAAAGCTGCACATCAGACTTATCCAAAACAATTACAGTCAAATGAAAAGTAGCTTATGATATTCATTCTACAACATATATAAAAAAATAATGTTAAGGAGTGTGTCTCCTTTATATTGATATCCCTGTTATTAAAATGAAGAGAAATACAAGCATTTTTATTCTCCCCTACCTCCTACAGAGATGGTATCTCTGGTCTTCAGCCGGGTTGATTGTTTCCTATTAAATACACTCAATCATGCTTGCAATGCTCTCACATTAATGTTTTAGGGATAATTAGTGGTGACTGACCCAAAACCATAGTGCTGGAAAGGCTTTCTCAAATTAAAATGGGATTTAGTGAAAACCTTTGCATTTTTTAATAAGTTAATGTGAAGTGCTTTATATCTAACATGGGCCAAAGGTTTTATGTTAAAATAAAAAATGGAATAATTACGTCAAGGGGAAAAAAATTACACACTCGCTAATTTGGAATTTCTTGCATCTTTGGCTTCCAGCACAAAGTATATTCTGTGGATCACTGTAAAAAAGTATATTTTGTATGTATGCAGTATGTGCCATATGCAGCGTGCATTTTTTTCAGGCCACCTCTCAATGACATTAAGAGAAACACAGATTTAAAGAAATAATGAATTTAAAGGTTCAAGATAAAGTAATGCAAATAGTAAAGTCAATTGGATTGTCTTGTAGTTTGTTTTTTTTGCATCAAAGCCCCATATCGCAAAAGATAAACACAGGCACGGTTCAGATCATGTCTTGAATATTTATACCTTCCCCTATACAGTATCAATTACCAGTAAAGTGCTCTGAATCAAGGTACTATACCAAGAGCTCCAATAACAAACGCAAAATTGAGTGTTGCTGGATGCAAATTAAAATATAGGCACTACCCCAATATGTTATGATAAACATTGATGAGAGAGAAAAAACTCCTGCAGTCTCCTACAGTCTACGAGTGCATATACAGTTTATGAAACAGGACAAAAGATGTGAGTGTTTCCAAAAATCAACAAAAAATGTAAAATACAAAGACATTTATTAGGAAATAATAGACAAAAGCCTAATGCATTTCATGCCTGCTGGGGAACTTACTCACAGGCTAATGGGCACACTCCTTATAAAAGGGGGTAAATTTATCAAAGAGTTTATTTAGAGATCACCACAGTCCTCTAGATTGAAATTCCACCACTCTCCATTCATTTCTATGGGATTTTTAAGAGTATTTATCAATGGGTGAGAGTGAAAGTTCATCCTTTGATAAATACGTCTTTCAAATCCCATAGAAATGAATGGAGAGTGGTGGAATTTCACTCTAGAGGACTGTGGCGACCTCTCACTTCACTCTTTGATAAATAAAGTGTATCCCAAGGGCTGTGACCAATCAGAACCATACATACATTAACCAAATACAATTGTGAAACCAAAATAACCAAATTTAAGTACAGGTATGGGCCCCTATTATCCAGAATCCTCAGGACCTGGGGTTTTCGGGATAACAGATTTTGGATCTTCATACCTTCGAGACACAAGGGCAGATTCGGGGAGATTAGTTGCCTGTGACTTCTTTGGGCAACTAATCTCCCTGAACTGCATTCCTGCCGGCTAGAATTTAAATCGCCAACGGGATGGCACTCAGAGCACTTTGTTTTCTGAAGTCAACTAAAGTTTCCTTGTGAGGCAACTTCGGAAAACGAGGTGCTCCTAGTTCCATCCCGCCGGCGATTTCATTCTAGCCAGCAGGAAGGCAGTTCGGGGAGATTAGTTGATCCGAAGAAGAGAAGAGTTGCCCTCGGGGCGACTAATCTCCCCGAATCTGCCCCTGTGTCTCAGCCCTAAGTCTACTACAAAATAATAATAAACATTAAATAAACCAAACAGGATTGTTTTGCTTCCACTAAGGCTTAATTATATCTTAGTTTGGATCTCTGTTTTATAATTACAGAGAAAAAGGAAATCAAGGGAGACTGCCTTTCTGTAATTTGGAGCTTTCTGGATAACAGATCCAATACCAGTACAAGCGTTCTCTGTAGTGGGATACAATAACAAGTAAAACACAAAAATTAAAAAAAGAAGTAAAAATTGTGATAACATACAAAGCAAATAAAAAAAAATAAATAAGGAAAAATAATAATAAGAAATAAAAACCAGGATAAATAAGATAATTAAGTACTTAATTATTTTATTTATCCTGTTTGGAATAGATAAGTAAAATAGTGGCACAGCGTAAGTCTTTTCCCTGGGCTGGTGCATTTCATCTCTAAAATGATGGGAAAAAAGTTAGCAATCACATTCACTGGGAAAGCCTAGCATATTGGCACCCTCCAGTGAATAAGGGTTCCCTTGTCTTTTAAAGTGACTAAAGATTCTGAAAGCTTTAGTCTCACATTAAATTGTAGGTGCCTATAGTTTAAGCCATTAAACAGTGAAATGTATAATAAACCATTGTGAGGGCAGTGCTTGTTATGAAGGGGCAATCATATCTAAGTCACTAGGAAAACTGCAACTATTGCCATGCTAGACTAGAAAATCACATTCATAAATATAGAAAATGGAAGACAGACTATATTTTAAAAAGCACTTCTTGTGTCAATAATCGCTGCCTTCTCTCCGTTGGGCCCATTAGTTGCCATAGTAACACAGCAACAATCCTCAATATTGCATGCTTTGTCATTCAAGAACTTTGCCATCAATACTCAGCATGGATTGTTTGTCACCCAAGACTATGAGCAGCATTATTCTGTAGAGGTTGTTATTCTCCTCTTCAAAGTTATTTCAGATCCCTTAAAGAAACAGTTCAGTGTAAAAATAAAAACTTACTGTAGTACATAGATAACTAACTATATTAGAAACAATTTTATTTTGCACCGCTTATTTACCCAGTTTTTATTTACATTGAACTGTTCCTTTACAAGTACATTAGAGGACATTATAGACAAATAGCAGGGGACCTTTTTACCCATAAAGTGGATCACCGTACCAGAGGCCACCCCTTTAGACTAGAAGAAAAGAACTTTCATTTGAAGCAACGTAGGGGGTTCTTCACAGTCAGGACAGTGAGGTTGTGGAATGCACTGCCGGGTGATGTTGTGATGGCTGATTCAGTTAATGCCTTTAAGAATGGCTTGGATGATTTCTTGGACACACAATATCAAAGGCTATTGTGATACTAAACTTTATAGTTAGAATAGATATGTGTATACAGGGCAGCCATCGGGGGGGGACAGGGGGGAGAGTTATTGGGGCCCCCAAGGATAAGGGGGGCCCGGCCACGCCACACTTTCTTGATTAGCCGGACCCCCCTGCTTTCTGAGAGCTGCCAACTTCAAGGGGAGGTATCTTCTGTCCACTACTTCCCCTTATTGGTCACTGAGTTTAAGTCCCAGTTGAGCTGCTCAGGGATTGGATAACTGAGGTTTGAACTTCTCCTCCAGCTCATCCAATCACCATGCAGCTTTACCAGGACTTAAAATTCCGTGACCAATAAAGGAAGAAAATGCTGTCACTGAAAGAAGATGCAACCACCTGTGCTCCCTTCCTCCCTTCTGTAGTTGGCAGTTCAGTGACAGCAGGTGGGCCACACTAATGAAGTCAGTGTAACATGGCAGGGCCCCCCTAAAGGAAATCCTTTGTGGTCCCTATTGTGTGGTGGGGCCCTGGGCACCAACTTTTTTTTAAACTTCTGGGGGGGCAAGTTTTTTACATAGATGTTTAAGGGGGCCCTGGCCACCAAATTTGTTATAACGTGGGGGGGCACTGGTCACCAATTTTTTTACCCATGTGGTGTCCTAGCCACAGGGCGGACCTGTAGGTGGGGCTTGTGGTGGGCGCATCCCAGGGGGCCCAGGAAATTTTTTCGCATGGGGCCCTGAGATTTCTGATGGCGGCCCTGTGTGTATATATCATTTCTGGGTTTTCATTTGGAGGGGTTGAACTTGATGGACTTTGTCTTTTTTCAACCCGATTTAACTATGTAACTATATGTTCCTTGTAAATTGCAAAAGTGATCAGAGAAGCAAATAACATCTTCAAATTGGTCACTGGGCCTCTCCTATTGACGTATACATAAACTCGGCAGGTTTAAGTGGATGTAAGGGCAAGAAAATAAAATGGAATGTTTACTTTCTAATGAAAAATAATTATCTCCAATATACAGATGAAGCCACTTGGATTTGTGAGTTAAATGCGTCATGACTCAGGGGTAATTGAAGAAACTGTGCTATCTTAAGTCATCTTAACTCATTTAATGCATTTAACCTTTTCATTAGCATACCAAAGCTCCATTGTTCACAATGGTGAATGCTTTAATTAGATGGGATGTTGTGACGCAGTTTTCTGTGTTAAATGAGATAAATGGGATATCTGTGTTTAGTTATTCTGTGTCAAACAGACAAACCAAAGTGGCTGCATCTGTACTTCAATTAAAAAATGTCTACTGTTTTTATAGGAAACCTGATTGTATGCAGTGAAATTCCCCCTTTGTTTTACTTGCTCTGACTGCTGCAGATAGGACTCAGACGATCCCTAACTGCTCTGCAAGGAAACAATCATACTTTCAAACAGGAGGGGGAGCCCCCCGACTTACTCCCCAGAACTTGAGCAGTTTTGTTTGTTTCCCTGTAGAGCAGCCTGTGACTGTGTAGAGATTTGTATCCCTAGACCCAGTGCAGTCTGCATATTCTGCTTATTAATCAGTCTTGCTGTATCAGCTTCTAGGGCAGATATTATTTGACTTGTGTTGTTTTGATAATTTATGATGATCCCTAAGTTTAACCTCCCAACTGAAGCCCAGACCACACTAAGCATGTGCGTAGTCTTGGTCTCACAAAGATGTTTAGCATAGTTACAAGATGACAGCCCCCTGAGGCCAACTTTAAAAGCATAAATCATTTCTTTAATTAGGCTTCTGGTGCAGTAAGTTCATGTTTATATTTAGTATACAAAATACAGCATTTCTAGCATTATTTGATTTTAGACTTTAGTTCCCCTTTAAGGTGGCAAATAGTCGAATTCGAATTATTCCCAGAGTAACGTTTTTATAAATCTCGAAATTCTAATTTGAATTCGAATTAAAAATCAAATAGAGTTTGGATAATTTACAAATCGGATTTGACCAAAAAAATGGGAAAAATCGAATTTCCAATTTGACCCTTAATAAATCTGCCCCTGAGTTAAATTTTGATAGATGAATAACTTTATTCACCCTCACCTACTGTGTAGATATGCAGCTATGGAACGGAGATTAAGTCATTTTCTGCCTTTTTTGTTTTTTACATGCATTTTTTTTCAATACTTTTTCATTCAAACTCGGCTACTTCTGATGATTACACTAAAAATAATCACACAAAGGTTATGCATGGAATGCGCATGTCTTTTTTTTGACATTATCTGTTATGCATGTCAGTCAAGAACAGATGCACCGACAATCAGTATGGAAATGTTCTTAGGCTACAGCTTTCTTTGACAGATTAATTCTGTATCATTTTTCAGCATATAGAACCTTGACAAGGAAAGCACTCAGCAACCTTAAAAAAACACAAGTGACTAGACATACACAAATTCAGACTGCTGTGAATTGTTATCTGGCATTATGCTTTGAAAAAAAAAAAACTCCCGCGGCTGAACAGTGATATAGATAAACTGAATGATTTTGCTGTAAAAGCCTGTTTACATGTTACAACCCCAACCAGAAACTCTTGCTTGTTTTAATTTAGAGTGAGAGCAGCACAATTTAAACAGCACTTTCCATTTACTGATTGTTTGAGAAAAGCCATGTATATTTTAGTGTATCGGCCTAATAAAGTATTGATTATAGTGCTCCATCCAATAATTGCTTCTACAACAGAGACACAATAGCAGCAGCTGTGAAAATCTTTAAGCCGTCTTGTTCTGTAGTAGAAAACATCTTAACATGTATCTATAAAAGTATATGAACTGTAGCAAAGACCAAGGCGTGCACAATATTGTTGCAGAAACTTTCATTAAACAGGCCTAGAAAAGATACTCAATTGAGTTTTTCTTTTGTGAATTGTTTTCTATTTTGCAACTTACTTTAATTTTAGATTTGTTTCCCTTTAGCTGTTTTAACATTCACTATAACATTTTGGCTGACTGTACCATCAGAACTGCTTTGTTTTGACACAATATAATTGTCCGAGTGCTAGGGAGCAAGATATAAAATAATGGCAACAGAGTAAAATTGGAATATGGTCACCAAATGCAAAAGAACAGAGTAGGGACAGTTTTAAAAGGGGGACATCCAATTGAAGAACACAAGCAGACTACAGGTGTAGAAGACAGCACAGCACAAGTTCAGAACAGAGGCAATTTTAGACTTACAACATTTGCACAAACATTCAACTTCTGTTGTATGATTTGAGGATATTATCCAGCTGCAGTTGGTTTGATAAAAAGCAATAAAATTTAGAAAGATGTAAAACACACCACCAATAAAATGTATCCTTTATTGTTTGGCTAATATAAATATAAGATCAAAGACCGCATCATTGCCTGACGCGTTTCAGACTACACTAGTCCTTAGTAATAGCCTATGACTAAGAACTAGTGTAGTCCGAAACGCGTCAGGCATAGCCAAACAATACAGTATAATTTTAACATTTTTAATGGAGATGCGGTTTACATCTTTCTAAATTTGATTAATGCAACTTTATCTGTAACCAGCACTTTAATAGAGAAGCACCAAGTAACAAAGAGGGGACTGAAGTAATACGGCATGGTTGGCGTGGTCTTATTTCCGGTTTGCAGTGATTCAAAGCAATATATTAAGTTGATGTTAAAGGGTTTGTTAACCTCTGAGTTAAATTTTAGCATGATATAAAAAGGGAGACTATTTGCAACCTGGTTTTAATTTTTTTTTATTTGTGGTTTTATTTTGCTTTTTATTTAGAGGCTCTGCAGTTTGCAATTTCAGCTATCAGGTTGCTAGGGTCCAAATTACCCTAGCAACCATGCATTCATTTGAATACGACACTGGGATATAAATATGAGAGGCCTGCACAGAAAGATTAGTATGAAAAAGTAGCAAAATCAATACATGTGTAGTCTTACAGAGCATTTGTTTTTAGATGGGGTCAGTGACCCCATTTTGAAAGCTGGAAAGGATCAGAAGAAAAATGCACATAATTCAAAAACTTTAAAAAAATATACGAATTGAAATGTTGTTTAAAATTAGCCATTCTATAACATACAAAAAGTTAACTTAACGGTTAGCCACCCTTTTAAGATGTTAGTAAACCTGTATTGCATTATCAGTGAAAAGGGTGAGGTTCCGAAACAAATGACAGTGCTTGCACATTGAGAGATACACTAGTGTTCAATAGTTTGCATTCATAAAGAAATGTGGTTGTTTCTTTACAATGTCATGCCATCTGCTATGGTCAGCTCTTAACTGGTTCAAATGTCATCGTAAAGCTGGACGACAATGCAAATAATAGTTCTTTATGGACTGGCCAGCACAGTCTCAGACCTCAACCCTACTGAGTTCTTGTGGGAAGATCACAAGATGGTCCCTTGTATGCTTCACATGATTCAGCTAAGCCACAGTTTTAATACTAAACTAGTAAATCAAGGACAGAAACCTCACTGGGTTTCCTCCCAAACACATCAGTAGTAATCAGAGCAAGGAACCAGAGCATGGGGTTAAAAATGATGATTGCTGTATTTGGTACAAAATAAAAGGTTATAGGCACTGGCAGCAATTCCCATTTTAGACTACTATAAGAGACATACAGGGATTTCATTTTCAAGGCATCATCCATATATTTTATTAGAAAAGATAAAGAGGCAGAGTCATTATTTAAGCTTAAATGGTATGTTGCATGGCATTTGAATTCTCTATTGTAAGACTTGGGAGCAGAACAGAAGACCATTAAGATAATCCTGGGTGACAAGTTCGATTTAAATTTCTGGTTTTAAGATGCACATTTTTTACATGCCTGCGGGGCACTTGTTTTATTCATTCTGCCATGTGTGCTGGAGCAGGGTGGTCAAAGCCTATAATTCAGTGTTGTACATACTGTATATATCCATCCCTCATTACATATTGATTTGCAAGCACATTAGGGACATCATATACAGTAGTTGCGTATAACCATCAAAGGTCACTTTGCTTCTTCTTTGTGTGTGTGTGTGTCAAGGTATTTCCTTCTATGACTCTTTTGGTTTTCATGTTCTTAGAATGTCATACTATGTGAAAATGGAAACACAACATTATTAGTTTGTCGACACAGAATAAGAATGAAAACTGGAGAGCTGTATTCATGATAATGAAAGCAGTGAGGCTTGTAAAGAACAGACAATAAAGAATTTATGCAACCAACAGCGATTTCAGACAAATATAAAACACAATATTGCCCTGTATTGCTTAAAGCTGTTTTTTTACTTCAGATGGCACAATATGGTAATAACCGATTCTCATTAAGAAAAACATCCATTCTCCTAAATAACAATCAGAGAATGTTAGCAGATTCTTATTTACAGGAAAGGACAATGACAAGGAAGTAACATAAAATGCATATGTACAATACAAGGACAGAGAAGAATGCAGAACCATGAGATCGTTCCATAACAATTCGTTCTATATTGTAATGGAACACATTAAAAACTTATTAGTCATAAATTAATGGGGTGTCTGACATTCTACTCAGCAATGGCCAAAGACTACCTATTGGGGTATGGGGAAGTTTATAAAAGGGTCACTGTAAGATACCAGTGGACCCAGGTTATCATTGATGAGCCAATGCAACAAAATGTGTAACACTAGTAAGCAGAATAACGACTTTGTGGCTCTGTTAAGGAATTTCACACATACAGTGATGCTGATGCTGGTTTATTTGCAAATTCACCACTTCCGTTCAGTGAGACACAGTACTACCATCTCACATTTCAGCATTCTCTGAACCCTAATAGTCACGGATCATCCACGGCTACAACCAATAGTCTAGGCTTCTCCTTTCCTTGTCATCCTGTTGGGAGCTCCCCATCTGCCTGCTTGAGAATCCAGCACTCCCACAAAGAACTTTCTCGTGACAATCTCTTGCCAGAAGCCTTCCTTTACTAGTCCTAATCTAGCTCTAGGGTTCCTTACTATGGCATGTCCATTGCCTCTAAGCCGTCTAGCTCCTAGTGTTCATTCCACTGGGTTCTACCTTTGCCTGTCTGCTCCTTCCACTTAGAAGACATGGGTCTGACCTCCTCCACCACCTGTTTCTGCTGTTACTTCCTCTGGTCCAGACCTCAAACTGGCTGTGGTTTCCCTTTTATATACCCTCTGAACTGTATATCCCCCTAGTGGTGGGGTGTACATTACACTGTCTTTCCTTTTGATACTACTACCACCTGGTGGCCGAAAGTACACATGACCATTAACAGAAATATATTTTACTGAACCCAAATATATAAACACATTAAAGAACTGTGCATAACATAAAGATTAACACCATTATCGCTTTCCACCCCTTAAATAGTTGTGGCAGTATTTCACTCAAGCAGGTGCACTTTATTATAATAAGACCGGTATTAAAGAAATAGTATGTGTTTACCAAAACAAAAGTAGTTTTGGTGGGTCATACACAGCCATTAGAGCAGATGAAGTTCCTTGTGCATGCATTTTCTAGGGCTAAGATGTGAATGACTTACCTGGTCTGCAGGGGCAGTGTGCCTCCCACTTATAGTTTGTCCCATGTGATGATCTATGCAAGAATGGACTGCATTGCTGTTAAAGGGAGAGTATACCTACTTTTATTTTATTATATAACAATTGAACCTCACAAACCCCCTCTACTTGAGACATCCCATGGAAAAAAAAGAACTGCATTGACTGTGATACAAATGTGACATGGCAGGCCATGTATCAATGTGAGTGTGATCAAGTGCATTCAATATGGCTCCTTAGTTGTAAAATGGATGTACTGATATTAGCAGGAGAACAGGGAATAGTAGGAGTTAAGGTGATAGACTCTCATATCTTATTCACATAGTTATAATCAACATACACAGCAATTATACACAGCAATTATACACAGCAATTATTTTCATTCACATGGTTATTTCCATTTTCATGGTCATTCTCATGGCCATGTACTGGGCATGTAGCCATTATTATTATTTTATATGTCTATGTGTAATGATCTATTACTTTGTTATGTACCAATATAAAAAGGAGCTCAGCTGGGGGGGCTTTGGGACTTCATCTACAAGCAGACGTGTTGTGTAGAATAATTGGTCTTGTAAGGACCATTGGCCGATTGATGTGCTCTGGGAGCCGCTGTATTTGATTTGGGCCCGGGGTCCCCCAGCTGATGTTCCTCTCAGAAGTCTGCCAAGGGAAGCTCGGCTAGACGTTGCGTTGTCTTCAATCGGTATTGTATTACTTTTCTTACAATATATTATTCTTCTCTAATGATGATCAATGTGTGTGTGTTTTATTTCCACCCCTATATTTGATAAGTCTACTGGGGGAAGTGCTCAGTTAGACATTTAGTTTGTGATAAGTCTGCCAAGGGAACTTGTAGCAAGACAATTGACGACTCCAGTTTTTATTTGAAAGATATCTAGAAAGTTAAAGTAAAAATAGAAAATAAATCAAAGTAGTTTGCCAGGTATGCAGTGCAGTAAGTAGAGTGCGCCAGGCCCTCCTGCAAAAAAAAATCACTTCCTGCCCCACCAATGTCCTGCCTATGCCCTGCCCACTCCCTGTCTCTACTACACCCATTCCCGCCCGACTTGCGTCTCCCTTCCTCCCCACAGGTAAAAGAGAGGCTGGGGAGGAAGGTTTGGTAAATTTATATTTATACTTTCTAACATTGCCCATTCAGCCATTAAATCCTTTAAAATTTGTGTATTCTACAAGTTAAATACATCATTTCTAACTGATTATACAGAAAAGTTTAGCAGATGTTTCCAATCACTACCCAAACTTGGTTAGAATTCTAGTCAAATTTAGTTTTCACAGCTGTCAAAATGACTCGCATTAACAATGGCTGTTTCCAGACACTACCCAAACTTGGTTAGTCTTCTAGTCGGATTCAGTTTTCACAGCTGTCAAAATGACTTGCACTAACAATGGTTGTGACAGAATTGCCCACAGTTCATTCTTCCACTATTTCTGTGACAATATGATTAGTCACATTGCAAGTCATTTTCTGCTGCTGCAACTAATGGAAGTATAACACTGACATCTTGTGGCTGCAGTGGGCAGGAAACATTTTTGCCATACTCCGCATAACATGAGAATCTAGGATTCTAGGAACAGTGTTGTGCAGCTGTTAATAAGGGAGGAAATCTTTGGGCTCTTTTATTTTTACACATAATGTGCTAATTGTATTTTAATATGTGTAGATATTCAGGCCATACAAGTTGCAGAATGCTGAGAGCAATACTTTCATGTCTAAATCAATCAATGTCAAAGAAAAATAAATATCTGGCACCAGTGCATTATAATGTGCTGCAGTACATACATAACGAATAAAAGAAAATAAACAAATACAAAAGTATTGTAGAAGTAATACCTATATTGATTAACAATAAAAATAATGTTAGCAAATATAGGTATCACTTCTGCAATACTTTTGTATTTGTTTGTTTTTTTTATTTGTTATTTTTGCAACTGGCAAACACAGTATCACAGTTTTTGTTTTGTATACGGGATTACGTTTAAATACATATAGGGAGTGTGTATAGGAGCACTCTAGTGACCAAAATAAGTAATTATGAAACTAGAAATATACTGCACCTTTAAGGGCAGTGGCACACGCTGCTACTGTGGGAGATTAGTCGCCCAGTGACAAATCGCCTCTTCTTCGGGCGACTAATCTCCCCAAAATGCCTTCCCACTGGCTAGAATGTAAATGACCGGCGGGCTGGCACTTGTATCACTTTGGCTTTCCGAAGTCGCCCAAGTTTCCTCGTGTGGCAACTTTGGAAAACTAAGCACTCCGAGTGTCATCCCGCTGGCAGGAAGGCATATAGGGAAGATTAGTTGCCTGACGAAGAGGCGATTTGTCGCTGGGTGACTATTTTTCTCCAGTAGCAGCTTGTGCCACTGCCCTAATACTTTTGTATTTGTTTATTTTTTTTATTTGTTATTTTTGCGACTGGCTAACACAGTTATCACAATTTATGTTTTGTATACGGGGATTAAATTAAGTACATACAGGGATTGTGTATGGGAGCATTCTAGTGACCAAAAGAATTAATTATGAAACTAGAAATATACTCATGCACCTTTGTAAATTAAAAAAAAATGACTTATGGAATTAAAATTCATTAGCAATTCCAGACCTGTGATTGATGTAACTTGTGGCCATATAAAATATGGTGACCACCATATTGTATATAAAGGTTAATAGAAATGTTTCATAATATTACTACATGATCATTTTAAGTTTTGCTAATTCTACCTAAGTAATGTTTCTGCCAATTGTTCCAGCCTTTTGCCTTTTTCCATACTGAGAATGTTACCTACATTCCCCTTTAACTTAGAGAGGAACTTTTTGGCTCATTATTGTGTGTCCATTGCTTCATCATATGATACAGAGATCTATCAGTAGTTCTAACAACCAATCTTATTGCCAAATCATAAAGAATTTTAAAGAGTCCTGTATGCTTTTTACTTGCCGTCTGTATAGTTCAGGCACAACTGCAGTAATTTATTATGCTGCTTTATCCTCATGGAACAATCCTTAGAGATTCCTATTAGTAGCATGTTCACATTGACTGTACAACACATTTTCAGATATAAGAAATACAAAAAAAAACTTTAGATATCGATATGTTATGGACCCGAGTAAGATAAAAAGCCTTCATTCTACAGAAAGTCATTCAAATATTATTGCAACTGAATTATAGTTGGATAATTTGATACATTGTGAACATATTGCAGCAGCATTTTTGCCCAGAAGCCTTTCAAAACTCACTAATCCAGAGGATGGGAGATGCTTTTCTAACTCAATGAGACGACTTTTTTTTTTGCATTAGAGGACACACATTATGCTTCCCTGACCACTTTTATATGAAGCATAACACCTAGGATAATGCCTCTTTCGTTTGACCAAAAGCAAGACTTAAATTGTAAATTGTCCACACCTTCATACGTGTCTTTTAATTCTGCTTTCGGTTGCATTCCATATGGTTTTAGGTGCACCAGCGGCCTATCACATTTTAGGGCTGCACGACAATGACAGCTGGACTAAATACATTAGCTGATTAAATTAGATAATTAAATAAGGGCTCTACTACCACAGCACAATAACAATGACAGTTAACAGTGTATGCTGAATTGTCACAGTGTTTGTTTGCCGAGTTGTCATAAAAAAATAAAAGGCACACTTCTGTTGACTACTTGTAGTGACACTTATGGCCTTTCAAGTATTTCAACTAGCCAGAGTACATTGAATTGGCATCTGTGGTTCTGTAATGTATATGTTTTTGGGGTTTTTCTTTCAGGTCATGGGTGGATTAATGCACAGGTTCCTCTAGGCTATAGCCTAAGCACCCAGTGTGATCAGGGGCCCATCTAGCTTTTTCAATTATTTCTATTATCTGTTCTTTTAATATTTTTTATTTGCTCTGCTTGCGCCCGGATGTGTGCAGATATGCACTAACCCTGATAGGTGGACACATGTCTGGATCTGCTCATATTCAAAACAGCAGTAGCCTAGAAGGGGGGCCTTTGGTTATAGCCTACGGGCCCCACATCTTATTAATCCACCACTGTTTAGCACAGACAATATTTATATAGAACTAAGTTTATTCAGAACATTCTCTTGTCTTTGTTTTTCTTGCTGCCCATTAATTATCAGCATCTGGAATCAATAATTAACAATCACCCTGAGATAGGGTTTGGTTTCATGTTAACTACCTCACAGCATTATATCACATTTTTCTGTAAATGATTTGTAAAGGAGAGCACTCAAGATAAGCTTGCCATAAGGTGAACAAATCATTTGAAAAAATCACTTCTAAGGCCTATTACAGACTAACGCTATTCACTGTGTTCCCATGCAGAGAAAAAACCCAGAGCCTGCCATTTTCATTGAGGTTGAACTAAATGTGGTGCAGGCAACCACTGAACAGAGTCTTCATTTATTATACCATTTATCTTGATGTTATATGTAAATCAGAAGGATTGATATTTACAAGAATAATATTAAAGATACAATCTGAGACTGAATAGTCTTCTTTGTACAGTGGCCAAACCTGATCTTCCTTTGGAATATGCTATATGGACTTATCCAGGAGGAATAGGTCTCCACAAAAGCACTGATAAATATGTTAACACAACAAAGGAGGCACAAATTAGAAAACAGGTATTTGAACTATTATCCAGAATGCTCAGGACCTGAGGTTTTCCGGATAACAGATCTTTCCGCAATTTGGATCTTCCTACCTTAAGTCTTCTAGAAAATCATGTAAACATTAAATAAACCCAATAGGCTGGTTTTGCCTCCAATAAGGATTAATTACATCTTAGTTGGGATCAAGTACAAGTCACTGTTTTACTATTACAAAGAAAATCATTTTTAAAAATGTGTATTTTTGGATAATGGAGTCTATGGGAGACAGCCTTTTTTGTAATTCGGAGCATTCTGGTTAACGGGTTTCCGGATAACGTATCCCTTACTTGTACTACTGGAGATGATCTTTACCTTATTCAAAAAAACTCAAGTTTGTTGTATAACCCTCACCATATTTCCAATAAAAATGATGGGGACATAATCAAGCTATCATTGACAAATTCAAAGGACTGTCCCTCAACTTTCCAGTGGTCAGAATATGGTGTGTTTATTGAATAGACTGAAACAGATGTACTTAATGATGTTACCTATGTCTCTTTACCATTACTGCTAAATGTTTTCATTATTTAACATGCCAGAGAGCTGCCCAGAGACAATGGTTTAAAACGGTCTTTCAAATGGATTTCAATTTGTTTTGGGCTCAGTTTTAGAAGAGTATTGAGAAGGGATCTGGGTACTGACATTGTCTCAGGCTTCATACATAATAATGTGTCATAGCTATGGTATGCGGATTAATAGGAAATCTACTCAGTGAAGGCATCAGCATATTAGTAATTATGATCATAAAATGACGAAGTCACCAAACCTCATGTAAGTAAATCCAATAGTGTGATACTTTCTATTCATAAATGGCCATATTTTTCATAGGCTGGAACTTGACTGCTTGGTTTTTTTAGGCAAAGTGTCTCCTGACAAAGGCGTTGGTCTTATAGGCTGGTTTTGATCGGATTTTTACACGGAAGAAATCTTACAGACAAACATATGGAGCCAGGGAATGGGTATTATCAGCCCCTCTTTACTGTGTGCCCCTTTACTTATACAGGTATGGGACCTGTTATCCAGAATGCTCAGGCCATAATTTGGTTCTTCATACCTTAAAAGGAGAAGGAAACCCCCTGGGGCACAAAAATCCCTCCCTCCTCCACCCTGGCCTACCTGTCCCCCCGGGCAAATGCCCCTAACTTGTTACTCACCTCTCTGCGCAGGTCCTGTCCACGGAGTTAACAGGTGCCATCTTCTCCCAATCGGTCTTCTTCCCGGATTAATCGGCATTTTCTGGCGCATGTGCAGTAGGAGCATTTACCGGTATGGATCTACTGTGCATGCACCGAATGTCACAAAGAAAACTTTGTGACTTTTGGCGCATGCGCAGTAGATCCTTACCGGTAAATGCTCAAACTGCGCATGCGCCAAAAACGCCTGGGAGAAGATGGCATCTGTGAACTCGGTGGACAGGACCTGCACAGAGGGGTGAGTAACAAGTTAGGGGCATTTGCCCGGGGGGACAGGTAGCCCAGGGGGGAGGAGGGAGGAGGGCAACACAGGGGAGGGGGGAGGGTTTTTGCGCCCAGGGAATTTCCTTCTCCTTTAAGTCTACTAGAAAATCACATAAATATCAGATAAGCCCAATGGGATGGTTTTTCTTCCAATAAGGATTAATTATACCGTAGTTTGGATCAAGTACAAGGTTCTGTTTTATTATTACAGAGAAAAGGGAAATTGTTTTTTAAAATTTAGATTATTTGGTTAAAATGGAGTCTATGGGAGATGGCCTTTCTGTAATTTGGAGCTTTCTGGATGATGGGTTTCCGGATAACGAATCCCATACCTGTACTTTTATTTTCCGTTAGTGCCCCTGTATTTTAGTCCATGTGTACATAGCCTTATTATTCACTAGATGGCACTGCAAAACCAGTCATTATTAAACACCATTCTCTGAACTTTAAAGGTGTTGTAAAATTCTGTGTATTTAGCTTGCTTAATATCTTTTTCTAGAGTTTCTCTCTCACCACTGTTTCCCTACAGTCTCAGAAAAAAAAAAAATTTTCTTGGGTCAGGCTCTCATGTGATTGGCCAGAGACCAATCACCCAGAAAAAAACTTTTGACTAATTGTTTGGAATTCAAACTAATTGGACTGAAGTGAATGGACTAATGAACTCACTGAGAGGTGTGGCACGGCCTAAGTGCTTAATTACTTATGGGATTTAAGTCAAAGGGTATGCTGGCCTGAAACATGTAGTGTTGGTGCATTACTAATAAATGAAGTTTGCAGCATAGTTCTGCTCCTCTGCTTCCTCCAATTCTACCTATAATTTGCAGTCTCAGTAAAGACCTCTTTGACTGACTGAGAGAGAGTTCTGGAAGAAGGAGACCACCTCAGTAAACTAAAGGGGCCAGAGCTTCATGCAGATACAGGAAGAGCAGGATCTGTGCTGCAGATGTGTGCTTGTGATTATGAGGGATAGATAGAATCATTTTAATGAGTTTTCATATGAAGGTTTATATACTCTTTAATACTAAACTAGGTTGTTCTATTTTCACTAAATATTAACTAGTGATTAAAAGGATGACAAAGCAACAGGCAGTTTCTATCTAAGGCACTAGCAGTCAGCTTGTTTGGCTATATTTTCCTTGTTAAACATCTTCATTTTATTTTATTTTTTCTTATAATTGTTTCCAATTATTATTTTCACTGCAGAACCATGTCCAAGGGACCAAATGAACTCTTCAAAGCAAAAGGTAAGGTCTAAAGCGGACACCTGGCTTATTCACATTATTATATATGTAGCCAGGGGAGGGTAAAATGCATGGATACGTGTAGTGAGCAATCTTATATTTACTTTAGCGAAGAAGTTACACAGAATGTGTTTCAGTGATTCACCATTTATTGTGTTACTACAACTTCCTTGGATCTGCAGGGTCACTCACTTAATAACATTCCTGCATTTGCTGGTTTCATGGTATGGGATGTATGTATATTTTATTTATATATCACTACTTAAAGGGGATGTAAAGGCGAACAAATAAAATCCAATGTTTACTTTATTTAATGAAAATAAATCTATCTCCAATATACTTCAATTAAAAAATGTCTACCGTTTTTATAATAAACCTGACTGTATGCAGTGAAATTCCCCCTTTGTTTTACTTGCTCTGACTGCTGCAGATAGGAAACTTCAGACGGTCCCTAACTGCTCTGCAAGGAAACAATCATACTTTCAAACAGCAGGGGAAGCCGGGAAGCCCCCCACCACCACCTTACTTCCCAGAACTCAAGCAGCTTTGTTTGTTTACCTATAAAGCAGCCGGCAACTGTGTAGAGATATGTATCCACAGACCCAGTGCAGTCTGCATATTCTGATTATTAATCAGTCTTGCTGTATCAGCTTCTATGGCAGATATTATTTGACTTATGCTGTTTTGATAATTTATGACGATCCCTAAGCTTAACCTCCCAACTGAAGCCCAGACCATACTGAGCATGTGTGTACTCTTGGTCTTGCAAAGATGTTTAACAGATTTACAAGATGATGACCCCCTGCGGACAACTTTGAAAACATAAATCATTCGTTTAATTAGGCTTGTGGTGCAGTACGTTTATGTTTAATATACAAAATACAGCATTTCTAGCCTTATTCTATTTTAGACTTTAGTTCCCCTTTAATGTATGCAGCCCTGTACAGCAGAACAATAAACTAATAGAATAAACAGGGGACCGTTACAATATATACAAAGTGCAATAATAAATACAAAAAGTACAAGTTGCAATAAAGGTTAAAGGAGAACTAAAGCATACCTAAAAAAGTAGGCTAGAAATGCTGTACATTATGTTTTGGGCTTCTATACCAGCCCAAAGCAACTACAGCCCTTTATCAGTAAAGATCTGTGCCTCTGCAGATGCCCCATTAGCTCCCCATTTTCTTTTCTGTTAATTCAATGCACATGCTCTGTGCTGCTGTCACTTTCTGAGCTTAGGGACCAATGCACAATATACTGTAGATACAGAATATAAATGTCACAATATAAGGCTGATTAGTAATTAATACAGATAATTACTACATGGCAGCACAGAAACCAGTGTAACTAGTATCAGAATTTAATAATCAGCTCTGTAGCATCATCTTATATTACAGGCCAATCTCATGTTCTGCTTGATAATTTGTGGCCCCTATGCTTAGCTTTTCAACAGCTGCTCAGAAACCACTGAGCATGTGAGTGTCGCAGACATTTCCAAGGTGGTGACCCCCTGTGACACGTTTGAAGTCCTAGATCATTGCTACTATTGGGAAGCTGAAACTTTAGGCTGGTGCAATAAGTTCAGTATATAAAATATTGCATTTTTAGCCATATTCATTTTTAGGGTTTAGTTCTCCTTTAAGAGCTTAGTGTCAAAGAGAAGCATGTCCCTGTCCCATAGAGCAGGGGTGTCCAAACTTTTGGCTCGCTGGCCACATTGGAAAAAGAATAATTGTCTGGGGCCACACATGAAATACACAAACACGTAAAAGTAAAAGTAAAGGAAATACAAAGAAAAGAACTACAATGCCAGTTGGATAACCGACCTTACCCCCCCCCATTTATGGGTGGCAGGTGGGTTCAGGTTGAGCTCTTCTCCCTGCTCTCCCTGCCCGCCACCTTGCACTGCCGGCTTCCGACTTCCTTTTTTATAGGCATGCGCTTGCTCACTCCGCTCCTTTTCTGACATCATGGGTGGGCGCGGGTCTATAAAAGGAACCCGGAAGTTGGGCGTGGGCTGAGGGAGGGTTAGGGTACATTGGCATCAGCCATCATTTTTACCGACCAGGTGGCAACCCTAGGTTAGGGTCGGATTTTACCCGACCTGCACATTACTACTCTCCACTAGGGTTTGCCGTCTTTTCTGGAAAAAAAACAATACCGGCCAGGCCGGTAAAATACCAGCCAGGTTAGGGTTGCCACCTTTTCTGAAAAAAATACCGGCTTTCCTATATTCTTGCTGTTTTTTCCTATTAATAATATTAGCATCAAGCATCATTTTTACTGGCAAAATGGCAACCCTACTCTCCACATGACTGTCTGAGGGGTGTTGCAGCTGGGAGAGGGGATGGGAGGGTCTTTGGGGGTGTGTGTTGGGCAGGCCCGGACTGGCAATCTGTGGGTTCTGGCAAATGGCATTAGGGTTACATAGTTAAATAGTTACATAGTTAAATTGGGTTGAAAAATTTCAAAGTCCATCAAGTTCAACCCCTCCAAATGAAAACCCAGCATCCATACACACACCCCTCCCTACTTTTAATTAAATTCTATATACCCATACCTATACTAACTATAGAGCTTAGTATCACAATAGCCTTTGATATTATGTCTGTCCAAAAAATCATCCAAGCCATTCTTAAAGGCATTAACTGAATCAGCCATCACAACATCACCCGGCAGTGCATTCCACAACCTCACTGTCCTGACTGTGAAGAACCCCCTACGTTGCTTCAAATGAAAGTTCTTTTCTTCTAGTCTAAAGGGGTGGCCTCTGGTACGGTGATCCTCTTTATGGGTAAAAAGGTCCCCTGCCATTTGTCTACAGTGTCCACTAATGTACTTGTAAAGTGTAATCATGCCCCCTCGCAAGCGCCTTTTTTCCAGAGAAAACAACCCCAACCTTGACAGTCTACCTTCATAATTTAAGTCTTCCGTCCCTCTAACCAATTTAGTTGCACTTAGTCTCTGCACTCTCTCCAGCTCATTTATATCCCTCTTAAGGACTGCAGTCCAAAACTGCACTGCATACTCCAGATGAGGCCTTACCAGGGACCTATAAAGAGGCATAATTATGTTTTCATCCCTTGAGTTAATGCCCTTTTTTTATGCAAGACAGAACTTTATTTGCTTTAGTAGCCACAGAATGACACTGCCCAGAATTAGACAACGTGTTATCTACAAAGACCCCTAGATCCTTCTCATTTAAGGAAACTCCCATCACACTGCCATTTAGTGTATAACTTGCATTTATATTATTTTTGCCAAAGTGCATAACCTTGCATTTATCAACACTGAACCTCATTTTCCAGTTTGCTGCCCAGTTTCCCAACATAGACAAATCACTCTGCAAAGTGGCAGCATCCTGCATGGAACCTATAGTTCTGCACAATTTAGTATCATCTGCAAAAATAGAAACAGTACTTTCAATGCCCACCTCCAGGTCATTAATAAACAAGTTGAAAAGCAAGGGACCTAGTACAGAGCCCTGCGGTACTCCACTAACAACACTGGTCCAATTAGAAAATGTTCCATTTACCGCCACTCTTTGTATTCTATCTTTTAGCCAGTTCTCTATCCAGGTACAAATACTATGTTCCAGGCCAACATTCCTTCATTTAACCAGTAACCTTTTGTGTGGCACTGTATCAAATGCTTTAGCAAAGTCTAAGTAAATCACATCCACTGCCATCCCAGAATCGAGGTCTCTACTTACATTCTCATAAAAAGAAATTAAGTTAGTCTGGCAAGATCTATTACGCATAAAACCATGCTGGCACAAACTCATAGTATTATGATTTGCTATGAAGTCCAGTATCTTATCCTTTATTAACCCTTTGAAAAGCTTTCCTACCACTGACGTCAGACTAACTGGCCTATAATTTTGAGGCTGAGAACGAGATCATTTTGAATAGAGGCACCACATTAGCAATTCGCCAGTCTCTCGGCACTATGCCAGATCTCAATGAATCCTGAAAAATTAAGTAAAGAGGCTTGGCAATCACAGAGCTAAGCTCGCTAAATACCCTGGGATGAATACCTTCTGGCCCTGGACCTTTGTTAATCTTAACATGTTCTAGTCTCTTTTGAATTTCATCATGTGTGAACCATGCATCATTAGTTGTATTACTAGAATTGGGACTGTTAAGAAGGAAACCTTCACTTACTGGTTCCTCATTTGTGTAGACAGATGAAAAATATGAGTTCAGAATCTGCACTTTTATTTTGTTTTCATCAACTAGCTGACCCTCCTCTGATAGTAAGGGTCCCACCCCTTCCTGCTTCATTTTTTTACTATTAACATATTTAAAAAATTATTTTGGATTTTTTTTACTGCTAGCTGCAATATCCTTTTCTATAGCAATTTTAGCTTGCCTTATAGCTTCCTTGCATGATTTATTGGCCTCCTTGTACCTTATATATGTTTCGGCTGTACCAGCTAACTTGAAAGCCTTAAAAGCACGTCTTTTCTTACCCACCTCAACACCGACGCTTCTATTGAACCAAAAAGGTTTTGCTTTGTTCCTTGCTTACAAGTGGAATATACTGACAAGTATATTTATTAAGCAGCATTTTAAAGACTTCCCATTTTTGTTCTGTGTTTAACCCTGTGAAAAGCATTTCCCACTTAATATGTTGCAGAGATGCCCTTATACTGTCAAAGTTTGCAAGTCTGAAATTTAGTGTTTTAGTTACTCCCTTATAGAATTGCTTCTGCAACAGAATCTCAAAGGAGACCATGTTATGATCACTATTCCCTAAATGCTCACCCACACAAATGTTCGAGATGAGTTCAGTATTGTTAGTTATTACAAGGTCAAAAAGAGAGTTATTCCTACTAGGTTCTTGAACGAGCTGGAATAAAAAGTTGTCATTCAGCATATTTACAAACCTACTAGCTTTTTCTGTCTTAGCAACCCCATTACCTCAGTCAATGTCTGGATAATTGAAGTCACCCATAGCAACAACTTGACCCAGCTGTGAAGCCGCTTGTATCTGCAAGAGTAGCTGGGCTTCATACTCGACACTTATAGGAGGTGGTTTATAGCATACACCAATGATAATTCTTTTTGTTACCTTTTGCCCAGTCAAAATCTCTACCCAGATTGATTCTACACCCTCACCAGTGCCAGCTATTGTTATTTCTTTAGCGCATGGCTTTAATTCAGGCTTTACATACAAACACACTCCTCCACCCTTTTTAATTCCTCTGTCCCTCCTAAAAAGGGTGGGACCATTTAAATTCACAATCCAGTCACATGTTTCATCCCACCAGGTCTCAGTGATACCAATTATATCATAATTTTTAGAGCATGCAATTTATTCTAGGTCTCCCATTTTACCTGACAAACTCTGTGCATTTGCCAGCATACAGCGGAGATTACTACTTTTACTTTTGAAATTTGCATTACTTAGTGAAGAATTATACGTTAAGTTAGTATTATTCTGTTTTCCTTGTAACAGAGGGACCTCCTTAGCTGGTAAACTGTATGCCCCCCTCACTCCTCCCCCATAACCCCTTACTAACCCCACTGCCCCGTCTACCCGAGCTTCCCCATAATTCTTTATCTCACCCACCCCCCTTTGCCTAGTTTAAACACTCCTCCAACCTCTTAGCCATTCTTTCCCCTAGCACAGTGATGGGCAAAGTGCGGCTCTCCAGCTGTTGCAGAACTACAAGTCCCAGCATGCAAAGACTGCCTACAGCTATCAGCCTACAGCAGGGCATGGTGGGAGTTGTAGTCTTGCAACAGCTGGAGAGCCACACTTTGCCCATCACTGCCCTAGCACCGCGGACCCCCTTCCATTGAGGTGCAAACCATCATGACTGTATAAGTTGTACCCCAACGAAAAATCAGCCCAGTGCTCTAGGAACCCAAATCCTTCCTTCCTGCACCAAGACTTGAGCCACGCATTTAGCTCCCTAAACTCCCACTGTTTTCCTAAACTTGCACGTGGCACAGGCAAAATTTCAGAAAAGATGACATTGGAAGACCTTTCCTTGATCTTAGAGCCTAGATCCCTGAAATCATTCTTTAAGGTCTTCCATCTACCATTTATTTTGTCATTAGTACCGATATGCACTAAGACAGCTGGGTCATGCCCAGCCCCACCCAATAATTTGTCTATCCGATCAACCACATGCCGAACCCTGGCACCAGGTAGACAGCAAACTGTTCGGTTGTAGCGATCCGGACGACAAATTACCCTGTCCACTTTCCTAATAATTGAGTCCCCTACAACCACAATCTGCTGAGGCCTGACTCTACTCTCCTCCCCACCACTACTAGAGAAACTGGTCTCCTGGCTGTTAGAGAGATCAGCCTCATCTAGAATTGCCAATCCAAAGTTCATACTCCCATCATCTTCACACAATATGGCAAATTTGTTGCGATGTATAATCTCCGGATCAGCCTCCATTTTCCCACCTTAGATTTTCTAACTGTCACCCAGCTAGCTGCCTCAATATCCTGCTGCTGTTCTGTTCCCCCCAAACTATCTGACCCCGCTAGGTCCTGCTCAGTGAGTAAAAGACTCCTTTCAAGATTGTCAATCGACCGCAGTGTTGCAATTTGTTGCTCTAGTGCTCTAACTTGAGCCTCCAAAGTGGCAATTTGCGCACAATCACCACAGAGGTAAGCATTTTGGATCTCTTGTTCCAAATCTGCATACATATGGCAGACTGTGCACTGAGTCAGACCTTCAATCTTGCTAGCACTCATTATCCCAGTTACAGATCAAAACAGGAAAAAATAAAAATAAATCTATAAAATAAAAATTAGGGTTTAGAACAACTTTTGTCCTAGTTTGAACCTCCTTTAGTTTTCAACTCCGGTGTTTATAACTCCACTTACAGATCCCCCACTTAACTCCGGTGTTTATAACTCCACTGACAGATCCCCCACTTAACTCCGGTGTTTATAACTCCACTTACAGATCCTCCACTTACAGATCCTCCACTTACTTACAGATCCTCCACTTACTTACAGATCCTCCACTTACTTACAGATCCTCCACTTACTTACAGATCCTCCACTTAACGAGCAAACACTGGAGTGCCAGGGGTTCTATTTATACAGTCTGTTCAGGTGCAACTAATCAAACCCCACCCTCTCAAACGGAGGGAAAACGAAGTGGTTGGGACAAACTTGCTGTAAGCACACTAGCACACCAAACTTTGCTGTTTAGCACCCAAGACAGAAAAAAAAAAAAACTTTAAAAAATAAAACCACAGTAGTTAAATATAAACCTTAATATAAAATAGCAGTTAATAAACACTTTTCTTTTTCAGATGATTTGTTTGCTTTAAGTTGCTTTATTCCAGTCAGCAGCCTGATTCAAACACCACCTTTTGCTAACTTTTTTACTGGCCGGTGGGGGGGCGGGCACAAAAAGGGGCGGGTGTGACAGCAAAGGGGTGGGGTTGTGCCATAAAGGGGCAGGGCCACGGCGTGGCCAGGACAAAAACAGAGGAAAAAGCTAAGTTTACAGGGGATTGAGGGTGGGCCGAGGGGTCTTTTTAAGGGTATTACAAATTTATACGCAGCTACATTGCTGGTACATTTGTAATACCGGCCCCGGCCTTGGCAGGTGTTTTACCGGCTAGGCTGGTAAAATAGTAGCCAGGTGGCAACCCTAGCTGCTATAAGGTCCCATTGAAAGTCAGTATTTAGTGGGCTGGTGGGGACTGTTTGGGCCTCTGTGTACCTGAAATGCCAGGGCCTATTTTTATTCTCAGTCCAGACCTGGTGTTGGGTTTCAAGTGCAGCCCATTGAGCCTGAACCCCCCTCAGTCTGACACTGTTTGTTATTGCCTGAGCAAGTTTTTACAACTCTCTTTTGTAATAACACAGACTGGGGTCATTTTCAGAACTGATTAAAGTTGTATTTTTAGTTATTAAAGCCACGGTTACATGAATATTTAATGACTGGTATAATCACACCGCCTCCTCTTGAACATTGTCATGGTGAAACACAAACACATTTTATTAAACGCCTCGGGAATCCACCGGCCAAGGAAACCACCGAACTCAAAAGCCACAGCGTCTATGATTAAGAGAATCCTAAAGTACCAACCAACACATATAATACACGTTAGTTTTTTTTTTTTTTTAATAAAATGCATTTTCACGGGTGGCCAATAGAAGCAAATGTGGGACAAATACAGACAAGGCATTTTAGTTGATTAAGCACGATGGATCTTGTTTTGTCTGCCTCTGTACTACTAGCCGTTAGCTATTGGCTCTGGGATGGATTGAGTACGTCTGGCTACTCTCGCCAAATGTCATTCGGGTCTCTCCGCAAGCCATTGAGAGGGCAGCAGACGTGTAGGTACGTTGTTTGCACGCGGCTCTGCAGCTGTAAAAGCCTTACGGGAAGCTCGTTTGGTCAATTTTATTCGCCTTGCCTCCGTTCTGTAGCGTGTATGGCGAACAGATAGGCAGAACGTGTAGTTTGATGGGAACATACGGGTATCGCGCACTGGGATTCAGTAGGTACTCGTGCAATCTATATTCAGCCCACAGAGTATAAGAGAAAAAGGTTTATATCAATAAAATATCCCTGATGCGTTTCATGCTTAAAGGAACGGTAATATCAAAAAATGAAATTGTTTAAAAGTAATAAAATTATAAGGCAGCGTTGCCCAGCACTAGTAAAACTGCTGTGTTGGCTTCAGAAACACTACAATTGTTTCTATGAATAAGCTGCTGTGTAGCCATGGATGCAGCCATTAAAAGGAGAAAAGGTTCAGGTTACACAGCAGATAAGCTCTGTAGAACATAATGTTATTTTTTATCCACTATTTAACCTGTGCCAGTGCCGGGGCCACGCTGGGCAGGCGCGCTAGGCAGGCCGGGCAGTCGCGACGCCTGTTTAGCGTGTGAATTTGAGCTCTCATGCGTGAATTTGCGTGCACATGCGCGCATTTGCGATATAGTGCACATGCGTGAATTGAAGTTCACGCATCAAGTGAGAAGAAACACAGAGAGTCGGGCAGAGAAGAGAACAAGACTTGGGGTAGGCGACAGAGAAGGTACGTGCCTGGCGCCCTCCCAGCTTTGTGCCCTAGGCACGTGCCTACTCTGCCTACCCCTAGTTTCGGCCCTGACGTGCCATATAGCTTCTTTATTTCCACCATTGCTACACAGCAGCTTATTTATATGACCAATAGTAGTGTTTCTGAAGCAAACAGATCAGTTTTACCAGTGCAGGGCAACACTACATGATATTTTCATTACTTTAAAACACTTTAATTTTTTTGTGTTACTGTTCCTTTAATGCACTTGGTCATGTAATGCTTAAAGTGCCAGTAACCTCCTACTGCCCCATGCCTTTAAAGTGACTTTACATTTTTACCTGGGATATATGATGTTGTACAAGGGATCCCAGAGAAAGAGGGGTTAGGAGAGTATTTGCCATTCTTTCTTGTGTGCCCAGGAATCTGCCCCCAACAACCCTTTGTGTGTGTGCCTGCATTTTGCTGCAACATGATTCATTTCAGATCCCACACTGATAGCATTGATATTCATTTTGCACACAGTAAGCTACTGAGCTTTAGGGTAGAACTACACAGACGACTTCCATTCGTTTTCTGGCGGATCTGAAGCGCTGTGGAAAAACGCTGGTGTCAAGTGGGATGCAAAGGAAAATAAGGTAAGCAATATCAATGTCCAATGGTGTTGCATCGGCCATACGACACGACTGTCGAATGCAAATGCTGCGTCTGCATCCGACTGTTGTCCGATGAATGAGGCGACAAGATCCGAATTTGTATTTCTTATGTTATTTTTCGTCACATCCGACTTGACGCCAGCGTTTTGGCACAGCTCGTTGGATCTGGCAAAAACACATGGAAGTCGTCCATGTAGTTCTACCCTTAGGGGCACATTTACTAAGCTCGAGTGAAGGATTCGTTGGATCTGGTGAAAATGCATGGAAGTCGACCGTGTAGTTCTACCCTTAGGGGCACATTTACTATGCTCGAGTGAATGTTTTCGAAGTAAAAAAACTTCGAATTTCGAAAGTTTTTTTTGGTTACTTCGACCATCGAATAGGCTACTACAACCTTAGACTACGACTTCGATTCAAACTAAAAATTGTTCGACTTTTCAACCATTCGATAGTCAAAGTACTGTCTCTTTAAAAAAAAATTTCACTACCTACTTCGCCAATTTAAACCTACCAAGCTTAAATTTTAGCCTATGGGGACCTTCCCCATAAGGTTTCTAAGCTTTTTTTGATTGATGGATTAAAATCTTTCAAATCGTTCGATTTGAAGGATTTAATCGTTCGATCAAATGATTTTTCCTTTGTTCGTTCGATCGAAGTATTTGCAGTAAATCCTTCGAAGTCGAAGGATTTTACTTTGAGGGTGGAATATCGAGGGTTAATTAACCCTCGATATTTGACCCTTAGTAAATGTGCCCTTTAGTGTTATGGGTGCATCTAGACTCATGGACCATTAAAAGCCATATTGGGGGAATGTAATAATAGTCGGTAACGGAAAAACTATTCACAATGCGAAAAGTTATGCCTTTGCGCGAACAAATTTTGCCTAGCCCGAATTTAATATTTTTATTCTTATTGGTGTGAATTGTTTTTCTCATTGAAACTTTTATTACATTCCCCCCATAGAGTGAGAGAGCATGCTTGCAGAAATCTTCGCTGTGTCTGGAGCTAAATTGACCCAGCCCCCTGAGCTGTAGTAGGCGGATGTGCAAACCGACGCAGCGCCTATGAATGCGCAAAAAACGTGCCGCGTTAGTGGAACCTCAGAATCACTGGGAAAGAGAACAAACATTTGGGGAGAGTGGTGACCGGACATGGGGTGGGCGGCTGAGAAGGTATGTGCCTGGCGCCCTCCAGCTTTGCACCCTAGGCATGTGCCTAATCTGCCTACCCCTAGTTCCGGCCCTGCAGCCCCCCAGACTGCCAGTCTGTATATTCTGACAAATGCAAGAGGGGCTGTTGTACCATACCATAGACAGTTACTAGTGGGCTTGTGAGGGTGGTTTAGTCCTCTGTATAGTTGAAATATCAGGGCTTTGCATTGTGCTGCAAATCCTATGTTTCTCCTTAATGTTAATGTGATTGTGCGCTCGATCATGTAAAACAAAATAGTTAAAACATATTTTCACTCCACCTTCAACAGAAACTGAACAAAGCAATGTCCCCTAACCTAATAGATTAGATTAACAACTATATCATAATTTATATTTGCTTTATATTTAGTTTTTTATTCTGTTTAATGGTTTCTTTTGTTCAGGTGCCCAAATTCCAATGAATATAAGAATACTCATAGAATGCTGGATCTTTTGACTGACAAATGTACTTTGTGGAAAAGTTCAATGTTCATTCCAGAGATGAACATCTATTGACATACAGTAAATAACTTACCAAAGTAGCTGGCATTTTCTTAAGTGAAAATGTGGTGGGAATGAGGTTAATTAATAATAACCCAGAGTTATTGGACAGTTAGTATATGCACTTCTTATTTCTGTCAACTATTTATGACTTTGATGCTGGTTTTTCATCATATTATTCTGATATAACTGCAGTCCAGCTAATGGAATTGAGCCATCTGCATGTGTGGATACAAATATACAAGTGAATTAGCTGAAACAAGTAGTAAAACATCCACTAAATCAAGTACAGGTATTGGACCTGTTATCCAGTATGCTTGGGACCTGGAGTTTTCCAGATAAGGGATCTTTCTGTAATTTGGATCTTCATACCTTGTCTTCTAGAAACTCATGTAAATATCAAATAAACCCAATAGGATGGTTTTGCTTCCAATAAGGATTACTTATATCTTAGTTGGGATCAAGTACAATGTTCTGTTTTATTATTACAGAGAAAAAGGAAATAATTTTTAAAAATTTGTATTATATGAATAAAATGGAGTATATGGGAGATGGCCTTTCTGTAATTCTGAGTTTCTAGATAATGGGTTTCCGGATAACTGATCCTATACCTGCACAGTTATGGCTTCTATTATCTGAATGCTTGGGGTTTTTTTCTGGATGAGGGGTTCCTCAGTAATTTTTATTACAGTACCTAAGTGTATTCAAAACATTTAAACAAATAATTCACAACTATAACAATTGACAAGTTGCTTTGAATTAGCCATTCTATGAACTACCCCTTTAAATAAAATCCAAAATTAACCAAAGTATTGTTCTTAGAAACAGAATTGTTTCTGCCAGATCTTCCTTCTTAAATGTGATTTGATTTTCAATGCTTGTATACTCCAGATTAAAATGATGTATGAATGTCAGGTTGCACAATAGTTCAGCTGGACTTCACACTATTAACACAACTACAAACTGGTATTTAATTAAGCTTACAGCAGATAAGTACTTTATTATGACTATAATCTGTGAAATAAGTCATTGCATATTGTATTTTTTTTTTTGGAATTTAAAATTATTAGGAGTCGGAGTTGGTACATTTTTGTCAGAACCGACTCCAGATACCCAAAATTGCCACCAACTCCTCGACTCTGACTCCAGCTCTACAGCTCTGTCATCACCTCCACCTATTGAAAAGTAACAGAATATTTGCCTATCTTACTGACAGTGGTAAATTATTTTTTTTTGGCTATTTAAAATTCCTTTTTTTATTTGCATTAACAGATGAAATTTTCGTGTTTTCTCTGCAGCAATTCTTTTGCTTTATCTTGTGGCCTTCTGCCACTAATTCTGTTACTTAAAGTAACAATTCTGAAGGACCTATAAGCATTTTTTATGTATTTGGATTTAAATGTGCTGCCTGGTGGCAAGCAGGTCATACCCAGTGACACTGTAGGAGTCCTAGCCTAGTCAGACCCACTGTCTATTTGGAGACATCGGCTGTTCAGTAAAGATTTCATTTGTCCAACTGCATGTGTAACCACAATTAGTTTACATTTCACTGTTTTCATAAATTATATAGTTTACTGTATTTGTATTCTGTCTTCTAATCAGTCTAGATGACACTGCATATTGCTGCATGTAGAACTTGTGCAATCTGATTTTTTAAAACATTAAAGGAGAAGGAAAGGCATCCTGCACTTAGGGGTGCCAACTGTTAGGCACCCCCAAGTGATTGTATTGACTTTCCTGAAACCCCGGGCCAGGGCTCCTATAAGCAGAAAACTGCACCGGCCAAGGGTTATACCAGTGAGCACCACGGAGTGATCCTCTTCTGTCTTCTTCTTTCTTCAAATTTCCCTGGGCAGACGCATGTGCATTTTAACGAAATAGCCGACTTTTAGTTAAAGTTTGGCTTTTCGTTCTATTGCACATGCACAGCCGCACAAATAAATCGGAAGATGGAAGAGAAGCTCTCCGTGGTGCTCCCCCAAGTGCAGAATGCCTTTCCTTCTCTTTTAAGTGTGGTATCTCTCGATCACCACAGTATCTGAGCTGGAACACTCGTGCCATTATTAGATCAGGTACCTATTACAGGTATAGGATTCGTTATCCGGGAAACCCGTTATCCATAAAGCTCCAAATTACAGAAAGGCTGTCTCCCATAGACTCATTATAATCAAATAATCTAAATTTTTACAAATGATTTCCTTTTTCTCTGTAATAACAAAACAGTAGCTTGTCCTTGATCCAAACTAAGATATAATTAATCCTTATTGCAAGCAAAAACAGCCTATTTGGGTTTATTTCATGTTTACATGATTTTATATAATGGTCCAAATTACGGAAAGGATACGTTATCCAGAAAACACCAGTTCCTGGATAACATTCTGGATAACAGGTACCATTCCTGTACAAACAAGGGCAAATAGTGGTTAAGTACAGCTATAGGATCTGTTATCCAGAAACCTGTTATCCAGTAAACTCTGAATTAGGGGAAGGTTGTCTCTTGTTTCAAAATTTTAAAACATATTTCCATTCTCTCTGTAATAACAAAACATTACCTTGTACTTGATCCCAACTAAGATATGATTAATCCTTATTAGTGGGAAAACTATTCTGTTGGGTTTTATTACTGTTTAAATGATTTTTAGCGGCTTAAACGAACAGTAAAACCAGAAAATAAAGGTGTTTTAAAGTAATGAAAATATAATGTAGTGTTGTCCTGCACTGGTAAAATCGGTTTCATTCAAAAATTCTACTATAGTTTATATAAACAAACTGCTGTGTGGACATGGGGGCAGCCATTCAAAGCTGAAAAAGGAGAAAAGGCACAGGACACACAGCAGATAACAGATAAGCTATGTAGTATACAATGGGATTCTTCAGAACTTATCTGTTATCTACTGTGTATCCTGTGCTTGAACGGCTGCCCCCACGGCTACACAGCAGCTTGTTTATATAATCTATGGTAGTATTTCTATAGCAAACACATCAGTTTTACCAGTGGAGGGCAAGAGTGCATTATATTGCCATTCCTTTAAAATACTTTAATTTTTTGGTGTTACTGTTCCTTTATGGAAAAGACAGACCCACGGAAAAACCCAGGTCCCAAGAATTCTGGATTGTGAAAATGATTGAACTGCAGTTTTCAGCACCTAAACATACATTTCAACATAAGCCCTTTTAGTGGAAACAGGCGTCTGTTTAGTTACCCTGAAATTCCAGTCCAACCTGCTATATAACTTATGTTTCTAATTCTTTGAGCACCTGTCAAAAATGCCACTTATTCTCTTTCTATTGACTCTTAGACAGAAATCTTTGTTGTACTTGATATTAAAATTACTGTTTGATTACTTGATATTAAAGCACACAGTTTACTAATCCTTTGTATTTGTTTAATGTGTTACAGACATGAATTATGCACGTTTTATCAATGCAGTGAGTGCTGCCAGAAGAGAATCTCCGATAAGAGCACTGAGTAAGCACATCTTAAACAAATCTTCATGTCAGTGATTAAAATGTAAAGGATTACACCTTAATAATCCTCAGATTTAATCAACGATAATTTGGCAAAGATTCGGAAATATGCCACTCAAGAGAATCTTGGCATGCTTCAGCGATTAGATGCCAAGGCTAGTCCCGCTAGTTTTAATTAGGAGCCCTGTACTGCTCCAAGTAAGCAGAGATGGAACTTAAATCATCCCCCCTCTATCATGATATTCATTATACATTTTATCTCTTGGAAATATAGACCATTTCATTTTCATTACTGCATGTACTATACTTTTTGTCTGTGGGGGATTATTGGCACTTGCACGTACACTTAGGGGGTTATTTATCAAAGGTCGAATTTCGAAAGTTATGTGAATTTTTTTTAACGTTAATAAATTCAAATGTACTCACAACTCAAATGGGAGGTTATCTATGAAAAAACTGGAACATTTGATCGAATAGGAACAACCTAGAAAATCTGAATTGAGTTTTCCTCTGAAAAAAGAAATCTGACTGTCAGGAAGGCTATTAACATCTTCAATTGGTTCAAGGGACCACTGACTTTTACATGAACTCGGTGGCAAAGTATCGAATTAGAACTGTTTCCAGGGTCGAGATGTGATAAATTTCACATTCAAATTTGAGTTTTGTACAAAAGAAAATTGAATTTAATATTCAAACCTGCTTGAAACTTAAATTTGTGGGATGTGCCAGAAGCCTTTATCGGTCACTTCTACTTCTCTTTTGCCTTAAGCCGGCCATAGACGCAAAGATCCGATCATACGAATCATCGTACGATCGGACTTCCCCATCTCCTGACCTGCCACTAACCATTCCGATCAAGTAGATAAGAACAGATCAGCCGATGTTCTGCCTCTGACAGCAATCGTATGAAAGTTATGTCCCACAAAAGCTGGTGTGTGAAAGAAAACGGATCCGCACACACACCGATTAGTGCAGTTGGGGATTATCCCCTTTTATTCAGCCACCAAACATCAGTCTAACAACCACAAAAGCTGGTGACAGTCTCCCTCAGTCTCCCTCTGAAAATCGTACGATCGGCAATACATGCAGAGATATTATCGGCAGCCGAATCTTTTAGCCTGTCCGATCTCCGCCAGACGAAAAATATCGTGACTCTTCACACACGGTCCGAAAATCGTATGAATCCTTGATTTGTACGATCAGATCTTTTCGTCTATGGCCAGCTTTAAAGTGGACCTATCACCCAGACACAAAAATCTGTATAATAAAAGTCCCTTTCAAATTAAAGGGGTTGTTCACCTTCAAACAACTAGTTGATTTCTGATAGATCACCAGAAATTATGAGTTTTTCCAATTACTTTCTATTTTCTATGTGTGACCGTTTTTCAAAGCTGCTCATTTAAAATTCTCAGCTGTCAATCAAATATTGCCTGCCCCTCCTCTATGCCTTGGCATAGAGGCGGGGCAGACAATTACTTTCACTTTCCATTCAGCACTTCCCAGATGTCACTGCTCTCCACACATTCCCCCCATTCTCTTCACCGTTTAATTGTGTAGCCAATGCATGGGGATGGACATCAGGTCCCCCATTCTGGTGCAATAACAAGATTCTGAGATGATACAAGGCTTGCCTTAATAACAGTGTCCACAAAATGGCTCCTGCCTGCTTGCTATAATTATAAATTCCCAGACTGAAGGAAACAAGATTCAAATAATGTATTTAGTGTAATTAAAGTTCATTCATGCTTGACTAATGTGGTAAAATAGGATTCTGAATAATTTTTTTGGGTGACAGGTCCCCTTTAAGTATAATCTGAACATTTCCATCAACGCTTCTTTTATTAATATTATAATTATTACTTATGGCCAGCTATTTATTTTCCTCAGCACATGGTTATTTTGGGAAAGTGTCTTTAATTGTCACTTCTTCACAGTTTTTCTGGCTTATTAGAATTGCAACTTTGACAATGTCTTTAAGTCTTCAGATTCTTTTCTAGCAGTGTTTTTTTGTTCCATGAATTCTAGTAAACTCCTTATTTTGGACACAATTGATATTACAAGTTCATAATACAGTCGACTTTTGGTATTTGGGACACTGCTTCTTTTAAATGTAGGCAGTTACTTCTCACCAATTGGCCTATTAGAGAGCCTTTCTTTTTTTTATAACATTCCAACTGACTACAAATTAGTACAATAATAATTCTTCTTGTTCTGTAGAGTGAGGGTTGTGTGATATATTATGAAATCCTTAGTATGGTCATTTCCAAAACCCTGATAGCCAGGAAAGATGCCAGTCTGCCCTAAGGTGGAGCACAAAGCCATTCCTGTATGTTACTTGATACAGTTCAGTCTTGGTTAGGTGAACGTTATCCCTTCATACTTTAAAGCCCTGTTACTAAAACTTTGAGATGTTGCTGGATTACCAATCTCTATCATCATATAAACAGTGGTTAAAAAGATGGCAATTCAATCTGAAATTTCTCCCAGAGAATAGGAGCTATGCCATAAAATACTTGCAGTGTTAAAGTTGTTGGGCAGGTGAGTCTGGTTCACCCTGATTTCTCTCTGCACTTGTGCCAAGTGCTTAATCAAATATAAGGCTACATTTTCAGCACACACACTTCATGGCTCTTAAGAGTTGGGAGGCAAGGTTAGTCCATCTTCATTAAAGGACATGTAAAGCATTTTTTTGATTTCGGTATGCTGCATAGAGCACCTTATCCCCCCACCCGAACCACATCAATTGCGATCCCCAAATCATCTCCAATACCCTGCACCACTACCTCTTTCCTCGCTGTATTAAGTCTTTCACCCAGCGGTCATTTTTCCTGCATTACTGGCACTGACGTTCTTCCTGCTCTAAATGCGCATGTGCGCAAAGCCCCTCCCACCTGACCTCTCCATTGATGCGGTTGCTAGTTCCAGCAAACACAGATTCCTCTCTACTCCGCATGCACAGATCGCCAAGCACCAAGGCTAATTCCAAGGGCAGGGGGAAGTGGGGCTGAGCGAGCAGTACAGATGCAGGCAGATCAAACTAATGAAGCAGCCTCACTATTTCCTTTTCATGGACCAGAGTACAAGGTTTTTAAAGAATGTAGTGAGGTATTTAAATAATCATATTTTTGTTGTGGGGGTTGACATGTCCTTTAATTGAAAAAAAAATGTGGGCCATTAAATAGCTTTCCAATTCACATGACTTAAAGGGTTGGTTCTCCTTTAAGTTAATTTTTAGTGTATTAAAGAATGCCCTATTCATAGCAACTTTGCAATTGATCCATGTGTTTCTTTTAGACTTTTGTAATTACAGTATTTGCCTTCCTCTTTTGCCTCTTTGTAGCTTTCAAATGTCGGTCACTGAAACTATTGCTCTGTGAGGCTACAATTTTATGATTGTTTTTTTTATTACTTATCTTTCTAATTCAGTCCCTGCCTATTCATCTTACCAATATCCAGTCTGATATCAACCATGGCTTGGTTGCTAGGTTAAAGGAAAACTATACCCCCCAAACAATGTAGGTCTCTAAAAAAAGATATTGCATAAAACAGCTCATATGTAAAACCCTGCTTCACGTTAATAAACCATTTTCATAATAATATACTTTTTTAGTAGTATGTACTATTGGGTAAACCTAAATAGAAAATTGCCATTTTAAAAAATAAGGGCCACCCCCTGGGATCATACGATTCACTGTGTACACAAAAACACCAAACAAACCATACATGTTAGGTCACATGAGCCAATTAACAGACAGAGTTGTGTCTTTTGCTTCCACATTTCTTCCTGTTACAGTTAGAGCTGTGTTATTTCTGGTCAGGTGATCTCTGAGGCAGCACACAGACCATCACAAAATGGTGGTTCAAGACAAGAAATGTAAAAGGGCAGTTTTTACTTAAATATATATTCCAGTTCGGTAAAATTATTTCAAATGCCACTTAATTATATATAAACTATATGTTGCTTAAGTATTCATTTTGGGGGTATAGTTTTCCTTTAAATAAGACCGTATCAACCAGATGGCTGTTGAAATACCAAACTGAAGAGCTGCTGAACAAAAAGATAAATAACTAAAATAAATTAACAAATTAAGACTAATTGCAAATTGTCTCAATATCACTGTCTACATCATACTAGAACTTAATTTAAAGGTGAAGTACCCCTTTAAAGATTTGTAATAATAATGTCAGCATATTTACAACTGTAAAATCTCTGCTGCCATAGAATATTGTACCTTTAATATATTTTACCCGAATATTCAAGCAGTTCATCGGGAAAATGGAGTTCAAATGCATAGCGATCCTTAGCATAAAGGCTTGACACATTCAATTTGAAAGATGTTAATAGAAGGCAGTTGAAATGAACATTAACGGCTTGGATTTCATTACTTGTGCTGTAAAAATGTGATTGCTGACCTCCAGCCCAGTAAATGTATGCTGTAAAAAGCGGCAATTTAATTTACATAACAGGCATCGCTGTGCTATATATGTCCCATGCATTTGCTTTGGAAGAATAACCTTTGATTGATTTTCTCTGGAGAAACATATTACAATACACAACTTTATTTGCAAACAGGCACATTTAAGCCAGTGCCACTCTATTTTAATAGTTCTTGCAATATGCTAGATTTTTATGGGCAGTAATAACTGTTATTGGATGAACGTAAAAATAATTTGAAGACGTTATACACAAGCTATCAAGGTCTTAGCAATAATAGATGCTCAGTAGTCATTTAGAAATTATTGTATTTTGGACCTATATTGTTTTTTTTTTTTATCTTTGCTATTCACCCCATAGTTACATCACACTAATGATCTTACTTTTTTAATATTATCTAAGGGTTTAACACCACTGAGACTCAGGGCCAATCAGTAAATGGTAAATGTTACTGAAAGCTAGCATTAGTTACCACTAGCAAAATAATTGTTTGAATCCTTTCTATTAAATGAGAATGAAGTATAAACTGTGCAACAGGAATACAATACCATCCAATCAAAGGGCATGTAAAGGTAAACAAATAAAATCCCATTTTTACTTTCTTTAAAAAGAAACCTATCTCCAATATATAGTAATTTAAAAATGTGTACCGTTTTTATAAGAAACCTGACTGTATGCAGTGAAATTCTCTCTTCATTTACTGCTGTGTATAGGAATTGTCAGATGGTCCCTAACTGCTCTGCAGGGAAACAATCATACTTATGAACAGCAGGGGGATCCCCCACCTTACTTCCCAGCCATGCAGAACTCAAGCAGCTTTGTTTGTTTTTGTAGAGCAGTCGGCGACTGTATAGAGATTTGTATTTGATTAGATTTTTGCCTTTACATCCCGTTTACTGTTTCCAACTCCAGCTGCAGGTACAAAGATCATGGAGCCAGATTCAAACAGATAAACTGGGATTCTATTTGGAGGATTATTTTGCTGCAGCCACTGGTTCTGCAGAGTTGGAGAAAGTTTCTATTAAACAATACAAAAACTATAAAATCCACTTAAGATTACATGACAACACAGGACCCAGTGCAGTCTGCATATTCTGATTATTAATCAGTCTTGCTGTACCGACTTCTGTCAGATATTATTTGACTGATTTGATAATTTATGATGATCCCTAAGCAGCCCAGACCACACTGAGCATGTGCATGGTCTTGGTCTTGCAAAGATGTTTAACAAAGTTACAAGATGGTGACCCACTGTGGCCAACTTTGAAAACGTAAATCATTTGTTTGATTAGGCTTGTAGTGCAGTAAGTTCATGTTTATGTTACTATACAAAATACAGCATTTCTAGCATTATTCTATTTTAGACTTTTTAACACTAAAAAATAAAAGCATTTAAAGTAATTAAAATATAATATACTTTTGCCCTGCATTGGTAAAAGTTATGTGTTTGCTTTAGAATGTCTACTATATATGAATAGGTTGCCGTGTAGCCATGGGGGCAACCATTTAAGCTGAAAAAGGAGAAAAAGACTCAGGTTAATTAGCAGATAATAGAATAAAATGGTATTCTGCCAACTGCATCTGTTATCTGCTATGTATCCTGAGCCTTGAATGGCTGCCTCCATGGCTACACAGCACCTTGATTTTATAAACTATAGTTGTGTTTCTGAAGGAAGCACACCAGTTTTACCATTGCAGGGAAACAGTACATTATGTTTAAATTATGTTAAAGCGCTTTAATTTTTTGGTGTTACTGTTCCATTAAAGTATTGTGCTCTGGTCCACTACCCAAAGCTGTCTGTTTTTTTCCCTAGTCCACTCAGACTACCACTTGGTTAGATGGAAGCTAAAAAAAAGAACATTGTCTATAGATGCTCTTGTGGCACAATGTATAGTGGGCATAAGTTAAAATAAAAAGTGTTTTTGCCTATGATTATGCAAGTGGCATCGTATATTGGCTGCATGAATGCATGGAGAGGCTGTCTTAGTTATTCCCATTATAAGTGGAATACCAATATCCGTCATATAGACTGTACAATTCTTGTTTACCTATATAATATAATGTTGCTAGTCTCCCCAGCCCCTTTCCCATAACAGTTTTTCCATTAGGAATCTGCTAAACATGGGAATTTACATAAAGGTAAAGTGGGACACATTGGCTCCATTCTAGCTAGCCCAAGCAAAATGTGGATAGCTACTTTGTAATAAAGCATTTACAACATAAAATAAACATTGTTAGCAATGCTGCTTACGTTTGAAACCATGTTGAATGTTTTTTCTCTTACAAATAATTACACTTGAATCCATTTTGTAGCTGAGGTTATGCTAAGGTCACCACCATCTGTGATATCACTTGCCGGAGGAGCCCCCAATCCAGATACTTTCCCATTCAAATCAGCCAGTGTTACTCTGAGCGATGGAACAAAGATTGACATTGGGTCAACCTTGATGAAGAAAGGTCTCCAGTATTCATCAACATCGGGGTAAATTTTACATTAATTGATTTTAAACAATCAATTAATATATATTATTAAGCCATTGTGAAAGAATTACAGTTCTTATGTCCTTACATATTACTGATTTTTGTCAGGGATTTCTCAAAAGAGCAAAGCTAGACATTTTGTCAATTTCCCAGCTGCCCCTGGTCATGTGACTTCATGCAGAATTCTGCTGGAGCAGCACTATTAACTGATTCATTTTGAAAAACATTTTTTTCCCATGACAGTATCCCTTTAATGTAAGATGCTAAGTTTTCTGCCAAGAGCTCTCTATTAATGCTTCCTGGACAGGACAGTTTGCAACTCTGACTCTGCACCACATCAAATAACCAGAGTAAAAACACACCTTTGACCTTAACGAATTACAAAACATACACCAATATCTTTTTTTGTGAAGGTTAGTTTCTATTGAATCACAGCTAGCTCGACCAAAAATGAATCCAAAATCATACCTTCCAGTGTCTTATATTTGAGGGTGGGATAATCACCACTTTGCTCAGTTTTGCTCATTCAAGTAAATAAATGTTTAATGGCCAAATGACACCATATCTGACAGTTCAGCCCTTGGGCTTGTCAGTTAGACAGCATAGCTCATCTTGCACAGACTCTTTGCACTCATACTGATTACATGCAATGATTCAGGCCAAACTGTGATGAATTGTATAGTCCAAACTCTTTAAAAGGGCTATGGGGTATATTTATCAAAGAGTGAATTTAAAGTTAGCCACAGTCCTCTAAATTGAAATTCTGTCACTCTCCATTCATTTCTATGGGATTTTGAAAGGCAAATTTATCAAAGGATGAACTTTCACTTTCACCCATAAATACTCTTTTAAAGGAGAAGGAAAGCTACAGAGGCAGTTTATTGTCAATAGATTAATCACAATAGTGCAAGTTATAATGCTATATTTATTCTGTATTACCTGAGTAAACAGCTTTAGAAGCTCTCTCTGTTTGTTTAGGATAGCAGCTGCCATTTTAGCTTGGTGTAACATCACTTCCGGCCTGAGTCTCTCCCTTCTCACTCATAGCTCTGGGCTCAGATTACAGCGGGGAGGGGGGAAAGAGAGAGAGGAGCAAACTGAGCATGCTCAAGCCCAGGGCAAAGAGGTTGAAGCTGAAGGCAGGAAGTCTGATACAGAAACCCGTGTGTGCACAATAGAAGGAAAGAAATTCAGTGGTTCTTTTGACAGATGACTCAGAGCAACATTACTTTGAGGGTTTACTGGTGTATTTATATAGACCTTTCTGATAAAGCTTACTTAGTTTTAACCTTTCCTTCTTCTTTAAAAATCCCATAGAAATGAATGGAGAGGGGCGGATCTTCACTCAAGTAGACTGTGGCGATCTCTAATTTCACTCTTAAATATATAAATATACTCCAATGTATTCCAATATGCTAGTCTATGCGGTTGTTAAAATTGAGAGCACTGACTATAAATTGAGGCTGCAATTTGGATTAAGACACTGATCTAAACAAGCTCTTATTACAATGTGATGTTTTAGATTAGGAATTTCATAGATATGTATATTTTTCGTTTTAGAGTCCCTGAATTAATTATTTGGTTAAAAGATCTGCAGAAAAAGTTGCACAACCCACCAACAATGGCTTACAGTCCTGACAAAGGAAAAATGGAGCTTTGTGTAACCACTGGCAGCCAGGAAGGACTCTCTAAAGTAAGATGTTTAAGGACTCATTTACCATTGCTCAATGCAAAAATGCACGCAGAATTAAAACTTTAAACATAAAATGCTTGAATTTACTTTCACTCACCTACTTGCAGGAATAAAATGGGAGAAAGGCACAACACAATGCTGTGCAGAGGAGCCGTTTACTTATATCTACTTTGATCAGGCAGTAAATACCTGGTTCCCATTGCATATTACAGTGGGCAATTTAGTAACCTAAATGTATTTCTTATGAATCAACTTACAGGCAGGCTTCAGTGGGCATGTCTGTTTTATTTTAATATGAATTACTAAGTAACTATGTATGCTCAGTGCTGTATTAAGTTCCAGTGGGACCCAAGGTACCTGACCTAAGCACCCCCCCCCAGCTTGCGGAGGTGATGTCACACAAATAGCTCCATGTGACATAACTTCCTGTATTTGTGATGTCACTTCCTTTATGTGTGATGTCACTTTCACCCACATTGCCCCAAATAAGCCCACCCCCCTTAAAAAAAAAAAAAATCAATTCTATTGACAACCAAGGTCCGGCCCCTCAAAACCTCTGTATATAAATACGGCCCTGTGTATGTTACTTACCATTTTATTATTTTGAAAAGAAAAGCAAACTTAAAAGCCAAAATAAAACTGTTACTGGGGGATTTCTATCAAATTGGCAACCCCCCAGTGATTAAGCTTCTCAATCAACCTCAGTCTTTTTACAATCTGTTTTTGTTTGTGTTGGGCAAATGTTTTTATATTTACTTTTTAATACTACATTAATACGAAGGGCAAATAAAAATTAAGGAATTTACTTTGGAGCATAATCTTTACCATCTAGCTATACAACCTGTATTTCTCTGTTTTCTGGCTTTAAGGGTAACCCAGATGAGGAGATTCGGGGAGATTTTGTCGCCTGGCGACTTATCGCCACGTCTTTTGCGCGACTATCTCCCCGAACTGCCTCAGCGTCTTTTCCCCATAGGCTACAGTGCAAAATCGCCTGCGCTAATGCACACGCGGCAATGCGTTTTCAATAGTCGCCCAAAGTTGCCTCACTGAGGCGACTATTGAAAACAAATCGCCGCGTGTGCATTAACGCAGCCGATTTTGCGTTGTAGCCTATGGGGAAAAGACGCTGAGGCAGTTCAGGGAGATAGTCGCGCAAAAGACGTGGCGATAAGTCGCCCGGCGACAAAATCTCCCCGAATCTCCTCGTCTGGCCTTACCCTAAAAGTTGACATTGCAATTGTCTGTCCCAGTCTTAATTTCTTCCCCTACAAATATTAAAGACCAGAAGTTTACTCAGTGTATTACTTGCCAGTTTGCACTGGCTACATCAGTGCTGATGCTTTTAAACCACTTAGGGAAAAGAGAAGGTTGACTAATTAGAAGTGCCTGTGTATGTGCATATATTAACAGAAGAGCCTACATACTTTTATGTTCTAAACCTCTCTTTCAGGTATTTGAAATGCTTGTAAGCCCTGGCGACAATGTTCTTTTGGATGCCCCAACCTATTCAGGAACAACTGCAGCGGTGAGTAGGGTTTTTTTTGGTGATCTAAAGTTCTTAACATATTCTCTCTTAAATGCGGTTTGTTTGCTCACAAATCCTCATGAAGACTGCAGATATGTGACCAAAACACTGGATTTCTTAATGGACTAATAACATGCTGTTTAATTTTAGATCCTCCAAGCTCAGTACCCACTTTGGTGACTCTGTTGTTTGTGTATAGTGAATTATAAAATAATTTCAGTAAAGCATGTTGCAATACAATGAGGTTTCAGACTTTAATATGCACTCCAAAGTCCCTGGAGCAGGGCTGTCCAACTGGCAGCCCGCGACCCCCCCCCTCATGTGGCCCTCCATATCAAAGTCTGCCTGCTGTGTCTGTTTACCATATGTTAACTTTAAAAGGTATCACTACAGAGATTAACTGGCCCTTGCATTGTTTAAACCTCAAATTCAGACTAATCCCCTGCATTGTTCACACCTGAGACCCAGACTGAAACTGCCCACATTGTTCAATTGTTCACACTTTATTCAAAATGCTAAAGGGGCAGCAGCACTGTGTCACTTTATGTAGTACATATTAGACTGGTCCTGATTCCTGTCTCCTGCTCTGTTCTGTCTTCCCTATGCTCCCTGTGTGTGTCATACTTTGGTATTTGTTCTGGGGGTTTGTTAGCATTTGAAAATTATTGTTAGTGGCCCCTAAGGTGTTTAATCATATGCTGGGGTATTGTATTAAACACAGGGGAGGAGGAGGTATATGGATTTATGGGTATGTCTTAATATGACTTAGCTTTTTTCACATATGAGTGACATCCTTGCTAGGGCAGGCACAAGGTAGTTCAGCACCCTAGGCAAGAGCTTCAATCAGCGCCCCCTGTCCTGTATTACCATTTCCCTCCTTACCATGATGGTTTTGAAATAAAGAGAGCAAGAAAATGTACAACACTTTTCATTTATATTACTGCCCCCTGTACCAGCAAGCTCAGCAGTCATCCATAATACAGCCCTCCAGCAGCCATCATATTGCCCCCAATCTTTACCTGTGTCAGCAGCAGCCAAAAATAAATCTGATCACATCATATTTCCCCCAAGTATTTATGTACCTGTGCCAGCGCCCAGCAGCAACAGCAAACATATGGGCCCCAAATCTGTACCTGGCTGTGCCAGCAGGAAGCTTTGAACTTTCACAGTAATATAAAGAATGTCTTGAGTTCAGTGCAACTGTGCAAGGCTGAGAGCAGCAAGAGTGAACCACACCAAGCAGCCCCCCAGCTCTCTGCCTCTCTCTGTCACCCAACACATCAGTGACATCATTGACGCGTGTGTGCACATCGCGGTGCACCGCACAGAAGGAGCTATTACTTGCCGGCAAGAGGGAGAAGGGGAAGGATTCCACCCAACTGGGTGACCATGATTACTGAAACAAATTATTAAATAAACGCTTGAAAAAAGTGTGCCCCTCAATGATGTCCTAGACAGCCGCCTACTCCTAGTTCTGGCCCTGAGCACCAACCATTTGGTTTTTTTGGTGTGCTATTAATGTGGACATGGTCTTGCGGTAACATGGGTGTGGTTTAAAGTGGGTGTGGTCTAAAAACAGAGAGTGGCTAACACTGGCTTCCATTATTGGCCCTCCACCATGTAGATTGGAAAAATTCCGGCCCTCTGTACCATAGAAGTTGGACAGCACTGACCTGGAGGAAACCAACACAACCCACTGCAACTCTGCCGATAGTACTCTGACTGGAACCTAAAGGTGGCCATACACAGGCCGATAAAAGCTGCCGACAGACCAAGTCAGCAGCTTATTGTCCCGTGTATGGGGCCCCCCGACGGGCTTCTCCGATCGAGATCTGGCCGAAAGTCTGCCATATCTCGATCGGATGGGACAAAAAATCCCGTTGGATCGCTGCCGCATCTGTTCGTTGATGCGGTCCTGCGATCTGACCGCCCGTTCCCAATCGTTAGGATGCGATCATTGGGCTCTAGGGCCCACGATAGGATCAGCCCAATATTGGAAAGAGATCTGCTCGTTTGGCGACACGCCAAACGAGCGGATCTCTCCGTGTATGGCCACCTTTAGAGCCCAGCACTGCAAGGCACCTGTGATAACTACTGCACCACCTGCCCTTTATTAATAATGTTACAAACTCACAGTGTACATAGTAACAATTATGTTTGCACTCGTCAAATACATAAGTTAAAATGTTTCCATAGCAGCCTGGTAGTGCTTTATATGTGTGTACATTTTGATTGCTTTAGCTTCACCTACAAAGGAACGGACACTATTTACTATATAATTATAGTACAGACAAGAGGTAAGTACAACAAACTGTGCAAGTAAAAAAAAATCATACAAAAATGAAACATGGTTACACCATGGAACCTGAATATCACAGTATGTTGTAATAGATAACATGCACATGGAATGATTTTATGTAATATAAAATTGCTAATAAACGATGGCATGTTATTATTAACAGCTTAAACCATTGGGCTGCAACCTCATTGGTGTTCCAAATGACCAACATGGAATGATACCTCAAGCTCTTAAAGATATTCTTTCAAAATGGAGGCCGGAAGATGCAAACAAACCAGAGAAGAAGAATCCCAAGTTTCTATACACAATTCCAAATGGCTGTAACCCAACAGGAGCCACACTGACCACTGAACGTAAAATTGAAATCTACCAGGTATTGCTACCAAGATTTGCATGACATTTAAGCATAGAAATTATTTGTGGGGCTTTCAAATAAATACACACCACACAACTCCAGGGTTCTCCCCAGGTGGTTTTTGCCTGGCATATTGCATATCGACAAATTCAGTTCATGGTCCTATTTTTTTTTTTTGCAAAAGCTATTACATTTGGAGTAGAGCAGTACTTTTTTGTACTGACAGTTCCTTTTTCCCTCCCACCCAAATGTTTTGTTGGAGTTTTTTTTTGTTTTTTTTTTGCAAGGAAAAACATTGCAGCAGGAATATGTAATTGTAGGCTATACATAGACGAGTTATGAAGGCTATATTTATAATTATGTTTTTTCAGGACGGGGTGGGGTTCCACTTGCAAACAATATGCAAGCGTTGTTCTTGTTCTGCCCCATGCACTACTATAAATGAAGTTTACGAGATATGATGTGTACATGTCAAGACAAAGTGACACAGCTCCACATAGCACCCAGCTCTGTTGTAGCTCGTTATCAGCTCACTGTGTTTATATTCTTTTTTTCCAGCTTGCCCAAGAATATGATCTAATTATTATTGAGGATGATCCCTATTACTTTCTTCAGTTTAAAAAGGTGAATTTAGATATTGTTGCATATTTCTGTGTGATTGATTCTGTTTGTCAATAAAGTGAAATAGGTGTGACCATTTCCTCTGTGGGTTCATGCCAGTCTGTGCTACTGGGTAGCAAAATTTACATAGATATTCACAAAGAAAAAACATTACAAACCTTCTATGTAGGAGCCCATATAATAAGCTAAAGGAAATATAGTTAAGCATGACTATGTGCAAATTCTAGTACAAAGCCAATGTAGCAGTAGTTGCCAGTGATACATTTAAAATACAAAAGTTGTTGTCCCTAGCCACTCCAATGAAAGCACTGGTAAATCTCTCTCCTCCACTTTCAACTAACCCTGCAGTAACCAGTATAAAGGTGGCTGTACAGGGGCAGATTTTAGATGTTAATTTGATATGGGGCCCTCTGGCAGGCCTACCTGACCGATATCTGTCTGAATTTCTGTCATCTATTGATTGGACAGGTTTAAAAACTTGTTGGGCTGATGATGCCATTGGCTAGTTTCAGTCCTTGTTCTTATGGTCTGTATCTCCTTCATTGCGATAGGGCCAAATGATTGGATCAGCTCGATATCACTCATCTCAGGGTAGGCATATTGAGGAAAGATCTGCTTGTTTGGTGACCTCAACAAATGCATATTTGCATATTTACATATATGGCCAGCTTCAATCATCAAAGTGTCACATTTCAGAGCCCAGAACATGATACAAGACTGATAAAGTTAATTTTTAGCTTTTTCTTGTGGTTTTCCTCCCTGCCTTGATGATTTATACCTAATTTTTAAAATTATCCTATGTACAAAAGAGGACTTATCCCCCTATCCCGTTGCACTGTAGAAAATTAGACACAATGTATTACAGTAAAAAGCAATATTTATTAATAACCATGCTAGTGAAACAAATTAAAACATATTTAAAAACCAACAGCGCTGCTGGAAGCAAAAACGGGGAATACCCTGATGTTAATTAGTGATCACTATTTTTTATACTGGTTGAAAAACCTCCGCTGTGGGACTTGCAAGGGGAGCCAGCCCCTACCCTGCTTGGGATATAGTTCTTATACAGAGAAGAAGGGACATTTTGGCACACATGCCCTTAATGTGGCTTCTGCCGGGAGTTCACATTTAATACGTTTTACCAAACTATCTATACTGCTCCAACCACATTTTTTTATTTACGCAAGGTTTTTCAACCAGTATAAAAAATAGTGATCACTAATTAACATCAGGGTATTCCCCGTTTTTGCTTCCAGCAGCGCTGTTGGTTTTTAAATATGTTTTAATTTGTTTCACTAGCATGGTTATTAATAAATATTGCTTTTTACTGTAATACATTGTGTCTAATTTTCTACAGTGCAACGGGATAGGGGGATAAGTCCTCTTTTGTACATAGGATAATTGCTTAAAATGTGGTGGACACCCCTCCCCCCTTGCACTGATATATAATTGAATGCTGGCGCAACTGTGGATGTCTGCTTCTTTTTAACCCGGCGTTCTAATTTTTAAAATTGCTATATGCTTGTATGCATATATTTAAGTGTTCCGTGCTTATCTCCTTAGGATATAGCTCCTTCTTTCCTTTCAATGGATGTTGATGGTCGGGTTATCAGAGCTGACTCCATGTCAAAAGTCCTGTCTTCTGGGTAAAATGATCATTCTGTAAAAAATGCTGTCATATGGATAAAATAATCATTATCTTATACCTGTGCAATGCACTTCCCTTGCCTATAATGAGAAGGTGAACCCTGCTTATATTGGGTTAGCCTGGAAGATTCTAGTCATGTGACACCTATAAGTAGGGTCACAGATATTAAAGGAAAACTATACCCCCGAACAATGTAGGTCTCTATAAAAATAAATTGCATTAAACAGCTCATGTGTAAAACCCTGCTTTATGTAAATAAACCATTTAATAATATACTGTACTTAATTAGTAGTATGTGCCCTTGGGTAATTCTTAATAGAAATTTTCCATTTTAAAAAATAAGGGCCGCCCCCTGGGACCGTAGGATTCACGTGCACACAAACAAACTATACTTGTTAGGTCACATGAGCCAATTAACAGACAGAGTTCTGTCTTCTGCTTCCACACTTCTTCCTGTTACAGTATTTCTGGTCAGGTGATCTCTGAGGCAGCACACAGACCATCATGAAATGGTGGCTCAAGGCAAGAGATGTAAAAGGGCAAAATTTACTTAAATATATAAACCAGTTTGGTAAGATTCTTTAATATGCCACTTAATATGATATAATCTGTTGCTTAAATATTCATTTTTGGGTAAAGTTTTCCTTTAACCAGATATGTTGAAATAGTATATTTATTCTTATTATCACTTCGCATGAGGTAAAATACCTTAAAAAATAAGTAGTTGCTTTGTTTATAATATTAGCTCATTGATGTGAGGACTACATGCCATATGGCAGTGGTTGTAAAACATCTCACATCTAACATAGACAAATTCAAAGTTCCTAGTAGAGTTAAATATTATGTGTTTTGTGGTTAGAATATCTTTGTTAGTGTCTTCAGTATATGATATAGATTCATAAATTCATATTATTGTTACTGTTCATTGTTATTCTTTTTGTTTCAATTTCCCTAGACTAAGGATTGGCTATTTAACAGGTCCAAAACCACTTATTGACAGAATAATTCTGCACATGCAAGCCTCAACCATGCACACCAGCACTTTCTCTCAGGTAATATATTACCTTCTTAGCAATCAGATGGGGCAGTAGCTTTTTTGAAAGGCAACTAATTTTACCTAATTATAATAAATAATATAATTAATGTAAACTTTTTATATTTCAGATTTTGATACTGGAGTTACTTAATAAATGGGGAGTAGAAGGCTTTATGGAGCACATTGAAGGGTAAGCCCTTATGTATATTTCAATTTATGTGCCCATGGCAAAACTTTACATTTTCATGCTCAGTTTATACAGTAAGTTTATTGCTAATCTAGGAATAATTAGAAATAACAGGAAACATACATACATATAGAAGACACAGATGAGATATCACTAGAAAACACAGTAATAGCTCCCTTGTGCTTCTTACTCCCTGTTGCCGTTAATGAGATGCGATCCACAGGGATTCCCTGCAATCTTATGCTTCAAACACATAACATGTACCATTGCACTTTCTAACATTTTCCATCCTATTCATATATTAGGTACTATTAAATTAGAGCATACACCCTGCGCAACTATATGTGCAACTCAAAAGGGATTCCAAAACCCAAATTAAACAATATGGGTATTATATTCAGTGTGCGCTTCCTAAATGAGCAAAGATATTTAATCTAGCCCGTTCTCCACACGCAGAGTCTCTTTGGGAAACACGTTGTGTCTTTGGATATCAGTTAACTCCTCTTATCTCCCACACCTCCACGATCCTCAAAGACACAAAAAGAATACTTTGTGTAGTTCTACGATGTTAATGAGCATTTCCCTGCTAAAGAATGTACTCACAGGATTCCACTGATCACACAGGCAGATACGTTTCCAGGTGTCGGGTTCTCTCGCTCGTAGTGCAGTTTGCTGCTGTCTGTTCCACTTGCCCACGATCTTCCCTTCACTTCCTGATTGCTTCAAACAAACTACTGATCTCCAGGAGGGTCAGTCACAGAACTCTGTGGGCTGGAAAACGTTTTCGAGCAACAACAAAAAAAGGAGCTCAGAAGAATTTGATTAAGCTTTATTATAACAAATGCATAAAGCACTGCATATCTTGACAGCGCTATATAAATAAATGATGATGATGATATCCAGACTTACATTTAAAACTGGAAATTTCGGCCTAACGCGTTTCGTGAGAATCTCACTTCCTCAGAGGCTCCTGTCCAATCCATTGGAGCAATCCTATAGTACTCCCCTTAAATAAGTTGATTGGTCAAATTCATTGCTTAATTAATTGGTTAATTAAATCCATCCAGTTAGGTTAAAAAGTCAATAAATAAATAAATACACATAAATATCAATAAAATGCAAAATTACAATTCATAAAAAGCAGTTTATATCCAGCTCGATATTTAAGCCAAAGGGCACCAAAGTTTTCAGTGTTTAAATCCACCTTGTTTCTTCTTGGGATATTATTTGTGTATTGTTTCCACCCCTCCAACCTTTTGATTTATTGGAAATACCTATTACTTGTAAATAGCTCGGATCACTGAATATATTATATATTTGGTACTACCCTCTTCAAAATCACCATTATTCTATCTTCTTATTTTGCTGTGTAGTACTAATGGAAATCTTTGTGTTCCAGTCTGTCCCCAAATTTTGTCTAGAATCAGGACAGGCACTTTGACCATTGAGTTTTTTCTAAGATGTACTTATTGTATATTATTTCTTATTATTATTTTGTATAGCATACAAAGTTGCTTCTTCATATACTGTATAAAGTGTATTATAACTTGTTCTCTATATGATACAATGTATTTTGTTTGTACACTTTGTTTGTACTTTAAGAATTGTTTATAGTCATTCCTAATTTCCTAATAGTGTCTGCATTATAGAAATGCAAAGTGGAGAAGTAATTATTTATGATGCTTCCTTAATTCCAGATATACAGATGAAGCCACTTGGATTTGTGAGTTAAATGCGTCATGACTCGGGCTTAATTGAAGAAACTGTGTTATCTAAAGTCATCTTAACTCATTTAATGCATTTTACCTTTTCATTAGCATACCAAAGCACCATTGTTCTCAATGGTGAATGCTTTAATTAGATGGGATGTTGTGACACAACTTTCTGTGTTAAGTGGGATAAATGCGATATCTGTGTTTAGTTATTCTGTGTCAAACACACAAACCAAAGTGGCTGCATCTGTAATATGGAAATGCACAGTGATTTATCTTGTCTGCTTATAATATTTTATGTTCCTTTCAGTGTAAAAAAGTTCTACAAGACTCAACGTGATTCAATCCTTGCTTCTGCAGATAAATGGCTAACAGGTTAGTTTACTGAATGGGTTTTCAGGTACAATAGTGCCCCCCATGCCACCACTGGGATGGCCTTCCCTCATTCTTAACATTTTTGCACTTTTACATTGGCAAGGAGGGACCAAATTACTAATGTAGAGAGCTCAATTGCACTCCATGTAGTAGAAGAGACAATTTTCCCACCAAAAAAACCTGAATGGCACTTAAAAGGATTCTGTCAGGTTTTTCATGGTGTTGTTTTTATTTCTACAATTCTGTTTACATTACAAATAATTCACTCTACCATATAAAATTTAATTTCTAAACCAACCAATGTATTTTTAGCTGTAATACTGTTGTGTAGGCTGCCATATGAGGCCATTGTGCCTGACCCTGTGCTTTCAGAAAGAGCCAGCTTATCACAATAGAACTGCTTTCAGACAACCTTTTGTTTCTGCTACTTGGGACTTGGATTTTTACTTTTCAGTGCTATTCTTATATCTACATACAGCAATGCATGTGGTGTGCTAGGGAGCTGTTATCATGTTACCTTCGCATTGATTTGGGGGTCATTATGCATTGGAACAGACTGTGAGAATGGTAGACAGATGACAGATGAGATAATACTTCAACTTAAAGGAGAAGGAAAGCTACCGAGGCAGTTTATTGCCAATAGATTGGGCACTATTGGACACAATAGTGCAAGCTAGAATGCTATATTTATTCTGTAGAATGGTTTACCATACCTGAGTGAATAGCTCTAGAAACTTTCTCTGTTCGTTTAGGATAACAGCTGCCATATTAGCGCCGTGACATTTCTTGCCTGAGTCTCTGCCTGCTCCCTCATAGCTCTGGGCTCAGATTACATTAGGGAAGGGAGAAGGAGAGAGGAGCAAACTGAGCATGCCCAAACCCAAGCCCTAGAGGTTTAATCTGAAAACAAAGTCTGATACCGAAGCCCATGTGTACGCAATAGAAGGACAGGAATGCTGTGTTTCTTTTGACAGAGGAGAGCAGCATTATTTTGAGAGTTTAATCGTGTATTTATGTAGACTTTTCTGATAAAGCTTACTTAATATTAGCCTTTCCTTCTCCTTTAATAAGACAGATATATCAGGTGTTTATGTCTTATGTATTTCTGTTTACTGTTAGCCGTCTTCTAAAATAGCAATGTTGATCCAGTTAAGAAATGATTTATTACTTGACACGTATCTAACTTCAAATAACCCAGAAACACTTTTTCATGTTCAGCAGCTATATGCAGTTAAAATAATGTCTCGCCGTTTAGTCTAGCCCTTCATTTTTAAATGTGATTTATTTGGCACATAATGATTCGAGTAACTCTGGCCATATGCACACGTTAGCACACATGCATATGCACCTCCAGTGCTGAACATAACTGGATGTCACTAACAAAAGCAGTTTGTCCCTGGTCAGATGAATAATAGAAGGTTAGGGAATCTAGAGGTTAAACTTAATGAACTAAGCTCCTACACATGGTAAATCATATGGCAGACATTCTTTTAAAACGTTATTCTAGGGCTTTATTTGCAAATAGACTCTCTGGGACCGTATCCTATGTAGATAAAAATAACTAGAAATATTGATATTGCTATTGGTGCCCACCATCAAACTTCCCCCCCCCCACTGGTTCCTTAACTGGAATATCATTATGGGCTGGGCTGCCTTGCATTTGCCACACTACTCTTTGCACAATAAAAATCTGGTGCAGAGCAAATCAATGCCCCAGACCCATGCACTGTAAATGAACATTAAGGAGTCTAATTTTGTGCCCCTTAGTTCTCTAGCACTTTTATCTGGAATCACTCATGCCCCATAGGTCAGCAGTACAAGAGGAAAGTCTATATTAGTGTACCAGTGCAGAGCCCATATTTGTGTACAGGTATGGGACCTATTATCCAGAATGCTCAGGTTTTCTGGATAATGGATATTTTTGTAATTTGGATCTTCATGTCTTAAGTCTACTAGAAAATCATTAAATAAACCCAATAGGCTGGTTTTGCTTCCAGTTAGGATTAATTATATCTTAGTTTGGATCAAGTGTAAAGTAGTGCTTTATAAATACAGGGAAATTGTTTTTCAAAATTTGGATAAAATGGAGTCTATGGGAGACTTCCTTTCTGGATAAGGGGTTTTCGGATAACAGGTCCCATACCTGTATCAACAGCACAAAAAATGGAGCCAGACATACCCCCATATGTAATAAAAGACACTAAGTTTGCACAGGAGCAGTAACCCATACCAACCAAAAATATGTTTGCTTTTAGACAAGTGACTAGTAAATCCTTCCTGCTGATTGGTTGCTTTGGGTTACTGCTCCTAGGCAAATTTAGTGCCTTTTATTACATAACCCCCTTAGTGTATAAACAGCACAAAAAAGGATACACAATTGTATTCTGCAAAACATTTAAAACAATTGCTGTTATACCAGCAGAACAACCACAGAACCCATACTTATTAGGCAGCGAAAGCCAAAAATCCATACTGGTGTGCCTGCAGAAGGACAGTGACTCCTAGCATTAAATGACTTTGTGATTCCCAACATTAAATGACTCGGTGACATCCAGTGCATTAGATCCACTTTTTAATTTAATCTGGTAATTATAACATTTTAAATGACTGTTCCAATTGCAGTTTTGGAGACATTAGGGCAACGTTCTTCCTTTATGGTCTTAAAGAAAGGTTGGTAGTAATGTTTGTTCATAGGAATGCTGCCATGAATAATGGCTAGGACAATTTTGCTATCACTGCTTCAGAGTTGCCTGAAATATTTTTTTAAATCTTTTATGTGGATTTTTCTCAGAAATATGTATTAAATTGTATTTTTTTAATCTAACAGGTTTAGCAGAATGGCACAGCCCTTCAGCAGGCATGTTCTTGTGGCTTAAGATCAAAGATGTGCCGGATACCAATAAAATGATCATGCAGAAAGCAATGAGTAAAGAGGTAAGTGATGGAAACATGTTTCATTCGTGTTACTTAGTTGAATACAGAGAGTTTTTGTGAATTCCTTAAGAGTATAAAGAATTGAGAAAATAAATAGATCTACATATGTAGACAAGTCAGTCAGTATGAAACCACTTTCCTATTTTTGTGCTGTTGCTGTAGTGTATGCCTATGCTGATTCTGATTATAATGGTCCTACACTTTAACAAAAGGAGCTTATGTGAATTGCTTTAGGTTGGGATGCAAATACTGTTAACAATGTAACACCAATTTTGGGCAGTTGCCAGAACATTCATAGTACAGATGGAGCTGGTTTGTGCTCTACTAAGGTTAAGGAACACCTGACATTATTTATACATTAATAACCTATTGTTTTTAACATACATTGGCCAATCCTATGGTATCCAACTGAATGACCTGTGGGCCCCCTGGTTCGGATACCATACAAACAGGACACCCCATTGTTTTGCTTGTATTTGGCAGACAGCCTATAGCAAGTAGGAATTACAGGGAGTGAAGAGAAGCACAAATTTCCAGAATAAGTCCACTAGATAAATTATTTAGGATGGTCTGACAGAGCATTGATGGTGGGGGGGGGGGAGGTGCAGGTTGTGGCTGGGATGGGGGAGAGGACTCTCTGGGGGGGGGGTCTGCAGGTCTGTAAATCATGTTAAGATGGTGTGCAGGGTCTGATATATATATATTAGTCATATGTGAATAAAGAGAAAGAACTGACCCATGAGATTGCACCACCCCATCCCACAATCCAGTCACTCAGTGAATAAACTTAAAACATAACTTGTACTAAATAAACATAAAAATCTAAGAAAAACATTAAAATAAACGGAACGGAGCAGGGGATGGAAGGACCATAAGTAAGGGGTTGATATCTGTGCTGGTAAAAATGGGTCTCAGACCCGCCTAGTAAGTTTTACATCAGAACACACAGTAGGCTGGGAGTTGCAAACAGACCCTTTCAATAGGTTTAGCTTCCACCAGAGAACTGGGAGGGTTGCTATGCGGGTGAAGGGGTTGGTGAGTGACAGAAAACATATGGGTAGACCAGTTAATGCGCTCTCGTAACTGATTGATTGTACCTTGATATAGGCGCGCACTACAGCCAGGCAGGCTAAATTTCAGCGCATATCTTTCTGTCGCTTAGTCACCTAGTCCCTACACGCAACCGGGAGTGGTGCAATGTGGGTGAAGGGGAGGTTGACCAACTGCACTATAAAGGGATATCCTTAGACTATTACAGCAGCAGGTTTATGCACTGTGTGTACAGGTGTAAACCCATTAGGCGGGTCTGAGACCCACTCTGAAGTATAAGGTGTGCTATCACACTACAAAGGGATACCCTTAGGCAACTGCTGAAGCCGATCTGTGTACTGATGGAAAACTTACTAGGCGGGTCTGAGACCCATTTTTACCAGCACAGATATAAACCATAAACCCCTTACTTATGGTGCTTCCACAGTGCCGTAACTAGAGGGGGACGGACCCTGGTGCTTGACGGGCCCCGCCCCCCTCCATACATGCCGGATTTCAGTGGCGAGCGGGCTGCCAGGGGGCCCTGAAGGGGTGCGGGCCCTTGTCCGCTCGTACCCCCTGCTCCCCCGGTAGTTTGGCCACTGTGCTTCCATCTCCCTGCTCTTCCCTTTATTTTAATGTTTTTCTTGGATTTTTATGCTTATTTATTAAAAGTTATATTTTAAGTTTATTCACTGAGCGACTGGTTTGTGGGATGGGATGGTGCAATCTCATGGGTCAGTTCTTTCTCTTTTTTCACACAGGTCTGTAAATCAGCTACCTTGTCTTACATTATATCAATAGTCTGGCCCACCAATGCATAGAAAGGGACAGACATACACTGCTTTCAATAGCTATACATATACAAAGAACTTTGTGATGAATGTATATTGCAAAGTTGCTTAGAATTAGGTTTTATTAGGCAAAGAAAAATGTTTTTTCGGCTGACATTCACTTTAATATTTTTTCTGTTCTCCAATTACCACACTACCATAATGTATTCTAACAGTGCATTCTGAGTTCTAGGTAGAGAATATACTTATTAAGTAATAACATGGTTAAACACACCTATGTAGTTCAAACTGGTAGCAGGTTTGCTTGATACAGTGCCCTTAGCTGGCATAAACACAAATCAATTTCATAAGTAAATGCCTGGCTTTTATTTACTATTGTGATTTATACTTACAGATTCTTCTGGTTCCTGGATCAGCATTTAATTTAGACAGCGCAGATTCAAGTTCATATGTAAGAGCCTCTTTCTCACTGTCCTCTCCGGAGCAGATGGATGAAGTAAGAAAAGAGAATTAATATTAATTTATGCATAGGTGCTGCTCTAATATAATTTATTTGATTTCAGCAGAGCTAACAATATCCTTCTAATATATGAAAGGATACAGTCATGTTCAAGTTTTGGCACCCTTGGTCAAATGGCATATTTTCTGTGTATTCCACTAGCTGCATTTATGCTTGTTTCATGATAGTTTGCCCTTTATATATAAAGAACACAAGTTCTGTAGGGAACAACCTATGGGTCATATAATTACTGCTCTGTAAATTGGGTGGGGGTTGTATTTAACAATGTATTTTCTGCTCTGAAACATTTTTATTGGTAATTAAAAGAACATTAACATCAAAAAATTAAAGTGATTTTAAGAAATGAATAAATAATGTAGTGTTGCCCTACACTAATAAAACTGGTGTGTAATCTTCAGAATCTGTTCTATAGTTTATATAAACAAGCTGCTGTGTAGCCATGGGGGCAGCCATTCAAGCACAGGATACACAGTAGATAACAGATAAGCTCAGTAAGATCCTATTGTATACTATTGAGTGTATCTGTTATCTGCTGTGTATCCTGTGCCTTTTCTCCTTTTTCAACTTTTAGTGTCTGCCCCCACAGCTCCCCAGCAGCTTGTTTATATAAACAATAGTATATGTTCTAAAGCAAACACACCAGTTTTACCAGTGCTGGACAACAGTACGTTATAGTTTAGTTACTTTAAAACACTTTGATTTTATGGTGTTACTGTTCTCTGATCCCTGTCTGTGTTTCAAATGAGGGGTGCGCATGTACTGTGTCCGAAGCACAGTAGGAGGTGGACAGCCAATCAGAGCCCTGCAGTCACACAAGCACAGCCAGGCTTCAGTTTCCTATCAGGTCCTGCTAGCTGCTGATTGGTTCCTGTCCTACAGTACAGTTAACTGAGAGCCGCCGGCTCCCCTGCACAGCCTGGGAATTCAGGGAGCAGGAAGTGGAAGAGAAGGGAGGGATTATTAGAGTTTTTGCAGAGATATTCAATAAATCAGCCTAAAACACTACTTTTTTTTAAGCATAATTCTTCTATATCTAAATGAGTATAATGCACTGGTACATTATTTATATACAAAAATATTTTTTTACACAAAATGTCTCCTTTAACAATTTCAAAATGTATTATACAAGCACTGAAATCTAGGCAGAAGTACGTATTTTATTTGTTATAAACCCCTTCCATTAAGTAGGAGGTTGAGTTAACCTTAGGGTACATAAATCAACAAAGTGAATTATAACTGGTTAAAGAATCACTTGCTATGACCTATAAAGTGACTTCCAGTCTGGAATTCCTCTGTGTTCTCTAGCCAGACATTCAAGTTGAAATTAAAGTTTATTATACAGTATAAAGATTCACGCCAAAGCTGGTTAGTTGTTACTAAGTAAGCAGAGCTGATCATGTTAATGTTTGTCATGCAAAATGTCGTAGCAACGATAAAAATAATGCTGTTAATACAGTTTGATTTATGTTGAAATGATTGTTAGACTTTAAATTGTTGACACTGTGATTTTCTGGTTTAGGGTTTGAAGAGATTGGCATCCGTCATTATTGAAGAAAGAGAAGCAAGAGGCTAAAGGCTAAATCTGCATTCAGGAGGCAATCAAATCTTAAAGGGATACTGTTGTCACTATAAAGAGTGTTTATTTCTGCCTGACAAAATGGTATAATTTTGTTTGATTATCTTGACTGTACAAAAATCGGTTGTTATATAGCAGGAGAACTAAAGCTTAACTAAAGCAGTTGGCTAGAAATGTTGTACATTATGTTTTGGACTTGTTAACCTGCCCAAGGCAACCACAGCCCTTTAGCAGTAAAGATCTGTGTCTCCAAAGATGCCCCAGTAGTTCCCCATCTTCTTTTCTGCTGATTCACTGCACATGCTCTGTGCTGCTGTCACTTACTGAGCTTAGGGACTGACTCACAATATACAATATATATATTCAATATACACAATATAAAGCTGATTAGTAATTAATACAGATAATTACAACATGGCAGCACAGAAACCAGTGCAATTAGAAATGGAATTAAATACAGCTGCTCAGAGCCCACTGAGCATGTGAGTGTCACAGACACTTTTCAAGATGGTGACCCCCTGTGACAAGTTTGAAGTCCTGGATCATTTCTGCTATTGAGAAGCTGAAACTTAAGGCTGGTGCAATACGTTCAGTATATAAAATATGTCATGTTTAGAATGGACAATACACATACCTTATTGCAGTCTACTATAATATTCTGAGATCCCCAGAGTCTCCATGTGAAGCTGCTAGATGCATCACTTAAATTATTTATTGAATAAGCTATAAGAATATGAATCCTTTTTAATAAACTTGTGAAAAATAGCTCCTTTTTAACTGTAATATTTAGGTATAATATTTAAATAATACAACATAGCAGCTGAGACATCATAAAGCGCAACCTTTACTGACAGAATAATAAATAAAAAAGTTATATTGGTAAAAAGATGTGTGATTTTCATTCCCTAGTGAAACTTGATATGTATATTCATGTATGTATATTTAGTATGAAGAGAAGAGTGATATTGGCGGAACTAAAGAACCAAATTACATTTTCTTATTTGCAAAAGGGCTGCTGGCTATGGGAGTGGCTTGGATGAAGCCAATGTCATAAAAAGAACAATTAATTTATGCAACTATTACTCTTACTTGTTTTAGTTCCTGTTTAAGGCACTGTGTTGAAGAGAAAAGAAAGCAAGTGTGGAGCTGTCAAGCCATTTTAGAATTCTTTCCTAGACCCCTATTCCATTCACTGATGAAGAATACTGTGACCGGCAGCTAGGCCATAAATATATATATATATATACTTAGTTATCAGCACTTTTCAATGGCCTGTCATATTTGGTGTAACCATATGCACACTCACAAAGAGGAATTGATCAATGCACAGTCCCTGTTTTGCAAGTGATTTATTCTGTGAGTGTATACAATAAGAACAAATGACTGTGCTTCCATACCCTCATCAAGGTTAAAGGGTGGTTCACCTTTAAAGGAGAAGCAACCCCAAAAATTTAAAAGCCCTACCTCCCCTCAGCCTAAGCGTTACCCCGGGCAAATGCCCCTAACTCTTTACTTGCCGCTCCATGCATATTCTGTCCAGCGTAGTTCACGGGCGCCATCTTCTTCTCTTCAGTAATCTTCGGAATGACACCAGCGGAGTGGCACATGTGCAGTTGGGGCAATTTTCTGTTCCGCGACAACTGCGCATGCACCAAAACTCCGAAGCTTGAATCTGCACCGAGGAGTAAGTAAAAAGTTAGTGGCATTTGCCCGGGGGAAGACGTAGGCTGGAGAGGAGGGGGGTCTATGTGGGGTAGGGGGTTGTTCTCCTTTACGTTAGCTTTTAGTATGTTACAGAATGGCTCTTTCTAAGCAACTTTTCAATTGATGTCCATTTTTTTTTTTTAATTATTTGCCTTATTCTTCTGATTCTTTCTAGCTTTAAAATGGGGGTCCATTTGAAAAACAAATGCTCTGTAAGGCTACACATTTATTGTTATTGTTACTTTTTATTAGTCATCTTTCTGTTCAGTCCTCTCCTATTCATATTCCAATCTGTTATTTGAATCAATGCATGGTTGCTAGGGAAATTTGGACCCTGGCAACAAGATTGCTGAAATTGCAACCTGGAAAGCTGCCGAATTCAAAAACCACAAATACTGTCATAGAAAATGGAAACCAATTGCAAATTATCAGAATATCACTCTCTACATCATACTAAAAGTTAATTTAAAGATGAGCAACTCATGTTTTACCAATGTATTACCAAACTGTTGTAGCTTTTCTCCCCTATAAATTTCTCCCCTATTACCAGATTGATATTTAGACAAACTAAGCAGAATATCTAAAATACAAAGAGGCTATAAGAGCACTCCAGAGATAAATATTAGTTCTACTAACTGGAGAAAATAGCCACACACACATAAAAAGCCACTATACAGTGGTACACCTCATATGATGCTCCTAAATCTTTACCTATGATCAGTTTTGCACAGGCTGGAACCTTCCTACCTGGTTTCAATTTCTCGAGAAAAGTGTCTGTTGACCAATGCACTGCTCTTACAAGCTCATCATGTGTAATATATGAGAAAATTTAATATTACTCTTTAATATAAGGATATTAAAAGGTACTGACAGATAAATGGACTCCTCATTAACTCCTATTTTGATGCAGGGGTCGTATCCTTTATATAAAAATGAAAGACTATGTCTTGGTCCATTACCTATACTATTCTTTCGTTGACCAGGGTGTTTCTATCTGTGACCAGTCAGCAGCAGCATTTGTGATATCACACATTTGTGTGTCTGGTCCATCCATAAAACTGTTGTCGTATTTGTTCTCAGTGGCAGAGATGATTGTGTAAAGGGAAAGAAGAACATATGAAATGTACAGGGAAAAATGTGTCCCCTACTGTAAAACATAAGGATATTAGAAGCCACTTGAGTTCTATGGCCATATAAAGGCACAAGGCCAAGTGTTATTATACAGGTCATGTAAGTCTAATATCTATCTAATAAGGGTGCATTATTTCAACAGATCATGTGACACTAAGCGCTGTCTATATAAGAATGTATTTTACTGTATATCTGAGGCAAGAAGAAGTATACATTAATAATCACTGCCGTTGTGCAATTCCTGCAGCTTTTACTCTCCTAACTTTCTGCTCAAATTCTGTTTTTATTATACAAAAGGGCAAAGCATAAGGTCAATGTGTGTTTTTTTTTTTGTTTTTTTAAATAGGAATGATTTATAAGGAAAAGTGTCAAAGTAACAGATATTGCCCCTTAGAGAATAATAAAATCCTTGTGGGGGCCTCTCTGTATCTCAGTGTATATTCTAGTCCAGCGTATGAAATACCTGTCATTATTGTGATGAATTGAGTTATATTATTGTGCATGTTCCTATTACCTCCTCAGTTGCTTATTTCCATTCTTTAGGGTCAGCAACAGCAGGAAATAAATATATTCCCTCTGTGTACACATTTGAAGAAATCACTTAAAGAAAAGTATCTTTGGATAAAAAGCATTTTGATCACAATTGTAAGTATTTATATTGCAAAGTGATTGCCTGTTGCTGACACAACAGGGCCTGGGGTATTCCGAATAAGGGATATTTCCATAATTCCATAATATACTTTAATTCTACTAAAAATCATTTAAACATTTATAAAACCCAAGGAATGTTTTGTCTCCAATAAGGATTAATTAATATCTTAGTTGGACTCAAGTACTGTTTTGTTATGACAGAGAAAAAGAAAATCATTTTTTAAAAATAGAATTATTTGATTAAAAGGGAGTCTATAAAGGAGATAGACTGTAATTTGCAGCTTTCTGGGTAATGGGTTTCCGGATAACAGATCCCATACTTTACTGGGAATAGTGCTTCCCGTTGTAACTAATGACAAACAATTTGATGGGACCATCAGGCAACAGAATGTGTTGAGAGCCATATTTCACACTTTCCTTTGAATATGTTTTAGCCAAAGTTCTGGGCCAGTGAACATTTTGCTTAGACAGCAGACACTATTTGTTGCAGGTACATTGCCGTTAATCAGTACTTCCCCACCCAAGCAAAGAACTCTACAGATTGCAATAATAAACTTTTATTCATTCACATCATTAATTGTGGTGTAACAGTTCCTTTACTGGTGTTGTAACTCAGCTATTGGTGAGTCATTTAGGCTAAGTGCAATGTTATCCAGAAGATGGCAGGCTTACATTACAATGTGCCTTGCACAGTTTCTACTATTTAGCATTATTCTAGAGAAATATCTGAAAGCAAAGATGGAAATTCTGTTAATCATGTCTTAAACAACAAACTATAGGGAGCTGCTCTGAGCTTATTGGACTGCTTTTAATCAATTCAGACTTTTAGAGGTTTTCCGAAAAACTAAAATTTTTAGAGGTTTTCAAGGTACCGGTGCATAATTTTAGTGCTTTTTTTTTTGTTTCTACTTTTTATATTCAGATCTTTTAATAAATTCCATGACATTTATGGTTTTAGAGAATGTGAGTTTAGTCGTGATTTCCCAAACCTCTAAAATAAGAATGTTGATAAATAAGCCTTCACGGTTTACAAATTCTTCTGGCTTGAGTATTTTTCTGCACCAACTATACATTTGTTGAAGGAAATGGTAACTCTGGCCTACTGTGTCCTATAATAATGTATCAGATTCTAAACAAATCTAGGTACTTGGTAGTGAGAATGGTTGCTAAAATTAGTATTTTTATTTTTCTATTGAAAGAGTTATTCACTGGAAACGTTTAATGTTGTAACAGCTTTCAGATACCCATCAGTGGTACTTTTCCAGTTAATAGTGAATTTGGCAATAAATCCTGTTTCAGTGTCATCTATTAAAATAATTGGCAACCTGCTGTGGAGGTAAGACAATTGCAAGCGTTTTGATATATAGGTTTGTATAAATATTGTAATTGTCTGTACATGTCACGACCGGCACCCACTACCAGAACAGATGCCAAGCACCCTGGTCTCGGCTTCACCAGTAGTGTGACCACCGTTGGGCTTCGGGAGGAGCTCTCAGCTTACTTGGGTGCCACCTGGACTTAACGAGGGGAACAAGGCGAGATGTTCTGGCTGGCAAAGGGGCACGGCTGTTAGCAGAGTCTTTTGGGCCGAAGGTCACAGTACAAATGGAGCAGGCTAAGGAATCGTCAAAACAGGCTGGGTCGAGGCAGGCAGATATCAAGAATTGTCAGGCAGGCAAGGGTCAAAACCGGGTAATCAAACAGATGGGGTCAGGCAGAAAGAGTAGTCGAGATGCAGGCAAAGGTCAGGATTCGGATATCAGAATTGTCAGGAACAGTCAGGGATCAAAACCGGAATAACAGACACAAGTTTCACAGGAACAGACAGCACAAGGCTTCAGGAACCACAGAATCAAGATTCTATCACGGGCACTGGATGGGAGTATGAATGGGCCTTAAATACATTCAAATTTCACGCCAAAACGTGTGCCAATGTGCGCTGGCGCAATCACACCAGCGCGCCTGAACCCTTAAGAGGTGCGCCCTAAGGATCAAAGATGGCGCTGGCTCCGGCGACTAAGAACCACGCGCCAGGTGTCCCCGCCGCACAGGTAGTTTTGTTACAGTACAGTGTGTTTAACAAACTAAACCAAGAGGATTTTGTAGTTTTATAGTGAAGATTAATGATGAGCAAATTTTTTTGCCAGGCATGGATTTGTGGCGAAATTCTGCATTACGCCATCAGCAAATTTTTTTTTATGAAACTGCCAGAAAAAAAATTTGCATCGACAAAAATGTTAGCATAAGATAAAATGCCTATTGTCTTTAATGCATTTGGACAAAAAAAGTCACTGAGACAAAAAAGTCGCCACATGAAAAAATGCCCAGTGGGGGGGTCATTTATAAACTTCACGCAAAGCAGATTGGTTCGCAAAGTGAATACATTTGCCCTGTGCATGGTTATATTTATAAAGCTGAATAAGTGTGGTGCAAACAGAATTGCAAATTTTTTTTCACAATGCGAATGTCTTTAAGAGCTTTTTAAATATGTCAAAAATGCGTCAAATTGCTAATATTTATGCACACACTCTGCAACTGCATTGCACCACAACTTTGGTGGCGGTGAAAATATTCGCAAAACAGTTTCGCAAAGTGCGTTACTGTCAACGCTATTTTCATGTGCGTGCAAACTCCCGTCTCATTTGCGCGCCATTTGCTAAAAATTTATTCAAAATGCGAATTTGCAAAAACCGGAAAGACGGGCAGAGCAGTGCAATATATTAGCATTCAGGAAAAAATATGGGCAATACAACCATTTGCGAATATATATATGCGCTGTGTGAACTATAGAAATGACCCCTTGACTTTAATGCATTTGGAGTGAGAAAAATTTGTCATGCACGTAAAAATGTAGCGGTTTCACAAATTTTTCAGCGAAATGGGACAGATTCGCTCATCACTAGTGAAGTTTTAACAATTAATTTCACACACACACACACAATGTATTTATAAATTGTGTGACATATCAGTTTATATCTTATTAGTTTTAATTTTACTTGTTTACTTCCAAAACAAACATTTTCTGCACTTACTGTAAAGCTGGCCATAGGCGATTCGTAAGATTTTCGGAACGTGTGCGGAGAGTCCCGTCATTTTTCGTCCGGCGGAGATCGGTCGTTTGGCCGATCGGACAGGTTAGAAAATTTCTGTCGGCTGCGGGTAATATCTCTGCGTGTATTGCCGATCGTACAATTTTCAGTGGGAGACTGTCACTAGCTTTGTCTATCGTATGATTGCTGTCAGGGGCAGAACATCGGCTGATCTGTTCTTTAACTACTTTATTTGGTCGGAATGGTTAGACTTTGATCTGAATGGTTAGTGGCAGGTCGGGAGATGGGAAAGTCCGATCGTACATTGATTCGTACGATAGGATCTTTGCGTCTCTGGCCAGCTTAAAGGTGGCCATAGACACACAGATCCGATCGTACGAATCGAGGATTCGTACGATTTTCGGATCGTGTGTGGCATGTGCCGACTTCTTTCTTCCGGCGGAGATCGGTCGTTTGGTCGATCGGTCAGGTTTGATTTTGACCCGACCGATCCCGCCGGAGCTCATGGCACATCGTAATCTGATCGTTCGGCCGTACGGCCGAACAATCAGATTACCCCCGATATAGCCATGCCTGTTAATGGCATATCGGGGAAAGATCCGCTCGTTTGGCAACATCGCCAAACGAGCGGATCTTTGCATCTATGGCCACCTTTAGTCTCAGTCAGGTTGGACAGACTAAATCTTAAACAAATCTGCAGTGTGAATTAGATTCGGTTTGGGATTCGGCCAGGATTAGGCCTTTTTCAACAGGATTCGGATTCGACTTTTTGTGACAAAACAAGGAAGTAAAAAATGTTTTCCCCTTCCCACCCTTAATTTGCTTAAGCAAATTAGGATTCGAGTTCGATATTCGGCCAAATCTTTCGCGAAGGATTCGGCCGAATCCAAAATAGTGGATTCAGTGCATCCCTAGAATTAGTACATAAAATGCAGAGGGGAAAGTGCTGCTCAGTAGGCTGCCGCTGACACGAGGCATAATGACACGCTCCATGAATCCAGTCTTCAGGTTTCAGCAGTGCTCATTTGCAGGATATTTTCAGAGCACACCAGCTGGATGTTCCAGGATTACACAACCATAGCAACACAGGCTTCACTGGAGACATCCTGGAAAAACGCACCTTGCTTACAAAAGAAGGGAACCCAGGTAATGATAAGGCACCAATAATGCAAATTATTGACATGTAACCTTTGACCCTGCAGGTGTTGCAAAAAATGCAAGTGTAAGAACCCCTATATCCGAACAAATGCTGGAGGGCTTAAGGGATATCTCAGATGTCTAAAGGTTTATTTTTGTTTTGTTCTTAAATATTATTGGATCGTTCTGTAATGTGTACTTCTATCAACAACATTGCTCTTTATCGAATTATAGCGTTCAAGGCAACTGCCTTCTTGTCCTAACTGTCTGGTTTCTCATTTACAGATTATGCTGTCATTTTAGTTTGCAATGAGACCAAATACATACTCCCCCCCCCCTTCAAAATTATAGGTTAATGTGCTCATTGTCAACTCAGGCAGAAAAGCAGATGCTTTATACTGAGAGGCCTTCAATGATGTAGCGTTTGCACTAATCCCTAGGGAGCAGGAATTCATATTTGTAGGACACATATAGGTGTTTGCCTGTTACTGCATAGTCCTTGTATATCCAAGGTCACTGCACATAAAAATATACTGCTCTGCACGAGCTCTATGAAAAGCTTCAATCGCCAGACTGATTAGTTACAGCAAATGGAATTAAAAAGCACTATTGGTATGATCTGACAAATATTCATCTCATACAAACAGCAAATGGCAGCAGAAAAAAAGCAATAGGCTTCGACAAACATCAGAATTAATGCTTCAAGCAGCTAGAGTTTCAAGGGAAGTTTGATCAATTGGATTATACTAAACATGAAGGGGCAGATTTACATAGGGTCGAATATCGAGGGTTAATTAACCCTCGATATTCGACTGCCGAATGTAAATCCTTCGACTTCTAATATCCAGTCGAAGGATTTACCGCAAATAGTTCGATCGAACGATTAAATCCTTCGAATCGTTCGATTCAAAGGATTTTAATCCATCGATCGAACAATTTTTCTTCGACCAAAAAAACATTAGAAAGCCTATAGGGACCTTCCCCATATGCTAACATTGCATTTCGGTAGGTTTTAGGTGGCGAAGTAGGGGGTCCAAGTTTATATTTAAAGAGACAGTACTTCGACTATCGAATAGTCTAATGATTTTTAGTTCGAATCGTTCGATTCAAAGTCGTAGTCGAAGGTTGAAGTAGCCAATTCGATGGTCGAAGTAGCCAAAAAAAAACATTAGAAATTCAAAGTTTTTTTTATTCTATTCCTTCACTCGAGCTAAGTAAATGGACCCTGAAGTGTTTTATCTACTGATAAAATGGTTTGTGCTGGGTTAATCTGTTTTTTTTCTGGAATTCTGACAGTTTCAAGTGATCAGTCGATGAAGCTAAGGTGAACGCACTTGCAAACATAGTTAGAGTATTTATGGTTTGACCAGATTTATAATTCTAAACCATCGTTAATAACCCCTTGCAAAAATACAGTATGTATTTCGTACTGAATCCATATACTGGGCATTTTTTTTTAATAAAGGTATTTTATTATTAATATCTTGAAATAACTTCAAATCTTTCTAATACTAACTTTTATTAAATAGTTAGCCATGTACAATAACCTATAGCAACCAATCAGATGTTTTAGGCATTGATCGCTTTCCAGCAGCATCTAATAGTAAATAAAAATGTGTTTATATGTAGAGGTGTTTATTCACTTTTAGGGTAATCATTATTATTATTTACATAGTGTCATTGGCTCCCGCAACATGGGAGTACTCTGTAAATATGCTATGTACTGTGTAAAGAGAACTGGTATACAAACACAAGAATGACATCTACTGTAACTGAAGCAAATACACATTGCTGGATTTGCATATGGGGGAAGGTCCCACTCAAAATCACTTACAATCTAAAAGTGAAGGAGAGTGAGAACAAAAGTGTGGGTGACCTACACTGTATGTAGTGGTAAAGGTGTTGTTAGTCTAACTATTAGCAATTATTCTAGAGTGAAAATCAGTAAACCACTAATTAGTGCGCGTGGGAGAAGAGGATTATGAGAAGTGGGCAAGTGGTTGTGGGCTTAAATTGCAAAGTTGGATAGAGAGGTTTTAAGAGAGCATTTGACAGTCTTGGGGCTTTGCAAATGTCTAACAGTATCGAGAAAAAATTCCAGAGAAGGGTGCAGCATAAGCCCAGAACTCTAATGCAATGCCACAATATTGGGGGCACAGTTCTATTGAGTTCTGTTGCTCCTTGGTGAGCTTATCCTATTGATTGTGAATGGCATTGGTCTTAGCTGCTGAAACAGGGGGACTGTTTCCTCACTGGTTGGGCATAAGCAGATAAAACAGACATACTTGAGGTGGGAGATGGGCAGGGGGGTGGCCAAAGAAGGAGAGAACGGAAAATGGGGGAGGATGTAAAAGAATATACTGAGAAAAGAATGGCAAATAGGCAGTGGGGAAAGAAGGAGAGATTGGTATATGGGGGAGAGGAAAGGGAATAAGAGTATGGGAGAATGGGTAAGGTTGAACATTATATTGGAATTTAATGATAGTATGGTAGTATTTGAGAAGAGGATAAAAATCAACAAATACTCAGGTACACTGGGAATGGAGAATCAAGGTGACAGACAGTGAGGGAGAACAAAAAGGAAGCAGAGATATACCCTGGCAATCTAAGAGAAAACATAAGAGAAGTGTTGAGATGGAGAAGAGAATAATATAAATTAAGTAGCAAATTACAATAAAGAAAGAACAGGCATGGAAAGCGTATGAAAAGACCATAGACATCAGAGGTTGAAAGGTAAATAAAATGGTTTATACTGTGCAAGGTACATGATTACCAAGCAAGAGAGGCAGGCTATGCCTGGTTTTTATAGGGCAGGAGTCCCAACCTTTTTTACCCATAAGCAACATTCAGATGCAAGAAGAGTTGGGAGCAACACAAACATGAAAAATGTTCCTGAGTGGTACAAAATAAGTGCTGTGATTGTCCATTTGGTAGCACCTATGTGGATTGGCAACTTACAGGTTTTTATGCAGAAAAACTTGACTCCAAACCAGAGATTCAAAAATAATCACCAGCTTTGAGGCGGGTTGGTGAGCAAAATGTTACTTATAAGCCGAGGATCACTGTTCTAGGGCAACAAAGCAATGGTGCAGAATGTGAATAGTGCACAACTTTACCCCGTTATACGGCGCTGATCGAAGGAATCACAAGAGACGGTTAAGCTCAATTTTCTTGCGGCTTTATTTGGCACATCTAGTGAACTTCTGGCATAAGATTACATCATAAGATTACTGTCTTTTATATTATTATTTCAATGTATCTTGTACACAAGAATAGGTGGATGATACAGTACTGCATATATGAATATTGAATCAGGAAACACCATAAACTATACATATTTTTTATTGGCAAGTTTGGTAGTATAGGGTTTTAAAAATCAATTATGTTTCCATATTTATAAAAGAATATACTTACATAATATCTCTCTGTATTATAAACATTTTATTTTTAAACATTTAGAACCATATATTTTGTTACAGGAGTAAAATTACACACTAATATAGGCATATTTTGAGATTAAAATGTCCTTAAAAAATGAGCTAGTTTTCCTAGATATTTGATGTTGGAGATAGTTGATGAAATCTATTTTCATGTGTCTACTTTATGAATCCACACCCATAATGGTGAGAAGGAAGCAAGGTTAATTGGCTCTCTTCATGCAAGGGTCAAGAGTCTGATATTGATTGACAGTAAAGGTGGCCATAGACGTAGAGATCCGCTCGTTTGGCGATGTTGCCAAATTGGCGGATCTCTCCCTGATATGCCATTAAAGTGGGCGATATCGGGTTGATCCGATCATGGGCCCTAGGGCCCAACGATCTGGGACTGCATACACGCACAGATGTGTCCGTGATTGGACGGGATTTGTTTAACCTGCCCGATCGAGATCTGGCCGACTTTTGGCCAGATATTGATCGGGGAAGCCCGTCGGATGGCCCCACACATCGGACATCAGTCTCGAGTCGGCAGCTTTTATCAGCCCGTGTATGGAGGCCTTTAGGTTTAATATAGCATTGGGACTCTCTACATGCAGGATTTATTACAAACTCAGTTTTACAAAGTCAGTTATTTTGTTAGAGGTAGTTATTTCAATTAGCAGTTTTGCTAAGAAATGCCTTCACTACAAAAGATACAGTATATTAGATCAGTCACATCAAAATCAGAATCCCATAGTCCTATACTATATAACACCTAAAACATTTAGCACCATCTAAAGTGGACTCTGCTTGTCAGATTCTAATCTTTTATGGTTACAGTCTGACACTGGCAATAATTTAGTAACTGCTGAAATAAATGTTATTGAAATAATAGTAAAATATATGTTCTAAGAACAAGCTTATTTGTATGACTTTTCCAAGCACAACATGGGAAATTGACTTTAGAATAGCAAATTGCTCATGTTACATGCCTCATTGAAATCAGTGAATGTAGCAGATGTAATGCTATACAGTCACATTGCTGAGTAAATAGATTGCACCAGGAAAGATGTTTTACCAAACAGGTGTACTGCTAATATTTTATTTGGATGCAATAGTTACGATTTATAAATACTATATTATAATTAAATGTTATTTTTAATGTCTCTTCACAGTGTTCAGCGTTGTCAGTGAGGGTTGGGCACAGCAATGTAACTAGAGGGGGGGCGGACCCTGGCGCCAGACTACTGGGGGGCCCTGAGGGGGTGTGGGCCTTGGCCCAATTGCACCCCCTGCTCCCCGGTAGTTACACCACTGGTTGGGCAGACGTAGTTCATATGTATCCACTGGTGCTCCCAGCAATTCTCTGTGCTTTATGCTTAGTGGATTCCAATGCCACTTCCAAGATGATCAAAAGATCTAATACGCGTGAGCCCGGTCTTGGTCTTTCTCAGGTGTTTATCTGGTCTAAGCGACAAGAACACTGGCCCTAGATAGACATGAGATACAAAAAAAAATCTGTGTTGTGAAATTCACTTTTGGCAGAATTTCAGTATGACTTTGTCTATTCACTCTTTGCACCTGTGACTTTTCACATCTAGACAAAAAAATGTGTGGTGCAGGCCAAAGGCTGACATCTATCTGGATTCTATAGGTTTATCCAGAATGTGAGTGTTGCTCTGTCTATCCCATAGACTAGATCAGCATCCATAGATACATGTTCATCAACAGTAACAGTAATAAATATTTAAATCATACTGTCACACGCTATTCACCTCGCCTAGACATACACAAACACTTCCCTCCTGCAATTTTTTTTTCCAATTGCAAAATGTAAGTTTTATATTCATGTCTCTGGTGTTTGTCTAGCAGATGCTGAACCGTTACAATTTGCTAGTTGAGTTGTTACATTTCTTATCAGCATCTGTAAAATATTAGCAACTGTTGTATCAATTCCAACAGCTGCTTTAAATGTAACTCAGGGATCTGGTTCAGCAGAGACAAAGATAAGAAATGTATCCGCTAAATGTATCCATTTAGAACAGTTACAGAGTCTGTGACCCCCCTCCCCGAGCTGCTTTGGAAAGACATAAGATGGTGAAAAATGTAAAACTTCAATATTAGAAAAACAGTGACAAACAGAAAGTAATAGATGCAAGTTTTTATTTCTGGCGATCTTTCTGATAGCAACTAAACTGGAAAAAGTGTTGGAAGGTGAACAACCCCTTTAAAACGAACTCCACACTTTTTTTTGCATAATGAACAAATGTAATAAACATAAAGCTGGCACTGCTTACCAACTGCCACATGTTCTGGGAGTATTTAAAGGAAAACTATACCCCTAAAATGAACACGTAAGCAACAGAGAAAATCGAAGTACTGTCTCTTTAAAAAACTTTGACTTCGACACTTTGCCACCTTAAACCTGCCGAATTGCTGTTTTTTTAACTTCGAAATTCTACCCTTATTAAATGTGCCGATAACTGTAACAGGAAGAAGTGTGGAAGCAAAAGACAGAACTCTGTCTGTTAATTGGCTCAAGTGACCTAACAAGTATAGTTTGTTGGTATGTTTGTGTGCACAGTACGATCCCAGGGGGAGGCCCTTATTTTTTAAATTACAATTTTCTATTTATGATTACCCAATTCCACATACTACTAGAAAAGTATATTATAAAAAAAATGGTTTATTTACATGAAGCAGGGTTTTACATATGAGCTGTTTTATGCAATATATTTTTATAGAGACCTACAATTTTTGGGGGGGTATAGTTTTCCTTTAACTTTTATGTGTTCCAGGTACATTAAGAATTTGAATGTCACTGCATATCTATAGTAATGTGTTTTCAAGGCATTAAACATGAACTTTTCACTGCATGTTTGTCATCCCATTGACTGAAAACACCAGACTCTGAAGGTACCTTTACCTTCAAATGATATGATAATCCTAAGGGTTCAGTTACTTTTGCCACTCACAGAATAATAGCAGTCCGAAACCACTAACCTGATCAATCACTATTTTTGGTTGGAATTATATTTCTACATGGCAAATAATTTACTAGTAGGTGTAGTAGAGTAATAGGCTGCTGATTCGGTGTCATTGAATCATTAATTGAGGCTTGTTCCAAATAATAGTGTGGAGTTCAATTAGTGATGTCATTCATTCTGGGGAAAAACACCTTATTTAAGGAAGGAAGGCAGCAAATGTTGTGCATGCTGGTTATAGTGCATTTTTCCCGGAAAACTGAGTAAAACCGGTCATTCTGGACATTATTCAGAAGAACAGAATACTTTGATGAAAAAGTTGATTGAAGGGGGAAAACATATAAAGAAGTGAAGAAAAAGATGATAAAATGAACTCAAATGCTTTAAAAAGGCAATCAAAAAACTTGAATTTTTTGGACAAAACTCACAATTTGACTCAAGTTTAAAGCACCAACTTGAATTCAAATTTGAATGTGAGATTTATCACAGCTGGACCCTGGAAGCAGCTCTAATTTGATACTTTGCCACCTAAAACCTGCCGAGTTCATGTAGAAGTCAATGGCAGAGGTCCGTTGCGTTGAACCAATTGCAGATGTTATTAGTCTTCCTGACAATCGAGTTTTTTCGGATTTGATTCAAATTTTCAGGTTGTTCCTATTCGATCGATTTTTTATTTTCAATTTCAAATTGAAAAAACTTTGAAATTCGAATTCAGAAACACCAACCGAAATTGAGTCTAAGGTTTTTTTCTTTGGTCGAATAGGTCCGCTTTCGATCAAATAGGTCCGTATGTGTACAAATCAAAGGAATAGCTCGAAAAAATAGCTTGAAATTCAAATTGTTTTTCATTCGAAAATTAACCTCGACCTTTGAAAAATCTGCCCCTAAGGGTGAATTTTCAAATGAAAAAAAAATCGAATTTCAAGCTATTTTTTATGTACTTTGGCTAGGGAATAGTCCAAATTCAATTCGAATTTGAAAAAAATTCGAAAATTTAAATATGAAACTGGAATATGAATAGGAGAGAGGCCTGAATTAGAAAAATGCAAAAGAGATGAGTAAAAGTAGCAGAAAAAAACAATACATTTGTAGTTTTACTGAGCATTTGCTTTTTAGATGGGGTCAGTGACCCTCGTTTGAAAACTAATCAGAGTCAGAAGAGCTTGCAATCAAACGGGAGGGCAAACAATCATATTTGTTCCCTATAAATAGTAGGGAAAGAACTACAAGTAACACCCGCTAAATGAGACTACTACATTCTGCTCACAGAACGGGCACACTAACACTCTGGCACACTAACACTCTGGCACACTAACACACAGCCAGTCACCGAAATCATCAGATCCCAAGCGCATGCGTCAGACTGATGTCTCCTAGCCTCACGCGGGCTGGAGGGGCGTGGCTTATGCAAAAAAGTTAGGCGGAGATTATTGGGGGACGATTGGAGGCTCATTAGGCTCAGCCTACGGCTCTTCATACGCCACGACGTCATTGTGGGCGGGCAATGTATTATTTATATAACTGATTGTTTTATGAACCGGAGGAGCACGCGTTTACTTGTTAAGATAAAAAGCAATAAGGCGCGACGAAGGTGCGTTAAATCATTAGAGCATCGATTGGCAAAGTAACTGGGCGAGTCGATTAAAGAAGTGGGCGGAGTGTGCGCAGCGGGGCGTTTCCTGGTGGGCGGGTGTATCCGAGTCTCGGGCGGCGCTGCGTGAAAATGTAGGCGTGGATATTGGAGTGAGTTGTGGAGGATTTGCCGTGTGAGCGGCAGCTGAGTGCAGGACTCGCTGGGTCCAGGTCCTGAGATGTGCGGCTGTATACATACATACATACATACATAAAGGTGACTGAGGTGAGAGGTAGTAGTAGTAGTAATGCGTGTACTTACACTTCATGCTTCGTGTGTTTGTTTTGTGTATAGCCCGTAGCACTGCAGTCTCGTCCCCTGCAATGTGTCACTCTCCTGTGTCTCTGCTGCAGTCTCACGTACTGTCTGTACTAGTGCTACTCTTACTTCCCTGTGTCATATGACTCTGTTGCACTCACTCTCACTGACATTCTCTGCCCTACCATTCCCCCGGCACTCAGGTGTGTGTGTGACTCGTGCAAGTGCAGTCTTGTCTCTCCACATGCTCTGACGTGTGTCTCTTGCCTTCCCAACCAAAGCTAGCACTCCTCTGCCCCCCCCCCTGCACAATAAGCTCTCCCACCGGACATCATACCCTCCCCCCGGACATCATACCCTCCCCCATACACATCACTCCAATGTCACTCCAGACACCCTCCCCCCCAGTGTCTCTTATACCACTGCAACCCCCTTAGTCTTCACCCTATTGTCACTGTATATACAGCTGTCATCCCACTGCCAGTTATAACTACTGCCACCTTAGTCTTCATCCCCTATTGTCACTGTATATACAGCTGTCATCCCACTGCCAGTTATAACTACTGCCACCTTACTCTTCATCCTATTGTCACTGTATATACAGCTGTCACCCCACTGGCAGTTATAAAGACTGCCACCTTAGTCTTCATCCAGTACTTGAAAAACATCTTTCACTCCACCTTAGTTTTCATCACATTGTCACTCTACATAATAACTGTCACCCCAACGTCTCTCATACCACTGCCAGCTCTGCATGCTAAATCACTCAGAGATGTAACTACAGAGAAAGCAGACCCGGTGGATGCAGGGGGGCCCCATGAGACCCTAACTAATGAGACATTTCAATATATATTGGTAAAACAGGACAACCTCTGGATTTGTTGGGGGCCCTAAATTGAATTTGCTGTGGGACTCGGTAACATCAAGTTACGCCACTGATATCACTGTTAACACCCAATGGCAATTGTACCACTCTAGCAATATCTATAGAGCTACAATAGTTACCAATTCACCGCTTCAACCATGAGCTGTATAGCTGTTGCCTTCCTATTCTAATTAAACAGTGCATTTCTATGCATCATGTGGGGCACTGATTTCATAGATTTAGTTGTTAGTGTAAAATATTAGTCATAGCTATCAGCCTTTTGTATGTTGCTATGATTTTTGTTTTGTCTTAAATTTGCGTACAGCATGTTTTTATGTAATAGCTGAAGAAATCATGTATGTAATATTTTTCTAGTGGTAATGCCATGGCTGTAACCTTACCGCCTTTATTCAACTGCAATTAAAAGTCCTACCTATGGCTTTTTATGCAATGAAATCACAAATTTCTATTTCTGAATGTTCTGGCACTGTGATTTTAACTACAATCTTTTACTGCAGTGACCTTGTAGTCAAGCTATCCCTGAAGACTCCATCTTCTCACAGCCATTTTGCAGGCTGAGAGAAGCAGATCTGCTCTCTATCCGCCTCTATTGATTGGAATCCTATCATGCACGCACACGCAGCAGAGCTCAACCCAAATACACAAAAGAAAGCATCTGCGGGGTGACTTCAGTATTGCTCTGTTGTGTGTGCGTATCGCTGATTGGATTCAAATCAATGAAGCAGGGGCAGGGAGCAGATCCGCTTCTCTGCAGCTGGAGCCTTGCCGTAGCCTAGGGCAGTGATCCCCAACCAGTAGCTCATGAGCAACAAGTTGTTCACCAACCCCTTGGATGTTGCTCCCAGTGGCCTCAAAGCAGGTGCTTATTTTTCAATTCCCGACTTGGAGACAAGTTTGTGTTGCATAAAAACCAGGTGTACTGCCCAACAGAGCCTCCTGTAGGCTAACAGTCCACATAGGGGCCACCAAATAGCCAATCACAGCCCTTATTTGGCACCAACAGGAACCTTTTTCATGCTTGTGTTGCTCACCAACTCTTTTTACATTTGAATGTGGGTAAAAAAATTTGGGGACCCCTGGCCTAGGGGATACCTGGATAACTTTATGTATGACAGATGCAGGCATGTAAATGTTTAACACAAGTTATTTAAATCGTTTAAATTTGATTTAAATCATTTGAGCAGATCTATGCAGAGTGTTGTCATTTTTGCAAGATAAAGTTATATTATTCTGTGATCTGATTGGTGATAACGGGGAACGGTTATACCGGTGTCCTGTGGTTGCATAATAGCTATAAATACAACGGAGCATGGGAACAAAAGTAAAGCAAAATACTTTTAAAATATAAAATGCTATACAAGTGATTCAAATAGGAAAGTATAATATGTGAAGGTAGAATCCCTGTAGCTGATATGAATCAATATACAAATGATAATAGTTTCCTGGAATTTTTGTGTTTCCCATAATACTGAATGCAAAAACTAGAAAAAAAATCATCCTTTCCTTTTATATATACAATATATAAATATATATAGTCATCTCCCAGCATCCTTTAGTGGAAAGTAAAACAAAGCTGTGAGACCATGTCAGGGACACTAATTAATTGTACTGTGTAGAAGTAGTCAAGCAATTTAACCAACAATGTGAAATAGTGATGTGTGGGCCGGCCCAATACCCACGGGTTGGGCAGGTTCGGGCTGACCTTGCCCCCCCCATTTGCCGGTGGGTCCGAGTTGATCTCTCCCCACCCTACATTGACAGCTTCCGACTTCTGTTTTTATAGATGCGTGCCTGCTCACCCCGCCCCTTTTGCGATGTCATCAACAGGGCAGCGTGGGTCTATAAAAGGAACTCAGAAGTCGGTCGCGGGTTGAGGGATGTTGGGGTCGGGTGCGGGTTGGGTTTTACCTGACCAGCACATCACTAATGTGAAACTATATTATGCATTCTGGCAGCCACACAATTATGCTCTTTGGCATTTGCAGATATTTTTGCAGCCACTTGTGGTTTGTCACACAAAACAAATTGTGATGGGGAGAGTCCCGACATTTTTCGTCCCATGGAGATCGGTCGTTTGGTCAGGTTATTGTCGGCTGCCAATAATATCTCTGCATGTATTGCCGATCGAACGATTTTCAGTGGAAGACTGTCACCAGCTTTGTCTGACATAACTTTCGTATGATTGCTGTCAGGGCAGAACATCGGCTGATCTGTCCTTTACTGCTTTTATTTGATCTGAATGGTTAGTGGCAGGTCGGGAAATGGGGAATTCTGATCGTTTGAGGTTTCGAACGATCGGATCTTTGTATCTATGGCCAGCTTAATGTCACTTGAGGATTTTTTATGCTGGTGAAATCCACCCCATTTCTGTCAGTATGACCACAGACTGGATTGGAACAGATTGGCATTTTCTTTTTTCCACCAGTGTTTTTCTGCCTTATTTATTTATTTACTTAATAGTATATTTATCTTGCTTTTATTCAGTAGTTATTCTTAGTCTCGTTTTAGATTATGTCATTAGTGATGGTTGTTGTCACCTCATTTTTTTGTGTTATTGCCTTGTTCTCTGATCCTTGTTAACTTTATGTGTTTGGTCTTGTGCCTTCTCTGAACCCAACCCTCATTCTTTTGTTACTAGATAACTTGTGGTATGATTATCCTGTTTTGAAGAATGTGTCAGCTACTGTGAAAATATATCCTACTATGTGTTGAGTGTAGATCCTTGGAGCTTAGTCAATGCTAGAAAAATGCAGAGCAAGAATTATCTTGTAAACTGGCATCAGAATTTCTCTAACTGCACTTGGAGCCATAGTGTCCGCTCATATATGAAATCCATACTTGCACATTTCAGAGCTAAATCTACTACTTGTGCCTGAACCTGGTCACAGGGAAAGCAGGGCCGTATTTACATAGTGGGCACCCCTAGGACCACTGTCATTCATTGCCCCTGTCCCCTCCCCTTTATTTGTGGAAATTTTCATCATCTGAACCAGAGCAATGGGGATTTGCACATGGGACATTAAAAAAATTATTGTATCTCCAGCACATCCCCAGTGTTTTTGAACCAATGTGGGTGTGGTTGGGCAGCATGCTGCCCCCCGAAAATCCTGCCACCCTAGTTCTAGGCCTCGGTGGCCTTTCCACAAATCCGGGCCTGAGGGAAAGGCTTACACAATGTAAGGGGCTGATCCTGGCCTTGCATTTAGCCCCTTGCTCGGGCATTAGAATTATGGCTGTACATAAATTCCTAAATTCCTTCTTTATATGCTGACCAATAGGCTCTGTTTTAAAGAAAATGCAGTGTTTGTGCATTGTGCCATTTAAGTGATCTAAATATATCTGTTTACATAAGGGACATTTATGGCCACAAGTGTGGTTGCGCTAAATTGGACAAAAATGTTGCAAGTATTTATGCCATTTATTATATTTAATTGTGTCCAAACAAACTCCTTCCACTTTCGCATAGTTGCATTGAGGGCCATTGTGTCTGTCCTGCCTCATTTGATGAATTTTGCACAAGTGGGCCTATTGGCACTACAGCTACCCACCTCCCTAAATGTGCTGGTAGTATAAAGAATATCACGCCAAGTAATCCCAACTTTGAAAATGTTAACCTCGACTTGCACCTGTTTTGACACATTGGGCAGAAAGGTAGTGCACATGCCACCATTATGCTGGAAATCTAAGAGAAAAAAAAAATTTGTGGGGTGGAAGGATCCTTTTACGATAAATTTGGTCAGGGTAATTTGCTTATAATGGAATCTATGGCCTTCCTGAAACTTGTAGCTTCCTGGATAACAGCTTTCAGTATAAAATATCCCATACCCATATGAGTGTTCATTGTGCATGCATGAGTGAGGATCCAGTTACAGGTGTGGGATCCGTTATCCGGAAACCCTTTATCCAGAAAGTTCCGAATTACTTTTATTACAATTATATATCAAATAATCCAAATTTTTTAAAAAAAATTATCTGTCATAATAAAACAATACCTTTTACTAGATCCAAACTAAGATATAATCAATTCTTAATGGAGGCAAACCCAGCCTATGGGTTTATTTAATGTTTACATGATTTTCTAGTAGACTTAAGGTATAAAGATCCAAATTAAAGAAAGATCCGTTATCCGGAAAACCCAGGTCCAAAGGATTCGAGATAATAGGTCCCTGTACTAGGGGTTAGGCAGGCACTAATGGAATCAAGACCAGAAAAACAAGGAGTAATCTTGATCACAGCATGCTCATGGAAAATGGTATGGTCTTCCTATGTTCAGTAAAGAATCATTTTTTCTGGTCCCCTGAAAATGTAAAATGGGATTATCTGCAGTTATTAGTTTAATTTAGCTTTCCCATACTAGAATACCATGCATATAACTGACTCAATTAATTTGTTTTATTAGTAGGCTAGGGTAGTTTTCCTAGCATATATTAGCATCACCGATGTTTTAAGTGCTGAAAGGGCAGACAACTATCCTGAGGCCCACCAGTACCTGTTTTATGAATTTCCGAGTGAATGTCTCATAACTAGGCACAGAAAGTTGTTTTTTTTATAGCTGACCTAGAAAATACTGTCATTGCAAAGCTGTTGCTAAACCTTTGCAATTAACATCTTGGCACACAGTATTCATCAAGAAGACACAGCTGCTTTGAAAAATTCTTTCACTGCTGCTTTGTTTCAAGCAGCAGTGTCTTCATATACGAACTTATATATTCTTAACTTGTCAGTTTTCAGTGCAAGCCTTCATTCTGTGGATACAAATTTGTGTCTTAGAAGATTTTGATTATATTTATTGGTGGGGTGCTGTTTCTGTCATGTTGTAATGGTATAGTTTTTATTTCTAAATTGCACTGTTTATACTGCAAATAATTCACTCTACTATATAAAGGGTAATTCCTGAACAAGTGCATTTTTTAGTTGTAATATTGGTGTGTAGGCAGCCATCTCAGGTAATTTTGCCTGGTCATGTGCTTTCAGAAAGTGCCAGCACTTCAGGATGGAACTGCTTTCTGGCAGGTTATTGTTTCTCCTACTCAATGTAACTGGAGGGGTCACAGGGAGACCAGGATTTTTGCTTTTGAGGGTCAGTCTACACGAGCAGATTCCGGGAGATTAGTCGCCCCATCGACAAATCACCTCTTTTTCGGGTCGACAATCTTCCTGAATCTGCCTTCCCCCTGCCCACACAGCCGGCTAAAATGAAAATCGCCTGTATTGCCGCAGTGCTGTTCATATGTCCACTAGGGAGCTGTTATCTGGTTACCTTGCCATTGTTCTGTTGATAGGCTGCTGATTGGCTGCTGGGGGGGGGGAGGAAGGGGAGTGATATCACTCCTACTTGCAGTGTAGCAGTACAGGGGGACTGAAGTTTACAGTATTAGAGTACAAGTCACATGACTGAGGCCACCTGGGAAACTGACAACACATCCATGTCAGTCCCATGTTTCAAAATTAAATATAAGGTTTGCCCTCTTGAAAAATGGATTCCGGTGTAAAAGTCTGCTGGAGCAGCACTATTAACTGATGTGTTCCCTAAAAAACATGTTTTCTCGTTTACTTTTGTCCAATTATTTTTGAGCCCCTGAAATGAAGTGATTGTGTTAAAAAAAAAAAAACTTTGAACCAAAATTAGAAAAAAAGTTGTCTCTGTCCAAATATTTATGGACCTAAGTGTATTTTCCTCTTCTTACACAAAGCTTATGCAAGGTCAGAGTCATCTGACATAGAAGAGCATTGCAGCTGCTCAGCTTAGGCCCACAGTCATCTGGGAAATGTAAGCACTATAGCAAGAAATATGAGACTTTGGTACGCTTCACCGGAAGCAAGAATTGTGTGATCAGCTCAGTATGCCCCATGGTTTGCAACATTCAAATTGTCCAAAAAATAAACATCTTTCTAAATGGTCAAAATAATACTGAATTCTCTATTGAGACAAGTTTACATATATATCAGTATCTCTCGGTTTTAAAAACAGGGAGGGAATTCTGTATAAATAAGATAAAATAATCCAAAGTGATCAAGCTTTTTAAATAGTTTATAAATAGGAACGCAGAACTAGAACTGGCAGCTTCTCCTATTTCACCCATTTATAAATAGGGTTCCATAGTTAACGGGAAAAACATGAATCGTTCATAGCAGAGACAAGTTGTATGCATGTGCATTCACTACAAGCTGCAGTTATGCTTTAGAACACATAATCCTAGCCAGGGGCTAATTCAGTCCTGACGGCAGTAATTCTGAGTAATTCAGTCAGTAGGGCTGTCTGCCTGGCTTATGTCTGTTTTCTGATGCTTTACGTACTGATAGATAAAGTGAGTTATAAGAAGTTTCTGTGTCCTGTGAATAGAGGCTATTCCATCTCTGGCTAGGCTGGTTTATTCCAGCCCATTATGTGTATTATACCATCACACTGATGTATATGAGGACTGGGAATAGGATTACTGAAGCTTTCCAAATGCTTTTTCATAGGGAATAATAAGAAGATATGAATCATGGTCATATCCCTTTATGAAATGCTCCGACCTTGAATATGTAGTGCCCCCTGTGCACTATATATTATTCTAGCTAATTAAAGAAACAGTGGTGGAACTACTAGGGGGATGCAATTGCACTCAAGCCTGCCGGAAATTCACGTGCATGCGAATCTGCTGCGGAGATCACATCAGGACCGAGTGGGGGTGGGGTTAGTAACGTTACTATAAATGAAAAACTAATAAAGTTGCATTGTTTAATCTGAATGTTCTCCTTCTCTGCTTATATACTGTAGTTTTCTTTTTTAGAAACATCTAAAAATGTACAAAAACAATGTACAAGGGTCATACAAAGCAGGACGATACCTAGCAGACATCCAGAATAAGAAAAGCACAAAGTGAATCCTTCCTTATCTTCCATACATTGACCACCATATGCCCTATAGACTGGCACCATAGATCAGCTATTTATTATTCATCCAAATAGATGGGTCTGTAGGAAAGGAAGATGCAAGCATTTGTCCTTGCAGCAGTGTCTGTACTGTACCCAGTAGAATAATCCTAAAGGCATTATCTGTAAGGAGTATACATGTTCTCCCCATGTGCTTTTGTTGGTTTCATCCTGGTACTTCAGGCCGCAGCCCCAGAATCTGTGCTGATGGGGTGATGCACTATTGCACACATTGTATTAATAAAGAAGAAGGTAAAGCTCAATAGAAAGGTCAATCAAAGCAGCTCTAATGGCTCAGGAACGTTAGTTATACATATAGTCCGCAGCACAATAAAACAAGTTATGCACATGCAAAAGCAGAAGCATCTGTTTATTAATAAACATTAAAAGGATTCATGGGAAACATTTTTTTTTCCAAAACACATCAGTTAATAATGCTGGTCCAGCAGAAATTTGCACTGACATCAGTTTTTCAAAAGAGGAAACATATTTTTGTATATTTAATTTTAAAATCTTACATGGGGAAATACATGTCAGTTTCCCAGGTGCCCCCAGTCATGAGTCTTGATAAGTAAAGTCACTCTTTACTGCTGCACTGCAAATTGGAGTGATATCACCCCCCTCCCTTTCCCCCCAGCAGCCTAACAATCAGTGCCGGGCCAAGTCGGACGGGTGCCCAAGGCAACCCGGCGACTATGCTGCCCCCCACTGCGCTGCCCATATGCAGAGGATGCACATACACAGAGGACGCAGATACTGTATGTATAGGACACGCAAGTGAGCAGGCGCAAGAAGAAAGAACTGCCACTGATTCTGGAACTAGGGGAAGGTGTCGGTGCCTACCCCTAGTTCCTGCCCTGCTAACAATAGAATAATGGGTACATATGAGAATTGCTTCAGTTACATTGAGTTAGAAAAACAATAGTCTGCCTGAAAGGAGTTCAATCCTAAAGTGCTGGTTCTTTCTGAAAGCACAGGGTCAGGCTACATGACCTGAGATAGCTGCCTACACACCAAAATTACAACTAAAAAATAATATACTTGTTGCAAACATAATGTAGGAATAACATTTTATATGGTGAACATGAGTGTAGCGTGAATGGCAGTATCCTTTTAAGACCACATATACATGTAAAGTTTAAAATTACAATGGCCACCAGTACTCAAGCCCAACCATTTAGGGACCTATTTATCAATGCACCTTATTGTCCCATGAATGACATGTGCAGTATACTGAGCCAGATAACCATACATGTATGCCCATACACACAAAGAAAGATCTCAAGTGACCAATTATGAATGCACCCCTTTCCAGTAGTGTTTAGGACAAAGTTTGTTTCACATGTTGTGGAAAATAATCCAGTTCTTTGTGAGTTCAGAATCCATGGAGTTCATATCACATAAAATTTGTCTTTTTCCTCAATAAGTCTCTGGTTACTGAGACACACAAAATATATTGTTTCCAAATAATGACTTTTTCATTTGCTTCTAATTAGAGATGCACCAAATCCAGGATTCAGTTCGGGATTTGGCCTTTTTTAGCAGGATTCGGATTCAGCCGAATCATTGTGCCTGGCCGTACTGAATCAGAATCCTAATTTGTATATGTAAATTAGGGGCAGGTAGGGAAATCACATGATTTTTCATCACAAAAGAAGATTTTTTTTCCACTTTTCCTTTCTTGCCCCTAATTTCCATATGCAAATTAGGATTTGGTTCGGTATTCGGCCAAATCTTTCAACAAGGATTCGTGGGTTTTCGGCCGAATCCCAAATAGTGGATTCAGTGCATCCCTACTTCTAATTTTATATAAAATTTTCTAAAATGTTGCTCTCCAACCCCTTGGATGTTGCTTTGTCCTCAAAGCTTATTTTTGAATTTCTGACTTGGAGACAGAAACTTTTTACATTTGAATGTCGCACGACTAAAAAAAAGGTTGGGGACCTTATACTCTAAACTTACCAATATTATGTTGGCTATAAAGAATGTCACAATATTGTCTGCAACTCTGTTATAATGGTTTCTCAGAGCGCAACTGTTGTGTAAAGTGTAAGCTACCATTAACTTTTCACACCACAATTAATTCAAATAATATTTTTTTTCCTTTTCTCTGTAATAATAAAACAGTGCCTTATACTTGTTACCAACTAAGCTGCATGAATGTATATTGGTGGCAAAACAAATCTATTGGGTTTTCTTAATGTTAAAATTTTTTTTTTTGCAGTCTTAAGGTATGGATACCCAAATTGCAGAAAGACCCCTTATCTTGAAAACCCCAGGTCCCAAGCATTCTGGATAATTGATCCCATACTTCCAAGTGTGATTATATTTGAAGCTTTTGTTTATTTTTTGGTGTTAAATTGGCTCAGCATGTTCATTTTCCTTTAAAGATTAAAATTCCTTACTTCTCCATATAATAATACTTTATATGTTTGAGGTTCAGCATATATGCACTGTGTTGTTTGGATTATATTCATGAAAAAAAAGTTTACTGATTACTAGCTACTGAATTGGAACAAATCATACTGGAGTAGATCCAGTACAAAACAGAAAAGCCCTTTCATATCCCTGAGTGATTTGTAACAAAGAGGGGTTTTATGGAGCGTCCTAATTATGGGGCCACTCTTGTTTTGGAAGACACTGCACAGTCTGTTTACAAATGAGAAATTAAGAGAAAGGAGGGGAAAAAAGCATTCTAAACTGTTTTTTTTTTTTCAGAGAAAATTTAAATTTAAAATGGGTTTTGGAATAAGAATCGTGTGAAAGATTTACACATTATTTTGTGCACAAAGCAATTTGCTCTGCTGCCTGGTAACCAGCACTTCAAAGCATTGTCCTTATGTAACTGGGAGAGGGGGTGGCAGCAGCTCACAAATGCCCTATGTTTAGACAAGCAGCAAACAGGTGGCACATCTCAGCTTTACTGGCGCAGCAACAAAGTAAAAGATGTATCATCATATAACTGGATTGTTAGCTGTTGTGCTTCATTTAGAGGTACTGCATGGGATTCTAAACCCATTGATCATATCATAAAACAGGACTATTGCGATATTCTCAGGGTCAGACTGGGTCTGCGGAACACCGGGTAAAAACCTGGCCCTCGAGGGCCCCACCAACCCAACCAGACACCCGTCTGCTGCAACACACTGACCTAATCTGCCCCTGATCTCCCCCTTCAGACCTCAGTCGCAACTAACAGGTATGTGTGGATGGGGGAACCTGGAGTGGGGTTGCAGCTGGGGTAGAGGGGGCCGGAGAGGAGGTGTGGGCCGTGTCGGAAGCTCTGGTGGGCCTTGGACCCTCAAGTCCGACACTAAATATTCTACAAACCATAAAGAACTCTATAGTGCAACGATTGATCTGCCAATACTCTAGCTGGTCCCACAAAATATTCTGATGATTATGTCCCTTAATGACTTCATTCTCTAGTCTGCCTAATGATGAATGCTGAAGACTGCAGAATAGCACCAAGAAAAGCAGGAACTGTGATTGCTTCTAAACAGATTGCGAACTTGAGGCCACCTATATATGAGGCCACATATATACCTTGTCATTAAACCTAGGTGCCAGAGATACCTAAGAACTGGGATGGTTTTGAGTAATGGCATAGACACAACAATGGAAAGGTAAAGAACAAGCATTTAAGCACCCAATTGTCGGACACTGATTATCGTTTGACTTCACACAACTAGATTGTAAAATGTGAATTCTTGAAAATTAGCCTTTCTGCTTCCTGTGGAGATGTTTGGGGGACTTTGTGCTGGTATCCCTGGGGATCTACATTATAACAGAATAGTTTGTGCTAGACAGAAGCAACAAGGTCAAGAGAAACACCTTGCTCTCAAAATGTTTCATTCCAAGCTTGTTTTCAGCTTACTGCCAAACTGTAAAGCATTGTAAGACGTGCTGGGAGATCTCTTCGGCTTCTTACCTCCCGGCGCGTCTATCATCGAGTGTTGGCGTGCATGCGCGCACTTAAGGTTTCCTCTGCAAAGTGACGCTGGAGTCCGACGCTGAATGTATTGACACCTGCGTCAAGTCTCGGGTGTCATGACATCATCAGGATGCATCAAATTTTAATTTTTGGCGCCAAAGACTGCTTAAAAGGCCAGTCCACAATTTTGTTGATGCCCAAGCTGGTTCCAGTTTTTTCTGATCCTACCGAAGTGTTCTTTAATATTTGAATTCCTGTTTTTTTACTTTTTGACTGACTCTTGACTACGTTTGCTGCCACCTGCCTTGAACGTTTGCCCGACTTTGACTACGTCTTCTCTTCATCCTTGCCGGTACCTCGCCTAAGATTATTGCTGCTTACTTCCTTGTTGGAATCTGCACCAGAAAGCCCGGGGCCCCAAAAGGGCGTCGGTGAACACTGGAACCCAAAGGGTACTCCTGTGCTTCCGCAAGATACAGTAACCAATCAAGGTTCCTGACAACGTGGTCGTTACAAGCATAGATATCTAAATGCCATTTTCAGCATTTCTTTATAGTGGCAAATTCCCCTTGTGTTTAACACATATTAAGCAGCACTTCCTTTACAGTACGGCTTGGTTTGCATAAGGAACAAATAACGTCATTTAACTTTACTTTCGTCATATCCCAACACATTTCCTCCACTTTTGACTTTCCCGTTGCTTTGAGAAATCACTGATATTTTCAGTCTATGAAATGTTACATTCTAAGGTTTTTCCCTTGAAAAGCATTTAAGTTGCATGCCACTTATGAATGTCCCACTGTAAATCAGGAATCTAAATATCAGGATAGCTTCCATATTAAAGCTACATTATGTTCTAGAATGTTACCGTTCCAAATTTTATTTTGCTGTACTGCCAGGGTACACATGATTCAGCCATTTAGAAGACAAAAACAAATACTTTCATTTACCAGTTTTGGGCTCCTGTAAGTTACATCTCCCTTAATCTATTCCCTAGGCAAGTTGCAGTGAGTAAAAACTCAACTTCCATTGGCATTTATGTTTTTAGAACTGTTAAATTGACATTTTAAATAGAAAAAAGCCGGTATATAATCTTGCTTGGTATGTTGTTGTGTATTTTAAGAGAAAAGTATTTTAAACCAATGTTTACTTCAAGCACACGCTGTTAATCCATTAGTGTATAATATGTGGGGTCCTGGTTCTACAGTCCAGAATGATGAAATGAAGCTGGTGGGCAAGCTACACGTTAGACATTTTTGCTTTCATTGCTCAACCAGTAGCTGGCTGCAAAAAGTTCATTATTAATTGGTTGTTATAGGTTACTACCCAGGTTTAAATTTGCCTAGTGTTGATAAATGAATCTAACAGAAATTGTGAACCTTACAGAAATATGTACGGTATGGGACCTGTTATCCAGAATGCCTGGGTTTTTTTTGAATAATGGATCTTACCGTAATTTGAATCTTCATACCTTACACCTAATAGGAAATTGTATAAACATTAAATAAACCCAACATTAACATCAGCTAATAGTGCTGTTCCAGCAGAATTCTCCACTGAAATCCATTTCTCAAAAGAGCAAACAGGTTTTTTTATATTTAATTTTAAAATCTGACATGGGGCTAGACATATTGTCAGTTTACCAGGTGCCCCCAGTCATGTGACTTGTGCTCTGATAAACTTCAGTCACTCTTTACTGTTGTACTGCAAGTTGGAGTGATATCACCCCCTCCCTTTCCCCCCAGCAGCCTAAGAACAGAGCAATGGGAAGGTAAGCAGATAACAGCCCCCTAACACAAGATAACAGCTCCCTGGTAGATATAAGAACAACACTCAATAGTAAAATCCAGGTCCCACTGAGACACATTCAGTTGAAGAAACAACAGCCTGCCAGAAAGCAGTTCCATCCTAAAGTGCTGGCTCTTTCTGAAAGCACATGACCAGGCAAAATGACATGAGATGGCGCCTACACACCAATATTACCACTAAAAAAAAATACACTTGCTGATTCAAGAATTACATTTTATATTGTAGAGTGAATTTTTTTGCAGTATAAACAGTGTAATTTAGAAATAAAAACGACATCATAAAAATCATGACAGAATCCCTTTAAATGTATTAAACATATTTTTTTCCTCCCGCAGATCTGATGTCTTTATTATAACGGGAAGCTCCAGATGCCAGTACACCAACATACTGTAACGACTTTACCAGGAACACCACAGCACTATGGCAGATTATGATTCTTATTGGTTACCATTACTACTTTGTGTTTTTCTGCTCTCGCTGGTTACAGTGGCAACATCAGAAGAGACAAGTAACCGCACCTCAAACAACACACAACCTCTGCTTGACTCACTGCCAGTGGTAACATTAAGGGTAGATCATATTATTGTGAAGGAGGGCAAGGGTGCATTAATCAGATGCAACATAGAAGGAAACCCAGACACTCATTTTCAATGGTACAACTCCAATGGGCATTTACTAAAGGAAGACAATGGTAAGGCTTTATGTGATGCATTGTCTTAACTGTATTCTTGTGTACTTAATTTACAGACTATGCTACCAGAAGTTGTCACCTGCTCCACCAGTTACTAAGGCTTGGGGAAACTCACTGCCTAAAATTCACATAATGGAGAGTTTTGGATTTAGAACATATTTCTATGTCCCAAAGATGCAGTTCCCTTTCAATGTCACCTAGCAACCAGGCAGCTACTGAAATTCCCAACTTGAGAGCTGCTGAATAAAATCTTCTAATCTAATCTAAAATCTAATTTTAATCAATTTAAAGGTGAACTACTCATTTAAACAGACCTTTGTAACCACATTTTCTGTTGCTAAAGAACACACACTGCAGTCAATGTTCTCAGGCCTCCTGGTGTTACTAGCTATTGTTCAGGAAGAGCTTGCACATGCATTTTGGGACATAAAGGTAGTGTATTTCCTTTTATTTTTTGTATAAAAAACTTGGCTGATCTTTCCTGACGAAGGCCTGCAGTGTCATCATCTGTTTTAAAGGAGACAGAAAAGTAAAATCACTGGCGCCATAATGTTACACAAACCCTGTTGAGTCTAGTCTCTTACCTGCTACCCCAGGCTGCTGCTTCTCTTCTTTAAAAAAAAAACACAGCTAAGAGTATTGTTTGCTGAGTGCTGCTTCTTCAGCCTCTTCTGGTCCAGGGATCCTTTGTCAAGCTTGAACAGTACAGATTTGTTTCCAAAATTTCTATATTGTACTCTCCTAGAAATTCACAAAATTTACAAAATGTGTGAAAACACTACCGAAATCATACAGCATTCTCAGGTCTGAAACGATCAGCTTATGTATTAAAGGGTTATAGCAGTGCATGCTCACAGTGCATTCTCCATATCTTTGTGACATTGAATAAGAAAATATAGCTGCGGTTAACTGAGTTGCGGAGAAGTTCCTTATTAAACAGAAAGTAAGTGAAATAGTCAATATTGCTAAAAAGAAAAAAAAATAGTGATTAACTACAGCAATGGGGCGTCTTATCAGATGGGAAAACATAATAAAACGTTTGTCTTGTTCTTTATCCTGGAGAACAGTGTACAATTGGGTTTTCTCTGTTCTGATGTCTGGCTAACACAAACATGTGAAAAGCAAGGCCTGAGAGCTGTGAAACGACATGTTATCCCAGGGCAATGCTGTTTCCTGCTGTTCAGATAAAGTCCACTTGTAGGAAATAAAACCAATGGGGGATGTAGTTGCACTACACCATAGAGGGAACACTTCCACATGGCGAAGGCCCTGACCCTGTTGTGTAAGTCGCAGTGTAACCCATGCTTCTACTGCTAGCTGGACAGTTTTAACTATTTGTGTGCTATGCAGCCCAAATAGGTGTTACAATTGCTTGGGGGTTATCCTTTGTCAGAGTGGTGGGGCAAGTCAGCACATTAGCAGGAATGCAAGGAATGGCTGTAGTAACATATTTAAATAGCGTTGACACAACAACTGCAGCAAGTGTTTTGTGACCACTGATGCGGGTCAACTTAACAGATGAGAGCCCTACTGTGTCTTTAATGGTTCAACCTAAACTATTGGCTTCAATCTCTTTGCATTTGAGTTATTTTCAGTTTTGCCATACAATATTTAAACTTCATTCTGTATGAAATGTTACCTAGTTGAACTGTGAGTTCACTGCAGCAACCACAAACTTATATTGATTAAATGCTTCCAGCTTAGGCACGTGCTACATATGAAGGCCTTACAAAAGTGCAGTTTTGTAATACATTGCTATGTATTTCACCCACAATGCAATGGTTTTCCTGAGAATTCCAGCATAAATACAGCATCAGTTACAATAGTGCATGACATGCCAAGCTAAGAAGTACAGGTATGGGCAGCGGCGATCCCAGGGCTGATGCCACCCCCTCTCCCGCTTTGTGCTTAAAAATCAGCATCTGGAGTGGATCAAAAGGGGGCAGCACCGTTAGTGCATTGAACGTAATTGCGCTCATTGCACTAGCGGAGCTGAAATTTTTGCATCCCCCAAGGATCTCATCTTGCCTCATGCAGCAGGAGAGGCCCTGGGTATGGGACCTGCTATCCAGAATGCTAAGGACCTGGGTGTTTCCAGATAATGGATCTTTCCGTAATTTGGATATTCATACCTTAAGTCTATTAAAAAATTATAAAAACGTTAAATAAACCCAATAGGCTGGTCCTACCTTCAATAAGGATAATTAAATCTTAGTTCGGATCAAGTACAAGAGAAAAAAATAAATAATTAACAATTCGGATTATTTGTATAAAATGGAATCTATGGGAAACAGCCATTCTATAATTCGGAGCTTTCCAGATAACGGTTTTCTGGATAATGGATCCCATACCTGTACAATTCAGGAAAACCACTGTTGTTGTAGAGGCAAATTGTTCTTAACGAGCCTGCAAACTCACAGACTCCAGACTTTAGGGATTAAAATACCTATTGCTTTATAGTGAAGACCCACATAAATTATTCAGAAGTATCTGTGTAGAGCTGAGCATATGCAGGACTAGTCATCTCCATACAAATTGCTGTGCATATAGGCCCCTGGAATTGAATATCTGGTCCTCTAAATGGCTTCATTTTGCATCGGACATTGTGTGACCTTCAGATGATGGGAGTCACACCTGTCTTTAGCTTCCTGTGCATTATAACTGCTTGTTTAATGAACATCTTATGCAGAAAGAAGATGTTACAATCAAATAACATAATTAATCAAAAAAAGTAGAAGGCACATTCATGGGAAAATAGTTGAGCTAATATATTATACTAATAATATATTTATTGTATATTTGGGGTTTTTTTTTTTTCAGATGAAAAGCTGTGGATTCTTGAAAATGGACTTTTAAATATTACAAGTGTATCATTTGAAGACAGAGGAAAATACACGTGTGTTGCTACCAATTCCCATGGAAGTGTCAATAATACTGTTACTCTGAGAGTGATATTCACCTCTGATAATATGGGTATATATTACATGATTGTCTGCCTTGTTGCCTTTACCGTAGTGATGGTCCTGAACATCACCAGACTCTGCATGATGAGCAGCCATCTGAAGAAAACCGAGAAGGCTATAAACGAATTCTTCCGGACAGAAGGTGCTGAGAAATTGCAAAAGGCATTTGAGATTGCCAAGAGAATCCCTATTATTACATCTGCCAAAACACTTGAACTTGCCAAAGTCACACAGTTTAAGACCATGGAATTTGCCCGGTACATTGAGGAACTTGCCAGAAGTGTTCCCCTACCGCCTCTTATCATGAACTGTAGAACGATTATGGAAGAGATCATGGAGGTTGTTGGTTTAGAAGACCTAGGGCATTCATTAAGACAGGGGGCAGTTGGCCAAGATGTTGGTGAGGAAGACGAGGTCTTTACCATCCCTAATTCTTTGCAAAGGAGTGAGTCCCCAACAGCAGATTCAGATGCATCATCTCTTCATGAACCTTCTCGTCAAATTGCTATTACAGTCTCTGTACACCCGCTGGCCAAGTGTTTAGACACACAGTCGCAGGACAGTGCTCAGTCTCATGTGGAAGAAGAAGCTGCATCGAAAACATTTGCACAGACTAGTGAAACAGCTCTGCCTCCATCAGATGCCACTAACACGTGCATCGTATATGAAAGCCACGTTTAAGCTTACTTAGTAATCTATGCATATCACTGAAGACACTCCAAGCACCTTATTGAGAGGATAACTGAAATTTGCCATGTAGCCTTACTAGAAGAATGTACCATCGCTTAACCTTTTCCAGAAAAACAACAGCTCTGTAGCCATGCTGAACCTAAAGCTTGTCACCTGAAATCTGGTACATTTTGGAAAACAACCTCACAATGAAAGAGAGAAAATATATTAATCTTGCACTTCTTCTGTTCTGTTCTATTTGTTCCATTTTGCCTATAAATGTCTACATATTGCTTCAGAAACGGCAACTCAGTATGGAGAAATGTATACATGTCTGTCTATTACAAAGCTTTAGTCATAGGACAACCCTAAATGTTTTTAATTCTTTCCACTTCTCCGGAAAACTGGATCATTGGTTACATGTATAATGAATTGATTGATTTCCTGTGGTACAACAAAATATTCATGTGTTTGTATATAAAAGCCTAGGAGAGAGGTAAGATAAAATCCATTTCCAAAGATTAAAAAACATTTGGTGCAAATTTTTAGTTTAGACTTTAAAAAGTAAAAATACATATCATGTACGATAGGTGGTACCATAAGACCGATCCTGTTAATGCTTCAGCCATACAGGAACATGTGCATATCAGTTTGGGCAAGGCTTAAATAGATTTTGTACATATACATACCAACCAACATTTTGCAAATAAAAAGAGGGACAAAAAATTTGCTGGGCGTATCGCGGCAATTTTTTTTGACCACACCTATTTTTGTGGCCACAACGCCTAATTGCCATTTTCATTTTACAAAATTTAGCAGGTTATGAAAGTTTGAACATATTTCTGTGGGTTTTTTTTTCCAGTTATTACAGTTTTGCTAATGAAGGTGAATTGCCCTATAAGCTGTAAATCTAAGGGTTGGGGCAGACAGGCAGATTCGGGGAGATTTAGTCGCCTGGCGACTAATCACCTCTTCTGCGGGGAAACAATCTCCCGAACTGCCTTCCGTCTGCTTGAATGAAGAATCGCCTGCGCTAATGCACTCGTGGCTCTTCGATTTCCAAAGACGCCCGAAGTTGCCTCACGAGCAGGCGGAAGGCAGTTTTGGGGTGATTGTCGCCCTGCAGAAGAGGCGATTAGTCGGCAGGCGACTAAATCTCCCCGCATCTGCCCCAACCCTAAGAGCCCAAGGGACCTCCTTATCTAAATTGTTACAATTACTTATTTGCTTATCTCAAAATTGTTACAAAAGTATCTTATCTGAACTTCCTGGCTGTTCTGGGCTCTGTTGCACAAGCCAATTAAGTTAGAAACATTGGTTTTTTTTAGATGTTCAGTGCAGAGAAAATCGAGACTTTCCAGTACAAACACGGGTCTGCGGGTTGAGCTGTCAAAAGAGGGACTGTCCCGCTGAAAGCAGGACAGTTGGGAGGTATGCGTATATAATATCATCCCAATGAATTTGTTTGTGATAACAGAAAAGTACAGTTTTTTTTGTCATCTATTCTCTAGAGGAACCAAAGGCTTCATGAGAGCACCAGTCACAAAAATTAATATTAATTTGCCCTGGAAACTACAGCTTAAAGATGGAGTGGTACTTGTGCTCACTCATTCACTATGATTAGTATAAGCTTCTCTGTACATAACACTCTTATGCTACAGTACATACTATACATTTCTAGCCTTACTAATACATAGGCATTATTTTCTCTCTCCTGTTGGGTGAAGGAACTAGTTTGGTTACATATTATCTTTTTATTTCCTGCAAGTGAACACAGTACTAATTAGCAGGATATCCGGGACAATGGAACAAAACAGGCAATGGAAGAGTGATATGAATGTCTGTGTAGTTCCAGTGCACAGACTCTGCAGATTTTACATTGCAAAAAGCATTTCAATGAGTTTCAGGTTGCATTTAAAGGGCATGTAAAGTCTAAAATAGAATAAGGCTAGAAATGCTGTATTTTGTATACTAAATATAAACAGGAACTTACTGCACCACAATCCCAATCAAACAAATAATGTATGCTTTCAAAGTTGGCTACAGGGGGTCACCATCTTGTAACTTTGTTAAACATCTTTGCAAGACTAAGACTGTGCACATGCTCAGTGTGGTCTGGGCTGCTTAGGGATCATCATAAACAAAGCTGCTTGAGTTCTGCATGGCTGGGAAGTAAGGCGAGGGCTCCCCCTGCTGTTCATAAGTATGATTGTTTCCCTGCTCAGCAGTTAGGGACCATCTGACAATTCCTATCCACAGCAGTAAATGTAGGGAGAATTTCACTGCATACAGTCAGGTTTCTTATAAAAACAGTACACATTTTTTAATTAAAGTATATTGGAGATAGGTTTCTTTTTCATTAAAGAAAGTAAAAATAGGATGTTATTTTTTTGCCTTTCCTTGTCCTTTAAGGTTATACAAAGCTATAGATATGTAGTGGTTAGTAAAGACAACAAGGTTCATATAAATACACAGTATAGAGCAGGATATGGGAACGTAGTGCCACACAGTTCCTGAGAACCCTTCTCCAGCATGAATTCAGGAAAACATACTGTGGGCTTCTTTTAAGAGCAAAATTTACCCATTTGTGTGAAGGAGGGGGAGTTGTTTCTTTAAAAAGTTTGGATTTGTAGATTTGCAGCATCCAAGAACTTTAATATCTACAACAGCAGTTGGGATAGTTCCCTTGCATTCCATATGCAACACAGTAACCATTCAAATAATATTTACATGGCAACTTCCATACAGTCAATTCACCTTTGTCATTGAGCAAACTGATCGTACCGATTACAGTAGCATGAAGTTACTGTTCCGATTGCTGCTCAGTAGTGAGATGAGAAAAACTCGACCGACCCTAACTTGCCTGACCCATGCCCACCCGCATCCAGCTTCCACCCCTCCATTTATAGACCTGACCCGCCGATGACATCACAAAAGAGGCGAGGCAGTCTATAAAACCAGAAGTCAGAAGCTGGCAGTGTAAGGTCACTGGTAAAGAGCTCAACCCGAACCGAATATATAGTGACGACAAATTAGGCACCTTTCTAATATTATTGTAATATACCATATTGAAAGGAACAAGGGTTTACAAATAAACAATAGGTGTAGAGAGCCCTGCTCACAGGTTGTTGCATTCAGGGGGGGACAAGTGGCCGGGCATGAAGGGGGGCCCGGCAGTGCTGCACTTTTGAAAGAGTCGGGCCCCCCTTGAGAGCGCCCAAGCCGTGCGGCCATTTTTCGAGTCCAAACAGCCAAAATGCAGAAGTGCTGAAAAGCCCGGGGCCCACCAGGACTCCAGTCCAGGGCCCCCCTACAGGTCCCCCATTCCCCTACTGCGACGCGCCCCCTCTGTCTGCATGCACATACAGCACCCATCGGTGCACATACATACACTGCGCGTCGTTGAAAATCTTTTTTTTTTATTAAAACAAAAAAACAAGTATCGGGGAGGAGGTCTGGCCCAGCACTGGGCGGGATCTGGGGTGGGGCTCGGACAAGTGTGGGCAGGGCCCCGAAAATTTTGTTGTACGGGGCCCGTGATTTCTAATGGTGGCCCTATAGAGACATATGGAGCAAGGTTATTGCTGGATAGCTCTGGTTTAGGAGATAGGTCTTCTGACTGACACTCTTTCACCACTGTTTTTTTTGTGGAGATGATCTTAGGACCAATTTCACATGGGGCTGAAACTTGGGCACACGTGGCGAATTTCTAAAATCCGCAGAATGTGCCTGCACCCATTTGTACTTGAAATGCCAGGGCCTATTTGTACTTGAAATGCCAGGGCCTATTTGTACTTGAAATGCCAGGGCCTATTTGGAATCTCTAACTGTAAGGGTGAGCTGTGCTGGCTGTGGCCATTGATTGCTAAAAACATTTTTCATATTGCCAGCAATAGAAGTTAGAATCTACAATACAAGCCAGTCTGGTTCTGGGCAGTAAATATCATAGACTGTTTATTCTGTTGCAGGCAAATGCCTCTGTTTCATGTTTTTCTTTGTGCCTTAAGAGTATATGTGTGCTCTTCACTTTCTCTTGATCAGAAACCCTAAGATCTGCCGTGACATATTTGCATCTGTTATCTACCCACCAGTATGTTGTAATATTATCAATTCTGAACCACAAACAAACAAACCTGTGCATGTAGCTACTGTATGTACTGTATCTGGATATACAGATACTGCTCTATTTGGTTCCCGTGCAGCTTGTAGAAGGAAAAAGCACTTGAAGAAAGCTGTTGTCTCAGAAACTTCATAAAAAGCTCCGTATTGCACATTGATGATCATGGGAGTGCCATTTGCATTATAAATTATTGATGTCATATTATGCTTAGAGCAAGTATGCAATCTATTATCTGGAAACCTGAATAAGTGAGAATAAATGTAATATATTTATAGGAAGCATAGTGGGTAAAGAAACCAGTACACTGCCCACACTTTGGGTTACATTTACTAAAGAACGAATTGTGTTTTTTTGGGGGAAATTTGGCAAAATGACAATTAACAGCATTTTACTAAAAGGAGGGTAAGATAATTCGCTAGCAAAAACTACAGCTAGAGAACTTTTCGAACTTTTGCCTGGCAAAAATCCGGTAATTTATCAAAGTGCGAACATTACCCTTTTTGCCGAAGTGTAATTTGCCAGGTTCATGCTGACAAACTCCCATTATAAAGATAGAGCAGCCACTTTTAAACCATACATAGTCCTTTCCATGCTGCTTTTCTCCATGGAGAAAATTCTCTAGAGAATTTCCCCCACTTTTGTAAAGGGAACTATACTGGAGAATTCTTGCTGGGAGTAAATTCAACACATTTCTCTTTAAAAAATAAACTTACAAGTTGAAGTAAATATGGAGATGTGTTGTGGAAGTACACCTGGCGAAGTGAGGCAAACTTTGGGGAAGTAAGGTGAAGAGAAAATTCACACCTTAGTAAATAAACTGGCTGGGTGTAAGACCCAATTAATGTCCCCAGTACTGCTTGGTTTACTTGGCAAGCCCAGCAATAGGCTCCTTTACCAAGTGAGATGTATCTGGGACCTTTCCTTCCTTTGAGCAGAAGAGTTTTCCCATCCTGTGCCTGCAAAGGGGACAAAGGTTGTTACAAATGAAAACTGAGCTGCTAAAGGGTTATCTATGTGGGAGTGTATTGTGTGTCTTAATCTTGCTTCACTTCAAGGTGTTGCACTATTTCTCCAGTTGTGGCACAGGAAAATGGAATAAAGAGAGTTCAGCAATGCCTAGGATAGAACATTCAGCAGTGCCTGGGGTAGAACATTCAGCAATGCCTGGGATAGAACATTCAGCAATGCCTGGGAGAGAACATTCAGCAATGCCTGGGAGAGAACATTCAGCAATGCCTGGGATAGAACATTCAGCAATGCCTGGGGTAGAACACTCAGCAATGCCTGGGGTAGAACATTCAGCAATGCCTGGGATAGGACATTCAGCAGTGCCTGGAGAGAACATTCAGCAATGCCTGGGGTAGAACATTCAGCAATGCCTGGGATAGAACATTCAGCAATGCCTGGGGTAGAACATTCAGCAATGCCTGGAGAGGGGTAGAACATTCAGCAATGCCTGGGATAGAACATTCAGCAGTGCCTGGGGTAGAACATTCAGCAATGCCTGGGATAGAACATTCAGCAATGCCTGGAGAGAACGTTCAGCAATGCCTGGAGGGAACATTCAGCAATGCCTGGAGGGAACATTCAGCAATGCCTGGGAGAGAACATTCAGCAATGCCTGGGAGAGAACATTCAGCAATGCCTGGGGTAGAACATTCAGCAATGCCTGGGGTAGAACATTCAGCAATGCCTGGGGTAGAACATTTAGCAATGCCTGGAGAGAACATTCAGCAATGCCTGGGAGAGAACATTCAGCAATGCCTGGAGAGAACATTCAGCAATGCCTGGGGTAGAACATTCAGCAATAAAGAGAACACAAGCACCATCTGATTGTGAGATATACCACTGCTTGCTGCTCTTGTAGGTCTGTCCCTTGTACAGTGGCTTTACTGAGTTGTTAAACTGTTACTGAAGTGCGTATTGAACTACTACTACTATGTACTGTATTTACTGTATATGGCTGAAATTACAATAAAATTCACTTGACTTGACTTGAAGTCAAAATGAGCTAAATATCCAATATATATAATAATATAGCAATCGCAACTTGTAATGGTGAATTTATTCTTCTCAAGTCACACCCAAGCAGCCCGAATTATTAAACTAAATATAGACTTGTTTCCTGCCATTAGGATTATTATATGTTGTAGTTAGCTCAGTGAATGCAAGTTCAGCGTTACAGTTGTCTGTGAGGTTGCACAGTCCTTATAAAAGGAAACTAAACAGAATCCACATAATTACAGGGCAGAACCGCACATAATATACAGGTTTCAAAGGAACATGTAGGATAATCACAGTCCCTTGTGGATGCTGTAAATGAGAAGTCGGATGGCTTAATGTGACACAAAGCAGCCATGTACTGTAACCCTGGCTATTGAGCTAAACATTGGCCAGTGATTATACTGTATATATTTATCCTCTAGACTAGAGCATTCTTGTCTGGACACAACCAAATTACAGATGGCTAACCTTAGACTTCTCTTGGTGCTTGGGTAATGCTATTCCTTTATGTGCCTCTCTGTGCATGGTCCCTGTGCCTGTCCCTGTGCTGATAACTGTGTGTATACGAGTAGCAATCAGAGCACTAAACTTTTACAGGGGATTTAGGAGACAGAAGTTTATTGTAGCGCTGCCATGTGATAGAACTACACGTCAAAGCTCTTTTTATTACAGACTTTACTTGTCCTTTGAAGAGAATCATACACTTCTAGTTTTCTTAAATAAGCCATTTAGCTGCCATAGTACTTGCCACGGTGGTTATTCTCCTAAAATCTGTGTACAATGCAATATATTTACACTATAGTGATGTTTTATTGAAGTCAAGAAAGAATGCCTCTGTGAAGGCAGCCAGTAAGGTAATCATAATAAGGGTGAAGGGAAAATTCTCCTCCGAGGACCCAATAAAATCATGCAGAAATCCCGTAAAAGTCAACAGGTTTCGCAAGCCATTCCAAATGTGATTAAAATCATGTGCCTTGTTGTCACACAAACAAGGAAGTAAAAAATATATTAGCTGTGTCCCCCATTTGCGGGTCACGAACGTGTTCGGGTTGAGCTCTTCTGCCTGCCCCTCCCATCCGTGACATTATACTGCCGGCTTCAGACTTCCTGTCTGCCCCGTCCCTTTTGTGATGTCTTCAGCGGGGTGAGTCGGTGCGGGTCTATAAATGGAAGGCAGAAGTCAGGTGGGGGGGACATGGATTGGGATGGGAGGGTTTGGGTCGGCTACTGTATCTCTTCGGTTCAGTATATGGCCGAATCTTAGCTGGAATCAGTAGGTTTGTGTGGAGCAATCAGTAGCACTTCATACCTGGGTTGCGGGTCGGGTTGCGGATTAGGCAGTTGCGGGTCGGGTAGAGGATCAAAGTGGGTAAAAATGCGGGGTGTGGTTCGGGCTGCGGGGTCGGACCGAGTCTTAGAAATTGGTTCCACTCAGGACTCTACTATAATTATTATTTTGTTACATCACATTTGTCTTCAGGATGAAATGAGCCGCCTTTTAATGTGTAATATTACTGACACAACACAAGACTTTCCTGATCAGGTTATCTGTAAGTATGTGAAATAATAGCAAAATGATTGGGAGTTTTTTTAACTTGCATTCAGTAAAATGACATTCTGAGGAGGCAAATAACCTGTGAGCTATATGAAACCATTTTGTGCTCAGAGGAGTATGTTAGATGTTTTAAAGCTAGAGCTCATTCTGTCTGGATCTTATTTCTCTAAGACAGGTTGGTTGTTAAAATAAATGCCTTTTCACAATAATGAATGTGTGGAATTCTGTTTATCAGGTGTACTGCCAAACAGAGACTTCTGTAGCTGCCAGTCCACATAGGGCTACCAAGTCAATTACAACTCGAATTTGCCCCACCCAGGAAAATTTTTAATGCTTGTGTTGCTCCCCAACTCTTTTTACATCTGAATGTTGCTCATGGATAAAAAAAAAGGTTGGGGATCACTGGTGTAAGCTGTGCCTGTTAAAAAAACGTCTATATATAGGTATGTGATACGTTATCTAGAAACCCTTTTATCTGGAAAGCTCAGAATTTACAGAAAGGCCATCTCCCATAGACTCCATTTTATCCAAAAAATAAAAAATTTTAGAAATAACTTCCTTTTTCTCTGTAATAATAAAACAGTAACTTGTACTTGATCCAAACTAAGATATAATTCAGCCTTATTGGAAGCAAAACCAGCCTATTGGATTTGTTTAGGGGGTTCTTTACTAAAACTCAACTTTTGCTCACTATACCGTATATACTCGAGTATAAGCTGACCCGAGTATAAGCCGAGGTACCTAATTTTACCTACGAAAACTGGGAAAACGTATTGACTCTAGTATAAGCCTAGATACAACTACAGCCCTGTCTCCCAGCAGCGCACATTCTGCCAAAGCGACCCCCCCAGCGATCAACCGGACTTCTTTGCAAAGTTGATGGTGAGAATTGCCAAACGGATTACTGTGTGCATTGTCCCACTGTCCCACTACCATGTGCAGAGGGTGCTGTTTGATATTGCCATCACTGTTAATCTTTTGTATAACCAACAGAGGGCGCTGTGTGATATTGCAGTCACTGTTATTCTTTCATATAACCAACAGAGGGCACTGTGTGATATTGCAGTCACTGTTAATCTTTCATATAACCAACAGAGGGCACTGTGTGATATTGCAGTCACTGTTATTCTTCCGATAACCAACAGATGGCGCTGTGTGATTTTGCAGTCACTGTTATTCTTTCATATAACCAACAGAGGGCGCACTGTTATTCTTTCATATAACCAACAGAGGGTGCTGTGTGATATTGCAGTCACGGTTATTCTTTCATATAACCAACAGATGGCGCTGTGTGATATTGCAGTCACTGTTATTCTTTCATATAACTAACAGAGGGCATTGTGGGATATTGCAGTCTCTCCCCAAGTGAACTGTTGGTATAGGAATGATTAAAAGTGACTGCAATCTCAGCTTCTCCGGTCTGGTACCGCTGACCCTACTATAAGCCGAGGTAGACTTTTTCAGCACATTTTGGATGCTGAAAATCTCGGCTTATACTCGGGTATATACGGTAAATAAAAAAAATTCAACTAAACTCCCAAACCCAAATCCCCTTAATTTACCAATAAATCTGATCAAAAAAAGCAAGCGCGGGAAAAAGTTTCAACAAAATCGTATGTCAAATCGTATTGTGTTGAGTTTTTGACACCCGAAAAATGCTACTTTTTCGATCTGACACTAGAAAAATGGATTGTTGCCCGCAACCCTCAAAGATCATGAAGACAAGAAACATCTTCAAATTGTTAAAGGGACCATTTTCCATTCAATTGTAAATGATTTCAACAGGTTTTAACTGGAGTATTTTCGAATTCTAAAAATATGAGTTTTCCCCCAAAGAAACTTGACCAGAAAAAAGGCTTCATAAATAGGCACCTTAATGTTTACATGATTTTCTAGTAGACTTAAGATATGAAGATCCAAATTGCAGAAAGATACATTATCCCGAAAGCCCCAGGTGTGAAGCATTCTGGATAACAGGTCCCAAACCTTTTATTTGATTTGAAAAATCGAAATCTTTAGAGCTAGCAGGCATCTTGACGTGTTAACTGTTCAAATGTGCAAACTGTGTTTATTTGTTATTATATTACAATGATTTCACAATTTTGCAGATCATTTAAACTGCTTTGTAGTTGTTATGGTCACATGCCCTAACACACAGGTAGCTCTGTGGCCGGAGAGGAAAGCCAAAGAAAAAAGAAATAAAAAAAAATGTAACCTTAAAAAAGGTTTTTATCAAAAAGATTGTGCTGACCCCATACAACACACGGAAATTACAGTACAAATATCTACTGTATTTATCCTCTAACCTTAAAGAAGAAGGAAAGGTTAAAACTAAGTAAGCCTTATCAGAAAGGTTCCACCTAAATACACCAGTAAACCCTCAAAGTAATGCTGCTCTGAGTCCTCTGTCAAAAGAAACACCACATTTGTTTCCTTCTATTGTGTACACATGGGCTTCTGTATCAGACTTCCTGTCTTCAGCTTATACCTCCTTGCCATGGGCGTGAGCATGCTCAGTTTGCTTCTCTCCCCATCCTTCTCTGCTGTAATCTGAGCCCAGAGTTATAAGTGAGCAGGGAGAGACTCAGGCAGGAAGTGATGTCATACCAAGCTAATACTGCAGCTGCTAAACAGAGAGCTTTTTACTCAGGTATGGTAAAACATTCTACAGAATAAATATAGCATTCTAGCTTGCACTATTGCTGCTAATCTATTGGCAATAAAATGCCTCCGTAGCTTTCCTTCACCTTTAAAAGCTTTGTTAAGCTTGGGTTGAGTCTCATTATACATGTGACCTTAGATACAAGTTGTATCACCTGAAAGAGGCCAAGCGCTATCACCTTGCAGTTCTCCCAGAAGAGAATCCATTGTCTTTTTATTGGGCATTAGTATTTTCATGGTTACAGAATTGTATCCATTGCATTCATCTAAACTAATTAAAGTATTAGCAAAATATCAAACACTTTAAACTGCACTGGAATAATGTTAGAAAATAGATCTATAGATCTGGATCAAATTTGATCGTCACATATCTGGGATTTCTGCCCTCAAAAGAACTTCAGCCTAGTCAGCCATAGCTTACTCTACTGCTTATAATAGCTATCTATTGTACCTGGGCTGCTCTGTATTCATGTAACCAGAGACTGCGACTTTCACCAAAACTGCTCAATAGGGTGACCCTGCAGCTATAGCAATGCAGAACAGAATGGACATTATAGTATATACAGACAGATCAGGCTTTGTTTTTTAGAGCCTAACTGAGACAGGGTGACAGGGAGGAATCCAGTTGCAGCAGATCGAAAACCAGTAGGCCATTAAGTTTGACGTCTGTGGTGGGCAAATTATTTGAAGGCTTGTTAAGGGATCACATTCAAATTTTTGTCCTAGTGAATGGCATTATGAGCAACAATCAGCATGGCTTTATGAAGGATAGGTCATGTCAGACAAATTTGATTGCTTTTTATGATGAGGTAAGTAAGATGCTGGACAGTGGGGGGGCAGTAGATGTGATCTATTTGGATTTTGCCAAAGCCTTTGATACTGTGCCCCACAAACGACTTTTCTAAACTAGGCCTGTTGGGCTTAATGAAGTCGTTTGCACATGGATAGGAAACTGGCTACAGGATCGGGTACAGAGGGTTGTTAATGGGACATTCTCTACTTGGAGTAAGGTTCTTAGTGGGGTCCCCCAGGGCTCAGTATTGGGTCCACTTTTATTTGACTTGTTCATTAAAGACTATGGGGAGGGTGTTGTAAGTAATGTATCAGTGTTTGCAGATGACACAAAATTATCCAGCCCAATTAATTCCATCCAGGATGTGGCATCCTTGCAACATGATCTTGACAAACTGCCAATCTTGGCAGCTAAGTGGCAAATGAGATTCAATGTTGATAAATGTAAAGTCATGCACCTGGGATGTAAAAATATCCAAGCCACTTATACCCTTAATGGGACTGCACTAGGCAAATCCATTATGGAAAAGGACCTTGGAGTCCTTGTAGATGATAAACTTGGCTGTAGCAAGCAATGCCAGTAGGCAGCATCAAGGGCAAATAAGGTCTTGAGCTGTATTAAAAGGGTCATAGAGTCAAGGGAGGAGAGGGTCATTCTTCCACTGTATAGAGCACTTGTAAGGCCCCATCTAGAATATGCTGTACATAGGGTTGCCACCTGTCCGGTTTTGACCCGGACAGCCAGGTATTTTGAGGGGCTGCCCGGGTCTATACTTCCTGCTGGGTTTGCCAAATAAGGAAAACCGGGCGGGATTCCCTTGATTGACACGGCAATCGACCAATCGATGATCGCCGCATTGTAGCCCCACCCACTGACATCACAGACACACCCACTGATGTCCCGGACCCGCCCCCCACCCGGTCTCAGCCAGACATAAATGTGGCAACCCTAGCTGTACAGTTTTGGTCTCCATCACTCAAACAGGACATTATTTTATTAGAGAGGGTACAGAGAAGGGCAACTAAACTGGTGAAAGGTATGGAAAATCTTAGCTATGAGGAAAGACTGGCCAAATTGGGGATGTTCACGCTGGAGAAGAGGCGCTTAAGGGGAGATATGATAACTATGTATAAATATATATGGGGATCAAATAATCATCTCTCTAATGCTTTATTTACCAGTAGGTCTTTCCAGCTGACACAAGGTCACTCATTCCGTTTGGAAGAAAAGAGGTTCCGCTTAAATATTCGGAAGGGGTTTTTTGCAGTGAGCAGGCCCGGATTTGTAGAAAGGCTGGGCCTAGGGCAGCAGGATTTTAGGGGGCGGCATAAAGCCCAACCACACCCACATTCGTTTGGAAGCTCTGGGGCTAATTATGAGGTACAATAGTTTTTTAAATTTTCCATTCTCCAATCCCCAGTGCTCCAGTGGCGTAACTACCGGGGGAGCAGCTGGGCCAAGGCCCGCACCCCCGCAGAACCCCCCAAAGATTGCGCGCACTGCATCTGGCTGGAGTCGGCTGCAGCCGCAAAGAAAACGCGCACGGACGAGGGTGTGGGGGGGGGCCTGGCTGTATTTGCCTGCCCCCACCTAGTTCCGTTACTGCAGTGCTCCCAACCTGATGATGAAAATTTGTGCATGTGCAGAAATGAAGGGGAGGGGACAGGGGTGACAAACGGCAGCGGGCCTAGGGGCGCCCGCTATGTAAATCCAGCCCTGACAGTGAGAGCTGTGAAGATGTGAAATTCTCTCCCTGAATCAGTGGTACAGGCTTTTTAGCAAGTGAGGGAATACAGGGTTATGGGAGATAGCTCATAGTACAAGTTGATCCAGGGCCTAGTCCAATTGCCATCATGGAGTCAGGAAGGAATTTTTCCCCTCCCCTCTGAGGCAAATTGGAGAGGCCCTTCCTCTGGGTCAACTAGCAGTTAGGCAGGTTTTATATATATATATATATATATATATATATATATATATATATATATATATACTTATGGTTGATGGACATGTGCCTTTTTTCCACCTAAATAACTATGGAACTATGTAGATACAAAGATGTCCTAATATTATTTTTATTTTAATTGCTACTCTGCATGGTCTTACAATTACCTTACCCCTTATCTCTATTCCTCCTACTCTCATCCAGACCTGTTTTCCAAGTATTTGTTATTATGTATCCAATCCAATATGATGGCCACTGCTCACTGTACACTCCAATAACTTAAGGAAGGTGTGGTACAAGTTACTCTGCAAAAGTAATAACCACCCGTATTATACCCAAATGCAACCTCCCATAAAAGTCATAGGAGAAAAACTGTGTGCAACAATGTTTTCAAGAGGACCTGTCATCCTAAAAGATAATTTCAAATCCCTTTCTGTCATGTTAGTTGAGTAAACTAAACTTTACTTACACTATATAAAGCGTTTAAATTTTGTTCGCTTCAGTTGTGGAATTCACAATCTTGCCAATCAGACAGGGGCCATTTAGTTATTAAGGCAAGTTTTGTATGACCCCAAAATCTTGTTTATGTGCCAGAGTAGGGGACCTGATTCCCATGCCCATGCACTGGTTACACAATTATCAGTGATGAGAAGGGAGGGGTGTTATGGGTGTGGTGCCATCTAGAAAGTGCAGCCACTTTGAAACTGGCTGCTGGGTGAAAGCTGCTATTTGTTTTAGGAAAGTGTGATGGCGCTAGGGAAGAGAGGGGATATAGGCCATACAAAGGATGCCATTTGGGTAGGGAAGATGTGCCCAACTTACTGTATATACATCAGGGGTGCCCAAAAGGTAGATGGGGATCTATCAGTAAACCTTTAAGCTGGCCATAGATGTTGAGATTTTTAAAAGATCAGATCCTGATCGTGAGACCACGATCTTCTCAGAACGATCGTACGATCGTACGAAATTACCATCAACTAAAAAGACCAATTTGCCAGGAAAACAAAGGGGAGCTGCCTGCTTGGCCCTGCAAACATAGATAGATTGCACTGGGACCGGCAAAGATTTTTTGACCTGACAGATTTCGGCCGAAAAATCATAAGATGTATGATCGTTCGAATCCCACTAACGGCATGATAATTTCGAAGGGTCGGTCAGGCTTCCCTATAATCGGTCATTTGGCAAGAGGAATCGTTGCGTCTATGGGGAGCTTTAGTTGGTGATCAGTAGATCTCAAGACACTGTTAACAAACAATTTGTCCACACCACCCTCCTATTTCATGTTTTTCATTCAGATATTTATCATGTTATGGTTACATAAGAAATAGTTTTTTGTCAAATATAGCAATATACATTTTCTCATAAATCAATATTAAAGTAATATTTTCCAGGGAACAGAATGATAACAATGCTTTTATGGCTGTAGTTCCTAATGAGACAAAATCACTAAAAGTAGACCTTCCACCTCAATGAAACTTTAACCACCCTAAGAATGCTCTTCACTGTATTTTGGGCTCTATACCCCAATCTGTACAATTCTTTCAAAGTGTTTCCTGGCAGAGGCAAGATAATTGTAAGTACAACTCTCTCTAACCCTGTAATTGATACAGGAAAGTAGGCTAAGAGACATATTTATTTTATTCTGAAAATGGCAGAAGTCCACACATCCAATTAAATGTGCAATGGCTTTATTTATGCACTACTAACTGGATGAGCTCATGTGTAATGCAAACATGGAAGCAGTCAGGAGCACTGTTAATTAGATGCATGGAATTTCCTCTTTACTGTGAATGTTTATCCATGCTGGCCCTCTGCTGAGTGAAACTGAAATTTATATAGTGCTTTACTGACATTGTATAGCATTCCCATTAGTCGATGTCCTAGTGGAGCTTACAATCTACTAAAAAAATCAAAAAAAAAAAGGTTGAACTCGATGGACATGTGTCTTTTTTCAACCTTACTTACTATGTTACTATGTTACTATGTCTCTGTTACATTCACATACAAACAATATGGTCAGTTTCATCAAAAGTCACTAATCCTAAGCCCAACACTGAAAAGACTGTAGTGTCACCCATATCACTAGGGGTGCTGCTGCCTTGTGGCTAGTTGAGAAACTTGCCTCAAGCAAGTCAAGGATCCCCAAAATGCCCCTGTATATCACCTTAATCCCCCCCATCCTGTTATCATTGCTTTGTTGTTTTTATTGCTTAAGGTGGCCATAGATGCAAAGATCCGTTCGTTTGGCCACATCGCCAACCGAGCGGATCTTTCCCCAATATGCCATTAACAAACATGGCTATATCGGGGGTAATCTGATAGTTCGGCCCAGGCACAGGCCACACACGATCCGAAAATCGTACGAATCCTCGATTTTTTTGGGAGGACACCTCTTCCTCAGATGCACAGTGAAGAGTGAGTATTCAGCCATCAGGCCTATTATAAAGATCAAATATTCGTAGATTACAATAGTCTCTGTTGTATGGATGTATGAATTGGTATGCAATATCTGCGCCATATTTAGATCCATTGCTTAATTGGGTTCTTATAGGCTGTGGAGGGTAAAATAGTGAGCAAACACCATCTATTTTTCTCTTACCCTAATACATTTATATTTGTCTTCATTTTAGGATCTTCGTTTTTCTTATCATGAATTCAGAAGCAGTGCCATCCCCAGTGTGTGCCATTAGTACATCTGAGGCAGATCATTTGCAACCCCTCTAGTGCCGGCCTTATATTTATGCAAAGTGACAGCAAGTTATTAGCCATGGAAGGACAATTTGCGTGAGTGAATAGCCACCAGACAAGATATTCTGTGCTCCAGATCTGAGAAAGCGTCATTATTGTGCCAAACAGTAATGGAGCCATTCAGCCTGGCACCAGCTCAGTACAAGCCGTATTCCTAGTGCCAAGTCTGTTGTTTGCTCACTGGAAGCTGAATGCCAAGTACATCTGGAGGCACTAGAGCACGGCTTTAACTCATTTCCATTAAGCCTAATAAATAGTGCTCCAAGGCAGACAATTACCAAACAGGATTATGTTTTGCTCTACTAAATTCTAAGCCCTTCTAAAAAAAATCTTTAAAATAAAATGGGTCACATTTTTGCAAATCCCAAATTACTTTGAAACAATCAGCTATTCTGCTCATTATCACTTCCATTGGAATATTTATTGCATCTGATTACACTGGTTCCCAAACAGAATTAATTGTGGTGTCCACACATTTGCTATTTGCTTTTCCTCTATTTATTGAACTAAGTAAATATATTATTTGCCATGCGTGTGCCTTTGTAGACATCGCTTACCCTTTCATTCATGTAAATGGGATACTGTATGCTTAAATAAAAGGAAGGGAATCATTGCTATTTGGTTTGTGAGTTTCTAATGCACAGTGATCTGGTTAAGTAGGTTTACTTCTGTATCAAGGGAAACTAACTCTATATTCAAGCCACTTGTATTATTTACTTCATTTAATGCTGATACATTTGTGCAGTGGCAGCATTACATTATTATGCACAGCCAGACCCTGCACACAAGTGTTTTTTCATACCCTTTAATGCTCTTGCTGCTTCTAGGCTCTCTGTAAATAAGGGTAGGACTACACGGGCAACTTTGATGCGATCCAACGATGGCCGATAAAACGCACGCGTCAAGTCAGATGCGACAGGAACAAGGTAAGTTATAAAAAGTCGGATAGTGTCACAACGGTAATCCGGCGCAACACAACTGTCGGATGCAAACGATGCATTTGCATCCAACAGTCGTGTTGCGCCGGATTACCGTTGTGACACTATCCGACTTTATATTACTTACCTTGTTCCTGTCGCATCTGACTTGACGCGTGCGTTTTGTCGCCCAGCGTCGGATCTCATCAAAGTCTCACTACTGCCAATTGTAGTACAGGTATAGGATCCCTTATCCGGAAACCTGATATCCAGAAAGCTCCGAATTACGGAATGGCTGTCTCCCATTGACTCCATTTTATCCAAATAATCCAAATTTTTAAAAATGATTTCCTTTTTCTCTGTAATAATAAAACTGTAGCTTGTACTTGATCCCAACTAAGATATCATTAATCCTTATTGAAAGCAAAACCAGCCTGTTTGGCTTATTTAATGTTTAAATGATTTTCTAGTAGACTTAAGGTATGAAGACCCAAATTACGGAAAGATCCATTATCTGGAAAACCCCAGGTCCCAAGCATTCTGGATAACAGGTCCCATACCCTAGTAGTCAATATCCCTGCCTGAATTTTTAAGAGAGGAAGCCTCATTTCCCCAACCTGATGCACCTGGGATGGTGGGAGCTTTTGTTGGGGCTGGGTGTTTTAACTTTTAACATTCATTTGTATGTTTTTTTTTTTTTTTCTTACTTTACATTTTTATGGGCAGGTTCCCCTGGGCAGGTTCCCCTTACAAACCTAATCAAAAAGCATCCCTGGTTGTAACAATTAGAGCCTGTTTCCTATATCTACAGCCCTGTATACCATGAGGTCAGGAGGTCCATGTGACCTTTTGTGTTAGGGAGTCTGTCCTTTTCCCTATTAGATTAGCAAGTGTTTCATATGTATTTAATAACAGTTTTCATGAATGGGGGCTTCTAGGGCACATGAACAGTGATCCTATGAGCATGCATCTTAATAGATGTTACTAGTAATTATCTTGTGTATGAGTAACTAATACACAAATAGGGATAGAGTCAGTGGCCTAATTACGGGGGAAGCAGACCCCATGGCTGGTGGACACAAGAAATGGAGTGGGGGCTGTGCCCCCAAAGTTACGCCTCTGGGTATGGCTTTATATAGTAGTGCATATTCCTCTTCATCTTCTATGCTAGTTTTGTCCAACTGTATCCATGCACAAGGTCAATGATCCAATATACAGGGTTTGCAGGTCAGTATTCATTAAAAATTAAACTAAGAAGTCACTGGTGCCGCGTGCAAGTTGGAAGCCATAACATGGCACACGGGGGAGCCACTTATATTGTAAGTTCTACATAGCAGTGTCATCCTTCCCCTTTTTTCTTTAATATTTAGTACTTAATCCTGAAAGTAACTATATTTTGTTTTTATGTGTATTTTATTACTGTATTGGCCCCGTCTGCATCAATGTATCTTTCTAATGTACAGCAATGCCTGCGCAAGTAGCACTACACAAATAAATATAAATATACCTCAAACTTCCAGCTGGTCATCCCTGCACTGTATGTTATTATAATCATCTTAATCTGATTGTTATGTATTAGTCACGGATGTAAAGGAATAAATGAGAAATTAGTGATTGTCCAGCCTTTAGACCTTCAGAGGTGCCAATTTCCATTCATTCCTACGGGGCAAGAGGTAAAGACATAAATAGTATATAATTAAGATGGCAGCACAAAGAGAATGGGAATATAATGCCTGAAGGACAGCAGATTTAAGAAAAGCATATCCTGGAGTAGTGACATGGGTAGAATGAGAGAATGTTAGTGAAACCACAATTTCACTAACATTCTCTCTCCCTAAAACCTCTGAATCTAGTTTACAATTGTTTACTGATCTCACGCTAAGAAATAAGAATGTTTGCACCTGGTTTTCCTTTTTTCTATGTTATCTCTTTAAATACCTGAACTTTCAACAACAAATATTTGTTTTCTATTCCATTTGTAGCAGTTTGAAACATGATGTTTCTTATAGCAACACATTTAAGGAAAGCATGATTAATGCAGTTATAAATATTGCTGTTGTCATTTTTACTCTACCCCTTTAGTTAACTACGTCACCAGAGTATATTGGGGACACTAAGTTATTCCAGAAAAGCAAACAGATGAGCATCACTTTTCCTAAAACATGCCAAGGCTTGACTTGGCACAGCCTCCGATCCATTGAATAAGGCATTATAAAAAAAAATAAACTTTGGAAACAGTTGAGTTGTAAGAATACTCCAGAGGAATCAAACAAGTTCTCTGGGAACAAGCAGGATTAAATGAAAAGGGCTCATTGTGCAGTTTAATACCAAGCAGCACCAAGAGTTTACAATCGGATAAACCCTAATGCCACAATGATGAGAGCACAATAAAAAAAAGTCTACACTAAGGGGCCTATTTATGAAGCTTCGATTTTTTTCTGGCCAAGTTTTTTAGGGGGAAAACTCAATTTTTTAAAGGAAACAAAAACTCAAATTTTTCTCGATGTAGTATACTCTGAAGCTGCTTAAAACTGATACTGAAAATACTCCAGTTAATCAAAATCATGTAAAAGTCAATGGCAGATGTCCCTTTGAAGATGCTTCTTGCCTTCATGATCTTCACGGGTTTTGGGCTGGTTTTTGCTTGATAATCCGAAACGTTGCGTTTTTCCGGCGTCAAATAGGGATGTCGCGGACTGTTTGCCCGCAAACTAGTTTGCGCGAACATCGACCGTTCGCGTCTGCCGAATGTTCGCGAACGTCGCGCAACGTTCGCCAATTTGGGTTCGCCTTAGCTGGCGCTTATTTTTTACCTCTCACCCCAGACCAGCAGATACATGGCAGCCAATCAGGAAGCTCTCCCTCCTGGACCACCCCCACACCCCCTGGACCACTCCCCTTCCATATATAAACTGAAGCCCTGCAGCGTTTTTTCATTCTGCCTCTGTGTGTGCTTGGAAGAGCTAGTGTAGGGAGAGAGCTGTTTAGTGATTTGAGGGACAGTTTATAGTAACTTTGCTGGCTAGTAATCTACTTGATACTGCTCTGTATTGTAGGGACAGAACTCTGCAGGGATTTGAGGGACAGTGAGTTTAGGTTCGTTAGCTTTGCTGACTAGTAGTAGTAATCTACCTTCTACTGCAGTGCTCTGTATGTAGCTGCTGTGGGCACTGCTTCTGATCTCATCTGCTGAGTGCTGACTGCTGTAATAACCCAATAGTCCTTGTAAGGACTGCTTTTATTTTCTTTTTTGTTTTTTTTTACTTTGCTACTGTAAGAGCCCAGTGCTATTAGTCTAGCTGTGTTGGGGAGTGGGACTGGTGTGCTGCTCCTCCTAGTAGTTCACCACTACCAGCACCAACCAGAGTCAAAATTGTTACAAATTATCTTATTTGCACCTCTTAGCTGTTCTGAGCTCTCTGCCAAAAGCCAATTAAGTTAGAAACTGTTTTTTTTCTGGCTGTTCAGTGCAGAGAAAAGAGGGACTTTCCAGTACAAAAGAGGGACAGGGGGTTGAGTGGTCAAAAGAGGGACAGTTGGGAGGTATGCAAGTGCCACCTAGCTGTGTGAGCTTTTTCACATTCTGTCTAAATAACAATAATAATTCCGTGTCCGTAAACATCACCTGAGTGATGTTTTTACAGCAGCAATAATATATTCCGTATCCACTACTGTATACGTTGCCCTTGCAGGCATTGTTTGCCCAGTCTTTAACCAAGTGCCACCCAGCTGTGTGAGCTTTTTCACATTCCGTGTCCAGAAACATCACCTGAGTGACGTAGTGTGATTTCTGCCCTTTACAGCACAAAACGCAGCGCTGTGTCAACAATGTATTTTTCAGATACATTTTTGCCCTTGATCCCCCTCTGGCATGCCACTGTCCAGGTCGTTGCACCCTTTAAACAACTTTAAAATATTTTTTCTGGCCAGAAATGTCTTTTCTAGCTTTTAAAATTCGCCTTCCCATTGAAGTCTATGGGGTTCGCGATGTTCGCGAACCATTCGCATTTTTGACGCGAACATTTTTTCCGACGTTCGCTACATCCCTAGCGTCAAAGCGAAAAAAGTTGCATGATTCGCATTGTGCTCAGTTAAGCCAAGAATTTTTCTCGCACCGATTTTATCCAGAATAATTATTGCTAAATTAAGGGCATTTGGGTTTGGGAGTTTGGTTGAATTCTTTTTCAAAATAAAGTAAGAAAAAGTCGAGTTTTAGTAAACAACCTCATAAATTTACACAGTTTATACAACTGCCAGATCAGACTGGCTGTCATTTAGATCCACAAAACATACTTGCGCAAATAACTCTTACTGGGAAATCCCCACAGTCTGTAACTGCTCCTGGTTATATAGCAGGGGAGGGTGACTAACACATATCTATAAACTGGAAAGTGCACCACACATAACACATAATAGAGATGCTTTCTATGATATAATGTAGTAGTCCATAGCTTTTTAAGTAATAAAGATATGATATATATTCATACACTAACTATAGTGTAAAATATACACTATATACTGCGGTACTCCACTAACAACACTGGTCCAATTAGAAAATGTTCCATTTCCCACCACTCTTTGTAATCTATCCTTCAGCTAGTTCTCTATCCAGGTACAAATACTATGTTCCAGGCAATCATTCCATGAATATAGTTAACACGTTAACCTTCTGTGTGGCACTGTATCAAATGCTTTAGCAAAGTCTTAGTAGATCACATCCACTGCTCATTGCTCAGCTTCTTATAAAAGGAAATTAAATTATGCATAAAACCATGTTGGCACACACATAGTATTATGATTTGCAATGAAATCCAGTATCTTATCCCTTAATATCCCTTTGAAAAGTTTTCCTGACACTGATTTCAGACTAAACAGCCTATAGTTTTGAGGCTGAGAACGGGATCCCTTTTTGAATAGTGGCACCACATTAAAGGGATACTGTCATGGGAAAACATGTTTTTTTCTTTAAAATGCATCAGTTAATAGTGCTGCTCCAGCAGAATTCTGCATTCCACCTTTCTTTCAGTGGCATACCAAGAGATTGCCGGGACCCCTACCAAAAAAACCGTCAGAGGGGCCCATCATGCTAACCTTCCCACCTACTATAGAGGGAGCAGAGCCCACAGCCTGGGTCTGACATTATTTCATTCTTCTTAATATATACAATAATTCTATTATTCAGTGCCCATGCAGAAAGGTACTTATACACCTGCAATTGCACTGGACTACTGGGAGAATATGCTGCATTTGGGTCTTTGCACTTCTCAGATTGTTTTTGCAAATGAGGCTTTGTGTCTACTTAAAGAACCTCCTTAATCATTTGCATGTTAAAAAAAGTATTGCATTCCAGTGGTTTTAATATTAGCAGCAGAACTAAGATTCCCACCATTCCCATTGTTTCACATGCTAAGAGAAAGCACTTTAATACATTTTCAAGTTAGCAAAGCCAACAACAGAACTGTACAGACAGTAAGACTAAAATAATAACAGATGGATCCTTAGAAATACCCGCTTGACTTAAAACAGGAATATAAAGCTCTGTTCTGTCTTTTCTCTGCATAATTGTCTAACAAGCCAATTTAACAACACCTACTAACTGTCTGCTGCGGAAAATTCTGCACTCCCCTTTAATGCTATCTTCCTGACAAATCTTTCTTTTATCTTAACATAAATGTAGCTTTTACCATTTTAACAATATGTGATGTACTGCAGGCGGAAAAAAAGAGGAGATAAATGCAGGTGAAAATAAAGGGTTGGATTAATGCCGTAGACAAAGTGCAGAACAAAAACACAAGAGCTGAATAGCCTAAAGAACAATGTTATTCCATGTTGTCAAGATGTTCTTGGTTTAACTTTTTCACTTCCATAGGGCTATCATTCTCACTATATGTAAATGCAAATGACAATTTCTGCAATGTATGGCCCCCAAGGAGACAAGGGTGTTGATCCAACCAGTGCAGACTCAGCCAGGGATGTATAATTATACTTGCAATCATTGTCTTGCAAAAAGATGAAAGTTTTCTTAGATCCAATTTATAGCTGACTGGAACAGGTTATCTTTCAGTGTTTCCTTGTGATTTGCACCAGCCATTCTTCCTTATATTAAGGCACCCAGCCCCTACTAATAAAAAGCAGCCGCACAGCATCATGCAACCAATACCAAACGTCACTGTAGGCACCGGCTAACTATCTTATATGTTGGAGCAGGAACTCAATGAGCAGTCCATCAGAGGAAGAGAAGTAAAATAAATGTGGATATATTTAGTACCAGCCTTATGTGTTTCGTGTTAATGAGCAAAAGTTCATTATGTGTTCATTAACATGAAAGGCATAATACCATCTCTGTTTGCTGGTACCAAATAAATCGACATTTATTTTACTTGTCTGCCTCTGATGGACTGCTCATTGAGTGCCTGCTCTAATGTACACAGTTAATTCCAGTCCTCAAGCTGAAGACTTTGGGTAGAGCACCTGGGCCTCCTAGTGACCTTTAGTGAGTTATGGATACAATTTGTTAAGTTATGGGCTAACTAGGGATGCACCGAATCCAGGATTCGGTTCGGGATTCAGATTCTGGCTTTTTCACCAGGATTTCGGATTCTGCTTGGCCGATCCGAATCCTAATTTGCATATGCAAATTAGGTGTGGTGGGGAAATTGAGTGACGTTTTTTTCACAAAACAAGGAAGTAAAAGATGTTTTCCCCTTCCCATTCCTAATTTGCATATGCAAATTAGGATTCGGATTTGGTTCTGTATTCGGCCAAATCTTTCACAAAGGATTCGGGGGTTCGGCCGAATCCAAAATAGTGGATTCGGTGCATCCGTAGGTCGAACTACTGTTTATCAAGAACTCTGTATAATAATGGTCAACATGGGAGAGTGGCATTAATTAAGAAGAACCATGTGAAAGCACAAATGGAGTTTGCCAAAACCATAGCAGTGGCCACCTTTTCTGGAAAAATATTTCCTATATTTTTGTGGTTTTTCCCTATAAGTAACATTAGCATCAAGCTATTTTTTTACGGGCCAGGCCGATAAAATACCGGCCAGGTGGCAACCCTAGCAGTGGCCAAGGTGTGATCTGGGAAACATGTTCAAAACAATATGTGTGTTGCAAATGTATCTGCGATGTTACGGAGCTGGGAGCAAGGTCTGGGCTTCTTGTAAAACAAAATATTGTATATTGTATGGTGATTAACACAGGTACACGCTGGAAGAGACAACCAGACAATGATCCCAAGCACAAAGCCAAAGTAACATTGTAATGGCTCAAGAACAAAAAGATGAATGTCCTATAAAAGCCCCCCCCAGAACACTGATAACAATCCGTTTAAGAATAAGAGAGCTTCATCGGACTAACCTGAACAACACCTAGAGTAATGCCAGGAAGAATAGACTGAATCTCTCTCATGTAGTGAGCCAAGCTGGTCCATACTGACCCCAATATGGTGTTATTGATGTAGAAGGTAATTATACAGAAGATCAAGGTGTGAAAATTGAACAACTTTCATTTCATGTATTTCAAAATAAAAAATATGAGAAAATATAGTATAGGATTTCTTATGCTTTAAAATGAGAGAATTAGTCAAGGGTCGTACATCTATAGGATCTCTTATCTCAAAACCTGGAATGCAAAAAGCTCTGAATTACAGAAAGGCCGTCTCCCGTAGAATCCATTTCAAGCAAATAATTCACATTTTGTGAACAAATGCTTTTCTTTTTCTCTGTAATAATTAAACAGTAGCTTGTACTTGGTCACATCTTCACTTTCACATCATTGTAGTTGCTTCAAATGCAGAAAAGATCTCTTTTATATAATACTCAATTGAAAGAATGACCTTTCATATTAATTAATCAAGCAATAACGTTGCACTAAATTACTATACCTGCACCTCAATGCACATGCTGACTGGTCCTCTTTGATAAGAAAGTGTATCTTTCGGTGGATTTTCTGTAGTTTTATGATAGTTTTACTATAACCTTCAGTGCGAACACCACTTCACATTTTGCTTGGGAAGAGAACTATAAATATGCAGATCCGTTAGCAGGACCTCTGATGAATATTTTATAAAACTCTTAGGAGCCAATTAGTTAAGAAGATCCAAAGGGATTTATTTGGGAACACTTTCAAGTTTCTGCATAATAAAAAGGATTTTTCCCTGGGGCACACATACTGATTTAGTTCCCCTGTGCGTGTTAGTTATTCTTTGCTTTGGCCATTTAACATGATCAAAAAGACTGTACTGAATAGAGGTTGTTGTGCACAATTGAATACTGGGTCTAGGGGCCTCTGTATCTCCTGCCAGGTGCAGAGTTGGGTAGCAGGATTGGCAGCTATCATGTTTGGCAGCATTTACTCCAGTTCTAGGGTCCCTGCCAAGCAGGATAATATGTACTGTATCCAACCTGGTCCAGGTTTCAGGTGTTGTACAAGATGTGATGCCCAAACAACCTTGTTGAGCGCTTCTGCAGGAGGCACAGGGGACCCATGGACTTTTAGCCAGTGACGGTGATATGCTGCATCTGGGGCAAAGGATTACTGTGTCCTACATTTTAATATTTTGTATTCATAGCATTATCAGCTTTAAGTCTTTATGGTTAAGTATGTACCACTTTTGTACAATGTATGACAGTTATTCTGCCATTCTTCCTGGCATAGTTACATAGTTGAATTGGGTTGAAAAAAGACAAAGTCCATCAGGTTCAACCCATCCAAACCCAGCATCCATACACACACCCCTCCCTACTTTCACATAAATTCTATATACCCATACCTATACTAACTATAGAGTTTAGTATCACAATAGCCTTTGATATTATGTCTGTCCAAAAAATCATCCAAGCCATCCTTAAAGGCATTAATTGAATCAGCCATCACAACATCACCCGACAGTGCATTCCACAACCTCACTGTCCTGACTGTGAAGAACCCCCTACGTTGCTTCAAATGAAAGTTCTTTTCTTCTAGTCTAAAGGGGTGGCCTCTGGTACGGTGATCCACTTTATGGGTAGAAATGTCTCCTGCTATTTGTCTATAATGTCCTCTAATGTACTTGTAAAGTGTAATCATGTCCCCTCACAAGCATCTTTGCTCCAGAGAGAGCAACCCCAACCTTGAAAATCTACCCTTATAATTTAAGACTTCCATCCCTCTAACCAATTTAGTTGCACATCTCTGCACTCTCTCCAGCTCATTTATTTCCCTCTTAAGGACTGGAGTCCAAAACTGCACTGCATACTCCAGATGAGGCCTCACCAGGGACCTATAAAGTGAGTTAATGCCCTTTTTTTTGCAAGACAGAACTTTGCAGATTTGCTCCAGGTTGTTCAGCTCAGTCAGATGAAGACATGGTGCCCTATATTTTCAGCTGGGTTTTGATCAGAGATTTAATTGGCTATTGTAGTTCATTCAACGTTTTCTTCTTGAACCTCCAGTGTTGCTTTGCCTCGTGTTTGGGATAATTGCTATGCTAAAACATGAACTGAAACCTACGTTTTTTTTTAGAAGTCTCTTGCAGTATTTTCATATTTTGTACTTCTGTTTTACCAAGATGCCCAGTTAATCAACCAACCGCATCAGGGTCTTTTCCCTGTTATCTAAAACAATGTAATTTCACCTTGACTGCAAAATACATGGACTGCGATGCATTTGGCAATTTTTTGGCCAAGTGAAATGGGCCAGTTTCACTCATGAATACATGTGATATTTTACTTGGTAGTTGAAAGAATACTGACCTGTACAGGCACCACCCATTTTATTTACTATTGTTTTATTGTGTGGATTATATTGTGTAATATAACTACCATTACATATTTAATGATGAAGTGTTTGTTACATGAAACGCGTAAGGCTATGGAGAGCCTATGATTGAGTGTTTCTAACACGAACCGCACAAGGCTGTGGAAACAATAAACTGCTTTTTCACTTTGAACTTATTGCCTGGTGGAAGATTGCCTTTTTGAGTGCTTGCTCCAAAGAATTTCCGGTTTGTCCGCTGCCCGTGCTGAGGGCTCAAGTCACTGTATCTGGGCCTCTTCCTCTATGTGGTGAGTAATCACTTTCAATTTGGAGACCCTATCCTCAGATTTATTATACATAAGGGGCATGTTTTCTAACATTCGAGATAAATAACTGGAGAGATTTCTGGAGATGTTGCCCATGGCATCCAATCAGCAATTAGATTTAAACAAAAGCAAAGATCTGATTGGTTGGTATGGGCAACATCTCTAGAAATCTCTCCAGATATTTATCTTCAATGTTAGTAAATATTCCCCTTAGAATCTCCCAACCTGTGACTGTGCTGACCTTTTTCATAAAGAAGCAGTGAATGAACATTGTCAACAATAACCCCTTCCAGCAATAAATGGAAATTTCAGAGTTGAAACATACATGAAAAACATACATCTTCCTGGTTAGTCTTATATTTTTGGCTTCTCAAATCATTGGCCTGTCAAGGCACACATTGCTGGAATTCAACTTGTATCACAGAAGAATGGGGAGAATGTACCGGTCTAAATCCAGAAATAACTGGAGTGACTGTAATCTGTTGCTCTGCAGAGCGCTGTGGTTTAATCATAAGAGAAGAATGTGGTTTATATTGGGCTTGCCCTACTATCAGCCACTGAAATAGCTTTGGTGCAAAAATCAGTAATGGAATCATGTCTACTTAATAAAGCTCAGTGTTAGCATTGTGTCTGCGAGTGATGCAGAAAAGTGCACTGTGCTTCTGTAAATAAACATTCCCCATAAATATATGAGCTATTTGTGTCCTTGCTGCCTCCAGTGTCTGAGCTACCAGTTAGCTGAGTTCTTGGTGCTACTGTAAAAGTGCTATTTCAATAGGGTCCAAATTTAACAAACAATTCTTTATTTTTGAACAATTTGCTTTTTCTCTTTAGTAACAATACAGTACAGGCATGGGATTTATTATCCAGAATGTTCAGGACCTGGAGCTTTCCAGATAACAGATCTTTCTACTTCCAATAAGGATTAATTACAGTAGATCTTAGTTTGGACCAAGTACAAGGTTCTGTTTTATTATTACAGAGGAAAAGGCAATCATTTTTAAAATTTAGATTATTTGGATAAAATTAAGTCTATGGGAGATGGCCATAATTCGGAACTTTCTGGATAACCAGATAACGGATCCCATACCTTTACCTTGTACTGTAGGTTTCATAAAATGTTCCTAGTGCATTTCAGCTATACATTTGTGCCTTCTCAACTTAGTGCAGTAATGTGTAGCAGTCAGGGTTACAGGGCTGTTTAGAGAAGTCTCTGACACTGAGGGACAGACCAAGAGAGGTCAGCACTTACACTGAGAGACAGACCAAGAGAGGTCAGCACTTACACTGAGGGACAGACCAAGAGAGGTCAGCACTTACACTGAGGGACAGACCAAGAGAGGTCAGCACTTAGACTGAGGGACAGACCAAGAGAGGTCAGCACTTAAACTGAGGGACAGACCAAGAGAGGTCAGCACTTACACTGAGAGACAGACCAAGAGAGGTCAGCACTTACACTGAGAGACAGACCAAGAGAGGTCAGCACTTACACTGAGAGACAGATCAAGAGAGGTCAGCACTTACACTGAGAGACAGACCAAGAGAGGTCAGCACTTACACAGAGGGACAGACCAAGACAGGTCAGCACTTACACTGAGAAGCAGGCCAAAATCCATTATCACAATATTTGGAGGGTTAGGCAGTCTCTTTGTTGGTATTCAGATCCAAATCAGGACTGGCAGCATGTTGAATGGTCAGGAACAGGTAAGCACTGGGATGAACAGTAATAATAATAAATAATTTCGAGCACACCCAAGGACACAGAAACAAAGACCTACAATTGGGCATTGATCTAGGGTATGTGGCATCTTTTTTATTTTGAATTTGGTGGCAATGTAAGGTCATGTGTCGATGCATTATTACACCAGCACTGTAGTTCTAACCACAGCGTTACTCCATAATGACATCATGGCCATGGGCACCTCCGTTGTAGAGAAAAGGGCTTCTCATAGCCTCTACAGACAAACAATATAAAACATATCAATTAATACTAGCTCATGTATATGTGATTGTTTTCTCATCTGGGTATTCTGAGTATCTTTGAGCTGATTTATTTAACTGGCTTCACTGCACCACACGCTTTACCTAATAATAAGAACTGAGCTACTAATTTGCTTATATAGCATCCATATTCATCTGAAATCCTCAAATTGAACTTGTACAGTAGAAGGGCTATGCTGGAAACACCTGCAAAACTGCAGCAGCTTGCAGAATTTTGAAAAGCATTATGTTGGCTCTAGTATATCAGCTTTGTATTTGTTAAAATGTATAAACTAAGACAATGTAGTGTTAGATCTTTCTATTAAATAAAAATATCCTGGTTAAAAAGGTGTATTTGTTGGAAAGATATTAACTGATCCAAACCCACCAACTACAGTATGTTTTCCCAGCACAGTTCCAGATATCAGGATGCAAAAGGTGGGCTTCATGGAAACAGGTGAGTCTGGGCAGTTTTTAGGGACAAAATGTCTTAATTTATTTTATCTGAGGGTGTTGGCAGATAAGCAAATTATATATTCAAGTATTTAGCCAGGCACAAATGAGCACCTGTTTAATGTGTTAAGATACTAAATACTAGATACAAAGTTTGAAAATAAAACAAACATTATTGACTAATTTATTGCGGCAGTTCTGCAGCCCTATAAAGTATCAATAGGGAGATCAATACAACTTGTGGTGATCACAACCTAAAGATTGGCAAATGTGTCATGAGTAGGGTCCTCAGCCCAAAACAAAGTATATGAAATAGATTTTGGCACTGATGAGCTCATGGTATTTACATAGTATTTACCTATTGAACAATTGACTACGGTGATTCCCTCCAACCTTAGGGACATTCAGAGCCACTGTCATCATGTTAGCAAACTTGGTCATGAAAAGGGCACAAATGTCACACTCATTTTGCTATTATTTTTATTATTTGTGCATGCATCCCACAGCTGATGTCACTAGTCTCAAAGTTAATCTGCATGTTACCCAAGACCCAAATGTCTGGTTTAGCTCACCACACAAGTGGTTGAATCATTCAAAGGTACTCTCTTTTGAGGGAGAAGAAAAGGACTTTAAGGATAATGTAATAAAAGGTACAAAGTTTGCCCAGGTCTAATAACCCATAGCAACAAATCAGATATTTGTTTTGAAACCAGTTTTCTTTAAATGCTGTGGGTTGGGTGGTATTTCCTATTGATTAGCCTTTAACCCCGAGCTTGACCTTCAGCTAATCAAGTGATGCTACTACACTTTATGTAAAATATCTAAAATATGGAGAAAGAAAGCAGAGAAAAGGCAAATATAGGCATGTAAGACTGGCTGAGCAAGCAACACATTGATAAGTGTGGTACAAATTAAAGGCCAATTCAAGATCAGGTCCCAGGCAAGGTCAAGATTTGAAACAACCAGAGGCACAGATATACATCCAAATACTCTACAAATGAGGCCTATTGTTGGCATAGAAGGAGTCTTACACTATCACTAAACAATATCTAGTATAAGTAGTTCTAAAACAACTGGACTTGCTGAGTAATCATTGAAGACGTTTCACTACTCATCCGAGAAGCTTCTTCAGTTCAACTGACTGGTGTGGGAAGTTCTCGGCATGTAAACTCTTCCACTAATCCAATCACAATGGCACATTGTAACTCTGAGAGGGGACATTTGAAATTCACAGAGGTGTGATTCTGCGGGGTTACTGTGATAGGATTACAAAAATAACCTTCTGAACGTGCCAAATTTAAGATGCACCGGATAGGCTGGAATCAATTAGCAGAAACAGGATCATATAGTGAACATAAGACAGGCGACAGCCCTCTGCACAAGTACTAACCTTACAGAGATCAATGCAGTGATATCTTTGCGTGTGTGTGTGTAGTCGATGTCCCTGAGTCTGAGTGAGCTTACTGCTACTACTATGCTGTTTATAAGCCCTTGTATCCAACTACACCTTGTCTACACATAGGAACTTACTACTAGTGAAACATCAGCAACAGATTGCATAATAATGGGGGCTGCAGACACCCGTTAAACACGCCGTACATAGGCCAATAAGCTACTGTCTGTCATTTATATTGGCCAATACAGTACCATCTTTAATCAGAATACCAGAAGCAGTAACAACAATCTATACTGAGAGTATAATTAACTATTGAGAGATTAATACGGCAGTCTTGAGCCAAGGAAAATAAAGCAACTTGCACAGTCACAAGGAGCCGACACCAAAACAGAAAGCAATGGTTCATCCAAGTGTCCTGTGTTCAATATATGAGAATAGCTTGGTATGGGGAATTATACTGATCGACTGCAGTTCACAATTAACGTTCAATCTCAGAAATTCTATGAACTCCCTCAGTGAAGTAAACTGTGAGCAGTATTTTTCCTTGATGTAAAATTAATTACCGGTGCTCTCCTGAGTCCCAGAACCTCCCACTGTGTGTTCCTTTCTATAAATACAATCAGCTGCCCAGTCCCACTGCACCTTATAACAAACACAGCACTGACATTATCTGAGAAAAAGTTAATGAAAACATCACACGTTGAGGTAATGTATAGAGAGATGACAAGCATTTTGTGAAATTAGATAAATGTTAATTTAACTTAAATTCTGTAGTGCAGATCTTCCAATGCAATTCGTAATATAAGGTTGTCACCTTATATTTTGTTTGAAACCTTTACAAAAAAACATTTAAAATACTCTGTGACAAACTGTGCAGCAGACTTTAAGAGCTTCTAAAATGAAAAATGACCCTCTGGAAGGGGAAGAAGACAAGTTTATGTATATATATATATATATATATCTATATCTATATATATATATATACAGTCCAGAAGTTCTTAACGCACACGTAATACATCAGTCTAGGTCGATACCTGGGTGCTATCTTTATTGGCAAAATTATCCAAATATGAAAAGAAAAAGATGCACACCAGGATTTGTGTACAAAAAATTAAAATTCCATGTTTATTAATTTACATTAAAAATTCGCCCAACGTTTCGGTCTGCTCCTAAGACCTTTATCAAGACCATGGTCATGATATAGGTCTTTTCGTTATTTATATATATATATATATATATATATATATATATAGTGAATAAAGTACCCCCCCCTCTTGTAAAATATAAGGATATTATAAGTTACCGAGGAGTTTCATGACCATATTAAACACAAGGCTGAAGGACGAGTGCTTTTATACAGGTCATGGAACTCCGAGGTAACTGCTTATATCCTCATATTTTGCAACTAGGGGTACTTTATTTATTATAATACACATGTTTTAGTGAGTCATGTGACCATAATGACATCAGAACTCACCGTTTATAAGGATATAATTTACAAGATATTCATGGCTTTTGTGTATATATATATATATATATATATATATATATATATATATATATATATATATAATTTTTCAAGGACCTGCACTCCAGTATTTAGTGAAAATATCAGTTTTTATTCATACTTGTGCATCAAGTTTGCAGAAGTATGAATAAAAACTGATATTTTCACTAAATACTGGAGTGCGGGTCCTTGAAAAATTCTGTCTGTCTAATTTTGACCCAGCACCCAAAGTGGACTAAGACTGGATATGAGTGCGAGCGCTTATAGGCTTACGATTAATTGTCAAGCAAGGATACAAAAGCAGGATCAGCACTCAGTGTTATTTGTGATATTGTGATTTATTTCATACAAAATGGCATTTTATCCGACATTTCGGTCTCACATGGAGACCTTTTTCAAGGATGACCATTTTGTGTGAAATAAATCACAATATCACAAATAACAGAGAGTGCTGATCCTGCTTTTGTGTGTGTGTGTGTGTGTGTGTGTGTATGTATATATATATATATATATATATATATATATATATATATATATATATATATATATATATATATATATATATATATATAAAAACCCACTGTTGGTGCACACGTGACCCAAAGGCCAACCGCCTGGGTGCAGGTCAAACAAACATGTAACCAATACAAAAAAGCCGCACTCCTAGGTCTTTGTCAAATACAAAAATATCCAAGTGTTTATTTATTCAACGTTTCGGCAACAATCCGCGTGCCGTCTTCAGGAAAGGCACGCGGATTGTTGCCGAAACGTTGAATAAATAAACACTTGGATATTTTTGTATTTGACAAAGACCTAGGAGTGCGGCTTTTTTGTATTGGTTATATATATATATATATATATATATATATATATATATATATATATATATATATATATAAACACAATTAATTATACATTAAAAAATAATGTAATTTTACCTGCAGTCATAAGTACATGTGCTTTGATTCAGAATCTCTAAGGCTAATGGGACATGGGTCAGTTTCCCAGTCTATGTCACTGGAGAAAAGCCAATCCACAACGTTCCACCCCATGTATGTGTGTGCAGTGATACAGACAGCATCAGAACAAAGTTTATTGAACACAGAATGTGGACACTGACATCTGCTGGTGGAAAATGAAACTACACATTGACACTGAAAGGAAGAGAAAAAGCAAATGAAAAAAACTTTGTTCTGATGCTTTATTTTGGACACATGACGTCAGTTTGGCGCCATTTTCACTAATGGGGGTGGGTATTTAATGAACACATCATTGTTACACAATATACTTGAAAAAGGGCCCCAGGTGGGACCGCAACGTCGGATTAAGATGTAAAATTACTTAGTAATAAAAAACTATTTTTTTTCATCTACAATATTGTGAGTGCTGATCCTCTCTACACTATATATATATATGCTGGGAGAAAGTCTCGCACTCACAGGGCTTAAAAATCCATTAAGTGTTTTATTATTTTCCTCTGTGATATAATAAATTTATATTTATATACATTTTTTTATATAATTTTTTTTTATTAATTTACTTATATTTGTGTTTTTCGGTTTTGCACCCAGGCACAGCTAATCTGTTTTTTACGTGAGTGCTGGTATCCCTTCGGTATATATATATATATATATATATATATATATATATATATATACAATATCAAAACAGGGGGGTTGTGGGAGCACTCTAAAGGCTTTAAAGTATATATATAAGTATAATAAATGCTATTGCATATGTACCCAAATAGGGGTTATTTTGTTACAAAGTTATGATCATAAAATTGATAAGCCACCATACCACGTCAAGGTAAACCCCGAATGGCGGTCCCTAACTTGTTTAATTTTTTATGTGCATTCTAGCATTACCTGTAATCAATGTCCATTGAACGCTGTTTTTTCACTGAGGGCTAAATCCTCCCCAGCCAGCAATCAGGCTTTTAAAGGAGAGATATTCCCAAAACAAACGCCCAATTTTAAAAGCATAGGATCACCACTAGTTCAATGGGGGGGGTATGGGGTGCTACAACCACTGAAGCTATGCCACAGCTTCCGGCTAAATATACAATATCAAAACAGGGACCGCCATTCGGGGTTTACCTTGACGTGGTATGGTGGCTTATCAATTTTATGATCATAACTTTGTAACAAAATAACCCCTGTTTTGGGTACATATGCAATAGCATTTATTATACTTATATATATACTTTAAAGCCTTTAGAGTGCTCCCACAACCCCCCTGTTTTGATATTGTATATTTAGCCAGGAGCTGTGGCATAGCTTCAGTGGTTGTAGCACCCCATACCCCCCCTTTAAACTAGTGGTGATCCTATGCTTTTAAAATTGGGCGTTTGTTTTGGGAATATCTCTCCTTTAAAAGCCTGATTGCTGGCTGGGGAGGATTTAGCCCTCAGTGAAAAAACAGCGTTCAATGGACATTGATTACAGGTAATGCTAAAATGCACATAAAATATAAAATAAGTTAGGGACCGCCATTCGGGGTTTACCTTGACGTGGTATGGTGGCTTATCAATTTTATGATCATAACTTTGTAACAAAATAACCCCTGTTTTGGGTACATATGCAATAGCATTTATTATACTTATATACATACTTTAAAGCCTTTAGAGTGCTCCCACAACCCCCCTGTTTTGATATTATATATATATATATATATATATACACACTGTCAGTCAAAGTATATGAACACTTGCAGTTTCTTATGTTTATTATTATTATTATTACTAACATGTATTTATATAGCTCCAACATATTGCGTAGCACTGTAAAGTAAATGTGATTATACAACTACATCACATGAATTACATACATAGAATATATGGAGTAACAAACATCACAATCAATACAGGTACAAAAAGGTGAGGAAGGCCCTATGCATAGGCATACAGTCTAAAGGGAAGGGAGTAATACACAAGGTGTGGGAGTGGGCAAGATCGAATTAAGTGGGTGAGAAATGTGGTATTGTATGTGGTGTTTTGCGTTTGGTAGTTAAGCAGAGTGAGGGTAGGCTTCTCGAAAGAAGTGCGTTTCAGAGATTTCTTGAAAGCAGAAAGGTTGGGAGAAAGTAGGACAGACCGCGGGAGAGCGTTCCAGAGGAGGGGTGCAGCCCTTGCAAAGTCTTGAATGCGAGCATGTGAGGAGGTAATGAGAGAAGAGTTGAGTAGTAGGTCAGTAGAGGAGCGTAGTAAGCGAGTGGGTGAGTATATAGAGATGAGTTCAGAGATGTAGGGTGGGGCAGAGTTATGAAGTGCTTTGAAAGTCAGTGTCATTAGTTTGAATTTGATTCTGAAAGGTAATGGAAGCCAGTGCAGGGATTGACAGAATGGCGAGGCAGAGGAGGAGCGGTTGCTGAGGTGTATGAGCCTCGCAGCAGTGTTCATTATGGACTGGAGAGGTGACAGTCTCTGGAGGGGGAGGCCAATTAAAAGAGAGTTACAGTAGTCTAGACGCGATATGATGAGAGAGTGAATAAGAATTTTGCCAGCATCTTGGGTAATAAATGATCGTATTTTGGATATGTTCCTTAGGTGGAAGTGACATGATTTAATAAGTGACTGGATATGAGGAGTGAATGACAGGGCAGAATCTAGGATAACCCCAAGGCACCGGGCCTGGGGAGAGGGGGAGATAGTGGAATTGTTAACTATGATGGATACTTCGGGGATGCTACTGGTGTTAGTTGGAGGAAAGAGAACCATTTCAGTTTTAGAGAGGTTTCATTTAAGGTAGCGTTGCGACATCCAGGTAGAGATAGCGGACAGGCAGGAGGAGACGCAAGTTAGGAGTTCTGGGTTGAGGAACTCCCACAGAAAGAGGTAGGGGAGAAGATGATACTCCATTGTAGGAGACACTGAAGGAATGATTGGTGATGTAGGAAAAGAACCAGGACAGGGCTGTGTCACGAAGGCCAAGTGACTGGAGGGAGAGGGTGGAGAGGGTGATCTACGGTGTCAAATGCGGCTGAGAGATCAAGCAGTATTAGTAGTGAGAAATGATTGTTGGCTTTAGCGGTTAAAAGGTCATTAGTTAGTCGAGTCAGGGCAGTTTCCGTGGAGTGTTGTGGCTTAAAACCAGATTGTAGGGGGTCCAGCAGGTAAATATTGTCAGAGAGAAATGAGGTTAGTCGGTTGTAGACTAGGCGCTCAAGTAGTTTAGAGATGAAAGGTAGCAGAGAGATACAGTAGGTCGGAGGTTGTCAAGATTGGAGGGATCAAGAGAGGGTTTTTTCAGAATGGGGGTGACAAGAGCATGTTTTAGTTGAGAAGGAAACAGTCCAGTTGAGAGCGAAAGATTAAATAGGTGAGTTAAGGCTTTGATTAGACAAGGATTGGTATTGCGGAGAAGTTTTGAGGGAATTGGATCAAGCGGGCAGGTGGTAAGGTGAGAAGAGGCCAGAAGCTGTTGTTTAATAACAGTTTAAGCACTTGGCGGTGCCCCGAACAAAGCATTAAGCTACAGAATGGTGATACTAATTATGAACATCATCACATTAAAGGAAAATGAATAAGGGGGATATTTACTAAACTCTGAAAATTTCTCACTATTTTCTTAAAACCACCGCGACCAAATTCCGTGCAATATGTTACCGTATCAATAATTCTTCATGAAAATATTCTGATGCAGGAAAAGACTCGATAAAATCAGGAAAAAAAAAACCAAATCTTAAATTTTTTTCGAATTTGTCACTGAAAACTGCGACTTTTTCAGATTTGATGCCTGAACTGCGACTTTTTCGGATTATCGCCTGAAAATATAAGCCAGGTACGGTACCAGGTGATTGATAGCGTAGAACCCTTGAGACGTGGAGGTGATCGGACCCTACCGCGACCAAATGCCGTGCAATATGTTACCGTATTAATAATTCTTCATGAAAATATTCTGATGCAGGAAAAGACTCGATAAAATCATGAAAAAAAACCAGAATCTTACATTTTTTTCGGATTTGTAACTGAAAACTGCGACTTTTTCAGATTTGATGCCTGAACTGCGACTTTTTCGGATTATCGCCTGAAAATATAAACCAGGTACAGTACCAGGTGATTGATAGCGTAGAACCCTTGAGACGTGGAGGCGATCGGACCCTACAGGGACCAAATTCCGTGCAATATGTTACCGTATCAATAATTCTTCATGAAAATATTCTGATGCAGGAAAAGACTCGATAAAATCATGAAAAAAAAAAAGATTCTTACATTTTTTTCGGATTTGTCACTGAAAACTGCGACTTTTTCAGATTTGATGCCTGAACTGTGACTTTTTCGGATTATCGCCTGAAAATATAAGCCAGGTACAGTACCAGGTGATTGATAGCGTAGAACCCTTGAGACGTGGAGGCGATCGGACCCTACAGTTAAAGAAATTAGAGATGAAATGGATACAGAAATTATGTGTGCTGGCACCAGATGGTTTGGACCGGGAGTATACACCAACGCTTTTTATTTAATATGGTTGACCTGATTTTGTGCTATGTGTAACATTGTTTCGTATTTTCTTGTTTTTAGATCAATGCAGCTCACACCCTGGGAATGACTGTGTTCAACAATACATAGGCATTTTCGCCGGGGAATAGAGCATACAAATTGCGAGTAATGATTTTAATATGCTGAATTAGTCATTCTTAACAAATGCTGAATTGTTCAATTCGATATACAATATTCGGCAAAGAGATGGACTTTTTATGAACACTGCACACTTCGAAGATGGATTTTAGACACTTTATTGAATAATGATCAATTCACACAGTTTTAAGAGATGTTTATTAAATATTTATTGCATGTATGCCACAAGGGTTAATATGAGGTAACACTAAATAGGAGGAGTGAATGTCCCCCCTCCCCCTACCTGGCTATTTAAGGGAGTTCATGTTACACTGTGGATAAGCTTGATAAAGGGCTGGTTATGCCCAAAACGTTGCTTCACTGAACCGGAGTGCTGCTGGAATATATTTTGGAGATTTCATTTGACCTGGGCAGACTGAGTCACAGTCGGCACCCGGCGCTGCAAAGAGCGGTGAGAATGATTGTGTAGCACTACTTTCTATGTATACTATTGCTGTACACCACCACATTAGAATTTCAGTCTCATTACAGTTGGATCTTGTTGATGTGAGGCCATGTTGGCTTGTGAAGCAGGTAAACTCAATGGGGCCCAGCTAAGTAATTATTTTAATAATAATTCTTTTACTTGAGTGAACTCTTATTGCGTAGGGGTTATGTCAAACATAAAAGGGTCACCCAATGGTACCTCACCTTCACATTGGGACATTGGGGTTGTGGCCCATTGACAAATGTGTACTAAATAAATGCTACGATTGTGGACCTGAACAAATTAATCTTTAATAATTTCTCAATTGCAGACCCCATTGGTCTAAAGGTGCAGCACCTAAACCAGGGGGGCCCAAAAGGTAGATGGGGATCCAGTAGACCTTTAGCTGGTGATCAGTAGATCTCAAGAAACCGTCATCCAGCAGCTTGTCTACATCACCCTCCTATTTCATGCTTTTCATTCAGATATTTATTACATTAGGGTCACATAACAAATAGTTGTATTAAAAGTTGAATTTCGAATTCAAGCTTTTTTTTTTATAAAACTCCCCTAAATCTGACCAATCAAAATGTATTAATAAAATCTAATTATTCTAACTCAGACTAATTTAAACAACCCAAATATTTCTATGAAAAAAACTTGAATGTTAAACGACCTAAATATTTTTAATCGAATTCGATTTGAGTTTTTTCTATGATAACAACTTGAATGTCAAGAAGGCTACAAACATCTCCAAATTGGTCCCTGGACCTCTCTCATTGACTTAAACAGCAATTCAGCAGGTTTTAGGTGGCGAATAGTCGAATTCCAATTACAGGGCCAGAATATGATAAATCTTGAAAATCAAATTTGAATAACTCCCTAGTGGAACTTTACAGTTGTGACCATTAAGAAAATTCTAAAATTTGAATTTTCAATTAGACCCTTAATAAATCTGCCCCTAAAAGTATACGAAGTATGGACACTCCTGACCTAAACCCTTGTGGGCAGAACCATAAAAACTACATTATTATGGCTGCAATTCAGCGAATTCTCTCCAAGTTGGACTTTTTACACCTCGAACATGCTGTGGGGTCCATCCATATGACTCACTGCTCTGTTTTTATTGGTATTATTTTAACTGTGCATTTTTTCAATAAAATTGGATAACTTTTTTTTTGCTGCACATGATTAGATATGAAAATATTGAGTACTCCAGACTTGCTGGAAGGAATCTTGGTTTGTGATACAGTCTTAATCATTTTTCTGCATGTGATTTGCATGGAGCTACAGTAAATAATTCCTCACAAAACAAAAATTACATATGTAGGAGGGTGAAGGTTTTGCTCACCTTTACTTTACCCAGTCCCCATATGTGTTCCCTCACAGTTGTGTAGTTGGTCAAGGGTGCCAGTTTTCCCTAGTCTTTAAATAGGGGGGTCACTTTATGCTCAGTCTCTTGCTTAAGGGGGGGTGTGTGTGCTAGAGAGCTTGAGGTGGAGGTAGGCCTCAGCACGAGAAGTGAATGTGAGGAATGTAGCTCACTCTAGAAGCTAGAGATAGGATAAGGGTAGTTAGCAGAGCAATCAAGAATAGTAGATTGCTGGTGTAATTCACCACTGTGGACATCCTTCTAGCACTGGGGATTAGTTAACCTATAAGTAAGTACTACTTCTGTGTAACATCATTATGGACATGTTTAGAATTGCCGAGCATAATAAGCTCGTATCCAGTATATATTGTTTTACCCACATCTTCTACTTCTAATTGGACAACTGTATGAATTTGAGGAGTAAGCCTGCCCTCTAGAGGTTGACTTGCTGTTCCACCAAATTGGGCACGGAAAGTGATGGTAAGTTGCAGTATTACAATCAGCCTGTCGTCTTTAAAACTGGTTCATACATTGTTAAACATTTGTGAGACAGGGAGCAGCTTTGGAAGAATATAATTTTGGGCCATTAAAAGACAGAAGACAAGTTATACCTTCAAGTGAGAAGTGTTGGTGAGCTGCCCAACATTATTGCATGATAATGAAATACACCAAACATTACGAGCTGCCACCAGGCTCTAACAAAGTACAGTCTCTGCAATGGAAAGGTAAGTTATTCATTTGGCAGTGAACTCATTTCTATTCAAGGAAAGGAATTAAAGCCCTCTAGTGGTGAGGTACGAAGAAAGGATATGAACAAGTCTAACCCATAATAATTAAGCTAAACGCTACCCAATACAAGCTATTTCTCATCCTTATAAAAGGTCTTGAAAAATGGTTGACCCTTTGGTCTGGTAAATAGATAAAAAAAATAGTCATTAGCCAGAGAATTCAATTCCAACCCATTAAAGGATGGGATGTTTAGTAAGGGGAAACAAACTGTGAAAGTATATGGTGGTCTAATGGGGTGGTGGCTCCTTTTCCTCATGCTGCTCCTGTATTTCATTGTGCTTGTTACAAATTTCAAATATTTCAAGGGGCCTCATCGAAACACTAATTTCCCAACATAGGTTCCATAGTTCCTGGGTGTGTTAATCCTGTCTGTTCCTGCCCACTGCCTGTCCCTGACCCTTGCTGTTCTGCTGCCGACCTTTGCCTGTTCTTTGACCATTCTCTCAGATCTTGTGATTGTACTGCACTACTGTTGGTTTTGCCTGATTGGTATTTAACCAGCCTGTGCCTGTCCCTCAACCACGTTCCTTGTTCTCTATACTTCCTGCACATGTTTGGTTGCATATTATTGTTATTTAATATAAACTGAAATGGCTGATGCACCGAGTGTTTGGGAGAAGCTCAATTTCAAAGCATGGGATTCCAGTTTAATAACATTGAGATCACAAACTGATGGACAGGGGATTTTTTTTTTTTTAGAAGCGTTCATCTGGTGGACCAACATAAGCAATGTGCTGTTAGCAAGAATATAAGCAACCAAAACATATCACATTTATATTATTAGAATAAAAAACACCATTAGCAGCAGGCAGGGCAGTTAGCTGTAATTCAAAGAAATGACCAGCGGCACTGGAGGTTTTTAGGATTTTTTTTACCAGTATAAATACATCAGTAGAGCCAATGAAAAGAGAAAATATGTATATAGAAGAATAAGTGACATTTATTGTGCTTTCAAGACAAAAACAAGAGTTCTGCTTCATTTTAACACTTTCATTAAAAATAATAAATGTGTTCAAATGACAGATTCTCTATGTCTGTGAAATTGACTGCACACTTAATTGTATATTACTGAACTACAGCTCCCAGAATACCCTAAAAATCCTGGGACTTGCAATACAATAAACTAGGGATGTACCGAATCCATGATTCGGTTCGGGATTCGGCCAAATCCTTCTGCCCGGCTGAACCAAATCTGAATCCTAATTTGCATATGCAAATTAGGGATGGAGAGGAAAATCGTGTCTTTTTGTCACAAAACAAGGAAATAAAAAAAAATGTTCCCCTTCCCACCCCTAATTTGCATATGCAGCCTTTGCTCATTCTGTCCTCGATGCCTCTTGTTCAAATCAGGGGTGCATATGCAAATTAGGATTCGGCCGAATCTTTCACAAAGGATTCGGCTGAATCCAAAATAGTGGATTCGGTCCATCCCTACAATAAACTGAAGTTGACTCTGACCAGTGTAGTGTGTGCTGTATATTTCTGAACAAGAGTGTAAAGTTACCTTTTCGCTAATGCCTAATGTACTTCAAACCGAAATGGTAATTTTAATTATAATTAGAGGATAATTAAGAACAAGAGGCATCAAAGACAGAATGAGCAAAGGTTGCTTTCTCTAGGAACTGAAAGGGAAATTTTAATTTAAACTTTAGCATACAGAAACAAGAAACTTTCTAAATATAATCAACTAAATATTCTGCATCATTTCTGAAATAATCAGGTTTATCTACACTATTCCACTCTCAGCATCTGTTTCTCTTCATTCTGTCTTCATGCAGCAGTTGGGTGTCAGATATTCATTGACAGTTAAATCCAATATATCTTATAGGGGGGCTCACTCTATTAAACTCATTAGACATCATGTCTCTCTACATGCAGAATTTGTGCAGTTATTTTGTAAGATTTTGTTTGTACTGGAATCAGTTAATTGAGTGAGCTCTAATACTGTACTAGGAAAGGAAGCCCCCCTATAAGATATATTGGATCTAACTGTCAATGAATATCTGACACCCAACTGCTGTATAAAGAGAGAATGAAGAAAAACAGATGCTGAGAGTGGAATAGTGAAGATAAACCTGATTATTTCAGAAACAATGCAGAATATTTAATTGATTATATTTAGAAAGTTTCTTGTTTCAGCATGCTGAAGTAACTTCCGACTTCTACACGTCAGTCCCGTTGCATGCTGGGTATTGTAGTCTTACATTAAACTTGGCAGCATGCAAATTGTTAGACAAAAACTATATTACCCAACATGCATTGGGAGATGCAGGCTTGGCACATTCGGGTAAGAAAAAACTTTGGCTGGTTTCCAAAGTACAAACCGGCCAAAGTAAAAAAAAAAATAGTAGCCCAAGTCCATACCTTGGCTAGTTTGCACTTTCGAAACCCGCCTGGCTGATTAGAAGGTAAGAGTTGGGGGTCAATGTCTGGCACGTAGGTAAAAGTAGTTTAACACTATAGCCCCCGGCTCGTCTAATAAGTGGGAAGATACGCAAAAAATGTTCCGTGCAAAGATATCGGTTGTGCGTCGTACAGGGCAAATGATAGAGGAGAGGTGTATCTTACTATCCATCAGCCAATTGCCTGGGCATAGTAGAGCATGCTGGGAATTGTGCATATAAAGAAGCAGGGTGAACTTTTAATAGGTACAATCTTGTTTGTGCGAGGCTCAAGGTGTCACTTTACATGGGAGTTAATAACAATACATAAATACCCTTACATAGTGATAAAAAAAAACTATAATAGATAATACACCTGTTGCTGTCAAACTATTTGTATTCATATTTTCTGGACAGACGTCATTTATGTATGCCCAAGTATTGACATGTTGCTTGCCTTTTAAAGGGGTCTAAATCCAAAATATATATGTACAACTTGATATAGAACTAATAGGTTATAAAATGCAGCGCAGTTGTACAGTTTAGAAAAGTACTCCTAGGGAGGACAAGCAAGCATAACTATACAGAGATTAAGTTGTGGTAAGAGACAAAGTAGGAAGGAATCCCTGCCCAATAGAACTGTCTTACAGTGATTTTTATGTTTTGCCAGGTTTTTGGTGTTTACATCCCCTTTAACAAGACTTTCCTGAGATTTCCTGGCATTTATTCTTACACTCTCAGGTTACAGATTAAACTCAGTATTTGTTTGCACACTTCCACATATTATTTACTTATACTGCCCTGAACATTGTCTAGAACAATTCTAGAAGTTTGCAGGCCAAATGTGGCCCGTATGCCCTCTGCTTGATGCTGGTGTTTTAAAACCCATAACTAATACTAAATGAGAAAGGATAAAAGGTGACAGCATGGGGTTCCTAAAACAACACTGTCCTAGAACACAGTGAGAATTTCAGCAGTGTTCGATGTTTAAAATGTTCCCCTTTACAGTGTGAAGAAGCACAAAAGGATGTAAAAAAGAGGCACTCTGAGAGGTCAGAGATACCAAAGGATATACGTCAAGAGGTAGAGACTCTGTATTGTCTGACCATGCCTGAAGATTTCTACCAGTTTTGGTCTTTTTGTGCAGATATTGACCCAGAAACACCCAGTGGTAAATTGTATTCCTGTAACTTTTCCAGTTTTATACCTAAAGTGCATTTATGAATAGTACAGCTGGGGAGGGGGTACAGGAGGGACTCAAGCAAGGGGCTCCTTTACAGAGTGGGCTCAAAGAAAAAAATGAGATTTCACAAAAGGACAGGACTTGTCAGCGGAGTTTGGGAGGATCAGCAGAACAGTTAAATGAATTGTTTTGCTGGAGGCAGTTGAGGAAAAGATTTGATTAGTTTTGAGTCAGATGAAATGGATAAGAGCTTGTACAGACGACCACTTAAACCTTTGCTCCCCTGTGTTCAGAATCCTTCTGCCCAGCCGAGCCCGAATCCTAATTTGCATATGCAAATTAGGGGTGGGGAGGGAAATCGTGTGACTTTTCGTCACAAAAAAAGGAAGTAAAATTTTTTCCCCTTCCCACCCCTAATTTGCTCAGATTCGGTTCGGCCGAATCTTTCACAAAGGATTTGGGGGGTTCAGCCAAATCCAAAATAGTGGATTCTGTGCATCCCTAGGGGAAAGCAAAACCCAGGGTATTACAGGTAAGCAGAATGCAATTTAAATAGGTGTTTATTCACATTAAACCAACATGTAAAAGCTAAATCTGTTGCTTTTTGTTTTGCACTGATAATTAAAAGCAATGCATTGTTCAGAAAAATGTATCCATGCTTTATGCATAGACTTAGTATATTGGTATGTAGATTAGTCTAAATTTACAAATAACTAAATGTTTTTATGTATACTGGAAAGTTTCATAGTATTACATTTTCTTTTATTGTAAAGGCATTCTCCTTAATTCCAGCACTGGCTTACTCTTAAGTACAAAAACATCACCATTAATGTAACAAATCAGCCATCCATATGCTTTTATAGTTTCACAGAGACTAATTCATATTATGGAAATTATGCAGCTCTTATTTTCGTTCATTTTATTCAGAGACTCTCCTGAAGACCTCCCTGTCTTTGTTGGAGCCAATGAAGCGGCAAAAGGATGTTTAAGGTATATACTCGAGTATAAGCCGAGTTTTTCAGCCCCCAAAATATGCTGAAAAACTCTACCTCGGCTTATACTCGGGTCAAGCGCAAAACCGGTCGCCGGCGCCTAAGAATATTCGCCGGCGCCTTAGAATAGTAGCCAGCGCCTAAGAAAATTCGCCGGCGTCTTAGAATAGTAGCCGGCGCCTAAGAATAATCGCCGGCGCCTTAGAATAGTAGCCGGTGCCTAAGAATAGTCATCCAAAAACGAGATTGAAACTTACCAGAAGCTGCTGCATTTCTCACCCTTGGCTTATACTCGAGTCAATAAGCTTTCCCAGTTTTTGGAGGTAAAATTAGGTATCTCGGCTTATACTCGGGACGGCTTATACTCGGGTATATACGGTAATTACTCAGCTTGGAGATAATGTATAAAGTAAGTTTCTTTCATACAACTGACAACAGAATCAGCTCAATGTCCCTTTGTAGAACCATATAACATGTTTTCTACATTCTTTAGAAAGTAAATTGCCTTTGTTGTTTAAACTGATATTTTCATATTTGGCAAATACAGAAACCATTAATTTGCAGTGGCCAGATATTGATATCCGTTTCAAGATAGTGACCTGTGCAGCTGTTATTATTCCTTTACAGCAATATGTAAAGGGGAACTCCACACAAACATAACTTAAAGGAGAAACAAACCGCAACATAAAAAACCCTACCCTTTGTAGACCCCCCCCAGCCTAGACAGTATCCGGGGCAAATGCCCCTAACTTTATACTTACCCCTCAGTGCAGATTCTGTCCCCCGCAGTTCACAACAGGCATCTTCTTTTCAGCGTTAAACTTAAGAAGCAGATCCTTAGTTTTCGGCGCATGTGCAGTTGGAGTAATTTTCCAGTCCCAAAAAAACGTGCATGCGATTAAAGCCGCGAACATTTCAGAAAAATGGACCAAAAAATTACAATGGGTAGGGGTTTTGTTTGTTACGGGTTTGTTTCTCCTTTAAGCTTTTTGAAAAGTAAATATAATTTCAAGCAACTTTGCAATATAAATCAATTCAACCATTTTTTTTTTCTGTCTTCCAGGCAATATGCTTCCAACAAGCTCAAGGAAGTTAAAGATAGAAATCAATCAAGCACAATTAAAGGTCTGATAGAGAAGCTAAAAATGTGGGTTACTCATTGGAGCAAAAGTCTGTCATAATGAAACGACGTGAGAAGAAAGTACATTGCGTTTCATCTCCAAAATGCTAAATAGTCCTTCCATTTCTGCTTATTAGACAAATGATGATGCAAATATATTAATTTTATTAAGCTGCTCTTTGTTTCTTATTTAGTTTGTTACAAAGTCCTTCCATGGTGCCGGTCTTGTTGTACCTGTGGATAAGATGATGTTGGGTATAGGGAGCTTCCAGAGACAGACGCTATGTTGGACACTTTTAATATTGGTCTACTGGAAACGTTGCCTAAAGAAAATACATTTTATCCTAAGCAGTGTTCCAGTATACAATAAAAGAGATATAAAGTAATTGTAATATATGGTTTCTATTTCACTGAAGCTGTGATACCCCGTCTTTAGCAAACCTGAAAAAAAAACCTGCAAGAACATTGTGGAAGCTCCAAATGATGAGAAAAGAGTGAAAGCTTTTGCACCGATCCAAGAGATAATGACTTATGTTCAGTTAGCAAATGATGAATATAATATTGGATATGAACTTGGAATGGACCTCTTCTGTTATGGTTCCCCTGTAAGTAAATCAGCCCGAGACACTGAATCTTTACTTTAAACACAAATGAGGGTATTGGCAAAACTGGATCTACCCTGAAATTGGAGTGAAATCTTTGCACACGCGGTGATACGTTTTTTTTCTGGTCTTAACTTTTAGAAACTTTATACAGGTATGGGGCCTGTTATCCAGATTGTCGGGACCTGGGGTTTTCCGGATAACGGATCTTTCTGTAATTTGGATCTTTATGCCATAAGTCTACTAGAAAATCATGTAAACATTAAATCGGTTTTGCTTCCAATAAGGATTAATTATATCTTAGTTTGGATCAAGTACAATGTAGTGTTATTATTACAATTAAATTAAATTTTGGATTCTATGGGAGATGGCCTTTCTGCAATTTGGAGCTTTCTGGATAACTGGTTTCCAGTTAACGGATCCCATACCTGTACCACTATTTGACATTATCACTGCAAACAAAATGAGGTAACTAAAACCAAAAGTTTACTTACCTGAAATTGTCTAAGTTTTTCTGACAGATCTTCTAATGTTTTAGGTTTCTGCACCAGCCACAATCCACCACAGGCAGCAGCAGCCAGGACAAGCTTTTTCTAGTTTGTAATCGTTCCCCCCCACACCAATGTTACCTCACATACACAAAGTTTTTTTGAGCGCACACAGCAATTGATGCTGGTCTGGCTCCAATCACTCCAGCTTCTGCTCTTCCGGTGTCCAGGCTGCAGGGGGGAGAGCAGGAAAAGCAGAAGAGCCGAGTACCGAATCAATCAAATGACAGACTTGCTGCCCCTAAGTGATCTGAATTTCCTGCCCTCACAGACTCCTTTTCACGTGGGAGGGAAATAATTATTTTTGACGATGGGCTCTGGACTTGCTAGCGGTTACTTTTCAGATCTAGATTTATTTAGATAGCATTGTCACCACGCTTATCAATAGTCATTATGTGGTTGGGAGTCCATCCAGCTGCTTACCATATATTTTCTAACTCAGCCAAAGGGACATGCCCCGGTTCAGAAGGCAATCAGCACAAAATATTTATATCAAACGATTCGTATCATATCCTTCACAGAAGACTCAAATGACTCTGGAAAAGAGGGGGGAGATCATTTGAGTCATCTGGAAAAGGAGAGAGGTCTACTGGATTTTCCATCTAGGTACACGCTTACCGGGCAGGCGCCCTAGGCAACCTGCCAGGCCACGGCGCCGGCTCAGTGCGCACTCAACTGCACATGCGCAAAACTTCAATCCAGTGCGCATGCGCGAAACTTTGCTCCACTGTGCATGCGCGAAATGTGTTTGCGCATGTGCAGAAGCACATGCGGACACGGGGTAGGCGGCAGAGCAGGTACGTGCCTGGCGCCCCCTCAACTTTTGCGGCCCTGCTGATCATGGAGGTGACTAGTTAAGTTTTTCAGGAGGTTGAGAGATGAATGGCTTACTGTACATCTGGAGGCTTTGGAGGGTATTCAGATACTTAATGTTTTGAACGGAACAAATACCTTAATCGGAGAATTGAAATTGGTTGAGTTAATGACGGCTTTTAGATTTATACTGTATATGTGCAAAGTGTTTTACTCGGAAAAACATTTTTTGATGCTCTATATATTTATATATTGTCTATATACACTGTTTTATATATAAAATACTATATGAAACCTTGATATGCATGTTGTATTTAAAATGAAATTGGAGCAAATAATATATGTAGTGAAAAATATGATATGAATACCTCACAGGTGTTAATCTGATATCAGGATAGATGTGAGAGGGTTAATCCGTTTTGATCCTTGATTGGTTTTAAGTAAAAAATGGGAGGGATAACCTTGGTTTAAATTCTGGTGTGGAACATATGGCCATTAGAGACACCTATGACTGGTGCCGGAGGGTACAAAACGCGTAAGGTTAACCATGTGGGGTCAGTATGTATCTGTTTTTTAATATGTGAGCACTATAAACAAATAAACAAATTGTTTTTACTGGATTCAAGCCTTGGGACATATATCTTTGGATATAAATATTTTGTACTACCCTTATCAAGACTAAAGTAGGGATTTGGCTAGTTCGACTCTGTTTTCCATAGTCACAACATTAACTCTTTCCTTGCTGTCAGTCAATTCAGCAGGAACAGTCCCCTAAGTTTGCTCATAGTCTGTACAGAGAGATCACATAAAACTATGGCAGCATAGTAGGGATGGGCGAATTTGACCCGTTTTGTTTTGCCAAAAATATGTGCGTCTTTTTTTTTTTTTTTTGACGCACGATGCCATACAAGTCTATGGGCGTCATTTTTCCAGCGGAACAAGGCGAAAAAATTCGCACATCCCTACAGCATAGGTATTCCTCTGTACTAAGCACAATTCAGCAGGAACAGTCCCCTCAGTCTGAAAAAATGCATTGCTTTTCCTTGCTTTTATATCCCTGTTTTCCCTAATTTTACACCAACCTTTATTTATTATTATGGAGTCCCCCAAAATGGCTGGCAGTTCTCTGTAGATGTTGTTGGTGAACTTAAGAGGTCTAAGACATTTGCCATGGTTATGTCTGTAAATATTTCATTCCAATTAGTCTGTGCCTAATTAGTCTGTACACCAATTCACCTATTGCTCTAGGTTGCGCATGTAATGTAACTGGCAGAGGCCTTGCACATGCCCCCCATAGTGTAACATTAAAGGGGTGGTTCACCTTCAGGTTAACTTTTATTATGTTATAGTAAACAACTTTCAGTTTTTTTCTTTTAATATTTATTTATTTCTCTCCTTTCCAGGTTTAAAATGGGGGTCACTGACCCCATCTAAACAACAATGACTTTGTTGCTATACATGTATTGTTATTGGTACTTTTTTTTTTTAATCAGGCTCTCTGCAATTCATATTCCAATCTTTCATTCAAATCAATTCATATTTTCTAGGGTAATTTGGTCACTAGCAACCAGACTGCTAAAATTGCAAACTGCTGAATAAAAAGCTAAATAACGCAAACCACAAATAAAAAAAAAGAAATATTCCAAAGTTTCTAAGAAAATCCCTCTGTGCACCATATTAAAGTTAATGTAAAGGTGAACAACCCCTTTAATGCTGCACTGATTAACCCTTGTCATTAGCACAGCAAAAAATGTATTTCACACTCCTGTGTTTATATCCTTTGAGTACAGGTATGGCACCTGTTATCCAGAATTCTCAGGACCTGGGGGTTTCCAGATAACGGATCTTTCTGTAATTTGGATCTTCATACCTTAAGTCAACTAGAAAATCATGTAAATATTAAATAAACCCAAAAGGCTGGTTTTGCCTGTAGCGTATCGTTTTTTTTTGTTTAATTCAGTGGAAATAACTTGGACCCACGTGGTGCAGTCATGGGTCAGGTAACTGTCACTCAAAAATACTGCCAACTGATATTTTTATGCTATAATTAACTGACCTGCAACAGAGCCACTAAACACTCAATAACCAAAATGCCCAGAATTTCTGCATGTACCATTGTATTTAGGGCAAAAGTAATTGTAAGCTTTTTGCCACACATGTTTTTGGAAGCCAAAACACCCAAAAACCTCTATAAAATCACTTGAAAAACAACAATGTCAATTTTCAGCTAATCATCCTTGAGGTTGATTTAAAAATCACCCAGAATCCCATTGCCCTTTCCACTCTTCTGTAGTCAGGAGGGAAAAAAATTGCTTGCCAACCACTTACAATTTGTTTTTAATCATATTACAGATTCACAATAAACTGATTAAATACACAATAATCATTTCCAATGTATTTGACGTTATACAGTAGGAACATATTGTTCTGAGATGACCATTTAGTGCAAATTTAATCATTTCTCTGTTCTAGTGTTAGAAGGATTACCAATTTCCCTGAAAATTCATGACTCGTTGAACTTCAAGTAGAATACAAAGCAAACACCTATGTCCAGTGTCCTAAGATGTTTCTACTATCATATAGGTACGAGTTGTCGTTATTGTTCTTCAATTCTAAATCGAAAACCTTGTTAACCAGAGAATTCTCTTTTTAGTTTTACAAGGTAAGAGAGTTCACAGAATGCAGATCTGCCATACATTACAGCCATATGTAGCGTTAGGGGGAAAAAAAAAAAATCATATTTCACAATTTTCAGGGCGGGTCCTGTGCAAATTGTGCCTTAGATGTGGATTATGACACACCACTGCAAAACATATGCAGATTCAAGGGTTGCAATACAAAAATAAAATTGCTAAACTTCCCACTTCACATCAATGGACAGAGCACAAATGGATGATCTGAAGCCACGCCATTGTTGTAAGCTGCTGGACTGACTAGTTCTATGCCCTGCGGGTATAAGCCACATCTGCAGCCCATCAGGTACAAGCTCACAGCTATAGAAAGCACATTCTTGTGTTTGATGCTGCTTTTAAAAATCTACAGTCCCTCTCAATATGAGACATTACTGTTTTAAAAGCCTCCTCTGGGAATTGACTGAGGAATTGTGGGTAGGAAGAAGGGATAATAGAGTCTGCCTATCTAGGAATGTACGAAATAATCAAAGTGTAATAATCTGACATCTGAAACATACTGTTCTTTCCTCCAGTGATAAAAAGGGTAACAAGTCTTGAATAAAGATGGCTCAAACTCAGTGTAACCCCCATTAACAGGGATCTAATATAATGAGTCTTAAACACTCCTGTGCATGGCCCATTCAACTGCTACATACAGTAATTACTGCTACATACAGTTGGCCTATTACACTTCCCTCTGGGACACAGGTGACTGTCCCATGTAGCCAAGGTAAGGGCTCTGCTTCTCCTGCAATAATAAAAGGAGTGCAACAATGCTGCGAAACACCTTCCTTTGAATTTATTCAACAATCCAGGTTACCCTCTGGTCAGGGCATTGAGTTCTTTAGCAAAGATACCTCCTCTTCACTTTCTTCCCTGTCTTCCTCAGAGATGTTGTTCAGTTGAACAAGATCGACTCGGGATCGTGATTTGCCATTTGGGCCATATGACGAAGGATATCTTTTTTTGTGATAATACCAAGGAGGCGCCTGGGAAGAAAAGACAAACAAAATCTCAATAAGTGGAGATGTCTGCACAGCTAGATAGTCATTTGATGATCAGGACACCCCACCACCACCTTCAATAGCAAGTTTTGTATATTTACTGAAGAAATGCTCCAGGCCCTAGCAGCCAAAGAGGCTCCCAATCAAAAGGTGAGTTAAATGGAACAATAAAGAACATACTGAGTTCTACAAAGAAATGTCAAGAAAACAGTTATAAAGATGAATTGCAATTCAGAAGCCTGACCTGGAACAAAATATTTTATAGACCATTCCCAAGTAGGAAAGTGGAACGTCTGTAAATGTGCCATTTCTTCCAGTGTTAAATATAAACATTTTGTGCCCAAACAAGAGATGCAAGAAGGAAAGGAAGGGGTTGGGGTATAATAAGGAGCTAGAGAGCAACTAGGTTGTGATTAACTGTGAGTGATATTTTCCTGCTTGACATGGTTAATGGAATTCAAGATCAGCAATTCTTCCAATGCCCCAGTTTTATATACTATGTATGTAATGTGATTTGGAGTTGGATACATCAAGTGGCATGCCTGTAGTTAAAAGTAAACATTTCAGGGTTTCAGAGTGGGGGGTAAATATTGGAATACCTGCCACAAGGCAAATTTAGATTTCAAAAACGTTTCCCAGAGAAATCTAGCAATCTCCATTCCCCATGTTGCCGAAAGCATTAATGCTAACCAGGAGAATATCACAAAGTGGAACGAGTCGAGCAGATGCCCTTGTTACTTGGTTAGTACTGTTATTCTTCGAGAGGAAGCATGAAGGTCTTGTGAATTTAAGCACAAAGCAGCGAAAGCCAAATGTAGTTAATGCTGGTGTGTAGCCATTATGTGCTACAAGCTGTGGCAACCAGTCCATTATCAGTAGCAAACAATGCCCGGGCTAATGCCTATGTGCTATTCATTTCATTACTGGTTATGTTTAACAGAGATGTGGAGCAAAATAGATACAGTTACAGCAAAATGCAAGCACCAGTTAGTGTTGTGGGGCACATAGTATATAAGAGAAAACATAAAAACAGTGTCTGTTTTGACTATGGCCTGCTGGTTACTGAAGCTCCTATCACTAAGTTAATTTGGAGCATAATCTTACTGTTTCTACTCACACACAGTCAGATACATGTGCCACAGTTGTAGTGGTGGTATGATTTTGGAGATCAGTAGAGAGGACCCAGTATAAGCTTTATTTAACAATTTTTGGGGCACAAAATTGTTTACTCATCCAAAGAATGGAAGCAAAGTACTGAGCCAGTGCAATGGCTGCTATGTTAGAGAACTATTGCTGTAGTATTGTTACAGAAGGCTGGGTACCCTGTACCCCTAATAGCAGCTATTCTGGGTTTCCTATACACTAGCCCTGCTTTATACAAAGGACAATCGCTACAGTCGGAGGGCTGTAATACTGGAAAGAACACCAGGCTGCCACAACAAAGCCATCAAGAATATAAAATGTTGGCTCACCTTTGAAACGAGTTGCACAGGTGCCTCATCTAAAGACCATTTATTGGGTAAAGATACTTAAAGGAACAGTTCAGTATAAAAATAAACACTGGGTGTGCAAAATAAATGTTTCTAATATAGTTAAGTTAGCCGAACATGTAATGTATAAAGGCTGGAGTGACTGGATGTCTAACAAAATACCCAGAACACCACTTCCTGCTTTGCAGCTCCCTTGGTTTCCAACAAATTGGTAACCAGACAGTAACCAATCAGTGACTTGAGGGGGGCACATGGATCATAACTGTTGCTTTTGAATCTAAGCTGAGGATCAATTGCAAACTCACTGAACAGTTATGTCCCATGTGGCCCCCCCTTAAAGTCGCTGACTAATTCAGAGTCAGAGAGCTGAAAAGCAGGAAGTAGTGTTCTGTTCTGTTATGTTGGACATCCAGTCACTCCAGCCTTTATAAATTACATTTTTGCCTAACTAACTATATGAGAAACATTTTTATTTTGTACAGCCTGGTTTTATTTTTACACTGAACTGTTCCTTTAACATTAAATAGTCTCTGCTAACAGATTATTACAGAAAGCTTTAGGTTTGTTATAATAAAGCTTGGGTGACTGTAATTAAAATTATCATTGGTAAATGGTACTTTATATTTATACTTCCAGCATCCATTAGTACATATCCATATCCAGAGGCTGCAACAGGAAAGTGGTCAAAGATAGAAAAGACTGGTTTAGCTAAGGAAATATCATTTAGGAGACGATTGGAGATGGTACAGATGGCACAGGCAATTATAACCTTGAAAATAAAGTCAACCCATCCTGCTGCCTATTGGCTCTTACTACAGTCCAGATACCTTGACAGTCAAATGTGAATATGTATGGTATTTGTGTTTTAGCAAAACGTAATGTAAATGTCTTTAACTTAGAATATAAAAAGACTAAACAAAATTTTAATGATAGAGGGTGCCACAGCTCAGCTGACTTTGGGATCACTAGGAACAGTTTACAAGTTTCATGCTTCCTGCCCTCTAAATAGTGTCTATGGATTAAAGGTGGTTTGTCTAATCACCAAGGGTTCCACGTGCTGCTTTAGGTGCTCGAGAAGTTCTAATATGTTCTTCTTTGTGATGATCCCCAAGACAGCCCTGAAACAGATCATGTTATGCTAATAACTGAGTTTGAACAACAAATGGAAAAAAACAAAAACAATGAGACAACAGAAAATAATGACAACATGGAAGTGGATGAAATGATATGATTGGCACAACAGATAGTTTAGCCCCCAAAATTAGCTAAGTAGGAAAAAGCCTAGCTTGTTTAATACAATGGGACGTCACAATTAACAAGTGTGAGAATGCTCGGCAACACACTGTGCATCTTTGCAGAAATCCTTCTGACAAACCAAAGTAGACATCAGAGAATTTAAAGCAAGATTATTAAACAGAACCAAATACATAGAATAAGTTATATGTCAAACTGCCAATACAATGGCAAATATTTCCTACTGATGTGGCCACTCCAGACCGAGTTGGCCCATATATGAGGCAAAAATAACAGCTTGCCCAATCGATATCTATTCAGGTATTTGCCAGGTATTTATTGGCCAGTTTGAAATACCACTGGTAAGGATCACATCAAAACACTAACAGGTGTTATATCAAAAATACTGAAACCGTTGCACTTTTTTTTCTTCAAAAATTCAACATTTCTGTCAAAACAAATTTCCAGACAGATTCAAGCGGACATTCAAGTACAATACCCCAACAGTTGAACTCAGTGTCAAAAAGATAGATTCATCTACAGATTATGGTGCACCACCAGGACAATGTTTCTAAGCACACATTAAAAAGGAATCAACTCCTTTCAAAGGGTGTAATTCACTACACACCGCTAGGGGTGTGCACCTTGCTAAGTTTGGATCAAAACCTGTCCTCCTCATCTCTGCACAAAGGGTGGCTTTCTCTCTTTAAAAGTCCCATTTCCCGGAAGGGCCTAAAGCTCTTGAAGTTTATGCCATGTTGGGCTGGGCTCATGTTGTCACTCATCTTCAGATCTTATAGCATCAGGGACCATCTCAGCACACATGATGCAGGCTACATGAAGGGCAGCTAGACATCAGTGAAACAGTTTTACAGAGAAGCTTCTTGGTTATTTGCTCCTCTATATAGTACAAACCTTTGCTAAACTTAGCGTTTGATAGGTTCTCCAGGTGTCAGCAATTTAAGTTTCTGATCAAAACCCACCCTCTTTAGAATGTCCCAACTGTGTTTGTGTCCTCCAAACCAGGAAAGAGAATCATCAGAACTTATTTTTAGTTCCATTTCATTTCTATATTCTGGGGGCTGCACAACTTCTTTGCCTGTTTTGTCTTTCTAATCTGAAAAAGAACTGTGTATTTTATTCTGCATGGGGCATTTTCTTTTACTTTCTAAAGTTCCTTTTACTCATTATATTTTATCTTTGGCTCTGCATGGTTGCTATGGGCCCTGTTGTTATGGCTTTCCTTTTTGTTACTCCTCCTATGACATAAAATATGTATAAATGTATTTGTTTTATATCTGTACATAAATAAATGTATCTATAGCATGGCTCTCGCTCCTATTTGCTGTCTAAAGTGATGTCAAGGTAGAGCCAACTTCTTGTTTTCTATGCATCTCACATACTGGAGTTTGCCATTGTGTTGCAAACAACAACATTCCAGATAAGGATTTTCGACATCTCCCTGTGTGATATAATATGACACTAGTTTGGTAATTCTAGATAAATATGGCTAAAAATCTCAGAGAAGGCTGCATCTAGAAAATAAACCAACTGGTAAGGCAGCTTTCAATGGTACAGGGTTCTTATCTACTCCCCAGTGGGACAAAGCAATGCACTTCAATTGTGCCTTTAGTCAAAAACTATTGCTTAGGCAAGACCTCTTAAAACATGGGCTTTGGTACCCAATAACATGTATATTGGATATGCATATAAACGGCTTCATAAAAAACACAATGTTGGAATTACCAAACCACTTACTGGGCCACCATTGTTAATTTGTGGGTTCTGAAGGCAGGTTTCCAAAACAAGTTTTAACGTTATAGCCCATTAATGTGGTTCATGTTTCCTTTTACAAATAAACCTACATTTAATGTCATACTAATTATTTTCATGTTAACATGCCAGCATATTGCTATTCTAAGCTAAAATGTTTGCTAGAGAAAATGTTTAAAAACAAAAAAGGAACACTTGTACAGTAAATGTGAATTGTTCATGTAACAGGACAGTGCATGCAGCAGAAAACAGCACACATTTTGTTTGTTAGTTATAGCAACTTCTTGATTTAGATCTGCTTAAGCCCTCTGAAATGCTGGTAAAGTAAGCAGAAGCCATGCAGTGTCTTAGTGTCCATGGATGTATGAAAAAACACAATGATTTTACTAAGAGAGAAGCAGCTATTTGCCAGTCAGCTGTTGCTAAGCAAGAATATCCTGAAGGCGTTCCAGTTCTTAAGCAACTGCTGTGCAAATGACTGATTAAGCTTTACTGCATTATATTAATAGAACTGGGGGTTAAAACAACAATGGCATATAATTGGAAGCTTTAGATGAAAAAAATGAAAATATGAGAAGTAAACCGTTTCTATATTTATAGTTGCTGCAGGAGCTCTAGGAGGAAACTGCATTCAGGCCAGCAAACTCCTGTAAACAGATGCTTGCAAGACATATAGCATGTGGACCAAATCTCCCTAAATACAATACAAATATTAAGAGTGTAACAACAAGGATTCTGTACCAGTCGAAAATTCAGCTAATACATGGCATGGACCATGTGTACAATTCTGCTCAGATAGCTCCATGGCACTACTTGCATACCCTGCTAGGAGGAGTAAGTAGCATAAACTGTGGTTATGGGCAAGTCCTGACTGACCCAGTGTGTGCATGCCTCATTACATCACCTGCAGATTATTTGCAACAGCAGTTTAAATGCTGATGTTCAGTGCATGAAAGGAGAAGGAAAGGCTGAATTTACTTGGGGTGCCGAAAGTTATGCAGCCCCAAGTGACCGTATTTACTTACCTGAATTCCAGGTTCGGTGCTCCCATCAGCAGAAAACTGTAACAGACTGGGGGTTCTTTCAGTGAGCACCATGGATCGATCGGATTCCTTCTTCTTCTTTCTTTCAGCGGGTGCTCATACGCAGTAGAGCGAAAAGTTGAACTTTAAAGAAGAAGTTAGCTATTTCATTCTACTGTGCATGCGTCTACCCCGGGAAATTTGAAGAAAGAAGAAGAAGGAAGCCGATCGATCCATGGTGCCCGCTGGAAGAATCTCTGGACCGGTGCAGTTTTCTCCTGATAGGAGCACAGGCCCAGAGTTTCAGATATAATAACCCTAATTGGTTATTCACCATTGGTTATTTAAACTTGTTGTAATGAGAGGTGTGGTTGCCTTGAGAAAGGTCCCTGAGAGGACCAAAACGTCACGATGGCTACATATGCACATGTGAATATATTGATTTTTCACTGAAACCCTGGTGTTGCTGGTCATTTCTGTATTACATATTATTTTACCTGGCACCCAGGTATAGAACTAGCAAGCGGTGTGCCACCCCACTGACTGTATGTATATATATATATATATATATATATATATATATTATATATAATTGGGGATGCCTTACTTTTGGCACCCCCAAGTAAATAGTGCTTTCCTTCTCCTTAAAGGAAGGAAGGACATTATATATGAGTTTTGGTATTTGTGTTTTTGGCAATAATCATATGTGCCTAATCAAAATAAAGATTCTTCCAAAACAGTAGTAATGCAAAAAACAAAAGCCTATTTTGTTTTACTGCACATGCGTCTGCCACGGGAAATTTGAAGAAAGAAGAAGAAGGAAGCCAATTGCTCCGTGGTGCTCGCTGGAAGAACCCCGGACCGGTACAGTTTTCTCCTTATAGAAGCCCGGCCCAGGGGTTTCAGGTAAGTACTGTATATATAACCACTTGGTTGTGCCTAACTTTTAGCACCCCTAAGTAAATAGGCGTTTCCTTCTCCTTGTGGGAAGGAAGCACATTATATATGAGTTTGGGTATTTGTGTTTTTGCCAATAATCATATGTACCCAATCAAAATAAAGATTCTTCCAAAACAGTAAAGTATAAGCAAGTGGTTACCAACTCACCCGTTGTGTGTCACAAGGCACTGTCTGAGCCCCAGCTTACGGAATATGTCCACCACTATTTCCATTGGTGTCTGGTCAGTCACGGTGAAAGGACTCATGTCAAGGATACTGCGTAGCTTAAGAGTGCGAGGACTTTCTGCAGGGAGGGATGGGGTGTGCTGGGCAAAGCACACTCGTGAGCTACCAACAATACCTTCTTGCTTTTTTCTTGCATTTTCTTAAATAAGAGAAATGAAAAGGAAGAGAGAAATATGAGTTATAGCTATTTTCTTTTAATCCGTAAATGCATTAATATTGATAATAACGAAGGTCATGTGCAGATGCCAAAAGGGACAGTGTTAAAGGTTCTTTGACATATTTTATAAAACTAAATTCCAGTTTTATCTCCCTGTTTTTTTTCTTACTGTGGTCGGTACCATCTCTTCGGCTGCGCATGCTTTACAGCTTGAAACTACTTACCACTGCATTTTTCGGTGATAAAGTGTGTGCATCAAAATTCTGGACAGCACTCCAAGGCAACTTCATGTAATTAAAATTCCTTGATTTAATTGGCACATTCCATTACAGCAAAAGTTCCCTTGGAGTGCTGTCCAGAATTGTGAGGCTTTGTGACCTATGAAATGAAAACAGTTGGACAAACACCCATTTTAAAAGGGATTTAGTGTGTTGCCTAATTGCAGTTGCAGTAAGATAAAGTGTGAGCACCCACAGGACACATTGATTCCTATGTTCTTCAATAAAGTATTTAAGTTGTTTTTATTGTATATGTGAGAGGTAATTGTGCACAGGCACCCCATCTAAAAAACAGATGTTCTGTAAGGCTACAAATGTATTGTTATTGTTACTTCTTATTACTCATCTTTCTATTCAGGCCTCTGCTATTCATATTCCAGTCTCTTGTTCAAATCAATGTATGGTTGCCTGGGTAATTCGAACCCTAGCAACCAGATTAATGAAATTGCAAACTTAAGAGCTGTGAATAAAAAGCTAAATAACTAAAAAACCACAAATGATAAAAAATGAAAAGGTGAACAACCCCTTTAATGTAATATAAACACTGAATTACAGATCCTCTTTAACAGACAAGGGACTCACAAGTGCAAATCTGTGTTGTTAAATGTGTAGTAGAAACGAAGAAAAAACTATTTACAGTAAGATGTACTCAAAAATCATCCTTACCAATGGCTAATGTCAAATCTCTTCTGAGAGCAAATCCCACAAGGCGCTGTGACTCCTTAGACATGATGACAGGGAAGCCATTGTAGCTGGTGTCATTGATTAGACTTTCAACATCATCAACAGTCATATCGTCTTGAGTTAGAACAGCCAATGGAGGATCGTTTCTATTTGGTCTCATCACATCACGAGCTAGAGTTGTATGTGTGAATTCCTCCTTGGCATCCAAAAATGGATATCCATTCAGCCGTATATGAGCTTCATATATACCTTCCCTTCCAAAGGCATCCCCAACCCACTTACTGGTCATCACTGCTGCCATAAGGGGGACAATGTATTCCAGGCCCCCAGTTAGCTCAAATACTATGACTACAAGAGAGACTGTCATCCGGGTCACACCACCTATAAAGGAAAATGTAGTATCATGAGTAAATATATATTGCTTTCCCATTCATATAGGTTTTAAAATCAGAATTTATAAAACTGGGGGATAACTGAAGCTGAAGTAAAGTGCTAAACCTGTTTTAAAGGGGAACAATCGCGAAAATGAAAGTTTAAAAAGTTTTATAAAATTTTGCGATAGTTCCCCTTTAAGAACACTAACATGCTACAAATCTGACTAATCGGTATGTGCCTGGTGATGATGTGATCTTTGGGTGAAGCACAGTTGCAGAGATTGCAAGTAAGAATTTTCTGTACGAACTAGGAATGCACCAAATCCACTATTTTGGATTCAGCCAAACCCCCGAATCCTTTGCGAAAGATTCGGGCGAATACCGAACCGAATCCTAATCTGCATAGCAAAATTAGGGGTGGTAAGGGGAAAAAAGTTTTACTTCCTTGTTTTGTGATAAAAAGTCATGGGATTTGCTTCCCTGCACCTAATTGCATATGCAAATTCAGTTTGACAGGGAAGAAGGATTCGGCCGAATCTGAAACCTGCTGAAAAAGGCCTGATCCCGAACCGAATCCTGGATTTGGTGCATCCCTAGTAAGAGCAGCACCGCTTTATGCACTAGGGTACACTCCAGGCTGCATCATTTACTTGCACAGGAATGATGCTAATGGAGCTTCATCTGTTTTAAGCTTCTAGTAGATTTACTGGGGAATTGTGACACTCCAAAAATACTGCAGTGTTAGCAGTGGTGTAACTGTAGTTGCCTGCAGGAATACATAACAGGCTAAAGGCAATATATAATTGAATGAAGACAGCAACATATAAAAGAATTATGGCATTGAGCTATCAGGGACAACTAGGTATGACAGTTCTGAAAAGATTTAGATACTGATGTATCTATATATATTTATGCAAAGCAGAAGAACGGCACTCACAGGACTTGCTGAATCAATCTTACAAAGGTTTATTTTGCTCAATGCTTCAGTCCCTGTTCTTTTGCATTGCTTGTGTTGTTTCTTAGCTCAAGCACCCAGGTGAAACAACTATGGTGTGACCTTATGTCTCTCTCTCGAGAAAGATTTATATAAATACAATGTATTATATTAATAGGTCTTAAAGGAATTTTCAGTATAAAAATAAAAAGTGGGTAAATAGGCTGTTCAAAATAAAAAAATGTTTCTAATATAGTTAGCCAAAATGTAATGTATAAAGGCTGGAGTGACTGGATGTCTAACATAATAGCCAGAACACTACTTCCTGCTTTTCAGTTTTCAGCTCTCTTGGTTTCCACTGATTGGTTACCAGACATTAACTTGACTTGAGGGGGGGGGGGGCAGATGGGCTCTAACTGTTGCTTTTGAATCTGAGCTGAAAGCTGAGGATCAATTGCAAACTTACTGAACAGTTTTGTCCTATGTGGCTCCCCTTTAAGTTGCTGACTAACTCAATTAGAGAGCTGCAAAACAGGAAGTTGTGTTATATTCTATGTTAGACATCCAGTCACTCCAGTCTTTATATATATTACATTTTTGGCTAACTAACTATATTAGAAACATTTTTTATTTTCACACTGAACTGTTCCTATAATATGTTTTAGGGTTAAATACATACCAAGACATGCAGCAGCACCAACCATAGCATATAGCCCAGGAGTTATACAGTCAGCTCCCACTTCACACCACTCCTTGAATATGAACCAGTCATGATGATAATAAGCCATTTGTTCCACTGCAATGCCCACAATCCGGCCTGCTATTGCACCAATTGCCATGCTTGGGATAAACAGACCTGAAGGTACCTAAAAGACAGTGAAATTATGCACATTTAGAAAATGACTGCCTGATGTGTGCTTTTAGAACACAGCAAGATAGTTCCCTGTATGAATATCTATATTCCAGATACAGGTATGGGACCTGTTATCCAGAATGCTCGGGACCTGGGGTTTTCAGGATAACGGATCTTTCCGTAATTTGGGTCTTCATGCCTTAAATCTACTAGAAATTAATTTAAACATTAAATAAATTCAATAGGCTGGTTTTGCTTCCAATAAGGATTAATTGTATCTTAGTTGGGATCAAGTACAAGGTACTGTTTTATTATTAAGGGGAAAAAGGAAATCATTTTTAAAAATTTGGATTATTTGGATAAAATGGAGTCTATGGGAGACAGCCATTCCGTAATTCAGAGCTTTCTGGATATCGGGTTTCCGGATAAGGGATCCTATACCTGTACTAATAAATAAATAAAACACCTCTTGAGTCAATATGTCCAAAACTGCATAATGGAAATACATTTTTTTTTTTAAAATAAAACTCTCTATTTTTTATCATCCTGTCCTCAAAATATGTGTCCATGAGTGCACTGCTTAAAGGAAACATGCATTTTGACATTAGCTTATTGACTTGGGCTTATGTAGAAAACGTTACATTAACACTATCTGAACTACCAGATATAAATATAAATGTATTTTTTTTCCTAACATACCCGATTCCACAAAGAAAACCATGATAAACTGTATGAGCAATTTCTCCAACATCCATTGGACACAAAATGTAATACAACTACACCATAACCTTGTTCCATTGAGAAGTGATGGGTCCTGAGACACCAGGCCGATTGTGCAGATTAATACTCACACCTGTGACCTGCAGATACACACAGACAGACTCAGCCTGCTGTGGCAGTAGGCTTAAAGGGATACTGTCATGCAAAAATTTATTTTTCAAAATGCATCAGTTAATAGTGCTGCTACAGCAGACTTCTGAACTGAAATCCATTTCTCAAAAGAGCAAACAGATTTTTTTATATTTAATTTTGAAATCTGACATGGGGCTAAACATATTGTCAGTTTCCCAGCTGCCCCCAGTCATGTGCCTGCAAGTCATGTGCCTCCCTTTTCCCCCCAGCAGCCTAACCCCAGAACAATGGGAAGGTAACCAGATAGCAGCTCCCTGACAAAAGATAACAGCTCCCTGGTAGATCTATAGTAAAATCCAGGTCCCACTGTGACACATTCAGTTACATTGAGTAAGAAAAACAACAGCCTGCCAGAAAGTATTTCCATCCTAAAGTGCTGCAAGTTTTCTTTCTGAAAACTTGCTGGTTCAGGAGTGCAATTAGAGTGAATTATTTGCAGTGTAAACAGTGTAATTTAGAAATAAAAATGACACCATAAAAATCATGACAGAATCCCTTTCAGTCACTCTGGTTTGCATAGAATCTGTGCACCACCCACTACAGGAAGCAGAGGGTATTCAAGTCCCACAATGGAACATAGAACATAGTAAGGGAGGAGTTGCATTGTTTGTGAAGCTTAAAGGAGAAGGAAACCCCCTGGGTGCAAAAATCCCTCCCCCCTCCACCCTGGCCTACCTGTCCCCCCGGGCAAATGGCCCTAACTTGTTACTCACCTCTCTGCGCAGGTCCTGTCCACGGAGTTCACAGGCTCCATCTTCTTCCTGGATTACTCGGCATCTTCTGGCCATGCACAGTAGGAGCATTTACCGGTACGGATCTACTGCGCATGCACCGAATGTCATGGAAAACTTTGTGACTTTTGGCGCACGCAGAGTAGATCCGAATTGGCAACTTGCTCCTACTGCGCATGCACCAAAAACGCCGGTCAAAGCAGGAAGAAGACCGCTTGGGAGAAAATGGCGCCTGTGAACTCCGTGGATTGGACCAGCGCAGAGGGGTGAGTAACAAGTTAGGGGCATTTGCCCAGCGAGACAGATAGGCCAGGGGGGAGTAGGGAGGGGGGGCAACACAGGGGAGGGTTTTTGCGCCCAGGGAATTTCCTTCTCCTTTAAAGAGATACACCAGAAATTAAACTCAAGTGTCCTATAGGTAACTTTTAATGTACATTAATATTTTAGAAGTAGTTTTTTAGTGTCAGTATCAATTTAAGGAGGATGGGGAAGTGATGCCTGTGAACAGAGATAGGTTATCATGGTTTCCTTCCCTGTGAGGTCAGATACGTTTGTGTAGAAAAAGAATACACTTATATTTATATCTGGAAGTCCAGATCACGTTTATGCACCTTTTCTACAGAAGCTCATGTCAAAACGCAGTGTCTATTTTCACTTTAAGTTACAGATGCTGTTCTCATGCCTGCACATTATGAGTAACTTTTTAAATTGTACTTTTCTGAGCAAGTCTTTTACTCAAATGGGCACATTTAAGTCTGCACTAAGTAGGTCTGAAAAATGAAAGATGGCAGCACAGTGAAACTTTTTTCCTAAAAGAAACAGCAGCCAAGAGAAAAAAACTAGCAAATTTATTCACTGGGGTGTGCCCACGGTATCAGTATTCCTCCATAAATCCACCCCCCCCCGAAGTTGACCGTCCTTTAGGGTTGGGGCAGACGAGCAGATTTGGGGCCTGGTGACTAATCACCTCTTCTGCGTGGTGACAATCTCCCCAAACTGCTTTCCGTCTGCTTGAATGAAGAATCGCCTGCGCTAATGCACTTGCGCCGCTTCGATTTCCCAAGTTGCCTCACGAGGAAAATTCGTGCAGAAATCGAAGCGCCGTGAGTATATTAGCGCAGGTGATTCTTCATTGAAGCATACGGATGGCATTTCGGGGAGATAGCCGCCACGCAGAAGAGGCGATTTGTCACCAGTAGACTAAATCTCCCCAAATCTGATCGTCTGCCCCAACCCTAAAGCTATAATTCTCTGAATGTAATCTACTCTTTACAGGCTATAGAAATACCCATGTCATACATACAAAAAGTTTGTTATTTTAAACACTGTATTAATTTGAGTAATAAAGGTTCATCTTTTAATTCAGGAGTGACCTTTACCCTCTGTTTTTAAGTCAAGCACAAAATCAAACAAATCACTGACCTAACCAGTGCCTGAACCATATAATGTTGAACCTAATATTTTATTCAAGAAAAAAACCCAAAAAGATTAGAAAAACAATTTCTACAAGATGTTTATTCAGGTCACGGGTCTATATTGTTCTCAGTAATGAATGTTTTATCCTCCACCTTCCTATTTATTCATGATTAACACATTAGCATTCCAATACTAGTCCTACATGTTGGTTTCTCTACTCTATTTAACTACAAGTGTCAAATATAAACAACTGTATTTACCACACAAACGCTGTGCAGTATATACCTACGTAACCACTGTTCAACTCAAACACAATAAATACAATGAATTAGAACTGTATTCTATCTATTGAATTGAAGTTCAACAGCCGTTATTGTGGCACTATCTGATTCAACTAGCGGCACTAAGAGCAGCATGAAAGTTGGATTAGTATCACAAAAAGCTGAATCCATTTTCACACCATAATGTGTATTTCTTTGATAAAGTAAATATAGTGTTTTGCACCTTCTAATATATATTGTTGCCTTGGTCCAATTTATTATGGAGGCTGCTGCTTTTATCATAAACTGAAGTACATAGACAATTCAGTGAGAAACACAGATCATAAGGTATTAAATCCAAAAAGAGTAAGATAGACCAAAAAAATTAAAATAATGAATAATTCATTACGAACAATTCATAACAACTTTAGATGCCTAGAAATCAAGCTTTGCATACCTGTGTGCATTGTTATCAATATATTTAAGACTCCAATGTTGGACTGGCCCACCGGGATACCAGGAAAACTCCCGGTGGGCCCAGGTGTCAGTGGGCCCTCATGCTGCTAAACTTTTGGCCTATTTAGTGGCCATTCCCTATTCTATGAGAACAAAGAGGCTAAATAGATGGAATAATAGAATAAAGTATGTAAAGAAAACAAACTAAGAGAATAGAGGTTGATTGAGGAGATGAAGAATATTACTAGGCCCCTGGTCTAAGGTTTTTGGGAGGGTCCCTGGTCTAAGGTTTTTAGGAGGGCCCCTGGAGTCCCATTCCGACACTTTGAGACTCACACACTATTTACCTTAATGCCAAAGGTGAAGACTGTCATAATAATCTTGAACACCAGAGCCAAGCACAGCTGCCAAATAGCTGAGTACACCCCAGTCCCTGCAGGGCGGTCAGGTATATCGTCCACAATTTTGCTGGCGTTCATATCATTTTTATAGTCACACAAAGAGGAGGATTCTAAAGGCCCACAGTCTGTAAATAACTCCTTTATCAGCTGGCTAGTGTTGAACCGTGTGTACGGATTGGGAAAAGCAATAATCGCCGTGATGGCTGCCACGGCGATAACCTCCAATACTGGATACCTCCCAAATCTGGTTGATTTGCGCCGCCGGCACCAGGCAATATTCGCACGGATGAAAAACGCTCCCCAAAGTCCTCCAAATACACCCAGTAGAATAAATGGGATAAGTTCAAACAAATACCATGGGGTATGATATTCTACATAGAAAAGGACAAGACGGCTGTTCCCAAAAGGGTTAATTGACCTTAGAACAAATGCTGCTACTAAGGCTGCAAAGAATGATCTCCATAATGTCTTTAAAGGGAAATAGTAGCTCACCTGTAGTAAACAGAAACAAAAACAACAATTCTTCATTATTAAATATTAATATAGAAATAAATATATAAATATTATTATGTGTTTAATATGTTTTTTGGGGGGTGCGATCTGGGTGAAATTACAGAAACACTGGAGTAACATTGGGATAGTCAGGAATTAGCTTTGACCAACCAGGTAACATAATGCTATATTACTTCTGCACTGCACTGGGGATGGGTAACCCATTTTCCAAAAACTATCAACAAAACATTTATATATTTTAATATATTTTACCTCTTCCAGACTAAAAAGTACTCCACCTATGGGAGCTCCAAAAGCAACAGAAACACCAGCAGCTGATGCTGCTGACAGAACCTGTGAAAAGAATAAAACAGAACCGATGAACGAAGAGTGGACAAAACCAATATAGGCAGGAAAAATATACTAGAATAATTAAGAAATTATTATTGTAACTTACCCAGGCCATTATAATGCTTATGTTAAACACGTATCCTTATATTGAGGTCAGTGAACAACAATATACTGCTGCATTTCCCTCCTTTAACACAAACATTGCTGATGAAACTATCCTTAGTTTTACAGACACACACACTTTCTCTCTCTCCCTCTACTGGCTTCAGTGTAAAAGTTAAGTGCAATTATACAGTGTTCACCAATAAATGATATAAGCAATGGAACCAAACTGCTGGCTTTTATTTACCTATAAACAGATTACAAACTAGTGACTACGAATAAAGATAGCCATAAATTAAGGCCGCTCAAATGAGAGGTTCTTTCACTGATATGCCCACCTTGAGGTGGGCAATATTGGGCTGAGCTGATCGTATGGCCCTCAGGCCAACAATCAGATCATAATATACCCCAAACTCACAGATTTGAGTTATATTTAAAACTCGAATCTCTGGTATTTATTAAGCAGAAAAAAACTCGAAAATTCAAATGTCGAAATTTGCCTTCTAAAAGCTGGCAAGGTCATGTGGAAGTCAGTGGGAGTTGTCCTAGGCAAATCTCAAGTTTTTTGGTTGACTTGAGGGTTTTTATCCAAAAACTTGATCATTATAGAGTTTTTTTCCCCATTGTTCTTCATTCTAGTTTTCGACATTTGGATTTTTTCATAAATACCCAAAACATTCGAGAATCGAGTTTATCCAAGGTAGAAAAACCCTCACACAACTAACAAATTTGATTCTTGATAAACATATCCCAATGTATTGTAATGAATAATGCACCATTTTCTCCAAAATATAAGGATATATGAAGTCAAAATACAGTTCTTTGTTCTATATAAAGGTCAGGAGACTTTCTTGACTTTTAATAACATTGTATTTATTATATTATAATGACTGATATCCTAATATTTAACAATAAGGATACATAAGAATTCATGCCATTTAAGTGGGTGCCAAAGACTGACTTACCTCTCTTTTCTTTGCCTCATTAGTGCTGTACTTGGGGAACAGGTAGGAAAATATGTTGCCACAACAGCATGCAACATGTACTAAGGGACCTTCCTTCCCTAAGCTTAAACCTGAGGCCACAGCAAGAACCAGCGTGATAGTTTTTATCATTAACGTCCATTTTCCCAGGTATCCACGGATGATGAATCCACTTAAAATAGTTTTAATCTAGAAACAAACAAACAAAATAAAACATTTGGTTATCACAGAAAAAAAACTTCCAGTTTGCCGCCCACGATTATTTGAGTGAACTTGGGCGACAAATCTCCCGAAAATGCCTCTCCATTGGAAATAATTGAAATCGCTGGTGTTATGACCCACATATCGCTAAGTCACTCATAAATAATCACAGACGACAGATCTTCCCGTGTGCCACTGACCTTATTGTTTTCCGATCAGTGCCCTAAATTAAGTTAGAAATATTTTTATGGTGTACAGATAAAACTAGTCGGTGTCCACTTGTAAAAATGCTTCTTTAATCATAGATCCAGGAAAGAAAACATACAGGAAGCACATACCACAAGACAAACACTGCACAAGAGGAAGAATCACTTTCTACAATTTAAGCTGGTAAGCAGATTCTACCCAGGGTCAGTTTTGGAAACAGGAGTGGGGGAAGGAGGTGAATGCACAGTAACTACTAGTGTGTAAATTTACATACTTAAGGCAACTTAAAGGGATACTGTCATGGAAAAACATGTTATCAGTTAATAGTGCTACTACAGCAGAATCCTGCATTGAAATCCATTTTTCAAAACAAGAAATGGATTTTTTTATATCTAATTTTAAAATTTGCTATGGGGCTAGACATTTTGACATTTCCCAGCTGCCCTCAGGTCATGTGACTTGTGCTCTGATAAACTTCAGTCACACTTTACTGCTGCACTGCAAGTTGGAGTGATGTCATTACCCCTCCCTCCTACAAGCTGCTGTAATGTAAATAGAGCCTTGTCTGCTGAGCCTGTCAATTGAACAATAGGCAGGAATCAAGATAAGCTCCCACTGACACCACTTCACAGGACTATCTTATTTCAGTCCTTCTGATCACTGCCCCCATTTACGTTTAAAAAAATAAATAAATAAATATATATATATATATATATATATATATATATATATATATATATATGTATATATAGAAGCCCCCATGACAAAATACAAACTAAAATAACTTATGCATGGATTTGTGGATTAACATATTATATGCCAGACAGTGTTTATTGATGTGTTTTTTTTTTAAATGACGACAGATTCCCTTTAAGTGAACATACTTCAGTCTACATACTCTCCCTACAGTACTGTGGTGCATTTTGGGCTCATGTTGGACTGCCCTTGTTTACCAGCACTATGTAGTCTAAAATTTGGCCTCCTAATTCTTCCATTGCATTTATATCAGACAATTGACAGCCCATGTAAAGCAATCAGTTCAGCAGCACTGCAACCGTGTCACATAGTCCCTTTAAATTAGAGCAGATGTCACTTTAGGTCAGGGTGCACTTCACTGCTGGTTCAGATTCATCACACAGATGATAAGTAGTTAAGCACACAGTTATAAGAGCAGCCTTTCACAAGCTGATACTAATCCCATTTGTCCAACATGGCTCTGATAAGCAAATCTTTTAAAAATACTACAGTTCAGTAATGGTTTTGGTCATTTTATTTGTTGTTGTGTGAATAATGCAGATATCCCATCATGTAAGCATCCTGCCAACATCACCATGAGCTAAAGCACTTTTTAATATTTTTTAATGAGTAGTACTAACAAAGGATATAAGAATAGGATTCCCTTGTTCTCCACTGGAGCACTGATATATCTTGTTTGGATAAGGACTATGCTGGGTAACTTAGATGTTTGTGTGGCCCTTGCCTTATGGTGAACATACATAGAGAGATCCGCTTGTTTGGTGATAAAAGGAGCAGATCTCTTCCAGATATGCCAACCTTTTGGGTGACAAATCTCCTCTACTGCGGGCGACTAATCTCCCTGAGCTGCCTTTCCGCCGCCAACATATTGCCGGTGGGATCAATTTGGATTTCCGAAGGCAACTTCAGAAATCGGAAGCGATCCATATTCTTGCCTACTGGAAGGCAGTTAGTGGAGATTAGTGGCCCGCAATAGAGAAGATTTGTCATTGGGCTACTAATCTCCCCGCCTGCCACCACCCTTAGGGGTATATTTATCAAAGAGTGAAGTCAGAGATCGCCACAGTCTGCTAAAGTGAAATTCCATCACTCTCCATTCACTTCTATGGGATTTTTAAAAGAGTATTTATCAATGAGTGAAAGTTCACCCTATAATAAATACGCCTTTAAAAATGGCATACAAATGAATGGAGAGTGGCGGAATTTCACTTTAGCTTACTGTGGCGATCTCTTACTTTAATCTTTGATAAATATACCCCTTAGAGTGAAGACACACAGAGCTACTAGTAACAGCTACTTGTCACAGCTATAACAAACAATAGTGATAATTGGCTTTAATACGCCAAGATTCTACATTTGTTTTAGCAGAGGCAATTCTCAGTATTTTCTATGGCAGAGCATTTTGTAGCCACAAAAACTAGCTGCTACTAGTAGCTCCGTCTTCAGACGATTTTCAGTGGGAGACTGTCACTAGCTTTTGTCGGACATAACTTTCGTACGATTGCTGTCAGGGGCAGAACATCGGCTGATATTTTTCTACTTTATTTGATTGGAATGGTTAATGTCAGGTCGGGAGATGGGGAATTCGAACGATCGGATCTTTGCATCTATGGCCAGCTTAGAGAGACACACAGGAAGATTCAGGGAGATTTAGTTGCCCGGCAACTAATCGCCTCTTCTTCGGACGACTAATCTCCCACAAAATGCATTCCCGGCTCTTCAGGCAACTTCAGAAAACGAAGCACTCGGAGTGCCATCTAGAATCTAAATCTCAGACGGGAAGACTTTTTGAGGAAATTAGTCGCCCGAAGGAGAGACGATTAGAATGCCTTCCTGTTGGCGGGATGGCATAGATTTTCGAAGTCGCCTGGAGTTGCCTCACAAGGAAACTTCAGAAATCCGAAGCGATTTGTATGCCATCCTGCCTGCATTTTGGGAAGACTAGTCGAAAAAGAGAAGATTTGTCGCTGGTTGACTAATCTCCCCGTTTGCCACTACCCTAAAGGTTGGCTACTGATACGATGAGATACTGCATGTCTGTACATGGCAGGAAAACACAGTGAGGTTACTGTTCTGTTACTCAAATGACCTTGGTGGAGGCGGTTAAGACACATTACAGCTGCCCCTCCAAACTCCCTGCCAATGAGTTCAGCAAATGGGCTGTTCTTCTGTTACTTCAGAAACTGAAACATGGAAGTTGAAAAAACTGAACAAAAACTGCCCCTTTTTAGTACATCAAACAGGAAAAAAAGGCACTTGTACCAGTCATCTCCATTCTGTGGATAGGGAGTCGGACGGGTTAGAGATACGGTAGTAGCACCAATTCTTATGGTTATGCTCTAATGAACCACAGAAACAGAAGTAGCATTATCACTGCTTTTAACTCCACCCTCTGCTTACAAGCATGGCAGGCTTTAAACGACCATGAAAACTAACATGTGCAACCATGTTATATATATTTATTGATTATATGTCTGTCCAGCAACCCTATTAAATATTATGAGAAAACTTTTCATTCTATAGTTGTATAAACAACCATGAATGATATTCTTCCAAGTTTTCCACCAAGTTCTAAAACTAATACAGTGAAACTTCAATTTTACATCCCGATTTTTCCCTCACTTTACATTGTTGTTTTGTAGTCCCACCTATATATTATGCATGATACATTTCCCTGATTTTTACAATTTCCCTGATTTTACAAAATAACTTGTTGCCTGCTAAGCAAGACTCAAACATCCTACAATACCCTGTATAGCTGCTTGCAATGCTATAAAAACATATCTATAAAAGAAAGGGTTTCACAGAAACTAGGCAGTTTATGCTGGTAATTGTGTGCTTAGACAACAGACTATATTTAAACCCTAGAACACTTATAGCTGACTGCATAATATCTTAAGGCAGTGACACACCAGGAGATTAATCACTAGCGATAAATCGCAGCTTCTCTGGGCAACTAATCTCCTGCACTCTCCAGTAAAAAGTGTCTTAGGGTAAGGACACACGAGGAGATTCAGGGAGATTTTGTCGCCTGGCTACTAATCGCCTCGTCTTTTGAGCAACTATCTCCCTGAACTGCCTCAGCGTTTTTCCCCATAGGCTACAATGAAAAGTCACCTGCGCTAATGCACACACAGCAATGCGTTTTCAATAGTTGCCTGAAATTGCCTCACTGAGGCACCGGTATGATCTACTGCGCATGCGCGTGACTTATGGCGCATGCGCAGTAGATCCGTACCGGCGAAATGATCCTACTGCGCATGCGCCAAAACGCTGTTCACAGCAGGAAGAAGATCGCGTGGAAGAAGATGTCGTCGGTGAACTCCCTGGACTGGACCTGCGCAGAAGGGTAAGTAACAAGTTAGGGGCATTTGCCCAGCGGGACGGGTAGGCCAGGGGGGGAGGAAGGAGGGTGGGCAACAAATGGGAGGGGGGGTGGGGGGGTTTGCACCGACTAGGTTTCCTTCCCCTTTAAGGGTAGAAGTGGCGTACCGCACTGTATTAAGGGTAGAAGGGGCGTACCGCAATGCATTATAGGTATAAATCAATCAGCCTATCTGTATCAAAATGGTGCTTTATCAAATGCATTTTTTCTGATCGTGTTGTCGCCAGAGTCTTTTTGTGTGGCGTTCTCTCTGAAACTTAGCTGGCGAATGATGATACAGCGCGTAGTCACTCGAGCAAACAATTAAAATTCGCACCCTCTAAATTACGTACATACAACTTGACGCCGTAGAATCTACGTCTTGGCGTTCTTTTGTATGCGTTTCCACTGACGTCATGTCATGTGTACTACGTTTTGCATACTATCGCGGCTACTTATCTCCTCGTCTGTATGCTACTGTTGATTTTCTATACTTTTTAATTACTATGCTATTTTTCATCTATCGCTCCAAAAAGGGTTTTCAGGCTACTGGCACTTTCAAATAGGATTGTGTGCATGGTACCTAGCGTTTTGCCCGTTTTCCTATGCTGCGATAAAACAAACGACTTGTCGGCGAGACTCGATTTTTAAAAACGCGGGCGACAAATCTTCCCGTGTGTCTCAACCCTTAAGGTAAAACCAGTTAACATTGCAACAGATCTCAGTAGCACATGAAATGGTATTACTCCCACGACTGGTGCTCCAAAGAAAGGAAGCATTGTACAGCCCTGGAATAATAAATCTTACAACAGTGGCTATTGTTGTGCTGGAAGCTTTAGCATGTTTGGAATTTCAAAAACAGCTATACTGAAAATTAAGTCTACAGTCGCAAGTATTCCTCTGAAGTAGGCAACAATGCCTGCGTCAAATTAGTGTTTTCGTGTCTTTGCATGATAAGTATTCAATTTCAATAAGATACAGGTCAGAGAAAGAATTTTTATCAGCCCCGCTCTTTTCCAGAAAAGCTGCAGTCATAAACTGATGAAACTGGTGCCAATGACCTTTCACTGTAGGAAAATGTTTTCACCATTCATTCACCATTCATGGTGATTGCCCAGCAGGAAGACCCCTTACAGATAATCAATTGTGGAGAAAATATGCATACTGTAGTTATCAAAATACAAAAAAAATAAATGAATGGGGTTTGCAACGTAACCCTACATGCTAATACATATATTAAACATAAAAGTGCCAGCTCTATAGGATGAATAACAAAATTGGTGGCCTCTGAGTTCAACATGAATATCGGTTTTTAGTTATCACATGGATCAGTGCACTGTTCTACAACCCAATAAGTTGGCAATTAACTTACTTAATCTTATAAGGCAACAAATATAATATTATATAAGTAAAAGCAGTAATAAACGAAAGGAATGCATTAAAATTACTCACCTCTGGTATTCCTGAACCACAAGCATAAGGGGCAAATACTTTCACAAGACACACAGCGAGAAAGGCAAAACTTAGGGCCCAAAAAATGTACATGAAATAATTCATTATATAAGATCCAGGACCCTAGAAACAGAAAACACTGATTTAGTCAATTGGTGGCTACTTCTATCTTATCTCAATTGATACTGGGTGAATAAAGAACTAAAGTTAAAAGAACCCTGTTCATTACACAGTTCAGAGATATCTATATATATATATATATATATATATATATATATATATATATATATATATATATATATATATATATATACACACACACATATATATATATATATACATACATATACATATATACACCAACATGGCAAATACTTTATATTAAAGGAACAGTAACGTCAAAAATTAAAAGTGTTTTAAAGTAATGACAATATAATGCAGTGTTGCCCTGCACTGGTAAAACTGGTGTGTTTGCTTCAGAAACTCTACTATTGTTTATATAAATAAGCTGCTGTGTAGCAATGGGGGCAGCCATTCAAAGGAGAAAAGGCTCAGGTTATACAGCAGATAGCAAATAAGCTGTCTGTCTGTCTAATGGTGTTATCTGTTATCCATTAGTTAACCTGTGCCATATAGCCGTTTTTCAATTTCCGCCATTGCTCCACAGCAGCTTGTTTATATGAACTATAGTAGTGTTTCTGAAGCAAGCACATCAGTTTTACCAGTGCAGGGCAACAATACATGATATTTTCATGACTTTAAAAAACTTACATTTTTTGGTGTTAGTGCATTATAAAGTACAGTATGAAAATGGGACTCTAGTTTACTGTACCCCAAAGTCTATAAGGGCTAAGTAATAAAAGCAAACATCTGATGTTTGCGCCCTTCCACATATGTAATATTTTTCACTTATCTCTGAACCAGGAAAATATGCTATGCTGGTCGCTAACTTCTCAGCATATCTGCAACGTACCCAGGTATGCACCTTGCTGAAGACTTTATCTGGGACAGCCAATATTTATAAAAGGGGTTGTTCACCTTTAAATTAACTTTTAATATGATGTAGAGAGTGATATTCAAAGACAATTTGCAATTGTTTTTCATTGTTTTATTATTTGTGTTTTACGAGTTATTTCGCTTTTTATTCAGCAGCTCTCCAATTTGCAATTTCAGCAATCTGGTTGCTATGGTACAAATTACCCTAGCAACCATGCATGGATTTGAATAAGAGACTGGAATATGCAGAGGAGAGGCCTGAATAGAAAGATAAGTAAAAAAAAGAAGCAATATCAATACATTTGTAGCCTTACAGAGCATTTGTTTTTAGATGGGGTCAGTGACCCCATTTGAAAGCTGGAAAGAGTCAGAAGAAAAAGGCAAATAACCCAAAAACTATACATAATAAGTAATGAAGACCAATTGAAAAGAAATAAGTAATGCATGGATTTGAATAAGAGACTGGAATATGCAGAAGAGAGGCCTGAATAGAAAGATAAGTAAAAAAAAAAGAAGCAATAGCAATAAATTTGTAGCCTTACAGAGCATTTGTTTTTAGATGGGGTCAGTGACCCCCATTTGAAATCTGGAAAGAGTCAGAAGAAAAAGGCAAATAACCCAAAAACTATACATAATAAGTAATGAAGACCAATTGAAAAGAAATAAGTAATGAAGACCAAATGAAAAGTTGCTAGGAATTCGCCATTGTATAGGATATTAAAAGTTAACTTAAAGGTGAATCATCCCTTTAAGGGTCGTTTAAAATATCCAGTAGCTACTGGATCATACCTTAGCATTAGTGAATCTGGCACACTCAGAAAATAAGGACAAGTTGAGGAAATGCTGAGAAGTGTGTAACCAGCATATTCATAGTAGAGTTACATAGACTCCACTTTACAGTCAGTGTAGGCAGAAAATGAGCAACAAGCATGCTCTCTATTACAGTAGTTAAAGTACAGCAATGTACTATATGTGTTTCACAGTGCTGAGTAAGAGGACTGCTTATAGGTTCCAAATGTACGTTTTATTGTGCATTTGTTGGGGGTGTGAGATACCCCAGCATTCCCAGGCAGGCGAAAATAATGGAGATAATTTAATTTGCTGTAGTTACAATACTCTATACAGGAGAAATGTAATGAACCATATTTCATAGTATTATGTTTGCTTTTCTCATGGACAGCAGTCCCAGTGCAAACAAATTACTTGGCAAAACCCTCCACTGTGCCCCCAGGGGTGCAATGTACCAGTGTACATCAAATAACCTGCAACTTGTGCCACAAGAGTGAATATGTTCTGTTCTTAATGAGTGAAGAAGGGAAGATTATACCACTGCACTGAAGGACATTCAGGTGGCATGGGGCAGGATCCATTTTATGTGGTATAGGATGCTGGAGACACTGTTTCAGTGGGCCTTAAACAGCCACTAAAACATACATGTGTTGTACTATTTTAATAATATGACTACAGGTGCAATTAAACCACCACCAAACCAAGGATGCAACAAATTCTGAATTCAGCTGAATCTGAGGATTTTTTTCTAATTCAAAGCCTGAAGCCTTAAAATCACATGAATATAAGACCACATGATAATAGAAGGTGCCTTTTTTTTGCACACTCAAAATTTTTGGGGAATTCACTGATTTTTATAAATCAATAAAGATTCGGTGTGGGATTTGGACAAATCCTTTGTAGAGGATTATGTATTGGGCTAAATCCAAAAAAACTGGATTCAGTGTAATCCTACCTGAAACAGAATCTTCAGAGGACTCATGGCACAAACAATGGGAAACTACACTATTTAAACCATAAATCAAAAATTGGCATAAAACACCTACAAAGCATGTTTACCAATACCTATAAACATACCAATGTATCTCCAATTTTAGCAAATGCCCCAGGTTCTACACAGATATTTTAAAAAAGAAAACAGAGCTAATTTATGTTTCTCCCTCATTCTAGATCAGACTTACTTCTGCTTGGCCAATTATTAGGTCTGCCCATGTCTGCCACTGAGGGCACTTGTCTCTCTCTTCAAATGTTGCTTCTTTGGAGTCCCAGCAGCACTGTTCATGGTTAAACCAAAATGCGGTCATACAAATACCTTCTTTTAAATCTGCCATCCAGTCTGCAGCAATGTCTATAAAGCCTGCAAGGGCACCTATAGGCAAAAATAGGGTTTACTATAATTAACAGTCATATGCAATATCAATGCAGCATAGATAACATTATTGCAAATTGTTAAAGGATAATTAAAGCTTAACTAAAGAAGTAGGGCAGAAATGTTGTACATTATGTTTTGGCCTTCTGCACCAGCCCAAGGCAACCACAGCCCTTTAGCAGTAAAGATCTGTGTCTCCAAAGATGCCCCAGTAGCTCCCCATCTTCTTTTCTGCTGATTCACTGCACATGCTCTGTGCTGCTGGCACTTACTGAGCTTAGGGACCCACTCACAATATACAGTACATATAGAATATAAATGTCACAATTTAAGGCAGATTATTGGTAGATGGCAGCATAGAAACCAGTGCAACTAGCATCAGAATTTAAAGGAGAAGGAAAGTCTTCTTCCACTTGGGGTGCCAAATATTAGGCACCCCCAAGTTATTGTATATACTTACCTGAAACCCCAGGCCGGTGCTCATATCAGCAGAAACCTGCACCGGCCTGGCATTCTTCCAGCGAGCACCACGGAGAGATACTCTTCTGGCTTCTCGCGGCTGCACATGCGCAGTAGAGAGAAAAGACGAACTTTAACGAAAAAGTCAATATTTTGTTCTACTGCACATGTGTCTGCCCTGGGAAATTTGAAGAAACAGAAGCCGAAAGAGGATCACTCCATGGTGCTCACTGGAAGAACCCCGGGCTGGTGCAGTTTTCTGCTGATAAAAGCACAGGCCCAGGGTTTCATAGTCAGCCTTGTAGCATCAGCTTATATTAAAGGCCGACCACATTTTCTGCTTGATAATTTGCAACAACACCTAAGCTTAGCTTCTCAACAGCTGCTCAGAGCCCACTGAACATGTGAGTGTCACAGACACTTTCCAAGATGGTAAACCCCAGTGACAAGTTTGAAGTCTTGGATCATTGCTGCTATTGACAAGCAGAAACTTTAGGCTGGTGCAATAAGTTCAGTATATAGAATATGGTATTTTTAGCGCTATTCATTTTTAGGGTTTATTTCTCCTTTAAGTTAATAGAATGGACACAGATACAAAACACAGATATAGCAAATACCGTATATACCCGAGTATAAGCCGAGTTTTTCAGTATCCAAAATGTGCTGAAAAAGTCTACCTCAGCTTATACTCGGGTCAGCGGTACCGACCCGAGGTGCTGAAATTGCAGTCACTTTTAATCATTCCTATACCAACAGTACACTTGGGTAGAGACTGCAATATCCCACAATGCCCTCTGTTGGTTATATGAAAGAATAACAGTGCGCCCTCTGTTGGTTATATGAAAGAATAAAAGTGACTACAATATCACACAGCACCCTCTGTTGGTTATATGAAAGAATAACAGTGACTGCAATATCACACAGCGCCATCTGTTGGTTATATGGAAGAATAACAGTGACTGCAATATCACACAGCGCCCTCTGTTGGTTATATGGAAGAATAACAGTGACTACAATATCACACAGCGCCCTCTGTTGGTTATATTAAAGAATAACAGTGACTGCAATATCACACAGCGCTATCTGTTGGTTTTATGGAAGAATAACAGTGACTGCAATATCACACAGTGCCCTCTGTTGGTTATATGAAAGATTAACAGTGACTGCAATATCACACAGCGCCCTCTGTTGGTTATATGAAAGAATAACAGTGACTGCAATATCACACAGCGCCCTCTGTTGGTTATATGAAAGAATAACAGTGACTGCAATATCACACAGCGCCCTCTGTTGGTTATATGAAAGATTAACAGTGATGGCAATATCAAACAGCACCCTCTGCACATGGTAGTGGGACAGTGGGACAATGCACACAGTAATCCGTTTGGCAATTCTCTGTCACCATCAACTTTGCAAAGAAGTCCGGTTGATCGCTGGGGGGGTCGCTTTGGCAGAATGTGCGCTGCTGGGAGACAGGGCTGTAGTTGTGTCTAGGCTTATACTAGAGTCAATAAGTTTTCCCAGTTTTCGTAGGTAAAATTAGGTACCTCGGCTTATACTCGGGTCGGCTTATACGCGAGTATATACGGTATGTTTATTTACATACCCACATGCACATACACAGACACACCGAGCTGCAATGCATGCATTTACAATTTTAGATAGAGCACTCTTTACCTGATGCTAAACCGGTTAGTGTGACTACCAGCCATCCAGACCAGGCATCGTACAGACTTTTTGCTAGTTCCCATGCAGATTCTTTCTTCTTGCTGTTTATCTGGTAACCAAATATAGTAATTTGATTATACTACAACTACAATGCTCTGTGAGTAAATACTTTATTAAACAGTACTTGACAAGCCATCAAAGCAAGTATTTATAAGTATTTATAAAAAGTAGCATAGTGAACTGCTGTATGAAGAATCAGTAAAAATATTCAGTATATATATTCAGTATAAAGAAAATATTTACAAAATGTTGCTAAATTGGTATTATACCCTGGAGAAATTAAACAAAATATACCCCACAGTCTCAGACAGATGTTAATAAGAATGTGGACAGTTGGGAACACTCTCTCATATTCTATGGGACAGCCAAAGACTGGCCCTTTTTAGAAAATGATGAGAGCGCTTTTACAGAAGGTCCTTTGGGCCAACATACAAAAGGCACCTTGGACTTTCATCTTGCGGAAACCCAAATTTGCCTATGCAAAAACAGCCAGAAAACTGATGAACCACATCTTGATGGCAGCCAGGAGGCTAATGTGTCAAAAATGGAACAAGCGGAACACTCCCTCAGGTATGGAGCTGCAAAATAAGATGGAGGAAGTAAAACGGATGGAATACCTCTCAGCTTTGCAGAATGGAATAATACCTAAATATGACGAGTTATGGGGTAACTGGAGTTATTGCTTTCGAAATGGATGTTAGGATCATAACCTACTTTAGTACATTTATTAGGCTGTACTTTAGTGGTTTCTTTTTTTATATGTTTATTTTTTCCTTTCTCTCTTTTTTTATGTTTTAGATATCCTGTTTTGCAGGACCTATAATGGATAGTCACAGTGCAATAATATAACTGTACAATTAGACTGCTGATAACAGTAATTTCATTTGCACTAACTGTCATGGCTATATTTTCTGTCCTTGACTTGTCAAAAAAAGAAAAAAAAGTTATAATTTTTATTTTTAGTTGTGGTGCAAACTTTAGCATTGTTGCCTTTCAGAACTATGTAGTAATGCTAATAAGGGCTCTATCTGCATGGAATATGTTTGCTCTCCCTGTGTCTATAGAGGATTCCTTGACCCCTGTGTGTTAAGTTTTTGTGTGCAATAGAGCTTAGAGTGACTTAGACTGTAAGCTCTACTGGAGCAGCGACTGATGTAAAATAGGTATCTCTGTAAAGCGCTAATAAATATGTTCACCCGTATATAAAAAGCATAACAACATATTAAGGCAAGATTCAAGTTTCATTACTTGTGCTCTATATTGTATTCTGAGTTGAACACAAACGTTAAATGTTCAAAGAATTCCAAAGGATGTTAAGAAAATAAGAATTTAATATGTTAAATTATTATACAGAATCAGTTTATCATTGTAGAGTAGTGGTATATTGTAGTGCCCATTGTGAAGAAGCCCTCACTAAACTGGAACCTCCTCATTCCCTCTGAGTTTATAGCATTCAAATGCCACCAAATGTAAATGTATTTATTTAGTCCTTGAAATATACAATCCTTGCAATGCATGGAAGTATGAAAGTATTAAATGGCAACATTCTTAGCAAATTCTATATCCGTCTATGGTCAAAGTTTACAGATGCGTGTTCCTGCAAACATTATAAAAATTTCTGCTCTATAAAAAGCGATGGCTACAGATGATCAGCCTTTAGGGCCATTACATTCAGGAGTCACCTTTCCCCAAGTAATGCAACAAGGCAGGGCAGTGCATATGAAAAATATGACAGTAAATAGACAAGACTGCTATATGCAGTTTACCTGTTTTTAGTTGTTTTTAAATTTGTATGCATTTGCAAAGAAGAAATAACTAAATAAGCATTAAGCCAGTGAATTGCAATGCATTGATCAATCAATCCACTTTTCTTGTGGATATGCATGTAATGATGAGGAACAATGGCAGCACATACCATTAGTTAAAGATCAATCCACCTACTGGGATATTATTGCTGGATTACTCTAAATTCTACTACACAAAACATTGTGCAAGCAAATTGTACTTGTTTTTGTATACACTGTGCAATATGAAAACAATGTAGCCCGGTTCCTTACCCGCCTGTGTCGTTCTCTGTCTTTGCATTTTTCCCGCACCCAGTCTATGGTATGAAAGTCATCATAGGTCCCAACTCCTGGGATAGGTTCATCTAGGAGATCCAATAGGTGAGTAGTGCTGTTAATTGCACCTCCATTTGTCACAGTATAATGTGTTCCTGGAAAGTAAAGCAGTAAATAAAGCACTAAACTTTGGAGACAAGGTAGCATAAAAACAAGAAAACACACCCATTTCATATTATAGCCTATGCCTCTTTTCAAAACCCCTGGACCTGTGGACCATACAATGAATAATGAAAGTACAGCTTACTGTCTGTTTACTAATAACCATTGCTCCCCTCTGCTGGGGCATTTTCCATAAGTAACCACATACTACTTCTACAAGGAACACACCAAAATGAGCATGGAACATGCATTAAAATAGCATTCTTCCAAATGAATGTACTGTTTTTATGGATTCACATTAAAGGATAACATGGAAAAATTCCTTCCTGACTCCAAAATGGCAATCGGACTAGTCCCTGGATCAATTTATACTATGAGCTATCTCCCATAACCCAGTATTCCCTCACTTGCTAAAAAGCCATCCAACCCCTTCTTAAAACTATCTAATGTATCAGACTGTACAACTGATTCAGGGAGAGAATTCTTGGAAAAAGTCGTTATTTCTGGTGATCTGTCTGAAACCAACTAGTTGTTTGAAGGTGAACTACACCTTTAAAGGGATGGTTCACCTTTAAGGTAACTTTTCTTATGTTACAGAATGGCCAATTCTAAGCAACTTTTCAATAGGTTTTCGTTATTTATTTTTTTATAGTTTTAGGTTTATTTGACTTTTTTCTGACTCTTTGCAGCTTTCAAATGAGCGTCACTGACTCCCTTCTAAAAAAACAAATGCTCTGTAAAGTTACAAATGTATTGTTACTTTTTATTACTGATCCTTCTATTCAGGCCCTCTCCTATTCATATTACAGTATCTTATTCAAATCAATGCATGGTTGCTAGGGTAATTTAGACTAGGGATGCACCGAATCCAGGATTCGGTTCGGGATTCGGCCAGGATTCGGCCTTTTTCAGCAGGATTCGGATTCGGCCGAATCCTTCTGCCCAGCCGAACCGAATCCGAATCCTAATTTGCATATGCAAATTAGGGTCGGGAGGGAAAACTAGCGACTTTTTGTCAGAAAACAAGGAAGTAAAAAATGTTTTCCCCTTCCCACCCCTAATTAACATATGCAAATTAGGGTTCGGATTCGGTTCGGTATTCGGCCGAATCTTTCACGAAGGATTCGGGGGTTCGGCCGAATCCAAAATAGTGGATTCGGTGCATCCCTAATTTAGACCCTAGTTACCAGATTGGTTAAGATGCAAATTGAAGAGCTGCTGAATAAAAAGCTAAATAACTCAAAAAACTTCAATAATAAAAAATTAAAACAAATTGCGAATTGTCTCAGAATATCACTCTCTACATCATACTAAAAGTTATCTCAAAGGTGAACAATCCCTTTAACCTATAAATAGGGCATTTGCTAACATAGGGTATATTAAATGAGAAGGAAAGGCTAAAATTAAGTAAGCTTTATTAGAAAGGTCTATATAAATACACCAGTAAACCCTCAAAATAATGCTGCTCTGAGTCCTCTGTCAAAAGAAACACCACATTTCTTTCCTTCTATTGTGTACACATGGGCTTCTGTATCAGACTTCCTGTTTTCAGCTTAAACCTCCAGAGCAGGGCTTGAGCATGCTCAGTTTGCTCCTCTCCCCCTCCCTCCTTGCTTTAATCTGAGCCCAGAGCTATGAGCGAGCAGGTAGAGACTCAGGCAGGAAGTGATGTCACTTCAAGCCAATATGGCAGCTGCTATCCTAAACAAAACAGAGACTACTTCAAGAGCTGTTTACTCAAGTATGGTAAAGCATTCTGCAGAGTAAATATAGTCGTATAGCTTGTACTATTGTAGCTAATCTATTGGAAAACTGCTTCTGTAGCTCTCCTTCTCCTTTAAACATGCTTTTGTTGAAACCATAATATGAGACAAAAAACAGCATTTTTTCTACTTTTCAACAAAACATAAAAAGATATTTATTTTAGAACAGAGAACAAATGACACAAAATTTGTCGGCCATGTCTGATGTCAGGAATGCTTCTGCTAGAAAACTGTATGTACGTGGTTTCTTATCAATCTGCCATCTGTACAGACTCCCTTGTCTGTACTTTCACACACACAATACAATGCTGTACTGTGTAATAGTCTCATGCTGTAACAATACACTTAGCAGCAACTCTCAGCTTTCACTAGCAACAAGCTCCGTGTCAAGAAAAACATCATCCTACCTATAGTGCAATGATTATCATTTCTCTTCCATATGTAATAGAATATGCTTTGCTGCCAAACAGCATGGCCTAACATAGAAGTGGTTATTTTTCACTACTTACTGTATGTAGTCTATGGTAGATGGCCTTTCTGTAATTCTAAGTTTTCTGGATAATGGGCAATTTGCACCCTAGAAACCATATTGCTGAAATTGCAAACTGAAGAACTTCTGACTAAAAAGCGAAATAACTCAAAAACCACGAATAATAATAAAAAATGAAAACCACTTGCAGATGGTTTCAGAATATCACACGCTACATCAAACTAAAAGTTATTGCCGTTTTACATAAAAAAACTTTATGGGGCAGTGAAAATAAGTATTAGATGTAGGTCATGGGGACACAGATAAAGAAGCAGCATAGGTGAAGGCAAAATAAGAACAGTACAAATGTTGATATATTCTGTATCAGAAGCACTTGAGCGTAATGTTACACAAAGGAGCTAAGTTTAGATTCCAAGAGGTTATGCAATAAAAGGCACTAAGCGGCAAATCTCCTCTTCTTCGGGCGACTAATCTCCCCAAAATGCCTTCCCACCGGCAAGAATGTGAATCGCTGGTGGGATGGCACTCGGATCGCTTCGTTCTCTTGAAGTTGCCCCGCAAGTAAACTTTGGGCAACTTTGAAAAACTCAATTGATTTAATTCCCCTTCCGTTGGCGATTCACATTCTTGCCTACGGGAAGGCATTTTGGGGAGATTAGTCACTGGGCGACTAATCTCCCTGAATCTGCGCGTGTGCCACCAAGTCATGTGACTTGTGCCTGCACTTTAGGAGAGAAATGCTTTCTAGCAGGCTGCTGTTTCTCCTTCTCAATGTAACTGAATGTGTCTCAGTGGGACATGGGTTTTTACTATGGAGTGTTGTTCTTAGATCTACCAGGCAGCTGTTATCTTGTGCTAGGGAAGAGCTATCTGGTTACCTTCCCATTGTTCTTTTGTTTGGCTGCTGGGGGGGGAGGGGATGATATCACTCCAACTTGCAGTACAGAGTGATTGTAATTTATTAGAGCACAAGTCACATGACTTGGGGCAGCTGGGAAATTGACAATATGTCTAGCCCCATGTCAGATTTCAAAATTGAATATAAAAAAATCTGTTTGCTCTTTTGAGAAATGGATTTCAGTGCAGAATTCTGCTGGAGCAGCACTATTAACATATGCGTTTTGAAAAAAAAAATTTCCCAAGACAGGATCCCTTTAACTAGAGGATCTGAATAGTTGTACGGTACAAGGTAGTGTAATACGATAGTTTACTGAGCTTAAAAGAAACCAGTTTCTCATCCACTATGATAAGAAAACCAGGTAGACTGGACTGAGCACAATTTCTGAACTACCACAAAATTTCACAATAAAACCTAAGATCACACATTGACTGTGAGCAGGAATTCATTATAAATCGACGTATGATCAGAGTACACGAAAAAGAAGGTTGAACTTAGATAAGATAATCTCGCATTTCCTGCTGCCATTCTCTTTGTCTATGTGTGAAACCTGCTTGATGACCTGTACAGTGGGGCAGATAAAAACCGCTATCCTTTGTAAAATCTACCCCTTCACCTTTTTATTCAACTTTCTACAAACAGCAAATAATGTAAATGCTCTGTTTTATATCCAACCTAACCCACTCAACTCTCTCATTATCTTTCAGTCTCTACTGCCCTACCCCTTTTCCAACCTCCCCATCACGCCCCCTCCTATCTCTCCATAATCATTCACTCCACTCCCTCATTCTCATTCCATCCAGTTCTCTTCTGACCTTAAAGGAGAAGGAAAGCATACGGAGGCATTTTATTGCCAATAGATTAGCTGCAATAGTGCAAGCTAGAATGCTATATTTATTCTGTAGAATGTTTTACCATACCTGAGTAAAAAGCTCTAGAAACTCTCTGTTTGTTTAGGATAGGAGCTGCAGTATTAATGTGGTGTGACATCACTTCCTGCCTGAGTCTCTCCCTGCTCTGGGCTCAGATTACAGTAGAGAAAAGAGGGGGTGGGGGAAGAGGAGCAAACTGAGCATGCTCTTGCCCAGGGCAATGAGATTTAAGCTGATAGCAGGAAGTCTGATACAGAAGTCCATGTGTACACAATAGAAGGAAAGAAATGCAGTGTTTCTTTTGACAGAGGACTCAGAGCAACATTACTTTGGAGGCTTACTGGTGTATTTAGATGGACCTTTCTTATAAGGCTTACTTAGTTTTAACCTTTCCTTCTCCTTTAAACACACACTTTTCTGGTAATTCCTATAACTCTTTAAACTACACCATGGTTTCAGCAATAAATCAGAATAACGTTATTATAGTTTAATATCGGCTATCTAACAATCAGTTGTTGGAGCTGGAGGGAATTCTGGTACAGGTAGGGGATCCGTTATCCGGAAAGCCGTTATCCAGCTAGCTCCGATAGTCCCATAGACTTCATTATAATCAAATAATCCAGATTTTTTAAATGGATTTCCTTTTTTCCTGTAATAATAAAACAGTAACTTGTACTTGATCCATACTAGGAAATAATTAATCTTTATTGGAAGCAGAACCAGGGGTTTCGGGTTTATTTAATGTTTACATGATTTTCTAGTAGACTTAAAGGGAATATTTCGTCATTTTAAACTTTTTTTTTTTTTTTGCATTTTTATAAAAAACACATCCATTAACACTGTCTGGCAAATAAAATATTAATCCACAAAGCCATGCATAAGTTATTTTAGTTTGTATTTTGTCATGGGGGCTTCCATTTCTGCTCATTACACATTCATCCTGTGCTGCTGTAACAGCAGGCACAGCATTACCTGTGTGCTTGGAGGCAGCCACTCTGTAATGAAAAGCCAGGTCGCACTTCGACATGAGAATCTAGCTGTACACTCCCCCTCCCCTCTCTGCCCATGCGTCTGATGTTTGGAGGAGAGAGGTCACATGGTTTGCAGGGAAGCAATTACTTTCACTTTCCTACATCCTGCTCTACAGCTGCACTAGCAGCCCCTCCTCCCACAGACACTATCAAAGCTCCTGCCCTTCTGTAAGTTTGAGCTCTGCTTTCCTTTGGAGGGGGGAACTTTCTCTCCTTGCTGCCTTCCTAGTTTGTTTTACTGGTTACTAGATGAGGTAAAGGAGCTGTGAGTTCCCTCTGCTATCCACCTCACACACACCTTGCTCCTTTCCTGCCTGCAATACTTTTTTTCATTGACTACTTACTGCCTCCTTTCTCCTGAGCTTTTTTAACCCTTCCTAGACTTCCTCCTAAGTTTTCCTGGTTTTCAAGTATGTCCTCCTTATTTTATCCTTTTTTTCTATTCCCTGTCATCAGTCCTGGGAGTGTACTCCTGTGTTTCTGCCATTCATTTTTGTGTAAACAAATATAATAAACTATCTATATAAAATATTTGTTCCAGTGCCCAAAATGAATTGTGTGTGTGTATATATTTATTTATTTTTGAAAGTGGTGTCAGTGGGAGCTTATCTTGATACCTGCCTATTGTTCAATTGACAGGCTCAGCAGACAAGTCTCTATTTACATTACAGCAGCTTGTAGGAGGGAGGGGTAATGACATCACTCCAACTTGCAGTGCAGCGGTAAAATGTGACTGAAGTTTATCAGAGCACAAGTCACATGACCTGAGGGCAGCTGGGAAATGTCAAAATGTCTAGACCCATAGCAAATTTTAAAATTAGATATAAAAAAATCCATTTCTTGTTTTGAAAAACGGATTTCAATGCAGGATTCTGCTGTAGTAGCACTATTAACTGATACATTTTGTAAAAAAACATGTTTTTCCATGACAGTATCCCTTTAAGGTATGAAGATCCAAATTAGAGAAAGATCCCTTATCCGGACAACCCCGGGTCCCAAACATTCTGGATAACAGGTCCCATACCTGTAGTAGCAATTGCAAGCCGCAGCAAGGCTGAGATTCTGGGTTCCTTGTTTTAGTACAGGTGGGATTTACCTTAACACACATTGTATATGAATATACATAATAAAAACTGTCACCTTGAGAAAGTAACAGAATGTTTTCTATTAAAAGTGTTAACAAATAAACATGGAATACTGTGATTCTAGTTGGTCTCAGGGAGATGGCAGGATCAGCCATCATCACATTTTCAACATCCAATACTAAATGCAGGGCGTCAACACAGAAGCAATGACGTTCCGGACACGTTTCCATCACAAAGCTTGTACCAATATACTCAGGAACCAATATACTCAGGAATAGCTTGACTAAAATCAATCAAAAATTATTCCTGATATCATTATATTGATATGGGATCTATAATCCAGAAACCCATTATCCATAAATCTCCTATGCAGTCCTACATAAGAAAGCAATCCTAGTTTTAATAAGACATGAAAAAATCCATATTCATGGAAAAAACACTCCCTGAATGTTTTTAAATTCCCCAAATTATAGAAAAACCAAATGTCTGTAAAAGAGCAGGTCCTGAGAAAGCTGTATAATGGATCCTTCTAAACTATAAATATGTTTGGCATAAAACTTGAATAAAACACCTAGTTATAATAATCTAATGTATGTCTGGATTAAAAATTAGTATTGTCCCAAGGCTAAATCAACAGAATTGACAATCCACTGGGACTATACTAAGTACAAGCATTTGGAAGATTTATTTGAGAGAAACAGGGGCGGGTGGGGGAAGGGGCTGCTGCTTCATATGAAAATGGACTCCCAAGGCTAATGGAAGCTTATCCGTTGTAATCCACAGACAAAAGGGCAGCTACAGCTACAAATAAAAAGTAGCCCTTTAAGGTTTCAGGGAAGCAGAACATAGAGAAAAGCAAACATGATGTGTGTTTATAATAGGAAATCCACACGAAGGAAACCCCTGGAGAAGGAGATGGAAAATCAACAACCCTACCTCTTTTATGCAGATCCCGGAGAGGAATATTGTCTCCACCTCCATCATAAGGTAGGTAGGGATCTGAAGAGATATCCATTGGTGAGTAGAAATGGAGAAAATGTCCTCAAATGCAGCAAATCCTCCAGCTAATGCATGAGCAGCAAAAGCCTGGGAAGAGCTTCCATGTTTGAGCAGCACTAACAGAGACTGCTGCCTCCTCCCAGGGACTGCCTCCTCCTGCCACACTTGGTGACATCATCAGAGGGAAATGAATGCAGTTTGGTTGCTCTTGGCTACAGACTAGCTGTGACTAAGGGAAAGAGCACTGCTCTCTTGCATGGACTGCTGCTGCTGCAGAGCTTTCATAAGCTGATTGCACAAGTAATCCCTTTTCCCTCATATACACGGTATACACTGCTGGCTCCTATAAATACCTATGCAAGTTAACCCATTAAGGGACAGGGTTTAACTACTTCATAAAAGTTGATTCCAGTTATACTCCACTAGTCAACCATGCGTTCAATTGGATCAAAACCAGAAAGATACAGTTGTAGCTTAAAGGGATATACAGTCATGGGACAAAAATGTTTTTCAAAATGCGTCAGTTATTAGTGTTGCTCCAGCAGACTTCTGCACTGGAATCCATTTCTCAAAAGAGCAAACAGATTTTTTTATATTTAATTTTGAAAACTGACATGGGGCTAGACATATTGGGGCAAATACCCTAACCGGCGAAAATTCGCCAGCGACGGCTTCGCAGCCATCACAGCACTTCGCCAGGCGTCAATTCTCTAGGACAACGCTAATTCACTAAAGTGCATTCACCGAACGCTGGCAATTTTTTGCTAGTGTTACTTTGCCAACCAAAGCGAAGATGCGCTAGCGTTGCTTAATTTGCATACGGCGGGAAATGATAACGTTACATGGACGTACATGTTGCAGCAAATACATTACACAAGTCCAGGGAACCTTAATAAATAAAATAGAGTTGTTATAAACATGAGCCCACTGTATAGTTTATGTTCCATATGTTAGAAAATGTAACCCGGTTACCCCAAAAAAAATGTACGGACCTTTGCAGGCTATCACTCTGAAAAAAGGAAAAGACGTCAGCGTTTTTTGGGACTAGGAAAAATTTTGCACTAAAAAGTGGGGAAGTCCTTCGCACTCCATTGTACTTCACCTGGTCTGAGCTGGCGAAGACTGACGAAATGGGGTAACCTTGAGTAAAATTCACATCTTACTGAATTTGCTGAGTTATGTCCATTCGCCAGAGTGAAAATTCACCTGGCGTTAGAGTGCGAATCAACACTAGCATCTATCTCCTTTGAAGTGACGCCTGCGCCCGTTAGGAAATCAACGACGTTCCGAAATTACGTCACGCTGGCTAATTTTCGCTAGAGTTAGTCACTTCGCCCTTTAGGGAATCTCAGTCATGTGACTTGTGCTTTGATAAACTTCTGTCACTCTTTGCTGCTGTACTGCAAGTTGGAGTGATATCACCCCCTCCCTTCCCCCCCCCAGCAGCCTAACAAAAGAACAATGGGAAGGTAACCAGATAACAGCTCCCTAACACAAGATAACAGCTGCCTGGTAGATCTAAGAACAACACTTAATAGTAAAATCCAGGTCCCACTGCGACACATTCAGTTACATTGAGTAGGAGACACAACGGCCTGTATGAAAGCAGTTCCATCCTAAAGCGCTGGCTCTTTCTGAAAGCACATGACCAGGCAAAATGACCTGAGTTAACTGCCTACACACCAATACTACAACTAAAAAAATACACTTGCTGGTTCAGCAATTAAATTTTATATTGTAGAGTCAATGATTTGCAGTGTAAACAGTGTCATTTAGAAATAAAAACTACGTAATAAAAATCATGACAGAATCTCTTTAATTTATAGAAATACTGAATAGTTTAATATGGGTTCATTCATCCCATGCAACAGAGAGTCATGTTGATGTGCTGCCTGGCCATGTACATCTATCATCTTAGAGACAACAATGATAATTGCAATGAGACTGGGGAGCTCCTGCCATAAACCAAGGGGACTGGAGAAACTTGCCTCAGACAACAGTGCCTCACAGGTTACCAGGGCCTGCAAAAGCCACAGCTGCTAACTTTATCTCTTACCTAATGCTTACTGATGCTTACATTAGGTAAGAGATACATAAAGTATCTGCAACAGATGCACACAATCTGGACTGGGTTTTCCTGAATTTTACACAAAACGAGGGCATAGTGGAGGGAGTATCATCCATTTACATTTTCCCAGATAACATTAGGATGGCATAGCCTATGGAGAAATAAAGTAAAAGGTCTACTTAGCTATAGAAACCTATCAATTAGTAGCATTTACTTGTCACATGTTTCAAAACAAACATCTTATTAGCAGATGTGGGTTATTGTACCTGGGCAAAATCTGTGCCTTTCAAGGGATACTGTTGCGGGAAAACACGGTTTTTTATTTTTTTTTCCAAAACTCATCAGTTAATTCAGCAGAATTCAGCAGTGAAACTTGTTTTTTAAAAGAGTGAAAATATATGTATTTTTTATTTAATTTTGGCGTATTGTCAATTTACCAGGTGCCCTCAGGTCATGTGACTTGTGCTCTGATAGTCACAGTCCTGCGCGGGTCCATTTTCTGATACCCGTACCTGACCAGTACCCCGCAACATGACCTGCATGTACCCACTACCAAGCCTGCACCTTTGTTGGGTACCCAGCCAGGTTAGCCGTGAATTTCCCACACGGCCAAAGAAATGCAGACTTTCTGCCAGAAACCAGACATTTTGTAGGTATTCCGTGGGTGCCTGACCCTATGCAAGGCTCTAGCACAGTAATCCCCAACCAGTGGCCCCTGAGCAACATTTTGCTCTTTGTGGCCTCAAAGCAGGTGCTTATTTTTGAATTTCTGGCTTGGAGGCAAGTGTTAGTTGCATAAAAACTAGGTGTACTGCCGAACAGAACCACCTGTAGGTTGCCAGTCCACATTTGGGCTAACAAATAGCCAAGAATACAATTTAAATGGTAGTATTGGAATAATGGAATTTAAAAAAAAACTGTGTAATTTCAAATATAAAAGGTAAATCATAAAAATCATGACAGAATCCCTTTAATTGCACATTGGGATAATTCCTTCCCTGCATAAAATAGTTATCACCATTATGAAGACTATTAACTACTATAGGAAAGAACCCCAGGTTGCCAGAAATACATCATACAGTTCTATAAAATTATAATAATACTATATAAGAAAAGACCCACATCAAGCAATCTAGCTCCCAGTGCAGGCAGCTAAGTTCGTGGGAAATGCATGCACATAATGTACGTGTACCAGCTCACTTGTTATGTATACAGCAGGATTGGCTTCTGTTACCAAGTGTGTAACATAGGTTCAATATTCACTCTAAGCCAACACACATTACAAATTCAGGTGTGAATTTTTTTTTTTTTTACTATTTAGTACTTATGCTTAGACAACCATTCTATGTGCACACAAAAATGTAATTTTTGTGCACTGGGTTTTTAAAGTGCATATGAGAGATATTCATTTTTGCACAAGACCAAAACTAAATACAAACATCTATTGCCAAATCCCTTTCACTGAGGGGTTCATTTATTAATAATGCCCAACAAAAGCCAGAGGGCTGACTGAGTACATAAAAAGTTGGTAAATGCTATTAGCAACGTATGTTTTTGATAAAAAATCCTTTATGAAACAGGGTTTAACACATGGGCTGCTTTTTGCAATACAATAGAACCCCCATTTTATGTTTTTTTTAAGGGGACCAGGAAAAAATTATGTAAAATCCAGAAAAATGTAAAATCAGGGAAAGTAACTTTTTCTTCAAGTACTCAAATGATATAAGCACAGGGGTCCGTTTTACTTGAGATACAATATTTACTGTTAATAACAATGGTTAAACATTGCTGTGTTACACTATGGGGGGCAAGGTCTCTCTGTCAGTCACATACACAATCTAAAGCAATAAGTGATTGGTGCAGGACTGTATAAGGGCCAGACTAATTGGAATGACCATTTACAGGCAGAACCATGGCAACATATGCATCTGGTTAGTATTTTAACCCTCTTTATTTCACAAATAATAACATTCATAGAGGGGAAAAAAGCAGTTTTTTTGGGTACATCGGGACAAAATTTTGGGAAAACTTTACTTAAAATCGGGGAAATCCATTAATTGAAATGCATTATAAATTGGTGGGACCACAGATAAACAGGTAAAAGTGCAGGAAAACATAAAATCACGGTACTCAAAATCAAGGTTTCAATATATATTTTTAAATAGATCTATAATGTTCAGAGGTATAGTTTCCCTTTAAAATTGCCACTTTGCCTAACTGTCTTTGACGAAATATGTCAAGAATGCTTTAAAGAATATGTAACCCTTGAAAAATGAATGCAAACTTGCTCACGGTGCTTTTCTAAGCACTTATACAACTTACATTTTTTTGTTAAAAAGCTATTACCGGTATTACCGGTAAGCCTTATTAAACTGCTAACATAGTGAAATATGTAACGCCACTGAATTATGTATCAACACCACCTGCTGTCAGTAAAAATGCTTAGACTAAAAACAGAGAATTCTTCTACTGCTGCTTTGCTCAGGAAAGAGATCACAAATCTCAGATTATTTTCTTCATGTATTTCACCTGCAGAGCAATACCAGAAAAATTCTGTTTTCCTTCTGAACATAGTTTTCTCGGCTGTAGAGTGAGAAAAATTGACCAGTAGGTGGTGATGTTGTTACAAAATTAATTATATTAGCTGTTTATAAACTACTTAAAAGCTTTGAAATGAAAAACAGATTGCAAAAGTACTTACCGTACAAAAGCAACCTGAGCAATTTTTTTTAAAGGCTGACTTATTTGAGTGGACCTGTCACCTACACATAAAAAGCTGCATAATGAAAGTCCTTTGCAAATTAAATTTGGAACCCCAAAATTTTGGTTCATTTAAACATCCATACCTGTTATAAAGGTGTTTAAATATTTGAACTGTCAATCAAATATTACCTGCCTAGCCTCTATGCCCGGGGCATAGAGGAGGGGCAGTCAATTATTTTCACTTTCCATTCAGCACTACCTCGATGTCACTGCTCTCCTCACATTCCCCTTTCCCTCCTCAGGCTCTATAATTGTGTAGGGCACTGCACATGGACATTAGGTCCTCCATTCTGGTGTATACACAAGATTTGGGGTGATACACAATTTCCCTTAAAGGAAGGAAACATAATTTAAATAAAAAATACAGTGTAAGTAAAGTTTATTTTGCTCAACTAACATGATAGAAAAGAATTTGAAATTATTTCTTAGGGTGACAGGTCCCCTTTAATTTAAAGTGTTAGTGATTTTCAGTTAAAAAGGAAAATAACAGATGAAATGCAGAAATAGCTTTAATACAGTCAATGCAGGAAGGGTTCCGTGGCAACATTTCACCAGTCAGCTGTGCCAGCATGAACCTCAGGTTAAGATGCTATTGATAAAGCAGAGGTTTTTTATATCCTTTCATGCAAAATAAGTCAATAAGGATAAATAATTTGGTTTTGTTCCTACTTAAAAGGTATATGTTTAGAACTATTAAAAGAGCAGTTCACCTTTTAAAGGAGAAGGAAAGGCTAAAATGAAAGGGGTTGTTCACCTCTGAATAAGCTTTTAGTATGATGTAGAGAGTTAATTCTGAGACAATTTGCAATTGGGTTTCATGTTTTATTACTTGTAGCATTTGAGTTATTTAGCTTTTTATTCAGCATTTCTCAAGTTTGCAATTACAGCAATCTGGTTGCAAGGGTTCGATTTGCCCTAGAAACTCTGCATTGATTTGAATGCAGTTTGCATTTTCAGCAGTTGTCTGGCTTCTAGGGTCCCATTTACTAGAGCAACCAGTTAGTGGTTGGAAAAAGAGATTGAAAAATTAATAGAAAAGGAACTGAATGGCAAAACAAGTAATAAAACAACAATAACAATAAAATTATAGCCTCCTAGAAAATATATTTTTGGCTGCCAGGGTCAGCACTTTGATGATTTTAGGTGATCTATCCCTAGTGTTTCAGACTATTAGTCTAGTAAACTAGGACCAGGCTCACTAACCTGTTACATTTAGCTACTTTAGTTGATATTTTATCCAGCATCATCAGAGGAATGCCAGCAAGTAATACCAACAGTTGACATTAGTAAAGCGTGGGATTATGCTCACTTGAGTAGTTACCTTTCATACAAGACTCCAATTACCACAAAGCCTAGCACTCTTCTGGGGATCTGTTAATCACAACATGCAAGACTCTATGAAAATTCACAGTTTGGTACAGTATGTAAAGCGGTTTTCACTCATTTTAGCATTTTTAATTGTACATCTGTTAGTTAAGCATCTTGCATGGTGCAGTTTTATTAAATCTCTACTAATTATCGTTAGAAGTCTGGACCCCCAGTTGAATTGAGTATAATCGAATTTAGTACAGTGTAAAAACAAACTCACATGAATTCGAAATGCGACCTTTAATAAATGTTTTCATCCACGCAAAAAAAAGCATTTTCATATGAACAAAAGACTCACCCATAGATGCATCACCATCCAACAAGTTGTCATCTTCCAACGTATGGAAGTCCATCATGCCACCAGCTCCATCCAAGAGCTCCTCGTCACTGCTTGCACTAGTAATGCTGTTGTAACTGTTGCGATAATAGCTCCGCTGAAACAGCTGCTCAGACTCCATTTAGCTGCCAAACTACCTAAATGTGAATTTAACAACATTGTTACTGGCTACCATGTATATACAAAGGGCCGGTAAAGCCCTTAAAGGGGTAGTTCACTTTTAAATACAATTTTAGTATGATGACTAATATTCTGAGACAATTTACAGTTGGTCCTCTTTTTTTGTGGTTCTTCAGTTATTTAGGTCATATTTATCTCAACAACAAGTCAGTGTTTTGAATGAAAGACTGGACTGTGAATAGGAGAGAGACTGAATAGAAGGATAAGTAATAAAACAGAAGAATAATAGAATTGTCTTATAACAGAGCAATTTTTTTGAAAGCCAGAAAGAAGAAAATGCAGTCATTTCGTTGGGTTCCATGACTTGGCTGTTCATTTTTCCAGATTTATAATCTATGTGTTATGACACACGCATAGCTACAAGGCAGCCTTTCTCCAGCAACATCAAGTGAAAGTTCATCCTTTAATAAATACAACCTTCAAAATCCCATAGAAATGAATGGAGAGTGGCGGAATTTCACTCTAGAGGACTGTACGATCTCTAACTTCACTCTTTGATAAATATACCCCATAATTGGGGGAATGTTTTATATTAGGGATGCACCGAATCCAGGATTCGGTTCGGAATTCGGCCAGGATTTGGCCGAATCCTTCTACCTTGCACAACCGAATCCGAACCCTAATTTACATATGCAAATTAGGGGTGGGGAGGGAAATCGCGTGACTTTTTGTCACAAAACAAGGAAGTAAAAAATGTTTTCCCCATCTCACCCCTAATTTACATATTCAAATTAGGGTTCGGATTCGGTTCGGTATTCGGCCGAATCCTTCGCCAAGGATTCAGGGGTTCGGCTGAATCCAAAATAGTGGATTCGGTGCATCCCTATTTTATATCCACTCTTGACTTGACAATGGTCCTTCTACAGAGCAAAATGTGTCTTTTGACATCTAGGGGCAGATTTATCAAGGGTCGAATTGAAAATTTGAATTTGGAATTTTTTAAAAAAAAATTGAATTTGATTTTCAAAATGTATTATGCTCTGGCCCTTTAAGAACTCGAATTTGACTATTCGCCACCTAAAACCTGCAGAATAGCTGTTTAAGTCCATGGGAGAGGTCCAGGGATCAATTTGGAGGGCTCAGTGTAGAGTTTTCTGAGAAAAAACTCAAATCGAATTCGATTCGAGTTTTCGGGTCGAACTAATTCATCCGAGTTGTAAACATTTTTTTTTAATGGAATTTCGAAATTACGGGAGTTTATGGGAGTTTTTAAAAACTCACATGAATTCCAAATTTGACCTTTGATAAATGTGCCTCCAAGTACTGTAATAACACCCTATTTCTGCAGTAAGTGACATTAATTGCACCAATTTGTCACAGCAGACAAAATTCACAGAGACAAGCTGATGCTATTGGCGTCACATAGGACAGACATGACTCCTACATAATATAATAATAATAATAGTCAGACGTCTGTCCAGGTGCAGTAGACCATAGGTTTTTAATCTTCTCACTGACTAACAGTGATAGAGGATTTTGGGGTTATCCACCTTTTATTACATGTCCCCAAACATGTGATATAAGCCTGTAGGCTTTATATTTAGTTCTACCTCCCCTTTAGTGGTCAGGCATAAAACAAATCATAACACTGTTTTAGGCACTTAAAAATAGTAAACTGTACCTCTAATAAGAAATATTAAAATTAACTAGGGATGCACCGAATCCAGGATTCGGTTCGGGATTCGGCCAGGATTCGGCCTTTTTCAGCAGGATTCGGATTCGGCCGAATCCTTCTGCCAGGCCAAACCGAATCCGAACCCTGATTTGCATATGCAAATTAGGGGTGGGGAGAGAAATTGCGTGACTTTTTGTCAGAAAACAAGGAAGTAAAAAATGTTTCCCCCTTCCCACCCCTAATTTGCATATGCAAATTAGGGTTCGGATTCGGTATTCGGCCGAATTTTTCGCAAAGGATTCGGGGGTTCGGCCGAATCCAAAATAGTGGATTCGGTGCATCCCTAAAATTAACATACTTCATATGTTACAAAACAGATTTTTGCCAGAAGGCTCATTTAAACACAACATAAAATTCCTATATTTATTTATTTTTTAAATACAAATGACACAAGACCTGTTATCTTTAAAAGTTGTGGAACACTGGACACTGTGGTGGTAAATCTCCGTTTTCACAGGTGACAAAGTACTTGAAAATACCTTCACATGAGCATGAATGTTAATCTCTGTAGGTAAAATTACAAACAAATACTGCACTTATCACTAATGCACTAATCACTTTAAACATAGTTTCGCTGTTCACAACTATTTCTCATACCACATACCTGAATATCAACATCCCACAAAGCTTTTTCAGAAGAGAGTTCCTCTTAATGCTTACTGTCATTTAATTTGCTCTGCTTATAATGAAGAAAATAGTTGCCTTAAAATGTAAGAGATAGAGAGGGTCGAAAATAAGTGGGAAAAAAAGCTTTTAAGGCTTTTAAGAATTTATTACTGTCTTTTCATGTCTGACACTTGGTTAATACTAGAACTGAAAAAGGGCAATTAGCAACTTTTACCAACAAAAAATATATAATATTGAAAACAACTAATCTGAAAAAGTGTTTGGAGGTGAACAATCCCATTAAGTCAATGGGTGTATCCTCAGCAGTTTTTCGAAACCATAACCATTGTGTGATGTAATTCTGCACAGTGCTCAATGATCATCCTTACTTATTCTAAATCTCACAACCCCCCCCAACAGTTTGGCTATTTGGTGTTCAATACATTTATATTGTTGTTATAAAGATATGGGGAATTTATTTGCGCTCATAGTAATAATATTCACCAGATATATACAATTCTCTATTCATTCTATTGCTGTGACAGGAGTGCTAGAACTCAGGAGAGAAGTATAAAAAGATGCTTTCTGCTTCAGTTTTTAGTATCCCCAGGCTACAGGGTTGTAAAACAATAATCAGTGAACACCTCAACTGTAAGGAGGGAGAAGTAGATTCCTCAAATTTTTGTAAAAACAAAATAAATGCATTCCTGCATCCATAGCTCCTGGCATTCTGTCTGGCCCACTGTCTGTAGGGTTACACAATTAAGATTTTAGTAGTGTAAAACTGCTAACATCATTTCAATTAAAATAATAAAATAATGTAAATTTCAAAAGAGCTCTGAAGAGCAATTTGAGCAATTCTAAATAAAAGGGATACTGTCATAGGAAAACATGTTTTTCTCAAAACACATCAGTTAATTATGCTGCTCCAGCAGACTTCTGCACTGTAATTGGTTTTTCAAAATAGAACAGATTTCTTTATATTAAATTTTGAAATCTGACAAGGGGCTAGACAGTCTGTTTCTCAGGTTCTCTCAGTCATGTGACTTGTGCTCTGATAAACACTTCAGTCACACTTTACTGCTAGACTGCAAGTTGGAGTGTTATCACCCCTCCTTTCCCCCCAGCAGCCTAACAAAAGAACAATAGGGAAGTAACCAGATTGCAGCTCCCTAACACAAGATAACAGCTGCCTGGTAGATCTAAGAACAGCACTCAATAGTAAAAATCCATGTCCCACTGTGACTTCTTCAGTTACACTGAGTAGGTGAAACAACAGCCTTCCAGAAAGCAGTTCCATCCTGGCTGAAAGCACATGACCAGGCAAAATGATTGGAGATGGCACATCCACACCAATATTACAACTAAAAAATACACTTGTTGGTTCAGTAATGACATTTTACAAAGTAGAGTGAATTATTTGCAGTGTAAACAGTGTAATTTAGAAATAAAAACGACACCATAAAAATCATGACAGAACCCCTTAAGTTGTATGGGTAGGTATATACCCCTTAAATATAGGCCTCCAGCACATTAAGTAGCCTTTACAGGTCTGGTCCAAACTTTCCCATGATGGAATCTATACAATCTTCACTCACTATCACTTATGTAAATAACATGGTTCATGCCACCTTACCCATAATATCCCCTCCCTTTCTTTTTCTTACTTGTACCTACTTGACCTACGGTATGTGACACTATGTCACCACAATACAGTAACTATACAATTCACATACTATGCACTTTAATACTGTGTACTGTTACTGCACTGTTTCTTTTTTTTTTATTTTCTCATATTACAGTCCATTTACATTTATTTCACCGTCACTTCATGTAATATGGTTATTTTGTGTATTGTACTGCACTGTTGTGCTGTTTTTTTATATTTTTACATTTTTATACAATCTTCACTCACTGTCACTTATGTAAATAACATGGTTCATCTTGCACTACATCTGCTCTGCTGCTATACTAAATTTAAACATTTTCTTAGAACTCTTATTTTTTTGGTAATCGTCTTGTACTAGTTGTAGTATTTAACTAGTATGTTTAATTTTGCACAGTCTACAAAAGTGGATCATGATGCATTTCACTGCATGTTGTACCTGTATAACTATGCATGCGTCAAATAAAGAATCTTATCTTATTTATCATATCTTAAATAAAAAGTATTCCACATTTCAATTGATTTGGACACCATTAGACACCACTGGTGGGTGCGGGTAGAAGGTCCGGGTGTAGACGCGGGTCGGTTCTGCGGGTTGGGCCACGGGTCTAGCGATGTTTACTCCTTTTTTCTGATCACACCTACTTCCGATAATGTCACTTCCGGTTTACAATGAAGTGCTTTCTGATTCTTGATGGTCAGAGGGTCGTGGGTCCAGGTTGTGGATAAGGTACTTGCAGGTTGAGTCGGGAAGCGGGTAAGAATGTGTGTTGCGGTTTCCAAAAAATAGACCCGTGCAGGACTACATGGCAGCATATAGTATGTATGTGGTTGGGCAACAGAGACAATGCCAGGACAGATGTGTCAAACATGGAGCTGGGAGTTTTTTTTATACAGTCGTACATCTACATTTGCAATAGGGTGGCAGATAAACCTGTTTGGGCATCTCATTCATAGGGTTTTATGTGCCTACTTAATATTTCAGCATGGGATCATTTTTTTTCATCTATATGGAGCAGTCCTATACAGGGATTCCAAGCCAGGCCAGAATTTCAAGTACACATGTGCCAAAACAGACCCCCCCCCCCCCCCAGTGACTGTCTATTTAGCAGAACTCGCAGATTTCCATTCCAGGTCTGCTGTACAGACTCAGAGTTCTATGATTTGGTATCAATAAAATGCAACCGGTTTAATAGACTAGTGAATATTTCACAACACAATCTAATGCTGAGCTGAGATGAAGTTTGACCACAGCAGGAAAGTCTCAGGCAAGGCCTCCATTCCTACAGGCTACATTTGATATATGTACTTTGTAGGGACTGTTCTTTGATAATACCCAACCCTATACCATTGACTCATCTTCTAAGCTCTCCTACCTGAGCTCAGATGCCGGAAACCCCTCCCATTCCCTGTGGAGTAAAAGCTGCATCCTCCCTGGAGTCTCTCCGCTCCCAGACAAGCTACAGCTCCCACTTCCAGGCCCACAAACAACTGCGCTCCGCGAACAGACTCAGCTTCACAATCCGCATGACCCGACAAACGCACCACTACCAGTCCCTCTCCTCCGCTGTACCTGGAGGGGCGGTCGCAAACATCCGGGCACTGCTTCCGGGCAGCTGCTGAAGCTGTTGCTAGGGAGGAGGCTGCGTTGCTAAGGAAGAGCTAGCGAAAGAGTGACCCATTGGAGAGCAGCTGATTCCCACGTCTAGTTAACATTTCATCATCACGTAGGGGAGCGCTTAATTGGGAGACAAAGACTCTCATTCTACTACAAGTCTCTGATCCTTTCAACAAAAGTTTCAAGAACTAATGGGAACAGATGAAGAGTCTGTTTAGAAATGGTTTTTAAATCAAATATATTCATGTTTCTGTTGGGATGTCTTGTACTGCCCCGCCCGAAAAAACGGTACTTTACCTTTCATCTTCACATCCTCTAAGCTGCCCACAGGCATTCAACTGTGCTTGCACTACAACTCCCAGCAGCCCCTTCACTATGTCCCTATTACATTTCTCTGTGCTCTGCGGGGAACCATTGCCATTATTCACGTGTATATCACAATAAGGAGCTTCTAATCAAGTTTTATGTATGTCTGCTTCCAGTGTTGGACTGGGACACCAGAGGCCCACCCAAAAACCTTTAACCAGGGGCCCACCCAGTAATCTTAGACCAGGGGCCCACTCTCAGTACTATTATTCTTCCTCTTCTCACTCAACCTCTATTCTCCTAGTCTCTTTTCTTTACATACTATGATCTATTATTCCATCTATTTAGCCTCTTTGTTCTCAAAGAAATAGGGAATGGCCATGAAATAGGCCAAATGTTCAGTAGCACAAGGGCCCACTGACACCTGGGCCCACCGGGACTTTTCCTGGTATCCCAGTGGGCCAGTCCGACACTGTCTGCTTCACTTTCATGTACTTGCCCAGACCATTCTGTAGTCACTGTAGGACTGTCTTATATCAGCTCTCCCCAGGCTCTGCTTGCCTGTAGTGAAGGGGCCGCAGTATTGACTAGGGAACCAGGTTATTGTTTATCCCTTACAAGTCTATTGTAGGGATCTAGACCACACGAGGCACTGACAACCTGGAAGGTGTATAATTTCAACTACCCCTGCTATTACTTCAGTGGAGCCATTCTGTCTGTATCTGTTACACCTGTGACTGTACATGATATTATTCTAAATGACCTTATGTGCTGTCAGTATTTCTAACCCTGTGGCATTTTAACAGAATAAAGCCTGTTTTGTTGTTTTGCAAATAACACCTGGTGTCTTCTTTTTTTCCATTCCTTACATTACAATTCTTGGCAGTATAGAGTAGGGTTGCCATCTGTTCGGTTTTGACCCAAACAGTTCTGTTTTTGTAAGGCCTGTTCGGGTCTGAACTTTCTGTTCAGTTTTCAGCCTTATGAAACCCCGAACAATAATCTGGCCAATACATGAAAAGCATTGAAATACTAAGATACTCACCTAAACATGGCTTAGTTACTAACAAGTACAGTTGCTTTCTTATCATTACAGATACAAAAAAAAAACCAAATCAATCAAAAATAAGAATGTTTTTTTTTCTAAATTGGCTTTGCTGTATTTCAGAGTTTTCTGGATAACTGCTTTCTGTATAAAAGATCTCATACCTGTAATTAAAGGATTGGGCTTACTCATCAAGCAGAATATAGCTAGAGATAGGGTTGCCACCTGTGTGGTTTTGAACTGGGCATCAACACTTTAAGGGTAGGACTCCACGAGCGATTTTGTTGCGATCCGACGCACAAAAATACGACAAGAGATAGAATTGTCGCAAGGTGTTGCAGCGTTGATCCGACGCGACACGCAGCGTCTACATCTGACAGTCATGTTGCGTTGGATCAATGCTGCGACACCATGCGACAATTCTATCTCTTACCTTATTTTTTGCGTTTGATCGCGACAAAATCGCTTGTGGAGTCCTTCCCTAAAACATTGAGAATACTGGATAGAAATTCAGCCAGTTGCATTTAAGTGAGTCAATAATCTTGCCCTGGTGTCATAACTCCACCAACATCACTGTGCCCACCTCTAATTTCATCATGCCTGTTCCTACATCACTGCCCCAGCCCCCATGTTATCTGCCTCGCCCGCCATGTTTAGCGAACAGCAAAGTTGGCCACCCTTAACCGAACTGTTTGGGTCAAAACCGAACAGGTGGCAACTAGGGTTGCCACCTTTTAATAAAATTGTCACCGGCTGGTGGTGGGGGCGGAAACAAAGGGGCGGCTGTGATGTAAAAAGGGGCGGGTCGTGATGTAAATGGACAGAGCCAGAACGCGCAATTAGCCAGAAGGCAGCAAACAAGGTAAATTTTGAGTGGATTGGGGCGGACCGAGGGCTTTTGTTAGGAGTATTACAAATTTACCAGCAGCTAAATTGCCGGTAAATTTGTAAAATACCGGCCGGGTGGCAACCCTAGTGGCAACTAGGGTTGCTACGGCCTGGCCAGTAAAAATGATGGTTGATCCCAATGTTATTAATAGGGAAAAAAGCTAAATATATATGAAGGCTGGTATTTTTTTTCCAGAGAAGGTGGCAACCCTAAGTCAGAGACTCATATGCTATATGGGGCTCTCAAAGAAATGTTTATTGCCTAATTTCCCTCAGAGATCAATAAATTATTTGGCATTAACTGTAAGAACAGAATGCGAAGTCACGACCCTCCACTTTATTTTACTTCGACTGGTATACCAGGAACAAATATGGCTGCAGGTGCGCCACGATGAGTAATGGTGTGTGCAGCCAATAGGCTAAATAGAATTATGGAGCCGCTGTGACGCTAATTGTATGCGCCAAATGATGGCGGCCCCGCTGCCCAGCAACAACTAACTTCACAGCCAGGAGGCAGTGACAGGGCGCTGTGCATTCCAGCATCCCACTCAGAGTCTTGCGAGCAGAGCCATGTCGTAGGGGCCCTGACCATGAACAAGTACGTGAAAGTCAACAAGATCGGGGAAGGTTCCTTCGGAAAAGCCATTCTGGTGAAATCTAAGCAGGATGGCAAGCAATATGTCATTAAAGAAATCGGCATCTCCAAGGTGGGTCCCATTATACATAGATTTATTACTCTTCAGCTGTAGAATGTATCACAGTCAGTGTGATAGATTGTAATGTTTAAAATATATATTACACCCACACTTTGTGTTATATTTTATATTATATGTATATATTATGAAGTAATATAAAACATCCAAGGCTGCAGGCAGATCTTGTAATGAAAGTGTAAGATATGAAAGCAAACTGGCTACACCCTGACACAACTGAGGCGGAGATATCCAGCCTTTCACCAGGGAATCTTTACATGAAAATCTAGACCTACCATTGTTCCCTGCTGAATATCGGACATTCCTGAAATCTGTTATAGATGAATTGTAGACAATAATCAAAAACGACACCAAAAAAAAAAATCCACTGATCTTATTTCCATGTAGCTTGAGATAGTGACACAGATTGTTGCAATAATTGTTGCAACGAAAAAGGACTGAAAGAATTTCTGTTTGATCTGATTTGCCTGACATTTTTTCTTTGCACTCCCAGATGTCAAGCAAGGAGAGGGAGGAATCTAGGAGGGAAGTTGCTGTGTTGGCAAACATGAAGCATCCGAATATTGTCCAGTACCAAGAATCATTTGAAGGTGAGGGATTCTTTTATGCATATTTCTTTGTCTTTCAAACATTGCATCTTGTAATATGCAGACTCAAAATATATATAACACAATAAGGCTTCAGATATGTAAAGTGTATTTGTGTGATGGTTTATTTTTTTTTATACAGCTCCTATGTTAATGAGAATGTGTATTACAGGTTTGGGATCCGTTATCCAGAAAGCTCCGAATTACGTAATGGCTGTCTCCCTTAGACTCCATTTTATCCAAATGATCCACATTTTTAAAAATTATTACTCTTTAGTAATAAAACAGTACCTTGTACTTGATCCAAACTAAGATTTAATGAATACTTCTTGGAGGCAGAACCAGCCTATTGGATTTATTTAATGTTTACACAATTTTCTAGTACGGGTACGGGACCAGTTATCCAGAATGCTCGGGACCTGGGGCTTTCTGGATAATGGATCTTTCCGTAATTTGGATCTTTATACCTTACATCTACTAGAAACATTTTTCATGTAGAAAAATGATGCAATTTTGTATGCCGTGTTTAACACGACGATGCCTAGCGATGTGTTTGGGTATTATCCCGCCATTATTTACACTACATAATAAATCTGCCCCTAGGAGTCACCTTGATGTTCCATGACCTTTATAAAAGCACTCTGCCTGCAATCTTGGGCTTTCATATGGTCATGGAACTCCTTGGTAACTTATATCATCCTTTATCAATTTACAATAGGGGTACATTTTCCCCTATACAGGTATGGGACCTGTTATCCAGAACGTTCGAGCCCTAGGGTTTTTCAGATAATGGATCTTTCCGTAATTTGGTCTGCTAGAAAATCTTGTAAACATTAAATAAACCCAACAGACTGGTTTTGCTCCCAAAAAGAATTAATTATCTTAGTTTGGATCAAGTACAAGGTACTGTTTTATTATAATTATTATTATTATTATTATTATTATTATTATTATTATTATTATTATAGAGAAAAGGAAATCATTTTTAAAAATTTGGATTATTTAGATAAAATTTAGTCTATGGGACACAGCCTTTCCGTAATTTGGATACCTGTAGTATGAAGATCAAAATTGCAGAAATATCTGTTATCTGGAAAACTAGAGGTCCCGAGCATTGTATTATTGCTCAATTTACTGTTTTATTGCCCATTTGTTACTGTATATACTATGCATTAATGGATGAATCATGTATCCAAAAGTAGGGGCCTCTAAAGGAGCAATTTATACTTATATAACGTCTATTTATCATTTTAAAGGATCAGTAAAGTAATTGTGGCAGATGTGGCCAATTAAATCATTTATTCCTGATAATGTTTGAGCATTTAGGATGCACAGAAGGTGGGGGCTCGTCATTTCTCCTTGCAAACGTAAACCTTATCCTCTACTAATATGCAAATATTTCATTTTTTTAATTTTTTAAACAACAATGTAAAGTGAGGGAAAACTTAAAATCAGGGGATATAAATGGGGGTTCTACTGTATATACAGTATATATTGCCCAAAATGCATGGGATTGGTGTTTTCAGATAAAGGGGTTATCCCCCTGGCTTATCTTACCTTAACTCTACTAAAATATATTAAAACACTATCCTATTTAAACAGTAGGATTTTGTTTTCACCGATGTGAATTTATGTATCTTTATCATTAAGTATAAGGTACTGTTTTATTCTTACAGAGAAAAAGAATAGATAGTAGTGGACTGCCCCTCTTGCCCATCTTGGACTTGTGGCAACCTTGTTCACTATGTATCACTGTATATTGGTGAGGATTAAATGGTTCTGTTAAGTCGCCTTCCATTGACATAAAGGACTAACTGTGGGTGTTTTTGACTAATCAAAATATTACATATGCTGCTGCCATGAGCAATTAGTTCTGATTATCCAATTGTGGTAAGACTAATGAAATAAGAATGTTTCCTTGGAATAACCTCGCTGACTGAATGACCATTGGTATTTAGGTACAGATGTAATTGTATCATTTATGCTCTCCAGTAGTTACATTACTCACTTTATTTCAAAGAATGCTAAAAAGTCTGCATTATCCAATTAGTATCCAATGATGTTTCTTTTCTAGAAAATGGATGTCTTTACATCGTGATGGATTATTGTGAAGGAGGGGACCTATTTCAAAGAATAAATTTGCAGAAAGGGGTTTTGTTCTCAGAAGATCAGGTAAACGGTATCTTTTTACTTTCTGTATTTATGCATGCTTTAGTTTCATCTTACCCATAATCTCCCAAATCCCCCCCCCCCTTCTTTTTTTCACTTACATCTATTTGATCTACGTGACACACTACGTCACCACAATACAGTATTGCACTGCTGTTTTTTATACTGTCATATATTGCACTGCTGTTTTTTATATTTCTTTATTTTTTTGTACAATTTTCACTCATTGTCACTAAAATAACATGGTTCACGTCATCTAACCCATAATCTTCCACCCCTTCCCCTTCTTCTTTTTCTCACTTGCACCTACTTGACCTATGTGACACACTACATCACCACAATACAGTACTATACAATCCACATACAATGCACTTTAATACTGTGTACTGTTACTTCACCGTTTCTTTTTCTTTGTTTTCTCATAGTACAGTCCATTTACATTTATTACACGGTCACTTCATGTAACATGGTTATTTTGTGTACTGTACTGCTGTTTTCTTTATATTTTTATGCAGTCTTCACTCAGTCACTTATGTAAATAACATGTTTCATCTTGCACTACATCTGCTCTGCTGCTATACTTAATTTAACATTTTCTTAGAATTTTTATTTTTTTGGTAATCCTTTTGTACTAGTAGTAGTATTTAACTAGTATGTTTTTAATTTTGCACAGACTAAAAAAGTGGGTCAGGATGCATTTCACTGCATGTTGTACCTGTATAACTATGCATGTGACAAATAAAGAATCTCATCTTACTTTATGATACTCACCTCAATCTGAGTGTCATAGTAAGAGTTGTACTTTTATGGAGTGCCAAAATAACACATGCAAGAAGGGTTAGCCATGTCCAAGTACTGGCATTATGATACTGTCAAGTTATTTTTGAGTATTGATGTGACTTTAACCCCCCAGGAGGGGACATGGCAGTTCTGTGAGTGAACTCCTATTCTCCTAAGTCAGCTACTGTGTAGGGTGACTTAGTAGTCTGTTTTAGTGCCAACTAACAGCTTCTAAGCCCTCAAGTAGCATCTAGGGTTCATACAAAGACTATACAATTCAGCTAGCGTATAACTGCACCAATAACAGACAAAACAAGTGTAGTAGTCTTGTAGTCTGTTCCTTGTCCGTTTTTTTTTTTTTTTATAGTTCAAAAAAATGTTTACATTGTTATATATAAATATCTTTTTTTTTGCTCACGACATGGAGCGAGCGAGCCTAATGGTGACATTAGTAAATAATCGTGTAAAATTTGACGTTTGAAACAAGTTGTATGTAGTAATGTAGATATTGTTCTCACCCCATCCAGATCCTGGGCTGGTTTGTGCAACTGTGCCTGGCTCTGAAGCATGTCCATGATAGGAAAATTCTACATCGGGACATAAAGTCCCAGGTAATGTGCACAGAATTACAAACAACAATGCAATTTAGTTAAATCTTCTTTTATCATTTATTTTAATATTTTTGTTTATGTATGGTTTGTATCTGTAGAAATTTTATCTTGTTCTCTTCTGTCCTAGAATATCTTTCTAACAAAGGGTGGTACAATACAGCTGGGTGATTTTGGAATAGCAAGGGTGCTAAACAGGTAAGCAACAAAAAAAATGCAGTTGGCTGTGGTTTAGAAAAGAAATAAGGCTGAATGCAGGGAGAAAGATATGATATTGTATTACACTGCAAGTTGGAGTTGGAAAAACTTCCTCGGAGTATTTGGACCCCATGAATACAATGCTGCTTTATTCATGAGGGGCAGGTGGAGGCAAGTAGGTGTCCTACCTACTGCCCCTGCTGTTCCAGAGGTAAGACAATGGCTGCCTTGCACCCACTGGTGCTGCAACCTCGTGGCAGCTTTTATACATACGACATGAGGTGCAGAGTCAGAACCCAGACAGAAGTGCTTCTTGAATGAACGCTAAGGGGCACCTTTCCTTGTAAACAGTCTATGTATAATCCCTCTGCTGTGCTGAGCAATATGGCTGCCTCCACTGATAGGTATAACAGACATAGTATGAGAAGATTCTTCTGCACACTTGTTTTATTTAAGTGTAAAAATATACTTAGTAAAATGGTACATTTTCTTGTTACTATAGATGTTGGACAAAGCTATTTTTGTGATTTGCTTGTATTATTCCCATCATACAGCACTGTAGAGCTGGCTCGTACCTGTATAGGAACTCCGTACTATCTGTCTCCTGAGATATGTGAAAACAGGCCATATAACAACAAAAGGTTTGTATAAATCAAGTCTTAGGGCATAGTCTTGGTCTTGTGTTTCATGGCAGGTGCCAGAAGCTTAATATTATAACATTGCATGGTGTTTATAGACACAAAGCTCTCAAAGCTAAAATTTTGTAAAAGGCACACACTGACAACACGCTGAAAGCAAACTTCCTAGAGGTTTTAAGGTCCTTTTCGAAGATTGGCCTTTAAAGGTTACTGTAAATATAGTAATTTTAGCTTCATGACAGAAAGGAACTTTATATGAAGCAGATGGCCAGGTACAAAACAGGGAATCTGAGATGGCTTCTGAACAGTTGTATAGTAGTAGCCTATGAGGTCCTGGAACATAAAAGTTGACACCCTGTGTAGACTGAGTGAATTGGTGTCTGCTGAATTATTAATAGCCTTTATTCTTTACTTATGTAAAGACAAGGTCTTTTTATTCCAAAGAATTATTTGATTAACATCCTGCTTAACTGTGCCATTGGGCAGCAGTTCTATAAAATATTATATATATTATTATATATATTTTTTTAAAGTAGACTAGCACAGATCTGTACCTGGGCAATAACCCTTAGCAACCATTCAGTAATTAGATTTTTAAGACAATAGCTGGTAGAAGAATAAGAGCAAACATCTCATTGGTTGCCATGAGTTACGTGTAGTAATGCAAATTTGCCCAGTGGTTTTAAATGACCCCCGCTGGGTTCCACATTCAAATCTTTCACAGCAAAATCTTACACCCAGCCTTGGTATCGATTTATTTTGTCCACACATACAAATTGTGTATCAGTTTGCTCTTCACTGGATGTGCATATATACAATTGTTGTCATGTGTCCTTAATCACAAGGAAACATGCAAATGCATCAGAAATATGATGTAAACACAATTTAAAAAGTAGTGCTTCTTTCTGTTTCACCATCTGAAAGATAGGCCAACGGTGGCATATAAAGAGGATCATGTTTAAAGCACATTTTTCAAAGCATTTAACTAGTAATGACAAAGCATGTAGAGGTAGTTCTGAGGGAGACCTGTAGTACATAAAAACCACCACAAGATGCCACACATACTTGCATATGGAAGGTAAATATATATGCAGGTATAATAAGTTATCCTTTTATGCCAATATTAATAAGATGATGTTTCTGTTTCCCTTTCATAGCGATATTTGGGCACTGGGCTGTGTTTTGTATGAAATGTGCACCCTCAAGCATGCGGTATGTATTTTTAAAATAACCCTGCTTTTAACATAATTATTTTTTCCTGACTCTGACACTTTTAACCATTTCCCCCCTGCATCGATTAGTAGCGCTATGAATGAGCTTAAAAGAATGCCCCCCCCATTCACTTACAGTTAGGCCCATAAATCTTTAGACAGAGACATCTTTTTTCTAATTTTGATTCTGTACATTACCACAAAGAATTTTAAATGAAACAACTCGGATGCAGTTGAACTTTAATTTGAGCTTTAATTCAGTGGGTTGAACAACAAGATTGCATAAAAATGAGAGGAGCTAAAGCCTTTTTTAAATGCAATTGCTTCATTTCAGGGGCTCAAAAGCAATTAAACAATTAAAAAACTGAAAATAAAATGTTAATTTCTAATACTTGGTTGAAAACCCTTTGCTGGCAATGACAGCCTGAAGATTGGGTTTCCTTCTTTTAAATGCTCTGCCAGGCTTTTACTGCAGCGGCTTTCAGTTGCTGTTTGTTTGTGGGGCTTTCTGTCTGAAGTTTAGTCTTCAACGAGTGAAATGCTGCTCAATTGTGTTCAGATCAGGTGACTGACTTGGCTATTCAAGAATATTCCACTTCTTTGCTTTAGTAAACTCCTGGGTTGCTTTGGCTGTATGTTTTCGGTCATTGTCCATCTGTATTACGAAACGCCTCCCAATCAATTTGACTGCATTTAGCTGGATTTGAGCAGACAGTGTCTTTGAACACCTCAGAATCCTTTCAGCTGCTTCTGTCCTGTGTCACATCATGGATAAACACTAGTGTCCCAGTGCCACTGGCAGCCATGCACGCCCAAACCATCACACTGCCTCCGCCATGTTTTATAGATGATGTGGTATGCTTTGGATCATGAGTTGTTCCACGCCTTCTCCATACTTTTTTCTTGCCATCATTCTGGTAGAGGTTGATCTTGGTTTCATCTGTCCAAAGAACTATGCTGGCTTTTTTAGATGTTTTTTAGATGATTATGAGTGGCTTGCACCTTGCAGTGCACCTCTGTATTTACTTTCATGCAGGATAGTGTTTTTCACTTGTCTGGCTTGAAGGGGTTTCTCTTCACCATGGAAATGATTCTGCGATCATCCACCACTGTTGTCTTCCATGGACATCCAGGTCTTTTTGTCTTGCTGAGTTCACCAGGGCTTTCTTTCATTCTCAGGATGTACCAAACCGTAGATTTTTCCACTCCTAATATTGTAGCAATTTCTCAGATGAGTTTTTTCTATTTTTGCAGCTTAAGGATGGCTTGTTTCACCAGCATGGAGAGCTCCTTTGGCCGCATGTAGTCTGTTAGCAGCAAAATCTTCCACATACAAGCACCCCTTCCTTAAATCAACTCCAGGGCTTTTATCTGCTTAATTGATAATGACATAATGACATTTTTATGCAATCTTTTTGTTCAACCCACTGAATTAAAGCTGAAAGGCTGCAGTTCAACTGCATCTGAGTTGTTTCATTTTGTACAGAACCAAAATTAGAAAAAAAGTTGTCTCTGTCCAAAGATTTATGAGCCTAACTGTATATGGTAAATACATCCCAGACATGTACAGTTTCTTAGGTTATTTGTTCAGCCAGGATTTGTTTTCCTGAATATTTGTATAAAATAAAAGTGAAAACAAGGCCTTTTATTAACAAGACAAGTCATTTCTTAATGCAATTAAACAAGCGATGAAGAGATGACTCCTCCCTTATTTATGTTGCTCTACTATGTTTCAGTGGCGAATCCAATGATCAGGTAAGCACTTACTAGGGATGCAAATATAGAGTTTTGCTGAAAACGGGCATTCAAAGGTGGATCAGAACAAATACTTACTCAACTATTAAGAACTATTATTAAGTACTTTCATTGATTAACTAATTAATAATTGTGTCTACCTCATGATATTTGTTTTCCTCCAGTTTGAAGCTGGCAACATGAAGAACTTGGTACTGAAAATAATCCGAGGTTCCTATCCCCCCATATCTGTACATTATTCTTATGACTTACGCAATCTGCTCTCAATGCTTTTTAAGAGAAATCCTAGGGATCGTCCATCTGTCAACTCCATATTGGAGAAGCCTTTTATATATAGACGCATTGAGACATTTTTGTCCCCAGAGGTAAGGGTTTTTTTTTTTTTTTTTTAGTAATGACCGTTTGCTTACAGTTTTGCTTCGTATATCTTATCATCCAAGCTTTTTAGGAATGTTTAATGATTCTTTCCACTGGCCCATTATTATCCAGGTCTTTCAGGGGTTTGATTTCTCAGCCCCTAAAAGAGTGAATGTGCTTAAATATTGAGTCTCATATTTAATTTTTAGATAGATTCATTTTAATCAATACCGAGCAAATGAAGACATGGACAACCTTTGCTTGCTGAATAATTTACATTTTGTACGTTGGAATAATTTCTTCTGAATTACTCTAATTCAGTCCAGTTTGTTTTTACAATGGTAAATCCTTATGGATCCATCAAAATTAATTGATCCATAATTATCAGTACAGCTACATGATAATCTTCATCTAAATCTCTGGGCTAGTGATTTAAAGATGAGTTTCTAGAAACCATGAGACATTATTGCAGAGCCTAAAGTGATTGGGAGTTAATGACCCATGGCAGCCCTAAATTAAATATTTAAGGAGAACTCAGTGTTGCACTGTTGCACATTCCCAACACCTTGTAAACACAGTATTAATCACTTTAGTACGGGTTATGAAACCGTTAGACTTGTTTACGAACACTGAGCAAATTTGCCTCTAGACCAGTGATCCCCAACCAGTAGCTCGTGAGCAACATGTTGCTCTCCAACCCCTTGGATCTTGCTCCCAGTGGCCTCAAAGCAGGTGCTTATTTTTGAATTTCTGGCTTGGAGGCAAGTTTTGGTTGTATAAAAACCAGATGCACTGCCAAACAGAGTCTCAATGTATTTTGACAATCCACATACAGGCTACCAAATGGCCAATCACAGCACTCATTTGGAACCCCAAGAACATTTCTCATTCTTGTGTTGCTCCCCAACTCCTTTTACTTCTGAATGTTGCTCACGGCTTCAAAAGGTTGGGGATCCCTGCTCTAGACAGTAATCTGTTGCAGCCAATCACATATTTGCCCTAATTGATGTCTTCTTCTGTCTGAACAAACTTATTGGACCTGTTATTCAGAATGCTTGAGACCTGGGGGTTTTCAGATAAGGGATCTTTCTGCAATTTGCAACTCCATACATTAAGTATATTAAAAAATCTTTTAAACATTAAATAAGATGGTCTTGCCTCACATAAGTATTCATTATATCTTAACTGAGTAGAAAGTACTGTTTTAGTATTACAGAGAAAAAAAAAATAATAATAAAAAAAATTAAATCTATGATTAAAATGGAATCTGTGGGCAGTGGCCTTCCCGGAATTTGAAGCTTTCTGGATAACGAATCCCAGATCTGTAATGATTTGTTGGTAAATTTAATTTGAGTCTAGCTATGGTATCCCTTTTATAACTTACATGGTTTTGTTTGTGTTGCATTTTTGTAAGGATGCATTAATGCATGAATTAAAAAGTGTTAAAAAACTGTCAAGGTAATTGTATGGAGCCATTTGGGCTTATTTGCCAATATTGGCCTAATTTACACCTAGGCATTAAATTATAGCAGCATATTAGTTATTAGATTTTTTGAGCCATTTGCCAGAAGAATAATGAAAGCAGTGCAGTAACCAATCAGGGATTGCTTTTAAATTCTTACTTGAAGTAGACTGTTAAAAACGAATTGCTGATTGGTTGCAATTACTTATTTTTACTTTTACTTGTATGCAGGTAAAGCAGCATGAAAAGAGACCTTCAAAGGCCAAGTTATCTCTATTCTATAGATCAGTTCTTCTTTTAGGTAGATCTAGGTTTTCAGCATCACTAGACTAGTTTTCTACCTAGTTATTCTGCTATTGGAAATCTTAATAGTCATTTTATCTTTTATGTTCTAGAATTCGTCTGTCTTATGACCCTTAATTTTCTTGTTAATGTATATACTTAAAGTTTAATTTTTTTATTTTCTACTTCCCTAAATGCAATCAGCTTATTGCTGATGAGTGTGGTATTGGAGCTTTTGTTAATCACCCCAAACCTGGGATCCATGCTGCAGCAGGCAAGTACATGCATTGTTTTGGGACCGAGTGTTGTTTTTATCTGTCTTTGTGTTAACCCTTTAAAACATATCATTAGACTGTTTATTTCAGTGACCTTCCATTATTCAGTTTGCTGTAACTGCCACAAAAGGTAAATCGTTACCATATTTAATGAGTTATACTTTTATGATGCTCTTGAAAAAGGAGCATTCGTCATGGGCTCTTTTACCATCACAGATTTACACTCATCTCTCCTCCTTTCTCTTTTAGACTTCTGATATCTACATTATCCATGTAATAAAGTTATTTCATAAAACAATTCAGTGGAGCTTTTAGTCTGACTCTAGGTAGTAAGGAAACACTCCAATGGACAACCAGTTGGACTGCCCTGTTTCATTATAGTTCCATTATAGTTTATTTATATTTTAACTGATACACCTTGGAGTGCTCCCATAAACTCATTTGTAGACTGTGCAACAATTAAGGGCATTCTTTCTTTTATTTACTTACAGAAATGCTTTGTTAACCAGTAGATTATGAAGGGTCTATCTAAAGTTAATAAATACAGGCAAAAGAAGAAAAACAATTGAAGGTGCAAAGGTGTATATTGAGAGGCAACAACTGACTCACACAGCAGTTTGGAGTGAAGCCTTTCCTGTGTTGTGTTCCTCCACTCCTACCTGTATGTGGTGAAAAGGCAACTGCCTGTTAGTGGGTGCACAGGGCAGATTTTATCTTAAATCCTGAAAACAGCTACTGTGACGTTAGCGTAACAGATTCTTGCATACTGTATGTAAAGCTGCCTGTACACAAGACTGCATAAGCTGCTGACTTGGGGTCTCTCAACAGTCAAACTGATATCTGGCGAAAAACAAGGAGACTGCATTGACATGTTGATGTGGTTCTTGTCCAACAGATCTCTATAGGAGCACAGCACTTGTGTGACCAAATGGTGCCTTAGGCAGCTTTACTCTGTCAACATGCTACATTTTACACTAGTCCTTTATCAGGGTTGGAAATAAAGACACCTATTGCCATAGCTTGATTTTAACTTGCAGCATTTTTGTTGTCCTTAATCAGCCAAAAGACAAGCTCCAGCACAAGTGGTTCCTCCTGCTTCCCCACCTGCTCAGAAAATCACAAAACCTGCAGCTAAATATGGAGTGCCGTTAACCATAAAAAAATCTGCAGATGCTGCAAAGAAACATCATGATAAGAAGCCCCAGATCAGACACAGACAGGTGAGTGAGTGGTATTTTTTGTACAGCTATCTACCATGTTTTGTTTGTACAAAACCTGGAACTTTTCCTAATATTCGGCAGTCACTTTCCATTCTGCTAAGGCTTGTGCATTACAGGGAGACCTCGAGTTACTTACACCTGACTTACATACAACTCACACTTACAGACTGTAAGCTCTACGGGGCAGGGACCTCCTTCCCGCTACGTCTCTTACCACATAGCACTTAAGCTCCTTGTCCTGATATGATTCTATATATATTTATTATGTGATTTGTCTTCCCTGTGTATACTTTTACATATAAATAGATACAAATGCAGGGTGGCAGCACTCCAAGGATTTTGCAACAAGATAAGGTGTCAAATAAATCAGGTTTATTAAATCCGACGTTTCAGTTCCGTACAGGAACTTTCTTCAGGGAAAAATAGAACACAGTGCACAGTGAGGTGTTTAAATCTGCAAAATGGTGCCAGATTTAAACACCTCACTGCAGATTTAAACACCTCCCTGTGCACTGTGTTCTGTTTTTCCCTGAAGAAAGTTCCTGTACGGAACTGAAACGTCGGATTTAATAAACCTGCTTTATTTGACACCTTATCTTGTTGCAAAATCCTTGGAGTGCTGCCACCCTGCATTTGTATCCATTTTTATTCGGATTAGCACCCAGGTTGAGCCTTTGTATTTCGGAGTGCGGAACATGTGCATTATTTTTATATATAAATGTATATTATATTTTTATGCACTGTACAGCGCTGCGGCTCCTTAACAATGCTTTACAAATACAGTTATACATACATACAGAAAGGGGTTGTTACAGTAACATACTGTGGTTTGCTTGACTTTTATTAGCTTTACTAAACCCCCTGCCCTGATCCCTTCTGGTGTGTGTTGTCTACTGAAGAACACAGAAAGGTAAAAATAAATATGCACAGAAAGGTAAAAATAAATACTATGTTAAGACAAATATCTGTCTAAGTTGCATTTAATAAGTAAATGTACATTTCAACTTATATACAAATTCAACTTAAGAACAAACCTACAGATCCGTAACCCGGGGACTGCCTGTACTCCCAAATGCAAAGGTGACTATACATGGGGTAATCACAGCTGCCAACTCTACCCCTTCAGACTAAGTTGGCATTTTATTGGCTCATTATCATCCAGACTATTTTGTTGTTGGCTAAATCACTTGTTTTGTGACCTAACTAAACAAGGAAATCTTATAAAGCATGACTAGCTCAAGATTTGTTTGCCAAAGCATCTCCAGTGCCATTCTGCTATAGTCCCTTACTGAGCTCTTGTTCATATTCTCTACAAATAGTTTGTGCGTCCCTAAAACTGTCTTTCAGGGTATTTGTGTTATATAAATAAAATGGCAAATTATGTAGAAAATATATAACTCAACATTCTTTATGACTATGGGATTAATGTATACTTATACAGTTATTGTCTCATTTCAGTACTCGCCAAATAACTGCTGATGAGCCTTTCTGTAGGAAGAGTATTTGTAAGACTGTGCTGGGTGCAGTGGGAAGTAGTTGGGGTTACTGCTTGTTTGTATTGTTTAAATACACAGCTGATTATGGTTTACTTGGTTTTTGAATTACACACCGGAATGGCCTATCTGTACATACCTTAAGCTATATTTCTGAGCTGAAAATTATGTTTTGACTACCATTGTGGTAACTGGAGCTTACTTAATTTCTGTGTTACAATGATGTTGTTTTAATTATTGATTTCCCCTCATACTTATTAATTATCTTTTTCTATATGGTGGAGCTGTACTGAACATTTGTGGCATTGCCAGTGCCTTTTTTTTTTTTTTTAAATTATTCCAGTGTTTCCTATCTGCCATGAAGCATGCAGGGAACATTTGGAATTCTCACCTAATTTATAGTTTCATTCTTTGTCCAGGCCCCAGCAGTGCCACTGAAGAAAGGGAATCCTGTAGACGAAAGGAGGAAAATGTTTGAGGTATACAGAAAATTTCTTTTCAAGCTTGTCTGGTGCAAACTGTCAACCGACAGCTACCAGATTAGCTGCAGAATAAACTTTCAAACCTTTCCTCCTTGTTAACCTTGAGTCACTTCTTCTTTTATGAGCCAGCCATCACTAACCTGTTGGATTAGATGAAGTACTGGTATGGGACTTACTATCTAGAAATCTTGGAACCTGGGTTTCTTTTAGATAAAATATATTTCTGTAAGTTGGATCTCCATATAAAAAGCTTACTAAAAACCATGTAAACATTAATGAAACCCAGTAGGATTGTTTTGCCTCCAATAAGGATTAATTATATCTTTGTTGGGATTGAGTACAAGATACTGAGAAAAAGAAAATCACTTTTAAAAATGTGAATAATTGGTTTAAAAGGGAGACTATGGGAGATGGCCTTCCAGAAATTCAGAGCTTTCTGGATAATGGATCTCATACCAATCCAGAAGTTGCTGCAATGAGTTATTTAGAATTGCATTTCTTGCAGGAAGGGGTGAAGAAAAAAAGAATGAATATCAGACAACTGGAGAAGGAAAAAAAACAAAGGGAACAGGTATCATTTGTGGTTCATCTCTCTACTGGCTTTAAGGGACACTGACATGTTTTCACTAAAAACATAATTTTGGCAGCAGAATCTTAAAACTTATCAAGGGAGATGGTAGCTTGTTTTGTCCCTTGACCTGTTAATTACTTTTTGTCACTAATTGGCAACTCTGTACTTTTTTTTGGCATCCACTAGGTCGGAGTTCAGTGTTGAGTGTATACAAAGCATGTAATAACTCAACTGCATGAGATTGTTGCGACAGATATCATCTCTTTATCCTTACCCATTACTCCAGTTTAATACATAGACGTTGTCTAAAGCAGTCCTTGGACTTTTAAATAAAATAGATACACTAATGGTTCCTGTTTTAAAAATATGCTTCACTAAAAAGATTATGTTTCTAATGTTGCCATTTTAGATAGATCTGCTAAGGGCCGAACAGATGAGGAGACTAGAAAAGGAAAGGGTAAGATTATGCAAATGCTGCATCATGTTTTTAAATGCACCTATTTATAGATTGTATTTTTCCTCCTTGGACATGTGGGGCATTCTTGGTTATGTAAAGCCAGTTTCAGACTGAGGGGACGGGCCCAACAGATAATCGTAGACCATGGACCAACTCTCTAAACGATGTTTCATCTCTGTTCACCTTCTGGGGGTTTATGCAAAAAAAACAAAAAAACACTGTCTGCCCATGAGTAGTACCTCATAGCAACAAATCAGCAGGTAGCATTTACTGGCCACGCTGGGTTACTGCTCCTGTGCAAACTTATTGCCTTTTATTTATTTTTTTGTTCTCCTCTATCTTTCCCTCCCCTCCATTATTACTTTTTATTCTTATACACAAATGATGATGGCATAGTCCTACAACACCAAATTCATATATAGTACAACATATGACAATACCTTACTTACAGGATTGTTTTTTTTTAATCTTTATAAGTACTGCTCCAGGGGGAATATGTGCCACAAATACATTTTGCTGAATACTACTTGTGCCATATTTGTTTCTTATATACACTGAATTTTCATGACCAGCAGATGTCACCAGAGTTACAGCAAGGTCTGAAGGAAACGTGCACTACAATATGCTATATGTATGAATGTACAAAACTGCCTGTTCAAGTAGCATTCTATATATTTTTAAACTATACATGTAATACATTAATGGAGTATTGGGGCAATACAATAATAGAAGATAAATAGCTAAATACAATATATACAATTCCATTAAAGAATAAGTGTCAAAGGCATGAAACACAGAGGTCTACTAGTGATGAACAACATTTTTTGCCAAGTTTTGCCACAAAATTGCCACCCATAGACGCTAATGGGTGGAAACAATTTTCTCCGTTTCGCAAATTTTCAATGAAGCAAAACAGGTGCGTTTCGCCCATCACTAGTCCTTACTCTATACAGCTGACAGATATTGAGTGTATAACATAAACAACATACAAATCAGCTCATATTAAATTCTGCAATATCTGTGGTAGAAGCAATACCTGATTAGTACCAAGAGTGAAACAGATCTTATGCCAGTGCTGCAAGAGGTTTGAGTTTGAGGGAGTATTATCTATATTAGCTTTTGTTATCCCATCTTATGCAGCATTGTAGGTACTATAGTACAATGTAAGCTGTTTTTATATAGAGGCCTGAAAGTACAGTATGATTCTCTTTGACAATTACAAAGGGTTTGACTATGTACAATATACATGTATACTAGTGATGTGCGGGCCGACAGATACCCGCAGGACCAGCAGGTTTACCCTCGTTTTTCGGGTCGACCTCTTCTTGCTTTATAGCCGCGTGCCTGCTTGCCCTGCCCCTTTTGTGACGTCATCGGCTGGGCAGGGCAGGTCTATAAAAGGAACCCGAGGGAGGGTTAAGGTCTGGTGCGGGTCGGGAAAACTCAGACCCGCACATCACTAATACATACAACAGCTCAGTGATTGAGAAGTCTATATATTTTTGATCTTGGTAGATCTGCTGCAGAGCTAAAGAGACAGATTATCTCATATATGTACCAACCATCCCGTTTGTATTCCATCAGTGCACTTAGTCCATGCAGCTTCAGGATTCACTGTACAAGTATTTTAATAGGAAGTTGCAAGGCTTGTAGCCAATTTTTTTTAAAAAGAGGCAAGTGCACAACTTTTTAGGATTAAATCTCTTGTGAAACCAGGTACCATCTTAGGGCTGCTCCATTGTGTTGTTGGCGCTGGATTTACATAGCATGCACCCGCTAGGCCCGCTGTCGCCTCGTCCCCTCCCTTTTATTCAATCAAATTTTCATCATTGGGACCAGAGCAATCGGGATTGGCGAACAGGAAATTTTAAAAACTATCGTATCTCCTGTGCTTCCCCAGTGTTTCTGAACCAATATGGGTGTGATTGGGCAGCATGCCGCCCCCTAAGATCCTGTCTCCCCCTAAGATCCTGCCGCCCTAGGCCCGGGCCTTGGTGGCCTCTCCACAAATCTGGGCCTGGTTGGCACTTTACATGCTCAGCAAGCTTTGGTCTGTAACTTATCACTGGGAAGGTTGCGGAGTCAACATTTTCTGCACCCAAGTAATGGCCACACTATGCAGCCAAAGTATCCATGAGAATATGTTTGTTGGAAGAGTAAAGACTTGTATAGGCAGTTATTGGTCTGGTTGAACTGTGGTGCCTTAGTATGGGCTTTTAAAACATAGCAGACACATTTCCTTTACACTAAATAGTTGCTGTAGCTAAAAATGAATCCTGTGGTTAATATTATTCAGAAACTGCTAGGAAGTATGGTTGCAATTAACTCCTCTTTCTGAACTGTCCTTCTAAAGATTATATGAGAACTTACTGCATTGCTAGCTTTCCCAGATGACTTTTTTTCAAGAGTCTTATTGCTTGTTTATAAGCCTAGTTCAGATAAAAACACAAAATGTCAGGCTGCAGCACTCACACCATATTATTCTTTCTAGCTGGATCGAATAAATCGTGCACGAGAGCAAGGCTGGAAGAATGTAATCGGCTCAGGAGGAAGTGGAGATAGTAAGGTATCTGCTTACAAAAGGGGACTGATACCTGAAACAATTATATATTTCATGAAATGTGTGCTATTGTGTAACCAAATATTTGTTAGTAAGACATTTTTTTAAACATACTTAGGACAAGGTTCACATATCACATTATTAACAACATTTAAAAAATATTATAGAGCCATTATTCCTTTGCATTTGTCTATATACAACCCCATTTCAAAAAAAAGTTGGGACACTGTGTAAAATATATTGAAAAAAAAACGGAATGCAATCATTTGCAAATATTGCAAAGACATCATATCAAACATTGAAAATGAGAAATTTTATTATTTATATTTTTATAATATTTGCTCATTTTAAATTTGATGCCATCGGTAAGTTTCAAAAAAGTTGTGAGAGAGACGTTTGCAACTGTGTTGCATCACCTATTCTTTTATGGATAAACATTTGAAAACCGAAGAGACCAATTGCAGTAGTTTTAAAGGGAAGTGCTTGCCTGATATACAATTTCCACAGTTCCGAGTTTCCTTTGTCTTATTTTTCATTTCATAATGTGCCAAATGTTTTCAGTGGGTGATAGGTCTTGGATGCGGGCAGGTCAGTTTAGCACTCTGACTCTCTTTTAATGTGGAGTAAAAGAGTCAAGGTACTGTTGTAATACTTGCAGAATGCGGTTTGGCATTGTCTTGCTGAAATAAGCAAGTCGTTCCCTGAAAAAGACATTGGGGTTAAATTATCAGAGTGAAGTTAGAGATCGCCACAGTCCTCTAGAGTAAAATTCCGCCACTCTCCATTCATTTCTACAGGATTTTGAAAGGTGTATTAACCAAAGGATGAACTTTTTTTTTTAAGATAAATACTCTTAAAAACCCCATAGAAATGAACGGAGAGTGGCGGAATTTCACTCTAGAGGACTGTGGTGATCTCTAAATTTACTTTTTTGATAAATATACCCAATTGTCTGGATAGCAGCATATGGAGCTCAAAAACCTTCAAATATAGGACGGCATTAAAGGTGCTTTCCCTGTTGTGCAAGCTACCTATGCCATTTGCACGAATGTACCCACGTAACATCCCACATGTTCGAATGTGCTCTGATAACTAACAAGCCGGATGGTCCTCTTTAGCCCAGAGGGTGCAGTGGGCAAAGAAAAATTAAACCTTTGATTCTTCATACCACAGGACAGTTTTCCACTTCATCTCAGTCCACCTTAAAGGAACAGTAACACCAAAAATTTTAAGTATTTTAAAGTAATGAAAATATCAATGTTGCCATGAACTGGTAAAATTATCTGTTTGCTTCAGGAACATTACTATAGTTCATATATATAAGCTGCTGTGTAGCAATGGCAGACATTGAAAAAAGGCTATATGGCCCAGGTTAAGTAGTGGATAACAGATAACACCATTATGTTCTACAGCGCTTATTTGCTATCTGCTATGTAACCTGAGCCTTTTCTCCTTTTCTCTAGTAGTGGTGGGGAGGAGAGTAGAGTCAGGCCTAAGCAGATTGTGGTTGTAGGGGACTCAATTATTAGGAAAGTGGATAGGGTAATTTGTCGTCCGGATCGATACAACCGAACAGTTTGCTGTCTACCTGGTGCCAGGGTTCGGCATGTGGTTGATCGGATAGACAAATTATTGGGTGGGGCTGGGCGTGACCCAGCTGTCTTAGTGCATATCAGTACTAAAGACAAAATAAATGGTAGATGGAAGACCTTAAAGAATGATTTCAGGGATCTAGGCTCTAAGATCAAGGAAAGGTCTTCCAAGTCATCTTTTCTGAAATTTTGCCTGTGCCACGTGCAAGTTTAGGAAAACAGCGGGAGTTTAGGGAGCTAAATGCGTGGCTCAAGTCTTGGTGCAGGAAGGAAGGGTTTGGGTTCCTAGAGCATTGGGCCGATTTTTCGTTGGGGTACAACCTATACAGTAGTGACGGTTTGCACCTCAATGGAAGGGGGTCCGCAGTGCTAGGGGAAAGAATGGCTAAGAGGTTGGAGGAGTGTTTAAACTAGGCAAGGGGGGGGTGGGTGAGATAAAGAATTATGGGGAAGCTAGGGTAGACGGGGCAGTGGGGTTAGTAAGGGGTCATGGGGTGAGGGGAGCATACAGTTTACCAGCTAAGGAGGTCCCTCTGTTACAAGGAAAACAGAATAATACTAAATTAACGTATAATTCTTCACTAAGTAATGCAAATTTCAAAAGTAAAAGTAGTAACCTCCGCTGTATGCTGGCAAATGCACGGAGTTTGTCAGGTAAAATGGGAGACCTGGAATTAATTGCATGCTCTAAAAATTATGATATAATTGGTATCACTGAGACCTGGTGGGATGAAACATGTGACTGGATTGTGAATTTAAATGGTTACACCCTTTTTAGGAGGGACAGAGGGATTAAAAAGGGTGGAGGAGTGTGTTTGTATGTAAAGCCTGAATTAAAGCCATGCGCTAAAGAAATAACAATAGCTGGCACTGGTGAGGGTGTAGAATCACTCTGGGTAGAGATTTTGACTGGGCAAAAGGTAACAAAAAGAATTATCATTGGTGTATGCTATAAACCACCTCGTATAAGTGTCGAGTATGAAGCCCAGCTACTCGTGCAGATACAAGCGGCTTCACAGCTGGGTCAAGTTGTTGCTATGGGTGACTTCAATTATCCAGACATTGACTGGGGTAATGGGGTTGCTAAGACAGAAAAAGCTAGTAGGTTTGTAAATATGCTGAATGACAACTTTTTATTCCAGCTCGTTCAAGAACCTACTAGGAATAACTCTCTTTTGGACCTTGTAATAACTAACAATACTGAACTCAGCTGATCATAACATGGTCTCCTTTGAGATTCTGTTGCAGAAGCAATTCTATAAGGGAGTAACTAAAACACTAAATTTCAGACGTGCAAACTTTGACAGTATAAGGGCATCTCTGCAACATATTAAGTGGGAAATGCTTTTCACAGGGTTAAACACAGAACAAAAATGGGAAGTCTTTAAAATGCTGCTTAATAAATATACTTGTCAGTATATTCCACTTGTAAGCAAGGAACGTTGTTACAAAGTAAAACCTTTTTGGTTCAATAGAAGCGTTGGTGTTGAGGTGGGTAAGAAAAGACGTGATTTTAAAGCTTTCAAGTTAGCTGGTACAGCCGAAACATTTATAAGGTACAAGGAGGCCAATAAATCATGCAAGGAAGCTAAAATTGCTATAAAAAAGGATATTGCAGCTAGCAGTAAAAAAAATCCAAAATTATTTTTTAAATATGTTAATAGTAAAAAAATGAAGCAGGAAGGGGTGGGACCCTTACTATCAGAGGGGGGTCAGCTGGTTGATGAAAACAAAATAAAAGCGCAGATTCTGAACTCATATTTTTCATCTGTCTACACAAATGAGGAATCAGTAAGTGAAGGTTTCCTTCTTAACAGTCCCAATTCTAGTAATACAACTAATGATGCATGGTTCACACATGAAGACATTCAAAAGAGACTAGAACATGTTAAGATTAACAAAGGTCCATGGCCAGATGGTATTCATCCCAGGGTAATTAGCGAGCTTAGCTCTGTGATTGCCAAACCTCTTTACTTAATTTTTCAGGATTCATTGAGATCTGGCATAGTGCCGAGAGACTGGCGAACTGCTAATGTGGTGCCTCTATTCAAAAAAGGATCCCGTTCTCAGCCTCAAAACTATAGGCCAGTTAGTCTGACGTCAGTGGTAGGAAAGCTTTTCGAAGGGTTAATAAAGGATAAGATACTGGACTTCATAGCAAATCATAATACTATGGCGCAAATTCACGAAGCGCCGAACGCTAGCGTTAATTCGCTAGCGTTTGGCATTTTTCGTTACTGCACAAATTCACTAACGAACGCTGGCATAGTTTCGCTAGTGTTACTTCGCACCCTTATGCCAGGCGAATTTTCGCTAGCGACGTAACTACGCAAATTCACTAACTTGCGCAGTGTACTGAACGCTACCTTTTACGCTAGACTTCCTTCGCCACCTCAGACCTGGCGAAGCGCAATAGAGTAGATAGGGATTGTTTCAAAAAAAGTCAAATTTTTTTCTAAGTCCCAAAAAACGCTGGCGTGTTTTCTACATGATGGGTGATAGGCTGAAAAAGATCGAAAATATTTTTGGGGCTCCCCTCCTTCCCCCCCTACATTTCCTGACTCATGGCAACTTACCTAGACAGTGGGCACATGTGTAGGGCAAAATAAAATTTTTATTTGCTGATTTGAAGGTTTTCTAGGCATTTGTAGTGCTAATACGTGTTCCTCCATTGAAATTTGAATTTCGCGCCGTATGCAAATTAGCTTTCGCTAGCGTAACTTTGCTTTACATAGCGAATCAACGCTAGCGTAACTTCACAACCTTACGCTACCCCTGTGTGCAACTTCGGATTTTAGTGAATTTGCGGAGCGTTGGCGAAACTACGCCTGGCGAAGTGCGGCAAAGTTGCGCCTGGCGCAACTTCGCATCTTGGTGAATTTGCCCCTTTGAATTTGTGCCAGCATGGTTTTATGCGTAATAGATCTTGCCAGACTAACTTAATTTCTTTTTATGAGAATGTAAGTAGAAACCTCGATTCTGGGATGGCAGTGGATGTGATTTACTTAGACTTTGCTAAAGCATTTGATAAAGTGCCACACAAAAGGTTACTGGTTAAATTAAGGAATGTTTGCCTGGAACATAGTATTTGTACCTGGATAGAGAACTGGCTAAAAGATAGACTACAAAGAGTGGTGGTAAATGGAACATTTTCTAATTGAACCAGTGTTGTTAGTGGAGTACCGCAGGGCTCTGTACTAGGTCCCTTGCTTTTCAACTTGTTTATTAATGACCTGGAGGTGGGCATTGAAAGTACTGTTTCTATTTTTGCAGATGATACTAAATTGTGCAGAACTATAGGTTCCATGCAGGATGCTGCCACTTTGCAGAGTGATTTGTCTAAACTGGAAAACTGGGGAGCAAACTGGAAAATGAGGTTCAATGTTGATAAATGCAGGTTATGCACTTTGGCAAAAATAATATAAATGCAAGTTATACACTAAATGGCAGTGTGTTGGGAGTTTCCTTAAATGAGAAGGATCTAGGGGTCGTTGTAGATAACACGTTGTCTAATTCTGGGCAGTGTCATTCTGTGGCTACTAAAGCAAATAAAGTTCTGTCTTGCATTAACTCAAGGGATGAAAACATAATTATGCCTCTTTATAGGTCCCTGGTAAGGCCTCATCTGGAGTATGCAGTTCAGTTTTGGACTCCAGTCCTTAAGAGGGATATAAATGAGCTGGAGAGAGTGCAGAGACGTGAAACTAAATTGGTTAGAGGGACGGAAGACTTAAATTATGAGAGTAGACTGTCAAGGTTGGGGTTGTTTTCTCTGGAAAAAAGGCGTCTTGCGAGGGGACATGATTACACTTTACAAGTACATTAGAGGACATTATAGACAAATAGCAGGGGACCTATTTGCCCATAAAGTGGATCACCGTACCAGAGGCCACCCCTTTAGACTAGATGAAAAGAACTTTCATTTGAAGCAACGTAGGGGGTTCTTCACAGTCAGGACAGTGAGGTTGTGGAATGCACTGCCGGGTGATGTTGTGATGGCTGATTCAGTTAATGCCTTTAAGAATGGCTTGGATGATTTTTTGGACAGACATAATATCAAAGCTATTCTGATACTAAGCTCTACAGTTAGTATAGGTATGGGTATATAGAATTTAATTAAAAGTAGGGATGGGTGTATGTATGGATGCTGGGTTTTCATTTGGAGGGGTTGAACTTGATGGACTTTGTCTTTTTTCAACCCAATTAACTATGTAACTATGAATGGCCGCACAGTAACTTATTTATATAAACAATAATACTGTTACTGAAGCAAAACACAGTAGTTTTACCAGTGCAGGGCAACACTGCATTATATTTGTATTACTTTAAAACACCATCGTTTTTGATGTTACTGTTCCTTTAAATACCCAAAGGCAGTGGGGGTCCTGGATCATGTTGTTTATCTATGGTTTTAACGGACAGAGGTTATGGGAATCATCTCTGAGCCCATGCAATGATTCCCACCACAGAATCATGTCTGTTTTTCATGCTGTGCTGCCTGAGGGCCTGAAGATCTGCCATCCAATATTAGCTTTCACCTTCCCCCTTGTATACAGAGATTATTTACAATTCTTGATATTACTGTATGTGCTGTAGATGATGAAATCCCAAAATTCTTCTACAATATAAAATTGCCGAACTTTATTCTTAAATTGTTGCAATGTGTCCCCGTGGTGGATTCACTGAGTGGTGTTCACCTCCCCATGTTCTTCTGAGACTCGGCCTCTCTGGGATTCTCTTTTAATACCCAGTCATACTACTGAGCTGTAACAAATGGGAAAGGTGTTCCATCAGGTTTTTCTTTTACTGTTACATGATTTTTCCAGTTTTTTGTGCCCCTATGCCAAACTTTTGAAACATGTTGCTAGAATCCAATTTAAAATGAGCACATTTTTTATACAAACATTAACAATAACATTTCTCAGTTTCTGCATTTGGTATGTTCTATTTGTACTTTATTATTTGCAATGAAATGATTTGCAAATGATCCCATACTCTTTATATTTATATTTTACACAATGTCCCACATTTTTTTTTAAATAAAAAGTAAGGGGCAAATTTACTAAGCTTGAGTGAAGGATTCGAAGTAAAAAAACTTTTTTTTGGGTACTTTGACCATCGGATAGGCTACGTCGACTTCGATTCAAACGTTTCGAACTAAAAATCGTTCCACTATTCGACCATTTGAAGTACTGTCTCTTTAAAAAAAAACTTTGACTACATACTTCGGTAGTTTAAACCTACCGAGGTACAATGTTAGCCTATGGGGACCTTCCCCATTACTTTTCAAAGGTTTTTTTGATCGAAGGAAAATCCTTTGATCGATGGATTAAAATCGATTTTCCTTCGATCGTTTGATCGTAGGATTTGCGGTAAATCCTACGAATTCGATATTCTAATTCGTAGGCTTTTACCTCGAGGGTCGAATTCGAGGGTTTATTAACCCTCGATATTCGACCCTTAGTAAATGTGCCCCTAATTGTCATCATTGTTTGTTTTTTAGACAAAATGTTTTCTTTTCCAATTGAAATGTATAGTGTCCCTTTATTTATCCAAAAATGTAACATGCAAATAAGCACAGAGTGAATGTCCTGTGCATTGATATCCAGCTGAAACTAAGAATTAGGGTTCTGTGCACCCCTGATTAAAAAAAGAAATTTAATTTAAAAATAGGGCACATTTTCTATGTAAGTAAAATCTCTTGCTTCACACAAATAAAACATTTATTTACAAGGTTCTATACCTGACCATATTTGCCTTATTTTTTTGTATGACTAGCTTTAGTCATTTAGGGTTTGCTTTGAATCCATACATGTTATCTTCTACCTGATTCTTTATTAAGATATGATTAAATAATAATGACTGAGGCCATTTTTAAATACGACTGAATCTATGGATAAATCTGGTTGACACCTGCTTCAGTGGGTTCAGTATATCCCCTACATACATGTGGTGTTCTGGATAACCGATGGGACCACTGTTTGTACTAATAAAATGCCTCCAAAGAGATGCCTCTATGTGTTAATATAGTATACTCTGCAGCAAGTATGATATTATTGACCATCTCTTTTTTCAGGCACCTTATTTTGGTGGAGGAGGTGGTGTAGCGCCTCCACAAGGCATGGGGCGGGGTCCCTATGACCATTACCATTCCATTTTGGATCAGAAGCAGCAGCAGAAGGAAAACATTAAGGGAGCAGTGAAAAAAGAGGTGAAACTGAAAGCAGAGATCCAAAATCCGGACCCTTTCAGCAAGTAATAATGTCTATTAGTTGGCTGGTATGCACATTTCTGGAGTAATAGAAGAATCTCACACATTTTGTTCTTTTCAGACCTTCTATGCATCAGGAAGCAGCAAACATCCCTTCAGTCCACTCTCCATTCCCAGACAGCAATGCAGTGAAAAGGGAACTGAAGAGACTGCAGGAAGTACACAATCAAGCCATTGGCAACAAGTTGGTTTTTTGCTTGATAAGTAATGATGTATTGTACGTTGAATATTCTCCTTTCCAGTTTTTTTCTTCTTAACTTCAATACAGTACATGGCTGTGTGCAGCATAATGCTGTTATCTGTAAACAGGGCTGCCATCAAAAATCACGGGACCCTGTACAACAAATGTTTCTGGACCACACATAACCTTAAAAAAGCCACAAAGACACGAGTTATAAAACCCCATTGGTAGCACAAGTTAATTAAACCATTTGGTGGTCAGGGCTCCCCCTACAAGTTTAAAGAAAATAATTTGTAGTCACTACCCATTAAAAAGAAACATTGGTGGTCAGGGCCTCGCACAAGTTAAAAAAAAATAAATTGGTTGCCAGGGTTTAAGATAAAAGAAGATTATTGGTGTTCAGTGGAACGTAACTGTTACGATTGCCATCCCAAAACCAGAACAATCCCCAGGGTCCCGGTCACGGCTCATTTTTCCGCTTCATTTTTCTGCTGCCAGGTCTTAGCGTGAGAGGACCAGGCAGAGAGTTCTGGGCAGGCAAGGGAACCGCTCTTAGTACAGAATTGGAGAACAAAAAGCATAGTCGGAATCACAGGCCAAGTCAACACCAAACGTGCAGAGCAGTACAGTTTCAGGAGACGAGCATAGTCGGGGTCACAGGCCAGATCAGAATAGAAAATATACAGCATCAGGACGGAATATGAAAGAGTGGTCAAAGTACAGGCAGAGGTCAGGACGGGCAGCTTACAGAACTTGGTCAAGATCAGGCAGGGTCAAACAACTTAGAAGCACACAGAAATATATGTGTATGTATGTGTATATATATATATATGTATGTGTATATATATATATATATATATATATATATATATATATATAACAAGCAAGGGGAAGTTGTGCTCAACCACTAACTTAAAAAATGTTATAGTTTATACAGGAGCAGTGACCAGCTCCATGTTGTAGCCCCCACCCTTCCCAGCTATAGTCAGGTGATCCCACTGGTGTCTAATAAAAGGGCATCCAAAGTTTGGAGTTTACTTTGAAAGCAGCAAGTAAGTTGCGGGTAAAACTTAGTCCCTTTGTAAAATGTATAATTGAACAGTAGAATTCTTAATGAATCAGATAAAAATTGAGAGTAGGACTGGCCAGATAAGGGATGACTTTGACGTAGTTGGCCAGCTTAAATATATTGCAATATATGGACAAACAATCCCTGTGTTGTTTAAAGGGTAAGGCATTTTTCAGTAGCAGTATGCACAAAGTGTCTCTGTCTTAAATATATTGATAATGGGTTGAGTGCAGAGGATCTCTTGTTTCTACTATATATATATATATATATATATATATATATATGCATTAAGGGATACCGGTCATCCAAATCTAGTGCCAAAACTTTATAGAATTTGAATTAATTTATTACCCCTCCATTCCTAGTATCTTTAGGAAAAAGGGGAAAGGATCATATCCAAGCTAGATCTGAGATGATGCCACATCTAAAGCTTATGACTACTTATATTCATCTAATGACAGGCTGATGCAATTTATCCAAGGCCACATTTATACATTATTATATATTATATTATTTTGTCATGCTCCGGTATACAAACTTACTGGAGCAAAATTATATGTGAACTCCACAACAAATTTAATATCACCAGGTAATATCCCCAGAAGTGTATCTAATGGGAGTAATAAATTATGTTGTCCTACAAAGTAACCATAACAATAATGGCAATATATATATGTATATATATAATTTTTTTGTCTTTAGGCTTCAAGTGCATGTTTCTGCAGAAAAGGCAAGACAGGTTGAAGATTTCTTGCAGCGGAAGCGTCAAGCAATGCAAAATAAGGCTCGTGCAGAGGGACATATGGTAGGAAAACTGCATGTTTTTACTTTACTTTATAGGGCTCATTTGCAAATGCAGTGCAAAATTAAGATGAAAATTGCCATGTTTTTACCCACAGTGCAGAGAGAATTTTCTGTAATATAGAGCACCCTCTATATATCTTCTGCATCACATGATGCACTTTTAATAGCTCTAACTTAGTGTCTGTTAGGCAAAATGCAGTGCATGTTTTCTTTATGTATTCATGTAAATGGCATGACTTCCAGCATGCAGAATCGTTAATAGCATTCACATCCAGTTCAATCTGTGCAAGTCAGTTGCAACTGAAGACACACTAGGTGTAAGTTGACTAATTCTAAGGTTCCCTTGTAAGCACTCACAAGCAGGGCCCACCCACTATTGTCTGCTGACAATAAGTATATTGTAAATGGGAATCGATTCTGGTGAAATGTTTGTCTATAAATATGTAAGGCTTATGTGCCCTCCTTGCATTTTATTGAGCCAAAATGTGGCCTGTGTGTGCGCATAGGCCTACAGAGTGACTGTCATTACAGTTACATCATGGAGTGGATGGGAGTTATACGCATTGGTGGCAGTAGCCTTACTGTTATTATGTCTTGTAATTTAGTGTTGCCTCCTCTCCAGCTGAAAACCAGACAGACCAATTTTTCACTACTGCCCATTTTTTATAAAATGCAATGTCTATGCCGCCCCGCCCGTCCCAACATCATTTCCCAACCCCGACATCACCCATTTCCCTTGTCTGGGTTTCACTGCCGTGAAAGGTGGCAACCCTATGTATTTGTATCTCTTGACTCTCAAAAGTGTGGTAGACAGTGGCACTGTACAACTTAATGAATGAATGCAATGGCACACATTCCACCAGGGCAGGCCGGGTGGGTACATTGGTGGTCCTTTTTTAGCAATTTGCACTTGTACTGATAAATGAGCCCTTGTATGGGAAAGCTTCCTTGAAGTCGCTGACTAACTCAGAGTTAGAGAGCTGAAAAGCAGGAAGTTGTGTTCTGTTCTGTTATACATCCAGTCACTCCAGCCTTTATACATTACATATTTAGCTAATGAACTATGAGAAACATTTTTTATTTTGCACATACTATCTATTTACCCAGTTGTACCAACTTTAGATGAGATTTAACTCTTATGCTTTTTGTGGTTTGTACTTTCTCATTAAACAATTAATTTCCTTTAGGTAATAGGCAATAAATAGTCCTGTACAAGCCAAATGTGTATGACTCTGGCAAGCTTGTTATACACATATGATTCCTCTGTGCTAGCTGTGGAAATATGAATTATTTTATTGTGTGATAAATCATAACATTTGTAAAGTGTATGTGGGTGGGTGTCTTGAAAATTAACTCACTCGTCTTTGCTGGCTTTGCTAAAATAATTCATTGTGTTAATCTATGGTTTTATGTTTAGTTTAGCAAGGAGACTCAAAGCCCTGGAATTCTGGAATTAACCCACTAAAGATATGCAGGTTACTGATAAAACTACTGACAAATTTACAGCTCTGCTCAGGCTGCAAGATGTGGCTGTAGTTAGTGTGAAAGGCTGTTTTGGAATTCTTGGCCTCCTGCTCAGCAATCAGGTCAGCCTCTACAATCAATGCCAAGCCAATTGGGCAACGTTAGGTCTTTCACAGGGCCATGCAGGGATCTGGCACAATTTGCCTTTCCACATCCTTCTGTTTCCTTCTCCAAGGCAGCTTGGCCAGAAAATGCATGTTGCAAATGAATTTGACAATATCTCTCTGCGCTGTGCAACATTTTCCCAGATACTCTCTTTCAACAACCCACTCCATGCTATACCCTACTGGTCTTGAAGGGTTAGGATTCCTAGTACTCTAACAAGAATCAGTCAAAGAAGATTTTTTTCTTTTACACAGTCTGAAATTAATCAACCTGTTTATATTAAGGTGGTTTTGGTACTCCAAAACATAATTTCAAAGCACTGCCTTTTCCACATTCAACAGTCACTATATAGGAGGGAAAAGTAATCCAAACTCTCCCATAATAGTGCAACTATGAATGCTTGACAAAGTTCTACAAAAGTTCTATATATTTAAACATTTTCCACTGAATTCTACCTGTTTTTAAGGTGCTGATGTGGGAAAAAAAAGCAACAGACCAGTGGCACATAGGGTTGCTGGATTTCTTTGAGAAAATTCTGGGGATCCAACTGTAAGAACCACCGCTGATCATATTTCATTTTTCTGGAAAATTAACTTTTGTATAGTGCGTGTTGCTTTAAAAAAAAAAACGGTAACCCCCCAAAAAATTAAAGTGTTTTATAGGAATACCAATATAATGTATTCTTGCTCTGCATTGGTAAAACTGGTGTTGTTATATAACAAGCTGCTGTGTAGCCAAGGGGGCAGCCATTTAAAGGGATCCTGTCATCGGAAAACATGTTTTTTTCAAAACACATCAGTTAATAGTGCTACTCCAGCAGAATTCTGCACTGAAATCCATTTCTCAAAAGAGCAAACAGATTTTTTTATATTCACTTTTGAAACCTGACATGGGGCTAGACATTTTGTCAATTTCCCAGCTGCCCCTGGTCATGTGACTTGTGCCTGCACTTTAGGAGGAATGCTTTCTGGCAGGCTGCTGTTTTTCCTTCTCAATGTAACTGAATGTGTCTCCGTGAGACATGGGTTTTTACTATTGAGTGTTGTTCTTAGATCTACCTTGCAGCTGTTATCTTGTATTAGGGAGCTGTTATCTGGTTACCTTCCCATTGTTCTTTTGTTTGGCTGCTGGGGGGGGGAAGGGAGGGGGTGATATCACTCCAACTTGCAGTACAGCAGTAAAGAGTGATTGAAGTTTATCAGAGCACAAGTGACATGACTTGTGGCAGCTGGGAAATTGACAATATGTCAAGCCCCATGAATATAAAAAAATCTGTTTGCTCTTTTGAGAAATGGATTTCAGTGCAGAATTCTGCTGGAGCAGCACTATTAACTTTTTTTAAAAAATTTTTTCCCATGACAGTATACCTTTAAGCACTGGATACACAGTAGATAACAGTTCTGAAGAATCCCATTGTATACTACCAAACTTATCTGTCATCTGCTGTGTATCCTTTGCCTTTTCTCCTTATTCAGCTTTGAATGACTGCTAGCTATCATGGCTACACAGACACTTGTTATATGAACTATAGTAGAGTTTGTGTAGAAAATACACCAGTTTTACCAGAGCAGGGCAACACTATTTTTGCCGTTACTGTTCCTTTAAAACATGAAAGTCTGCATTCTTCAGCAATAAGAAATATTTTAACGGACAATGGCTCCTCCTGTTGAATTTCTTGGTTCTAAATTGGAAATCGCAAGCTCACATGTACAATGTGTACACTTTAGTGTAAAGCTTTTAATTTCAGCTGGGAGAGTTATTTGGTCATTGAGCATAACCAGCACTGGGATCTCTGTTTAGCTTTATAGGTAAATGGAAATGACTAGTATTACTATTTCAAAACAGAGTATATGAAGGGAAGTGAGGAAAGGGGGTGTGCAGTAACATAGTTGATTGCAGAAGGGGTGTAGCTCCTTTGTTGTAGCTCCTGCCATTCTTACATGTAATGCATTGAATGGTGAACAGGACGCAGTGCACAACGGGGCAGCTATCTGTGGAGGCAGACCAAATTCTGCAGGAGGAGGCAAGGCACCCAACAGAGAAGAAAAGGTAGGCTTCAGCATGCCTGTGCCCCCTCACTGCCCAATCACCTGACACCGTCATATCCTTGTGCATGCTCCCCAAATGTTGTAGAAAGCTTTGGAGGAGTCCAAGATTTCTTTAACACATCACTGCTAGAGGCTGAAAATGCTAACCCATTTAATCCCCAATGGATCAGGAATGTGCAAGAATCTTTCTTTGCCTATCACTGCTGTTTGTCATGTTATGCTGTCTGTCATTGTTCTGTTTTTTTTATGTTTGTTTGCTAACACCGCATTATTTGGATGAACTTATGGACTTTCTGTAATCAGATCAATGTGTTGTGAGAGTCGGTTGTCGCTTTGCTACTTTGCATTTTTTGTTTCCATTTTTGGCTTTTCTGTGGATAAAGTCCTACTCATTTTGGGGGTAGGAACAGATCTCAGCTGATTTTGTTTCAGCTGTTATCACCCTAGCTCATACATAGTTATTTACCTTTTTTATTTAAAGAAAAAATCCCAATGTAAAACCCAAAAAGGTTATTATCTCACCAGTGATACATGGGGTCTGGGTGCTCATGCCCCAGGCCTACAGCTAGAGGTGGAGGTATCCAACCAAAGGAGAAAACGGCAGGCACTCACAGATCCCACAAACAAGCTTGTAAAAAAACTGAGAACTTTATTTAGGCCACAACGTAAATTAATACATAGCCTTACGCCTTTTGTGCCATCCGGCACCTATCCACAACTTGCAGAGTATTGGTTGGACAGCGCACTCCAGGGCCCTCTTCATACGGAATCGCTTGTTTCCAAATTCAAGTTCAAAAGAAATTTCCTTTATTTATTTAAACATCTTGGTACACCATTTACACAGTGCCATGAGGTCTGACGCGTTTCGTGTCACTGCACTTCATCAGAAACCTCCTGACCATATTACACACATGCTATTTAAACCCTCTAAATGTTAGACACTCCCAATTATTTAACATATTAACCCCTTTAACAACAATCTTATATAAAAAGAAGGTGCACGTATGCAAAGCTTCAAAAGCAAACAATCTCAGCCAGCGAATCCATTGTAATTTATAATTTAAATACAAATCCTTAATTACATTCCTCAGAGTTAAATAATGTTAAAGTTTATACAAAAGATAATTTAATAGATTAAAATCTAATTAGATAGTCAATTGACTCAGTTTATAATTATTTGTTTTTTGCTTTTTATTTCTGTAACAATGTTGGCTCTAGTACCAAGATATAGTTACACAACCATTAAACAATTAATCCCTTTAGTTTCAATAATTTTATAACTTTGTAGAGATTCTGTTGCATGTAAAATAGTGTTCCACTTACTCCTTAGAAATAGCAACTTATGTCAAAAATTGAGTTCAAGCCATTCGGATGCCTAGTGCACAATTTATAAATCGATTTCACTTCTGCCCTCAATAACTTCTTTTGCAGATCTCCACCTCTTGGGCCTAATGTAACTCTCTCTATGCCCTGCGCTAATACTTGCCGTATATCACTCCCATTACACTCTTTGAAGTGTCTTGAGACCGGTGTAGTACCATTTCCAGATTTGATGGTATTCAAATGTTCCCTAATCCTATTTTTTAAATTTCTCATTGTACAGCCTACATATTGTATTTGGCACTCATACATAGTTATTTACCTTTTTTATTTAAAGAAAAAATCCCAATGTAAAACCCAAAAAGGTTATTATCTCACCAGTGATACATGGGGTCTGGGTGGTCATGCCCCAGGCCTACAGCTAGAGGTGGAGGTATTCAACCAAAGGAGAAAACAGCAGGCACTCACAGATCCCACAAACAGGCTGGTAAAAAAAACAGAACTTTATTTAGGCCACAACGTAAATTAATACATAGCTTTACGCCTTTTGTGCCATCCGGCACCTACCTTTAATTTAAGACATGAACAGTCAGTATAAAGCACATTTTTCTATGGCAAACGTACATGCAACCAGTTCGTTCCTGATGTTTATTTACATAATTTCTAACTAGTCTTAATTAATTGTTACGTTTGCGAAGGATTTTTTATTTTGATCCAGTAGAAGGCAAACCAGCCACCCCATTCATCGCCATTTCAATGGGCAAGCAAGACCATAGTTTGTCAACTCTTGCAATAAAAATATATTTTTTAACATACTGTGAAAGCATCTCTTCCATATTTAACCTGCAGAAAAGAATTGCCTTACTACTACTTGCGATGTGATTCTTTTTTACGAACTTCTCTCAACACCTGTATAGATCATTTCTACCAATCTGAACAAATTCAATTTGTCGAACATTTCATTGTCTCTTTACTCAGGTTACCAGATTGCTTGTTTCTGAACCCTTTCAGGCTCCCCTAGATTAGAAACTACCCAGATTTTTAAGCAATTCTGAGAATCGCTTACAACCAGTCCCAAAGGGAGCTTTGCACTTATTGATGAGACTTGGATGCCTAAATGACACTTACCTGAGTGACTTCAATTTGCACTAATCATATTTAACAGTAATAACCACCATTGAGTGCCATATAGTGTAGCAATCCTTATGTTCATGTCTGCAGCAATGAGTTGGTGTAATTGTTTTTGCCTAATTACTTTAATCATACTCTTAAATAATCCTCAAACAGTTATATAGCTTCACCATTAATGTTTTTTATGTCAACAATTTCTTTTTGTCGACTTCGCCTTAATTTATGTAGTTCTTATTGGCATTTCATTCTGTATACAAATGAATAAGAAGGTGGCAGGCCAGTTAAAGGATTTCAGTACTTTGTCATTATCCTAAACTGGGCAAGACCTAATCCTACATTATAGGGATGAATGCACTTAAAGAGGAACTCTGTGTAAATGCGTTTTTTCTGCATTCTCCCAGAATTAAGTTAGATTGCCACAAGTAATGTATTTTACTTGCGGCAATTACAGTTAGAAGGTTAGGCAAAGGGAAGGTATTTTTGGGAGGTTTGTTGCCTGTGGTAGCACAGATTAATCATGTGCTACAAATCTCTTTGAGTTTAAAGGAAAAGGAAGGCTAAAACTAAGTAAGCTTTATCAGAAACGGCTATATAAATACACCAGTAAACCCTCAAAGTAATGATGCTCTAAGTCGTCTGTCAAAAGAAACCCAATTTCTTTATATTGTGAATACATGGGCTTCTGTATCAGACTTCCTGTTTTCAGCATAAACCTCCAGGGCTAGGGCTTGAGCATGCTCAGTTTGCTTCTCTCCCCCCTCCCTCCTCACTGCCCAGAGCTGTGAGCAAGCAGGGAGAGACTCCGTTATTTCACACCAAGCTGATATGACAGCTGCTATCCTAAACAAACAGAGTGAGTTTTTAGAGCTGTTTACTCTGGTATGGTTAAAGGGGACCCGTCACAAAAAATATTATTAAAAATCCTATTTTATAACATTAGTCAAGCAAAATAAACTTTAATTAGAGTATATAAATTATTTGAATCTTGTTTCCATCAGTCTGGGAACTCATAATTATAGCAAGCAGACAGGAGCCATTTTGTGGACACTGTTATTAAGACAAGCCTTGTATCATATCAGAATCTTGTTTGTGCACCAGAATGGGGGACCTGATGTCCTTTCCCATGCCCTGGCTACACAATTAAACGGTGAAGAGAACAGGGGGAATGTGGGGAGAGCAGAGACATCTAGGAAGTGCTGAATGGAAAGTGAAAGCAATTGTCTGCCCCGCCTCTATGCCTAGGCATAGAGGAGGGGCAGACAATATTTGATTGACAGCCCAGATTTTGACCTTACAACAGCTATGAATGCTTTAATAAAGAATAGAAATTGGATTTCATGTTTAATTTGAAAAGGACTTTTATTATAAAGATTCTTGCGTCTGGGTGACGGGTCCACTTTAAGCATTCTGCAGAATAAATATAGTGCTCTTGCACTATTGTGGCTAATCTATTGGCAATAAACTGCCTTAGTAGCTTTCCTTCTCCTTTAATGAATATCACCTGTGCTTACCATAGTTAATATATTTGTCACACAATGTTGTGGGATTGCTCCAGTTTCCCTTGTGCACAGTCCTGACAATGATACAGTGGAAACCATTGTGGTTCAGTTCTCACAGTTGTGTCTGTGGTAGTTTTTGCCACAGGACTCTTACACTGACACCTGTTGCAATTGCAAGAAGTTATTAAAGAAAAATTGTGTTGATCCAACAGTCCCATAAGCCATTGATTTAAACCCCTGCTGGAATTTCTGCATTCCCATTTAAATCTAATGCTGCTGTACATGTATTTGGTTAATGTGAAAAAAATCAACTATTTACCTCTGCACAGGCGTTAAGAAGGAGACAGTGTAACATGTATTCTGTTACCTTTTCTGTGTGTTTTAGGAGTATTTGGCAAGACTTAGGCAGATCAGACTCCAGAATTTTAATGAGCGACAACAAATCAAATCCAAGCTGAGGGGGGAAAAGGCAAGTATTAAACATCGCACTCTGCATAATTGAAAAGCAAAACTGATTATTTACTCACCAAAATGTGTAGCTTTATTAGGCTGATCATGGATACTGTTTTACTACTGTTCAATACATGTCTGTGCCTATTTTCTTGTCGGAAAAATTATGCGTAGAGTGTTAGTTTCATTGATTTCAAAGTGGCTTTGTTTTCTTCTACACTTTTAGGGCAGTGGCACAAAGCATGTTTGATTTCTGTGACTTGTAGCATTGATCAAAGTGTGTGCCATAAACCCTCTGATCAAATTGTATAAACATGATCTTTGTGATATGCTGAATAATCATGAAATTCCGTATCCTAGGGGCATAGCAAGGAAAGCAGTGAGGAAGCTGAGCTAAGGAGAAAGAAAATTGAAGATTTGAAGGTAAGCGAAAATAAAACCAGATGTCTCTACACCCCTAAATACTGCAGTATTGGGGTAATGGGTGTTTATCAAGAGATGTATGGGCTTCTGGATTATGTTATTTCTGGGTTTACATCCTCATTAATAGGCAAATCTGCCCCATTTCTCTCTGCAGGCTCAAGCAAATGCAAGAGCTGCTTTATTAAAAGAAGATCTTGAGAGGAAGAGGAGAGAAGCTGATGAAAGAGAGAAGAGAGCATGGGACGAGCATGTAAATAATTTATGAGAATTGTAACTATACAAAGAGTGTTGTTCAGCTTTTCTTTACTCTGTTATGATTTTATTATTTTAAGGAGACCTGTAATTACCTCTCATTCAGTGAAGGTAATAGTAAATTGTTGATGGGGGGGACAATGAAATTGCATGAATGGGCCCAGGATCAAGTTACTTCTCTGAAAAAGTTTAGGAGCCAGGCTTAAATGCTGCTCCAGTAGTAAACCGGATTGAAAAGGTTTAATTAGCCTTAGAAAAAACGATACTTCTATCTGTCACAAAATCATAATATTAACAGGTGTATTTATCAGAATGCACCTTTGTATTTAGGTGTGAGGCCTGTTTGGAGTCAAACTGTGGGGAAAAAAAATGGTGTTGGCTCTTCCTTATTCTCTTTCCACCACAACTTAATTGATGGATATGGTTTAACACTAAGATAACAAGATCCCATTCGTCTGTGTGTTTGGGTCTCAACCTGGTTACCTTACTGTTTTGCAATAGGTTAAACCTTTATTCCTCCCATGCAATACTGTTTTGTTATGTGTAGTAAGAGAATGACAAGGAAGCCGATAATGAAAATGGGGCTATCAAACCATTGCAGATAAACAAACTAGAGAGAAGACTGGACTCAAATAGAGTTGTGGGATGCTTATCTGGGTACAAACAGATTATTGCTTAGGCTGGAAACAGTTTGGGGGTTTTATAAAGTCTTATATGTTAATTATAAGACTTTATATAATGATAAACTTCCCATTTAATCTTATTTTAAGATGTTTTTTCCAATTTACTTTTATAACACTGCACAAAATCAAATCCATTGCTAAACAAATCTACTAATTCCCCCAGAATATCACTCCATATGGTAAAAGGTTAATTGCAGTTGAAACTGCAGAGTTAGAGCAGCTTCTGTGTGGTCTCCCAGGTGCACTACCTGTTTACTTTACATGTGCAGATGAGGAAACATTACAGCCACCATTAACAAGTATAGCTGAGTAGCAATCCACTTCTGCTATTTAACAAGTCAGTGCTGTTTAGCCTTTGGTGCCTGGGGGTACAAGCTTTATAAAAATGTGAAGGATGTAGGGATTTATACGTTTTTTTTAAGTGGAAAGAGTTTATAGCAAACGTTCAGGGATCATAAGAGCGTGCGCTGTTCAGTACTGTGCTCACGTAGCATTTTACAGAGCTTTGCACTTAAGGGGAACACTGAGCTTTGTGTTCTTACGGAAAGCAGGTGTGATGGTTTATAAAACCAGCAAGCTTAAGCCAGTATAAACATTCTCAAGATCTGTTCAGGAACTGTTACCTTGTGCCATATTTGTGAGGTTTTTTATTTGGGAAAATTTGGTAATTTAAGAAAAAAATCTAAATTTGATTAGCTACAGTCTGACTGTAGGAAGACAATGCTCTGGCTTTCATGCTAGCAGTATTGTTTATATTAAAGAGTCACCATACCTACATTTAGAGGCATATTTATTAAAGGATATCAATATCAAATTCATTTTTTTTAAACTCTATTAAAGCAGCTGTTCACCTTTAAATCAACTTTATTATATTATAGAATGGCTAATTCTAAGCAACTTTTCAATTGACCAACCTTTTTTCTTTTTTGTAGTTTTTGAATTATTTGTCTTTTTCTTCTATTTCCTGCTTTCAATTGGGGGTCACTGACCCCATGTAAAAACATTTGCTCTCTAAGACTACAAATGAAATGTAGTTTTTTTTTTTACTTGCTGCAGAATGCATACACTTCTCTTCTAGCTATTGTTTCTAGTGCAGTGGCTTTTTCAGCTGCATTTGGTCAGGGCTTCCCCTGGCTCATAACAAGGTTGTATAAACAAATGATGTTCACATGCAGAAATAATTCCATGAATAGCTAGGGTAGAAAATAAGTATTCACCCCTAAATCTCAGACTTTTTCCTTATATTAACTGGTTTTGGATGCAATCATAGCTAGGGGGAGGAGGGAAAAGGGAGGGGGAGAGGTAGAGAGGAGCAAACTGAGCATGCTCAAGCCCAAGCCCTGTGGGTTTAAGCTGAAGGCAGGAAGTCTGATATAGAAGTCCATATGTACACAATAGAAGGAAAGAAATGCTGTGTTTCTTGTGACAGAGGATTCGGAGCAGCATTACTTTGAGGGTTCACTGGTGTATTTATAAAGACCTTTCTGATAAAGCTTACTTAGTTTTAGCCTTTCCTTCTCCTTTAATAAAAATAATAAAAGGTAAAAAAATCATTTATGCGAAAATAGATTACTGCATGACCCTCTCAGGATGTTGGGTAACCATGAATACATGTTCCTGTGCATTGCTCATGTAGGCTTGGCAGGAGTTTTTGATTCTGTTTGCACTTCATAACAGTGTTTATTTTTTACAGCTGCCTGCCCGAGGGTTAAGAAATCCTAATGTGCCTTGTAATGCAGCTGGGGCTACACCCGGATCCCCCAAACATGCGCATCTTCATGTCGGGGGATCACCTGTCCGAGGACAGCCTCATGTGAAACCCAGCACACCTGCCATATCTATGACTTCAGCACTACGGAATGTTGGGGCTGTACGTATATTTCCTTTGTGTCTTTGTGTTTTCTCCCACCGCTGCTCATCCATATCATAAATGATAGCTATGCTTTACTAAAGTGATCTGCTCAAATACAGCACATGCAACTTGATGTCTCCTTGCATTTGTAAATTCATAAATGTGGTGGGTTAAAGGGATTCTGTCATGATTTTTATGCTGTAGTTTTTATTTTTAAATTACTCTCTTTACACTGTAAATAATTCACTCTAACATATAAAATTTGATTTCTGAACCAGCAAGTCTATTTTTTTTTAGTTGTAATATTGGTGTGTAGGCAGCCATCTCATGTCATTTTCCCTGGTCATGTGCTTTCAGAAAGAGCCAGCACTTTGGATGGAACTGCTTTCTGGCAGGCTGTTGTTTTTCCTACTCAATGTAACTGAATGTGTCGCAGTGGGACCTGGATTTTACTATGGAGTGCTGTTCTTAGATCTACCAGGCAGCTGTTATCTTGTGTTAAGGAGCTGTTATCTGTTTACCTTCCCACTGATCTGTTGTTAGGCTGCTGGGGGGGTTGATACAGTATCACCCCAACTTGCAGTACCGCGGTAAAGAGTGACTGAAGTTTATCAGAGCACAAGTTTCATGACTGGGGGCAGCTGGGAAACTGACAATATGTTTAGTCCTATGTCAGATTTCAAAATTAAATATAAAAAAATCTGTTTGTTCTTTTGAGAAATGGATTTCAGTACAGAATTCTGCTGGAGCAGCAGTACGAAATTATGCGTTTTGAAAAAAAATTTCCCACGACATTATTACTTTAAGGAACCAGATCACTTAGGGCCCCCAGCACTGATAACATCAGCTGATAATCACATACTTTGCACTGGTATCATTGGCTGATGTAATTTTTTCAGAATAACTGAATTCAGAATAACACAATCCATTCAATACCAGATGGGTTTTATTATAAGGGTATTTTACCATCAAATTAAATTTTAGTGTGTTATAGATTCTTAGCGACTTAATTGGTCTTTATTTTGAATTTTTATCAGTTTTAAATTATTTGCCTTAATTGTTCAACTCTTTACAGCTCTAAAATGGGGGTCATTGACCCCACAAGCAAAAAAAAAATATTGCTTTGTGAGGCTACAATCAATGTTGTTGTTATTGTTACTTTTTATGAATTGTCTTTCTATCCAGACACTATCCTATTCATATAGTTTCACTCACACCACAGCTTGGTGCTACTATAATTTGGACGCTAAAATCCAAATTGCTGCTAAAATTGCAAACTAGAGAGCTGATGAACAAAGCTAAATAATTAAAAAAACACACATAGTAAAAAAAATGAAGATCATTTGCAAATTGTTGCAAAATATCTACACCAGTGATTTCCAACCAGGGCCTCTTGAGCAACATGGGATTGTTTTGCCTCCAATAAGGGTTAATTATACCTTAGTTTGGATCAAGTACAAGATACTGTTCTGGATAACTGGTTTTCGGAAAACAGATTTATACCTCTACTGATAAACTGAGGGTATCACTCCTCTTCAAATATGCCTGTCCTTTGTGTACAGTGCCAGGACAACCAAATTCATTGTTTCATATGTTTTAGACTGAGATTTCTGACCTAGTTCCTTGTATTTTATGTTAATTTTTATTAATTTCCTACTGCTGGTTCTAGGATGGTGAAGATGCAAATATCAGGGATCTGACGGAGGGCTCAAAAACATCAGAAACCTCAGTACAAGCAAGTACCACTTTCTCATTCACTAGCTATATACAGTTCAGCTATATGTATTATATTATATGGCATTCATGTTTTATTAAAAAGCATTGGGGTTTAGATTTCAGTAGTGGGCACTGAAGTTGCTTATTCTGTTATTCAAAAATAGAATTGCACCCTTTATATCAAATAAAAGGGTTTTATTAGTCAAAAAAGAAAAGTGGTTACAAAATCAGGCCTTTTTGCTTGCTTGATTTTCATGTTCTATGCCCCTGATGAAGACCAATTTACAGTCGAAACTGGTAGGGTAAAGGTTCCGCTTTTGTAACCGCTTTTCTTTTTTGACTAATAAAATCCTTTTATTTGATATAGAGTGTGCAATCCACTTTCCTATTTTTTGAGTATACATATATTGGAGACTTGGATGGGCAGCCTCCTGCTGGATCAGCACCCCGCCTTCCAACATTTTGTACCTGCTTATTGTGTTATAGTCTGAAGACTTTCTTTTATGTAACTAGGTGACAGTTAAAAATAAAAGAGAAAGTTTTTGTTCAATTATGCATTTTCTTAGAATGAAAAGCAGCAAATACTCCGTCGATTAAATCATAATCTGAAATCTCAGGAAGAAACAGAACCCATAACCCAGCCAATAGAGGAAAATGGAGTGCAAGCCAACGGTGAGGCACAACATCAAGAGAGTGAGTCTCTGCCAGCAGACCGGAAGAAGTGGCAGGCTGAGCCGTCTCTTGTTATCCCTCTTTCCCAGCTCACACTTGTAGAAGAGACAGTGTTCCCATTGGACAGTAAGTGTGATCCATTCACCGTGGTAGGGGGCTAACTAGTTACTGTGTGAAATAAATAGGGATGCACCGAATCCAGGATTTGGGTTCGGGATTCGGCCAGGATTCGGCCTTTTTCAGCAGGATTCTGATTCGGCCGAATCCTTCTGCCCGGCCGAACCGAATCCGAAACCCTAATTTGCATATGCAAATTAGGGGCGGGGAGGGAAATCACGTGGCTTTTTGTCAGAAAACAAGGAAGTAAAAAATGTTTTTCCCTTCCCACCCCTAATTTGCAAATTAGGGTTCGGATTCGGTTCGGTATTCGGCCAAATCTTTCACAAAGGATTCGGGGATTCGGCCGAATCCAAAATAGTGGATTCGGTGCATCCCTAGAAATAAAGCAAGAATTGCTTTACTTGACCAGATATGATCAGAAGTCTATATCTGGCTGTGCACCATCAGTCTTGAGAATAGCAGTGACACCCTGCACATCTCTGACCATGATATGCCCATGTGTATGTTTTTATTCAACTGCTACTTTAGACACACTGCTACGTTTGGTTGTGTTTTTTGTGTTAACAATTTGATTATCTTGAAAGTTGCCTCCCATGCAAAATAATATTTGCCCTTGCCTTGTTAATATAAAAATCTCTGATAAAAAGGAGGGGTTACATTATAGTTCATTACAAATAAACGAAAGCCTCCCATATTGTCCTAACCTTCTGTTCTTCCAGATCTGACAATTGGAGATGTGATCAAACTGGATGTGGAGGAGCCCCAGAGACGACTGTGGGGGAAAGATCCTGCTGATTCTTTGTTAAAGGTACTTGGTGAGGCCAAACTCCAGCTTGAAACAGAATTGCTTCAAGTCACAATCGGTGAGCAAACTTTAGTATTAGGGCTATGACACATGGAGCTACTAGTAGCAGCTACTTGTGCAGTAGTATCAAGCCTGACCCATGTGCACCCAATAAAAAAGGGATGAGCGGCATTTCATTTTGTTTTTATGTGTTTATTATGTGTTTTACACACATCATATATATATATATATATATATATATATATATATATATATATATATATATATATATATATATATATAGACACACACACACACACACACACACTTATATATAGACTTCAAATTGGACCAGCCCCACATTGTGTCTTTTGCCCTCCAATCCATGTAATACAAACAAGAAAATGAACTGTGGTCCTTCAATAGCAATACCTCTTATTTCCCAATGTATTTTGATGGTGACGTTTTCGCTGCTCTTTTGGTCATGAAACATATGTCCTTATATGGCATGAGCTTACATATATATATCCCCATATAGATGAACGGTGCCATGAAGAAGCAGGTGAAGAGAAGGAAAACATTGAGGCACAAGACAATGAATTAAATAAAGTTTCTGCCACTGAAGGACAGACTTTCGTTTTATCTAATAGCGAGGAAATGCCACAGCCAGCAGTGTCTCAACCTGCAGAAGAGGAATCCTCTGCCCCCATGGCTACCTTTGACAAAGTAGAGATCCAGTCTAATGGTGGGTTTTGTAGAGAACTGTATAAGTTGTATTTAATATTAATAAAATTGTATATATGTATGTGAAGTTTTGTGTTACATCAGCGGCCTGCAACCTTTTTGTACCACGGACCAGTTTCTAAAAAGACAATTTTTTCGTGTTCCAGGGGGAGGCGCATTTCAGGCTTACCAAAAAAAAAACCTGCCCTAACAGTATTTTGGTCCTTGTTGCGATCATTAGAAAGCTTTCTGGGCTTTGTCATAGCTGTTGTCTTGGAAATGCAGCATCAGGGATCTGGGATTGCAAATAATTGGGGACTTTTTCATTGTTTTTGCAGCTATTATAAACTGCTGCCAGGATCAGAGGCGACCCAGTTTGGCACAGCCCACTACTGGTACACAGCCCTGTGGTCCCCTGTGTTACATTTTTATGTATTGGGTATTTGATGATAATAATGTGCTGTTGTCCCCTTGTCCGGATGTTGTGCTATGTTCTGTTGCATGATCTTATTTAGCTGTTAAAGGTATGTTCTCTACTATTAAGGCAGCCAAGTCCAAGTCACTTTTAGCTTTCTTGTCCAGTAACTTAATCCGTATTCACTGTATCACTATAGCAAAATAGTAAAACTACTACACATTCTTTATTGGGAACAGAAAAAAACTCTTCCTTTCCTTTTTCCTGTCACTTCTCCAAGGACTCATGCGCTAAATTTAGTCCTCCCCCCATTGCCATTGCTCGTTGCCTTGTATCACCTGACCACAATATCGCCGCTCGCATGGGGGAAGAAAAGGATATTGTACGCATGCGCAGGGCTTACCAAATTTTTACTGCGCATGCGTGAGCCCTATTAGAACAGATTTGGATATCGAGAGGAATGGATTTTTTTTCTATGCACCTTACAAAATTTTTTACTACGATCTTGGATTACAGAAAGAGGGGAAAACGTATAGAGCAAAGAATCATGTAAGTATCTCTCAATTTCTTGGGCAATCTATACAACTTTATTTGTTTTTTTACCTTTCCTTCTCCTTTAAACAAAGTTCCCATAACTTCCATACAGACACATTCATCATCCCTTGTAGAAATCTGACCCTTTTATTTTATTTTTTGTCTGGCACTTGATTTTAATTGAGAAGCATAGGAAGCAAAAGTAAAACTCCAGAAGCCCTTCCTGGAATTGTCACCTAAAAAGTTCTGAAACTTGGTTTCTGACAGCCTGTGCTATAAAAGTTAAAATTTGTACAGATAAATCAGTTTCTTCACACAAGTATACATCAACTTTCTACGTGGCTTTGGATAAATGTCTTTGTGACCATAGTGCTTTTATCACTCACATTTTATACATTTAATATTTTATACCTGTGTGTTTTAAAACAGATGATCCTGAAGATTTGGAGATCGAGATACTCGAAGAAATAAGAGGGAAGGAGAAAGAAGACAATGAGCGCCCAGTCAAGGTTACAACTGTTTGGACTGAGAAGGATAAACAAGAAAGGTAATTTAAACCTGCAGCAACTACACTCTTGTTTTGGTTGTAATTACACATATGGGGTTATTAATCCCCCTCTTTTCAGCCTAGATGAATTGCTCTCTGTTTTGGAGCACAGAGATCTGCATCTAACCCCATGAATACAGTGTAGTGTTCATTTGATATCACTATATTTACATGGGGGGGGGGACAGTAGGTTCTAGCATTTCTGTCCTGGTTTTTCATAAATTAAACCATAGAGATCTTCCCATCAGTTTTAAAGGAGAAGAAAAGGTTAAAACTAAGTAAGCCTAATCAGAAAGGTCCACCTAAATATACCAGTAAACCCTCAAAGTAGTGCTGCTCTGAGTCCTCTGCCAAAAGAAACACAACCTTTCTTTCTATTGTGTACACATGGGCTTCCTGCCTTCAGCTTACACCTCCTTGCCCCAGGTGTGAGTTTTCTTAGTTTGCTCCTCCCCCCCCCCTTCTCTGCTATAATCTGAGCCCAGAGCTATAAGTGAGCATGGAGAGACTCGGGCAGGAAGTGATGTCACACCAAGCTATTACTGCAGCTGCTATCCTAAACAACAAGCTTTTTACTCAGGTATGGTAAAACATTCTACAGAATAAATATATAATTCTATCTTGCACTATTGAAGCTAATCTATTGGCAATAAAATGCCTCTGTAGCTTTCCTTCTCCTTTAAACTGAAGCCAAAATCAACCCTATTGTCTAATGCCACATTGCTGATTCTCAGCCAGTGGAAAAACACAGACTTGGTTGATTCTCGGTCTGTAGTTTTCTGCAGGCCGAGAATCAGCGTTTTTGGGCTGGCATTAGCCTTCTTCCTTGTCTATACCCGGAAACACTGCATTGGCCCTGGTGTAGGCATATGCAGCTGATTTTGGAGCCGAAACAAGTGTGTCTGCACCTGCCTCACACAATGGTTTTGGGTGCAGGAAGGAAGAAGGCTAATGCCAGCATAGGGGCTGATTCTCGGCCTGCATTTTGCCACAGACTGAAAATCAGCCAGTGTGGCATTAGCCTTATTCATTCAAAGGTGCAAGCATGCATGTGAACCTCAACTTGCCTTTGTAGACTCCCTACTTACTGAGATATAGATCTCGCGTTATATTATCCTTATGTTTTTGCTTGAACCCTTCAGGAGGCAACAGTAGAGACTTTTTTGGGGGTTACTTTATAGACTATATAAAAGCAATGTCACGGCGGTGGTATTATGTGTGACACTTATCCCTGGAACATTGCCCATTGAGTCTAGAGTGAAACAGATAAGTCAAAAGAGTTGAAAGTGGGAGAGGAGTCACTGTCCTAAATATATTGATATGAGTGATTGCAGAGGATTTCTTGTTTTTGTTGGGTTATGTGGTCACACCCTCATTGCCCTCCACCCAATAATTTAAAATTATTTAGTGGTGAGTACAACTTTCTTTTTTGCTGTAGTCCAACAACACCAGATTACCCAAGGTTAAGAAACGGAAAATAAATATACCCAATGGGTAAATGTGATCATAAAACCCTGCAATATAACAGTACTTTTTTAAAATAAAAATGCCATGGTTTCTAGAAATGATGCTGTACTTTGAAACTGCAGGCACATTGAAAATATATTTAAAGTGCATATGTGGCGTTTTCATTTCTCTTATAAGTTAAGTTGCAAAAAATAATGAATTCCTTTCTGTTTCAGTGAGGGACAGGAGGCCATTGAATGCAAACAAACAAATGAAGATGCCAAATCGGAAACTGAATGCTCAGAACAAGAGGAAAATATAGGTCAGTAGACTTTATTACAAAATAGCTTTGTTGTAAATCTGTGTAAAAAGCTCCACCTTCTCCACAAAAAAGTAGAATTTACACTGCAGCTGCATTGTGACTACTTTGTGTATATACTGTAGAAAGTATCTGCCTCTGTAACAGTGTTACAATGTGTACATCACCCAGTATTGTGGCCATGCCTAATACAATGTGCAGTTACTAAGGTCAGATGGATGTGCAGTGTAATTCTATCACACTTTGTGAATGCAAGCTTTTACAAAAGAAAATTACATGTCTTCATCAAGCATTATATATTCACAATGTTACCTGGCAGTAGTGACTTGTTGTGTTTGTCTGTTTAGACCCTAAAAGGCCAGTAACACCAAAAAGGGACCAAAGGGTGAGGAGTTTTGACTGCCACAATTTTATTATTAACAAATATTTATAAAGCACCATCATATTCTTTTTACAATAAATGGAATGTAAACTGAACATACAGATTACTTGATGCAAGAGGTAAAGAGGGCCCCACACAGAAGAGCTTACAATATAAAAATGCCATAGGTGGCATTGGCCATAGAGAAAAAAATATTTTATTATCATTTAAACATTATATTTGTTTCCAGATTCAGCAATTGGACTATGGAGCACACTGGTGGTTGTGGAAAAATCAAATCTTCTTTATTGAAAAAATAGTTTTAAAATCACCGGGACAGTATACATGTGGACATGACATCCCCCACACTTGACGCGTTTCGTGGCATCTCGCCACTTCCTCAGAAGCATAGGGAAACCCACCCCCAACACCGTTAATAAAACCACAAGACCCAACCCATAAAAACATTTAACCCAATCAGGTCATTAATTACATAATAATGATCAACATCAGTGATCAGAAATCACAGATCACTCTGTTTGTTCCACCTACTGGTCAGGTCAGGCTAATCTGAGAAATAGAACTCTGTCACAACTTACACAAACAATGTTGCAAGAAGCTTATAAGAAGCTTATGGCAATGTAACATTTAAATAGCAACATATTATGGGTAGTCAATTGATATGAGATATCCTATTCTGTCGCAGACTAATGCATAGTTCATAACGTGGGGATCAATATAACTCAAAAACCAAAATTAGACCATGATCAATATTATATACATAAATATAAATATATTACCAAAACAAGACTATAATAATGCGTGATCAATACCGCATATAGTACAAAAACAAAAACCAAATATTTGGAAATGTATCAATTACAAAAGCAAGAGAGCTCCCATTCTCTATTAAGCCCCCCAAAATTCTCGGTAGTTTTTAAATAAAAAATCCAATAGGCTTCCAGCCTCAATAGTTTCTGATCCAAATCACCCTTTCTTATATTTCTGGGGGGTTTGTCTATAATTTGAAAAGACATACAAACGGACCCCTGATGTTTTTCAAGTAGATGCTTAGCTATAGCAGATTTGGTGTCCAATCGGTCGTTTGCTGAAATATGTTCCAAAATGCGAGTGCCCACTCTTCTAATGGTTTTACCCACATATTGCGCCCCACATTTACATGTCGCCAAATAGATCACCCCTTTCGACATACAGTTAAAGTATTCCTTAATATCATATACAGTACCCACCACTGAACTCTGAAACTGTTTAGATACATTAATCCATGAACATGATTTGCATCTAGTACGGCCACATTTGTAGGCCCCCTTAAATTTTAGCCAAGGTTTGTTCTCACTTTGTCCCTTAGACGTATATAGACTTCTAGAAATGTAAGACGCCAGATTCCTCCCTCTTTTATACACAAAGGAGGGTGTTTTATATAAAAATTTAGCCAGTACGGGGTCTTGTAAAAGTATCCCCCAGTATTTGTTAACACTCCTCCTAATCGAATAGGTGCCTCGACTATAGGTGGTACAAAATCGAACAGCAGGTTGCCCTCTCTGAACACGACACACACCAGATCCACCCTCAGACTTGGACTTGGGATGCAATAATTGCTCTCTATCTGCTAATACCGCCTTATCATACGCTGTTTTGATCACATCTTCAATATAACCCCTTTCCGCAAAGCGATCCCACAAACGCATAGCCTGTTCATGGAAACTATCCCAAGAAGAGCAGACTCGGCGTAACCGCAAAAACTGCCCGATTGGGATGCCCCTCAAACACGACTCTGGATGGCTACTCTCTGCATGGAGAAGAGTATTACGTGTAATAGCCTTGCGGAAGAGGTCTGTGGAGATCTTCCCTTCATGGCTATTAAAAACTACATCCAAAAAAGGTATCTCTGTCTCATTGGTTTCATAGGTAAATTGTATCCCTCTAACAGTATGATTAAAATATATAACGAAGGCCGCAAAAGAGGCATCATCCCCTTCCCAAATCCCAATGCAATCATCGATATATCTATAAAAGCGTATAATTTGATGTCTGTAGGGATTCTGGTCTCCAAAAATGAAGATCCTTTCCCACCAACCCATAACCAAATTCGCATAGGTAGGAGAGAACGATGCCCCCATTGCGGCCCCACGCAATTGCAAATAAAATTGTCCATTAAAGAGAAAATAATTAGAATGTAACAGAAACTCAATAGCCTCCATTATTACTTCATTTTGAACCGGTGGAAAGACTTGTGTCAATGTCAGCCAAAAACCTATAGCTTGCAAACCCATTTCATGATCTATAGATGCACTTGAAAATAAAAATATTGCATGGCAGCAACAATCCTGTTTTATATGAGAAAAGTTTTTTAAGGGGCCAATAAATGACATCCATTTTGAAAGAATCTTATTAAAGTTTTCCAGATTACAATATGAGAGTTTAGAAGAGTGTCAATATCAAACAGTGACTCAAAATCAACATCTCCATAATCCATAAATTAAGGACTGAAAAAACCCCCTGAAATAATGAACATTTCAATATTTGACCTCTAGTTATCTCCACACACAAAACTATTGCTGATATTACTCTTAACAAAAGAATACGTACAGTGGGGCTTTAATGTTTGTGAACCCTTTTAAATCTTCTATATATTTATATGAACGTGATTTAAAAATAAAACATCATCTGATTTTCAAACAAGCCCTAAAATTAGATGAAGAAAACCTAGTTAAACAAATAGAAACAAAAATTATTTTATTTGGTAGTTTGTGTTCTTCATCTACTTTTAGGACTTATTCGAAAATCAGATGATGTTTTAGGTCACGTTCATATAACATACAGAAGGTTTTAAAAGATTCGCAAACTTTCAAGCACCACTGTATAATGATTTGATATTTGTGTGAAAATGTAAATATCAATTTAGGAGGGTTATGTATCTTGGTTTTCTTTCATTTGTAATCCACAGTTTCTTTTTCTCTTTTACACAGAGAATCGCTCAAATAGAGAGTCAAGTGTACCCAAAACTTTATTTGAAAAAGTGCCACTCCCTCAAAGTGTAGTCGCTCCAACATTCTCTGCCCAGTCGTCCTTTGATGACTCCTTACCACCTTGTTCTCAATCAGCTTCTCCAACCAAAACCAAAGGCAAAACAGCACTGTTGATTGGACTCTCTGCTGGTTTATTTGACGCAAACAACCCAAAGGTAAACATATGGTTTGCTACGCTTTGGAGGCTGATAAAGTGCCAAATCATTTGTTAATTTCCAGCAGTAAGTTATGATATGTAATAGAAAGGAATAGGAAAACAATATACAAGTAAGAATTTACATTTCTTTTTATAGTAGTAGTCCCATCAGAGTTAAAAACAAAAAAAAAAGCAGAATGGGCTGCACCACAGAAACTTGCCGCACAAATTAGTTGTGTAGTTGTGTTATTGTGACTAAAGACAATGAAATACAGTCCTCTTGATAACACTGTGCTGTGTAGGCTGGTTAATTGGGTTGATATTGCCATGGTTTTGTGTAATAGTAAAGAAAACATGTTTCCAAATAAGGGGTCTTATACCTGTACAAGGATTCTTGCTGTGCATTATTTCATGCGTATTGCTTTATAAGTTAATACATTTCTTAAAGTGGACCCGTCACCCATAAAACGCTTTATAATAAAAGTCTTTTTCAAATTAAACATGAAACCCAAATTAATTTATTTAAGCATTGTGTTGTTAACTTGTTTAAAAATCTCAGCTGTCAAATATTGCCTGCCCCTCCTCTATGCCTTAGGCTTAGGGGCAAATCCACTAACCAGTGGAAATTCGCCAGCACTGGCGTAAATTCACCTGTATAAAGCTAATTCACGAAGATCCATAGCTGCCCACAGGGTACCAAACGCTGGTGAAATTACGCCAGCGAAATTACGCTCAGCAATTCGAAGTTACACTATCGTTGGCTAATTTGCATACAGCGTGCAGTTAAAGTACAATGGCCGTATATGCTGCAGCAAATACATTACACTACACAAGGCCAGGGAACCTTAATAAAAATATAATAAAATATATAAAGTTGTTATAATGCTCTACACATGTGCCCACAGTATAGTTTAGGTGCCATATGTTAGCAAATGTAGGGAGAAGGAGGGTATCCCAATCCCAATCCCAGTCTATCACCCTTTAAATAGGAAAAAACGCCAGCGTTTTTTGAGACTTAGAAAAATTTTCAATTTTCAATACTCCGATCTACTCTATTGCACTTCGCCTGGTTTGAGATGGCAAAGGCAAGTCTGGCGATAGAGGTAACGGTCAGTAAAATCAAAAACGTAGTGAATTTGCGTAGTAACGCTCTTTCGACAGACCGAAAATTTGTCTGGCATTAGAGTGTAAAGTTGCGCCAGAGTCTATCTCCTTGGCGAAATTACGCCAGCGAAATTACGCCAGCTACCGTTAGTAAATCGGTGAAGTGTCGAAATGACGTCACGCTGATGAATTTTCGCCATCATTAGCCACTTCGCCCTTTAGTAAATTTCCCCCATAGAGGCGGGCAGGCAATTACTTTCACTTTCCATTCAGCACTTCCTTGATGTAACTGTTTTCTCCACATTCCCCCAGTTCTCCACCATTTAATTGTATAACCAGTGCATGTGGATGGACAACAAATCCTCCGTTTTGGTGCACAAACAAGATTCTGAGATGATGCAAGGCTTGCCTTAATAACAGTGTCCACAAAATGGCTTCTGCCTGCTTGCTATAATTATGAATTCCCAGAATCATGGGTCCCCTTTAAAGTGATATATTACACTTTGCAACATGCTAAAATTCACAGCTACATGGATCCTATCTATAGTAAGGTTTTGCATGTACCATACATACTTTCCTCCAGATATGATGCATGCCTTTCCGCTGCTCAAGTATAAAAGCCATGTTCAGCTGCTTCTCCTTTTTCCTGAAATTCACTATTATTAACATGTATTTATATAGCGCCAACATATTGCATAGCACTATATGATCTCTCACACTTTATCATGCCTCTTTCTCTTTATTGGAGTCTGTTTTCTCTGTGTTTAACTGCTCCCTGTCCTTTAGCATATTCCTCACGCTATACATTTTCCATTGTCACATTTATTCTCAAAAACAACTCCACAGGCCTATTTGCCTTACAAATGTCTGACCTCGGCCTTTTATTTTTCCAGCATAGTCACATTTAATTCCCAATGTTGTTTTTATAGTTTGAAAGCCTGACCTTGGTTATGCTTGACGTGATATTTATAAGCAATAAAACCAAATACTAAATAAAGTTGTTTTTTCAACTTTATCTTTTATTTATAATATAATTTTGAATGTGTTTTCTGCAGCTTTATAATCGTGGTACATAATGCACCTACAATTCTGGTCCAGATTCCACATATAATTATTGGATTTTTGTCATTTAGAATTCAATGTATGTTGCTTAACCCAATCAGGGCAGTTACATGGGTTAGGGTACTTCCTGGGATGAAATTGCACCGCAGAGTTCTAGATGTGAACTAGAGGAAGTGTAAGCTCTGGAGATCATTTGTACTTTAATTAACCACATTGGCTACCTGATGATGCTGTTTGATAGTACGAGGGGATAAAAGCTGTGTAGAGTCGATAATAATAATGTCAATAGAGTTGAAAGAAAACAATAAGGACTGCTTATGCTGTGAGTTTAAAGGAATTGTTCAGTGTAAAAATAAAAACTGGGTAAATAGGCTGTGCAAAATAATTTTTTTTTTTTAATATAGTTAGTTAGCCAAAAATGTAATGTATAAAGGCTGGAGTGACTGGATGTCTAACATAATAGCCAGGACACTACTTCCTGCTTTTCAGCTCTATAACTCTGAGCTAGTCAGCGACTTGAAGGGGGCCCACATGGGACAAATCTGTTCAGTGACTTTGCAATTGATCCTCAGCATTCAGCTGAGATTCAAAAGCAACAAAGTCACTGAACAGATTTGTCCCATGTGGGCCCCCTTCAAGTCGCTGACTAGCTCAGAGTTATAGAGCTGAAAAGCAGGAAGTAGTGTCCTGGCTATTATGTTAGACATCCAGTCACTCCAGCCTTTATACATTACATTTTTGCGTAACTAACAATATTAGAATTTTTTTTTATTTTGCACAGCCTATCTCTTTACCCAGTTTTTATTTTCACACTGAACTGTGCCTTTAAGAAGAATCAGAACCATTGGCTGGATAATTTCAGGAAATAATCTGCTTTGCCGTTTTGAATAATAACAGGGTTCTGGGAGGGAAAAAAGAAAATAATGTCTATCTTGGTGGGCCTTTTTTAATATCCTATATTTAAATAGTTGGTATGTTGGCAATAGATGAATATGTTCCTTCAGCAGATACCATTGTTCTTCTAGAATTCTTTTGGCAGTAGGTAGTTCCTGAATGCCAATATAATACTAAACTTCTTTTGAGAGAATCTTTGGGAAAATAAGTTAATTGCCCATCCCTTTCATGGCCACTCCACTGTATTATGAGGGATCAGCAGGGTTTGTTAGAGCTCATTTATGGCAGTTACAGTTGTGCAAAAATGTGCACACCCATTCCTCAAATAAATCCCATTTATTACATTTATTTGGCACTTCCATTGAAAAGTGTGCCTATTGAGGCTGGGGATCCCTGGAGCGTCAGGGCAAGCTGTGTCGATAGGAGTATTGTACTTGCACCTGAAAAATCACACATATATGTCCATTTTGCCACTGAGCAACAGAAATTGTGAACATTTTTAATGCAAAGGTTGTGTCTGATTTGTGTTAAAGTGCAAGCACATTTGCAAGATCTTTGATGAATAGGACACAATTGCATCAGGTGCATTTTACCCTCACAGCCACAGTGAAGTCTTCACATGAGCATTCAGCTAAACTCAATGGCAGTTGGCAGTTTATAAATGCTTGTGTTTTACCACCAAGTGCCCATTGCTCATTGTTGTGTTTGAAAATTGGTCTCATTGTTTTAGCAAATGCTATATACAATTCTTTGTTTCTTTCCTTCTGGTGTAACATTATCAATGAGATGGAAAAGAAGTGTAAGCCTGAACACTTAGACAAGCGAGTCTGGAAGTGGTTTTACAGCAACCAATGTATTAAGTGTGAGAAAGTGAGTGTGAGCTTTCACAGCTTGGTAAATACCAACATTGCAATACAGAGATGAAAATCTTCCCAGTCACCTGTCACCTCTGACATAATTGCTTCCATGTTTCTTTAAATGACTTCATATGTCACTAGAAAGGAATATGGCTGCATTGCTTCAAGAATATACCAACAATCACAAAATAAGAAATAATAATCTCAGTTGCACATAAATTCATTGGTGCTGAAATAACCGTTCTGGGCCGGATCAGTGGGATTTTATTATTGGTGTTCATTTGATTGGGAGAGACATACACATATTTGTCTCTAATAAGAAGGTATCACTCGTTATTTCTGATGGGACAGACCAGGTGGCTCTGAGTGGACTGAGCTGAGACACTTAAATGAACAGTAACACCAAAGAAATGAAAGTGCTTTGAAGTAATGTAAATATAATGTAGTGTTTGTTGCCTTGCATTGGTAAAACTGTTGTGTTTGCTTCAGAAACTCTACTATAGTTTATATAAACAAACTGCATTTTAGCCATGGAGGCAGCCATTCAAAGCTGAAAAAGGAGAAAAGGCACCGGATACACAGCAGATAACAGATAAGCTCTGTAGTATACAATGGGATTCTTCAGAACTTATCTACTGTGTATCCTGTGCTTGAATGGCTGCCCCCTTGACTACACAGCAGCTTGTTTTTTTATAAAGTATAGTAATGTTTCTGAAGCAAACACACCAGTTTTACCAGTGCAGAACAACAGTTTGTTATATTGTCATTCCTTTAAAGCACATTCATTTTATGGTGTTACTGTTCCTTTAACTGGGAGAAGCAAGGAACACTGGCAAAGCCACGCATTTCAAGCTGATTTTAATTAAGGCTTATTGTTTTGTCTACTCCTTTTGATAAAATACTTTAGAGGTTTAGATGTTTTGCTTTGAAATAGTAAACCACGGCAATACTTTACTTTCATTAGCCCTGTAACAATTCACTGTTCAGAGCTAGTTGCTGAAAATGTAAATCACTCCAGGGTGGTTCCCTTCCCATATCTCTAACACCAGAATTCTGTGATCTAGCTGCACTTTCCAGGCTTTAGGACTGAAACTGTTTGAAAGTTGTTATGGGTTATCAGCTGGGCTGGGGGTTAGCAGTTTACCAATCTGTATTGGTTAGAGTGGTTAGTGGATCACATACAAGCAGCTCTGGAGGCCTAAGTTAGATAGTTCTTGTAAGTCAGCTTATCAATGTAGTTAAATCTATAGTAAGAGTAAATAAGTTAAAGGAACAGTAACCCCAAAAATGAAAGTGTTTAAAAGTAATGAAAACATATAAACAAACTGCTTTGTAGCAGTGGCGGAAATTGAAAAAAGTCTATATGGCACAGATTAAATAGTGGATAACAGATAACACCATTATGTTCTACAGAGCTTATCTGCTGTGTAACCTGAGCCTTTTCTCCTTTGAATGGCTGCCCCCATTGCTACACAGCAGCTTATTTATATAAACAATAGTAGTGTTTCTGAAGCAAACACAGCAGTTTTACCAGTGCAGGGCAATACTGCATTATATTTTTATTACTTTAAAACACTTGTATTTTTTGATGTTATTGTTCCTTTAACTGTGCATATAGGATTGCAGTCTGGGGACTTTTGATGATTGCCTCTTGCCAATGAAGGAGTTGAAGAATTGAGCTGAAGTTGGTTGCACCATGTTTTGCCAACTGACTGTTAGAATTAGGGTTGCTACCTGTTTGGATTTCACCCAGACAGCACGATTTTCAGAAAGGCTGCCTGGGTCAAGACGGTCTGCTCCATTCACAGTAAACTGGGCAGAATCTCCCCTGATTGACATGGCGCTAATCCAATCGCTGATCACCACATCATAGCCCCACCTGCAACATCATTGACCCGCCCTGGTGACATCATGGCAACCCTAGTTAGAATTGATTTGTAGTTGTTTGGAAAAAAAATTAACATTTGGTGCTTTGCAAGGGACACATCTTAAAAGACAGTCTAATAGAAAACAGAATATTACAACAACATATTCGTTTTTATGATTGAGCATGTGAGTAGGGTTGCCACCTGGCCAGTATTTTACACCTGCTAAGGCCGGGCTGGTATCACAAATTTACCGGTATCACAAATTTACCTAGGGCCCATGATCGAATCAGCCTGATATCGACCGCCTCAATGAGGGCATATCGAGGAGAGATTTCACCACTCTGTGTATGGCCACCTTTAGTCTTTTCGATATGTCTCCATCCTTCACTCCATAAAGCAGCAGTTTAGTCATACCAGTACCAGATTCTAGTTGTCACTATAAAAGGGCATTTTGTCACAAACATTATGACCCTCATCCAAAATATATTTATGATGCTGTAAACTTTAGGGCACTGGCATGGAAACCTTCTAAATCCTGTTATCATACATAGTCATTTTCAGGCAACAGATGCATATTAAGCTCTGCATAGTCCGTTACTAAAATGGGCAGTGATATGGACCACACTAGGTTTATAGTATTTACTAGTATGTAAAAAAAGATCTATAATGATTGTTTTATAGTTTTTATGCAATGAGTAATGCAAGAGCACACACTGAAATCAGTTAAAATTCCTGTGTGGTTATGAGTGATGCTTTTCCCTTTGCGTATAGATGCTGCGCACATGCTCCTTGCCAGACCTCAGCAAATTATTCAAGACCTTTGTAGATGTACCTGCAGTGGCTGATGTGGAAGGGGATGATCAGTTGGAAATAGAAGACATAGAGGATGAACCTGTTCAGGATGGAGATCACTCTGATTCAGAGGACACGTAAGAGAACTGCACTTATGTTCCGCATGTAGGGTGCAGTGTTCATAAAAGAAGGGGAACTATTTTATATAGTTTTTGTGTCCTATGGAACTCAAAGCACTTTACAGATATCAAGGCTGCCGTGATAGACTCATTAAGATTGTTGAGACTCCAGGAGATTTGGAGGCACATTTATCAAGGGTCGAATTTAGAATTCATGTGATTTTTTTTTTTTTTTTTTTTTTAAACTCCCCAAACTCCCTTAAATTCTAAATTCAACTAGTCGAAATAACATCGAATTTTTTAAACTTGAATGAATTTAAACCTGAAAACTCGAATCGAATTTGATCTAATTTTTAAAAACTCGATTTGAATTTAAAAAGCTCGATTCAGGAAGGCTACAAACATCACCAAATTGATCCCTGGACCTCTCTCATTGACTTAATCAGTAATTCGGCAGGTTTTAGGTAGCGAATAGTCGAAGTTGAGTTCTTAAAGGGCCAGAGTATGATAAATCCCAAAATTCTAATTAAAACTTGAATCGAATTTGGATAATTCACAGTTCGAATTTGAGAGGCTTGACCCAAAAAAAAATTTTATTCGAAATTTCCGCTTCGCCCCTTAACAAATCTGCCCCTAAGTGACTTGTTTGGGCTTACAGGGAGTTGCCATAGGAAATCAATCACTTAGCCTCCCAATCAATGTGTGCCACGTGTCAGTGCATCCAATTACAAGCAGCAATGTGCAGACAAATAATGTTGCAGCTGATTGTAATATCCACAAATGGAGCACAAAGGCAGTCGTGAGCATGTCAAATCGATCGGCATACACACACACACACCTATTCAATTCTTAAAAAAAAATATCCACAATGCAGGGCTGGAACTAGGAGTAAGCAGAAGAGGCTTTTGCCTAGGATGCAAAAGGTATGGGAGAAGCGCCTAGTTAAAACTGAGGGGGCAGCCAGGTTGCATGCTTATTTGTATCCACCGTAGCTTAACAATTTGCATTTTTTGGTAAATTGCATGCATTACAGCATGTTTTTCCCCATTCGTGTGCGGTACCTTTGATGATATTGCCTCTAAAGGTGGCCATACACGGGCTGATAAAAGCTGCCGACAGACCAAGTCGGCAGCTTATTGGCCCGTGTATGGGGCCCCCCGACCCATTTCCCCGATCGAGATCTGGCCGAAAGTAGGCCAGATCTCGATTGGATGGGACAAAAAATCTTGTCGGATCACGGCCGCATCTGTTTGTTGATGCAGTCCCAACATCGCCAAACGAGCGAATCTCTCCGTGTATGGCCACCTTTAGAAGGTGATCGATGATATTCCTTCTAAGAGGCAAAATCTATTAAAAGCTAAATTCTTTTTGTTTGAAGCATGTTTGGGGAGACAGACAGAGATTTACAGGAATTGCAGGCATCAATGGAAAAATTATTAAGAGAGGAACCTACAGAGGATTACTGTGCAGAGGAAGGAACCCACTTAAATGCAGAACCACCAGCAGGAAACAACGAGGAAAATATGGAGCCTGTCATTGTTAATGGGGCAGAGGAGGAAGAGGAAGATGATGGAAATCAGCCAAGTGGAGAAAGTGTCATTAATGAAGAATGGCATTCAGGTAAATACTACTTGCATTTGTGTGTAGCAATCGCACAAATTGCAGAACCCTTACACCTGCAATTATGTATGTAGGGGCCACACTTCACTGCATGCTGGATCAATATTATTATTCACATCCACATATAGTCATATATCAACATGTAATCCCTTATCTCGTGTTTTTAAAAAGATGCCAAAAATGAATTACCAAAGGATAATAGGCTTGTTTTGACAATTCCTTTTCCTTGTAAATGTAGAATCTGCAGTTACAAAGCACTTGATTTAAAAGATGTTTTGAAAGGTTACGTGCATCCTTAATAACCTTTTAAAGAAGAACTAAAGCCTAACTAAAGAAGTAGGCTAGAAATGTTGTACATTATGTTCTGGGCTTCTGTACCAGCCCAAGGCAACTACAGCCCTTTAGCAGTAAAGATCTGTCTCCAAAGATGCCCCAGTAGCGCCCCATCTTCTTTTCTACTGATTCGCTTATTGCTTGAGAAATTTACAGTACTCACAGAATATAAATGTCACACTATAAGGCTGAATTACAGATAACTACTACATGACAACAAAGAAACCAGTGCAATTAGCATCAGAATTTAATAATCAGCCCTTCAGCATCAGCTTATATTACAGACCAACCTAATTTTTTGCTTGAGTTTGACAACCCCTAAGCTTAGCTTCTCAACAGCTGCTCAGAGCCCACTGAACATGTGAGTGTCACAGACACTTTCCAAGATGGTGACCCCCCTGTGACAAGTTTGAAGTCCTGGATCATTGCTGCTATTGACAAGCTGAAACTTTATAGGAACAGTTCAATGTAAAACTAAAAACTGGGTAAATAAATAGGCTATGCAAAATAAAAATGTTTCTAAATGGTTACAGCCTGGGAACCAATCAGTGGAAACCAAGAAGAAGTAGTGTTCTGGCTATTCTGTTACACATCCAGTCACTGCAGCCTTTATACATTACATTTTTGACTTACTAACTATATTAGAAACATTTTTATCTTGCACAGCCTGTCTATTTACACAATTTTTATTTTTATACTGTACAATTCTTTTAAGCTGGTGCAATAAGTTTAGTATATAAAATATGGCATTTTTAGCTCTATTCATTTTTAGGGTTTAGTTCTCCTTTAAGTACTATTGCAGCTATATTGTCCTCGTTTTCTGCCAGCTACCCAGGTGGCAGAATTGAAATTCTCAAACTTCCACAAGGAATTCTGCTTCTTTTGATTGTTGAAAAGGACCACAGAAAAACTGATAAACAGTTCCCATGGTTCACTTGTGGTTATTTCTAACTTCTGTTCGTGTATTGATGTTATGCTTTTGATTGACAAGGACACCACCAATTCCTCTTACTTAAATTGATTACCAACACCCAATAAATTTCAATAAAACTTGGATGAATTTCTCCTAAGGACCAATTAATTCCACTGATACTAACTTAGTTCTGGATATCCATTTGCCACTTCTTAATTACGGTACCTTAAATTAATTTATTGATCAAGTGTATAAAATTCATTAAACAATAAATAAATTAAGTGTTTATATAAAATTAATTAACAATCTTGATTCAAGTTTTAATTCGAATTTGGAGATTTATCTGGCCCTATGATAACTCGAATTCGACTATTCGCCACCTAAAAACCTACAGTTCTAGTACTAGTTCATGTATAAGTTAATGGGAGAGGTCCAGGGACCAATTTGGACGTGTTACTAGCCTTCCTGACATTCAAGTTTTTTTTTTCGGAGAAAAAACTCGAATCGAGTTTAGTTGAATTCAATTTGAGTTTATGGATCGGAAATTTTACATATTCGATTTTTTTTTTATAAATAACTCCGACTCGAATCTCGAATATGTTTGAATTTAATAGAGTTTTAAAAAAAAACTCACATGAATTCGAAATTTGACCTTCAATAAATGTGCCTCTAAATGTCTGCCCACCCCTGACTCTGGGTGCAGTTTCTTTTTGTACCCATTAAGGAATTATGTGCAAAGAGACTGCTAGTTTAATTGGTCACTTGATGTCTCCTTATTTCTCTCTCAAGATGATAGCAGTGAGGACTTTGCCAGTGAATGTGATGACGGCGATAGTGTTTTTGGTCATCTAGAAGAAATGAGGTTTAAACTGGAACAAGAGATTGGTTTTGAGAAGTTTATAGAAGTCTACAATAAAATCAAGGTAAGATCTTCTCTGCAGTCTCTCTATCAGCAATGAAAAGGCTCTACAGGTGTGCACTTGGCATACGTCTAAATTTATGATTTTCTCATGAAAGTGCAGTAAACAGAGTTAGAATGGACTTTGCACCTTAAATCTCACCATAGTTTTTTCTTTTAAACCGTGGTTTGCTTGGTGGCACATACTACTACTTCAGGCAGGAGAACAAAGGTTTTATCACAAAAAGCTCTCCTTTCATAGCACTGGGAGATTTTTATTAATAAGGCAGGATTATTAGCTGATGAGAAGGGAAGTAAGATAATATAACCACAGAAATACGTTGGGTTTTTTTTTTTACTTTAGGCCATACATGAAGACGAGGATGAAAATATTGACAGTTGTTCATCAGTTGTGGAGACTATTCTAGGATGGGAGCACCAGCATTTGTATCCCAGAATACTTCGCCTAGTGATGGCAGATGGTGCTTACCAAGAAGGTAACTGTTTATTGTATTAAGGTTTTCTCATTTCTGTTTCTGTCCTGTGCTATAGAATAAAAATTAAACTGCATGTGATTAGTCTTACATGCAATGGTTTCATAGCTTTTCTTACCAAAACCATAGAAACCATAGGCTGGGGTGAGTCTCGGTTAGCAGTTGGCAGATAACTTACAATGTGTTACACTAGCCTCAAGGAGTTTTGCTGTTCATAAATGAAATATGAAATGATCAGTGCATAAAGGTTCAGCTGCTTTTCAAACAGCAATCTAATATATTAATGTTCCACTTTTGACTCAAGCTCTTCTTGCTCTTGTATATCCTCAGTAGGATGCTATGATCTAAGTAATGAAATGATGTTCTAAGTTGCTTGTGTGTGATTATCCAGCCTTCCATAATGGTATTAATAAATGATATATTGTGACTCCATTACCTATTCCCTAGTGTAGGGAAGGCTTATCTCATCATCGCTAAATATTCTTCTAAATTAAAATGAGAGTTGCTTATTGTGTGAGCCTGTGGCTGAATCCTATCATCACCATAGCTTGTCATTAATGAGTGCGGATTTATTCATTGTTGATGTATTCATGAAGCCATAATAAGTATTACATTCATACACAAACCAATACACAGCCATGGCTGCTTTCTTTGTATCAGTAAAATTAACTTAATGTTATATACAGGGGCTGATAGATTCCCCTTCATATACAGGTATGGGATCTGGTATCCGGAAAACATGTTTCCAGATTTTTAGAAATGCTTTCCTTTTCTCTGTAATAATAAAACGGTATCATTTACTTGTTCCAAATTAAGATATAATTAATCCTTATTGGAGGCAAAACCAGCCCATTGGGTTTATTTATGGGCTTATTTATTAAAAATCGAATTTGTGAGTTTTTTTCTACTTCAAATAAACTCAGGTTTTTTAAAAAAAACTTGAATGTTTGCTTATTTAAGAAAAAAATCAGAATGTAAAAAAACTCGATTGAATACAATTGTGGGAAAATCTTGAATACTTCAAAAAATTTACAAATCAAGTGTATAGGCTTTAAAAACTCGAATTTGGGAGTTTACAAACTCAAAATAAAAAAAGCCTAAATTTGGATTATTTGTATAAAATTGAGTCTATGGGAGGTGGCCTTTCCGTAATTTGGAGCTTTATGGATAACGGGTTTCCAGATAACGGATCCCATACCTGTACCAGGTCAGATCTAGATTTAACTTGCAGTGAAATACCAAACAATACCTATACTACTTTTGTTTCTTCTACAGACAGACCCAGAGGTAAGCAGGGTGGGAAAACGGCATTTATTGGTAATGGAATTTGTAGTGTAGCATCAGGACTGCCATAGGATTCCTTTTTGATTAGGGCTAGAATAAGTGGCATCTGCAATGCCAGAATTGGTGTGAAAAATGTTTGTTTGATTTATTCTCCAAAGCTTAAAGGAATTGTTCAGTGTAAAAATAAAAACTGGGTAAATAGATAGACTGTGCAAAATAAAAAATGTTTCTAATATAGTTAGTTAGCCAAAAATGTAATGTATAAAGGCTGTTGTGACTGGATGTCTAACATAATAGCCAGAACACTACTTCCTGCTTTGCAGCTCTCTTGGTTTCCACTGATTGGTTAACCAATTACCAATTAGTGACTTGAGGGGGGGGGCACATGGGTCATATCTGTTGCTTTTGAATCTGAGCTGAATGCTGAGGATCAATTGCAAACTCACTGAACAGTTATGTACCATGTGCCTCCCCCCTTAAAGTTGCAGGAAGCAGGAAGTAGTATTCTGTTAGACATCCAGTCACTCCTGTCTTTATACATTACATTTTTGGCTAACTAACTATATTAGAAACATTTTTTTATTTTGCACAGACTATTTATTTACCCAGTTTTTATTTTTACACTGAACTATTCCTTTAAGGTGTTCCATGATATTTTACATCAGCAGACACAGTTCTATAGTTATACCCCTGTCCCAGTCTAAAATTGGCCTCACAGTGCTGATCATCTCATGTAGATCTTGTCACCTAAACTGGATGACTATGTAGGACATGGAGTCGATGGCCTTACCTGCCTGCAGTCCATTAGCATCACTTTTGAACCTAGAACTGAAAATCCTTCTTGACCACAAGTATGGCGCATCAGTCATCCATTATCCTTTTCAGCCTTTGCCTTAACATCAGGCTGGTGACAAGATTCACAGAGGCCCTTCTGTCTTCTCTCAAGGACCATGGGGGAAAGTTTCCAAAAATTCCAGGCACTATGGTAGTGTAGCAGCAAAGGTACATCAAAATGAGCAAATTTCAGATAAAACATTAGCGGCTTGCAGGGAATTTTCAATGTTAGCCTATCGGGTGCTTTATGTTTTTGCTGCTAAAGCACTTAGACAACCCATTGTGCCATCACCCTTACACAAACCTCTACTGCACAGGTTTCTTTTTATAAATAAAACTTTATCTGAGGTTGGTTTAGAGGATGATGAAGCTGATTGCCATTTTATCTCCCTATATTTTAATAGGATATTGATGATAATTGATCTGGGCCCAGCCACCATTGCTTGTCAGAGGTGCAGCAGAAGAGCAAATTCCAATAAGTGATATTTGTTATTTTTATGCACAGTCTTTTTCTTATACTTTTCTTTTTCCTTCTTTCTCCCACAGATAATGATGAATAAACCCAACTCAGGAATCTCACATACCCTACATGCTGCTTTAAACAGAATTCAGCTCCATGATGATACTCGGGTTTACTGACTTTATATGGACAGATGATGAGAAGATGTGTTTGCAGTCTGCATGTCTAGGAGAAATATCCTTTAAATATCCTAGTGTTTCTGTTCATTTTGGTTGCATTATGCTATAAATAGCAAGTTAATTAAATACTTCCTGTAGCTTTTTGTTTCTAAACTAAAATGAATAGTTAGCCAGCCTTATATAATAACTTGACAAGTTTGCCGCAGTGCATTAAAGGGCCACTACATCCTTTACAGGGAAATACTTAAAGGAATAGTTCATTATAAAAATATAAACTAGGTAAATAGATAGGCTATGCAAAATAAAAAATATTTTTAATATAGTTAGTCAAATATGTAATGTATAAAGGCTGGAGTGACTGGATGTGTAACATAATAGTCAGAATACAACTTCCTGCTTTACAGCTCACTTGGTTTCCACTGATTCGTTACCAGGCAGTAACCAATTAGTGACTTGAGGGGGGCCACATGGGTCATAACTGTTGCGTTGAATCTGAGAAGTTGCTGAATAATTTGGAGTTAGAGAGCTGAAAAGCAGGACATAGTGTCCTGTTCTGTTATCTTAGACATCCAGTCACTCCAGCCTTTATACATTACATTTTACAACTGACTATATTAGAAACATTTTCTAGTTTGCACAGCCTATTTACCCAGTTTTTATTTTGACACAACTGCTCTTTAAGCTTGTAAAGTATTAACATAGGAACAAAAACATTAAGCAGGCACTTGTGAAATCCCACATAAACAGGCCTTGCTCAGCATTTTTGTTCCTGATCCATCACCTCTTGCTGAAGTTCTGGTGCAAGATTCAACTGCAAACTCTTCTCTCTCTCTCAGGCAGAATTTATAAGAAGATGACATTTTATTATACAGCAGTTAACTTCTTTCCTCCTACAGCTATACTGGTCAGTATAACAAATACCAAAAGCTTTAACTGTTTTAAGTTAAAATAACAAGCAGAACACATTTCCAGTACCTTTTTTAATGGACTCATGTTGAACTCATACATATTTTGCCCCATTAACTTATTTGATATGCACGCTGCATTTTTTTTTTTATTGAACTGTAACTTTCATAACCCCAGCACATAAGGTACAAGCTGGGAAGCTGGGCACCCTATGTACATTACAACAGATATGTGAGGTGATTTCTTGTGTACATGTGTGTGTGTGTGTATATATATATATATATATATATATATATATATATATATATATATATATATATATATATATATATATATATATATATATATGCACTCAACCCATTATCAATATATTTAAGACAGAGACATTTTGTGCATACTGCTACTGAAAAATGCCTTACCCTTTAAACAAAACAGGGATTGTTTGTCCATATATTGCAATATATTTAAGCTGGCCAACTACGTCAAAGTCATCCCAGTAGCAGTATGCACAAAATGTCTCTGTCTTAAATATATTGATAATGGGTTGAGTGCAGAGGACTCTTGTAATTGACTATATGTATTTTGTGGTCACAGCCTCATTGCACCCCCGCCTAATGGTTTTAAAAAAATAGTGGTGAGCACAACTTTCCCTTGTTTGTTATAGTTATACAGGAGCAGTGACCAGCTCCATGTTGTAGCTCCCACCCTTCCCAGCTATAGTCAGGTGATCCCACTGGTGTCTAATTAAAGGGCAGCCAAGTTTGGGAGTTTTACTTTGAAAGCAGCTAGTAAGTTGCAGGTAAAACTTAGTCCCTGTGTAAAATGTATAATGAAGCAATAGAATTCTTAATGAATCAGATAAAATTGAGCGTAGGACTGGCCAGATATGGGATGACTTTGACGTAGTTGGCCAGCTTAAATATATTGCAATATATGGACAAACAATCCCTGTTTTGTTTAAAGGGTAAGGCATTTTTCAGTAGCAGTATGCACAAAATGTCTCTGTCTTAAATATATTGATAATGGGTTGAGTGCAGAGGAATCTTGTATTTCACTATATGTATTTTGTGCTCACAGCCTCATTGCACCACCGCCTAATGGTTTTTAAAAATTAGTGGTGAGCACAACTTTCCCTTGTTTACCTCCCAGGGCCAAACTGTTCATGGCTTCAGTAACTCCAATTAAAATTGCCATTCTTATGAAAGGGAAGGAGATTTAAAGTTGCTAACTAATGGGGGGCGAGTATCATTGTAACAAATTAATGTATGTTTACAAAATGTGACCGGCAGGTTAAAATAAATGAGCTAGTCTTGACAGCATGACGGTTTTTTAGGTTTAATGTGATTGTGGTTCAGGAATCGGTGTGACTTGCAGTACTGCTTTTCACCTGTTGTCGGCAGCAAATCTCCTGCATAGGCAGCCACAGAACAGTGTCTAATGATTATCTGTTGGTGGAATGCTAATGAATTCCATGCTGTAACAATAGAAAGGGGAATCATACATCAATAACATTATTTGCCACTTTTTATTCTACTGATCCCCTGGATTCCATCAACACCAGTAAACAGGCTGTAGAACTGCATCATATACATATATATGTTTAGAAATGAAAGAACCCCTGGTGGATAAGACAAGGGATGGGGCTAAGGAAGCATACCTCTCCTGCACTCACATATAATTATAGAAATAAAGAGAAGGAGGTTTCTAAGTACATAATAAGAAATAACTTCATGAATAAATGTAGAGTATACTTTGCCTTTGCTTTGCAATAACGTTTATGTGCTGATGTCAGGATCAAAGATGGGGGAGACTCAACCAAACTGCTTTCCTTGATTGTGCAACTTGATCTAGCCTTATTTTTATTCTTTCTCTCAAATTTATTTTTTTTATTTCTCCTAGTCTAATATTCTTCTTACATTCCATTATCTCTACAGAACAGCTCAGCCTGCATTCAGCTGTCTTTCTTCCCACAGAATAGCTCCCCACCCTCACTGTCACTTTAGCTGATGCCATTGAATTGCACTACTGCTTTATGCCCTGTGTTCATTCCCAGCCCCTCTTCAGTATTCCAGGTGTATGTTACAATCACAATCCGTCTGTTACACCAGGTCTAACGTCATACCCACGCTGCTTTAAATCCTATAAGAGTAGAGCTTTTGGAAATGTACGTTTTTGTAGAACAGAATTACTTAGGCTTATGTTACAAAGCTACATTTCAAAATAAAGGCATAATTTTGTTATGTAATCTGGGTTTGAAGTGTCTGCCTGTTCATCCTAACTTTATTGGTGTTTACATGCTGTAAGTACAAGTATGGGACCTGTTATCCAGAATGCTCGGGACCTGGGGTTTTCCGGATAAGGGATCTCTCCATATTTGGATCTTCATACCTTAAGTCTACTTTAAAATCATGTAAACATTAAATGAACCCTGTAGGCTGGTATTGCTTCCAATAAGGATTCATTATATCTTAGTAAGAGTACAAGGTACTGTTTTATTATTACAGAGAAAAGGGAATTCATTTTTAAAAATGTGGATTATTTGGATAAAATGGAGTCTATGGGACACAGCCTTTTCGTAATTCTGAGCTTTCTGGATAACGGGTTTCCGGATAATGGATCCCATACCTTTATTAGTAACAAACAGTAGGGCAACATTGCCCAAAATGCATTTGTTCCTCTATGTAACCTATAATCAGTTTTCTGAAAAAGCCCATTTATCATCTGGAGTGTCAGATAGGTCATCTAACTATTGAAGAAAGCGCATTATTTGATCGCCAGTATTGGAGTTACAGATTTCAAAATAAGGAGATCAAACCAGCCTAAAAGAATCTTTGGAAATACTTCCTTTAGTTTTAGTTATTAAGGCTTCTTGCCAAGTAAGCTGATTCATATAAGAGATTATGTCCGATAATGAGGGGGGTTCCTTTTGTAACCAGAAATTAAATAAAGCTTTCCTAGAAGCAGCTAGAAAAAAGGAAGTCAATAATTTACTTTCACGGGAGATAATATTTGACTTAGGATTTGCAGAAAGCATATTAATATCTAGATGCAGTAAAGCAATACACGGAGATAGTTTAATTTTTATCTTCAGTCTAGAATTCAAAAAATTAGTAACTTCCCTCCAAAAAAGGTTAATTTTTGGACAGGACCATAAATAATGAAAAATTGACACATTAGTCTCGTCACATTTAGGACAAAATGATATAGGACTATTAGAGGTACTTTTAGCAAAAATTTTCCCATATCCTAAATGAATAAGCTTAAAGTGTTGTATTCTCCAACTCTCTGCCAAAATTAATTTATTATAAGTATTAATAGATTTCACCAAATCTGAGGGAGACACTTGACATTGTAAAAACTCAGTCCATTTAATGGACGATTTAGATAATGGATGTGAGTCTGTACCATAAATATTCCAAAATTTTTTAGATAAAGAGTTAATTGAAATCAAACAGGGGAGTTCCAAAAATTCTGCCAAATCATCTGCTAGCTTGTGGTCAGCTAAAATCAAATTGTTTTTATCATGCAGTAGAGAAAGACCGCATTGACAAGCTAAATATAATCAGTTTTCTTACAGCCTGATATTCAAACCTCCACTAAGTAAGTGATGCACAAGCCATGGCTACTAATACCACAGACAGTCACCAGAGGAAACAGGTGAACATATTCCTTCGTACTCATTCAGGCTTATTCATCCTTGTGATAAAGGTCTCATTTACATTCCTGTGTGGCTGGGGTTTTTGTAAGCGTTTCACTGCCCGGGTGCACAGGAGGCAATTAGCCCAATTATTATTTATGGGGACAATACTGACACAACTGCACAAGAACCCAGCCCTATTCTTCCCTATGGGGACTGTAAAGATGGGAGATAGATCGAGCCCCATATACACAATTCTGTGCAGTCAAGGAGCTTACCACATTTTTTGTATTCTCCTGCTCATCAAACTACCTGTCAAAGGGTGGTTTGTGACCGTAAAATGTTGATGCACAGGTGGTTACAGTAAATGGGGTAAGCTCCCCATTATAACTGTATAACTGTGCAGAATTGCGTATGTGTGACTCCATTCTATATTTTAATCCACTGTGAGGACCTTGCCCGTCATACAGGGGGACTGGCAATATGTTATTTACAATAACATAAAAACTATATTGGGCTGTAAAGATGGGGCCACACAGGAAAACGGGCGTTAACTTGCTGTATTCTCTATTATTGGGATTTTATTGACTGTGTTGAAAATAGGGATGCACCGAATCCACTTTTTTGGATTCGGCCGAACCCCCGAATCCTTCACGAAGGATTCGGCCGAATACCGAACCGAATCCGAACCCTAATTTGCATATGTAAATTAGGGGTGGGAAGGGAAAAACATGTTTTACTTCCTTGTGTTCTGACAAAAAGTCACGCAATTCCCCTCCCTGCCCCTAATTTGCATATGCAAATTAGGATTCGGATTCGGTTCGGCCGGGCAGAAGGATTCGGCCGAATCCGAATCCTGCTGAAAAAGGCCGAATCCTGGCCGAATCCCGAACCGAATCCTGGATTCGGTGCATCCCTAGTTGAAAAGCTAAGCTCAATAATAAAGGTACATGTTTAGTTTTAGTTATCAGTCTGTTAACCAATACGTTTCCATGCAGTGGCCAATAGATACCTGGCTAAATATCTCTAGGGAATGAGGTCAAGTAGGACCCAAAACTACGAGCAGATAAACTGCCCACTTGCACTGAAGAGACCAAATCAGCAGTTTAAAGCTAATGTCACACGGTGCTGTTTCATGTCCCACAATACAGCGTTTCAACTCTTGAGCATCTGTATCTGGAGCCAATGCATCAAGTGGGTGCAAACGCACAGAACGGATTTACATTTAACAAGGTAAAGTCTTACAATTGTGTTCAGAATAATAGCAGTCTGACATCACTAACCTTATCAATCACAGTTTTTTTGTAGAAAATATATTTCTACATGGCAAATAATTTACTAGTAGGTATAGTAGAGTAATGGAAAATCAAAAGAGCACATTTTGACTGGCCTAAAGAGAAATGGCACAACATTTTTTGGACTGATGAAAGCAAGATTGTTCTTTTTGGGTCTAGGGGCCATAGACCGTTTTTTAGACGACCCCCAAACACTGAATTCAAGTCACAGTACAGTGTGAAGACAGTGAAACATGGTGGTGCAAACATCAAGATATGGAGATGTTTCTCATCCTATGGAGTTGGGCCTATTTATCACATACCAGGGATCATGGATCAGTTTCAATACATCAAAATACTTGAAGAGGTCATGTTGCCTTATGCCAAGAGGAAATGCACTTGAAATGGGAGTTTAAACAAGTCAACAACCCCAAACACACCAGTAAATGAGAAACATCTTGGTTCCAGACCAACAAGATTGACATTATGACCAGCCCAATCCCCAGACCTTAATCCAATAGAAAACTTGTGGAGTGACATCAAAAAAGCAAAACCAAGAAATGCAGAAGAATTGTGGAATGTAACACACATTTGATATATTTTTCTTCATCTTTTGATTGGGATTAGAATGTGCAGTGTTCCCAATGCATTTGCGTGTATGGAAATAAAAGCTATTATAAGGATTTTGAACTTTATTCACTTTTTAAAACACACTGCTGTTATTCTGAACACAACTATTTCTATATACATGGCATTCAATCTGCTTCATTTTATAAGTGAATAACAATGAGATCATTAAATATGGATGTCGCTTCACACAGTGTAGCTGTCTGGTATTTATTGTAACTGCAAATAAGATTTAACATTTTAAACATACACGGTTTGTGGTGTGTAGACAATCGAATAAAAGAAAAATCTGCATTGGAAGGCATAAAATCCTTATGGAGAAGATTTTCTCTCCATTTTTCTAAGCCATCCATGTGCTGTTTTCCATGGGCTTTGGTTGTACAGAGTCCTCTGATCTCACTGCCATAAATGAAAGGTCTAACATCTCAAGAAGAATGAATATTTGATAGCAAGGGTGTCTGTTCTGTCAAGGCCTTGTGCTGATGTTGTAGTTGAGCAAGGAAATTGATATGATGTAAGCCTGTAATTATTAACGAATTACCTGGATATGGCTGCATTATATTCAATAAAAAAGGCGGTTACTAAGCTGATAGAGAGCTTTCAAGCTGCCCAACTAAACTGCTTCCATGTGATAGTATTGAGCAGATTTTTAAGTAGACATTATTGCTGGTCTCCTGGGACTCTTGCTTGCTAATGCTACATTAATCTCATCCTATTAATAATGCATTGCATGTTATAAACTTCTTCCCATCCTTTTCTTGTCTCGTGAGGCACAGGACTTTAATAAAATGTGCAGACAGAAGCATGGTGTTTCCACTGGACATTTTAAAGGAACATTAAGATGAGTGAATATTTCTAGTGAATACGGAGGCCGAGCATCAGACATTGCTTGCGTTGGTGAGATTGAATACATTAGGGTGACCAACTGGGAGATTTGTCGCCCGCGTTTTTTAAAATCGAGTTTCGGCGACAAATCTTTCATTTTGTGTCATAGAGAAAAATGTAAATTGCCAGCTACTACTACACACACAATGCTATTGGAAATCGCCTGTAGTCCCAAAACGCACAGAGACCCTGTTTGGAACGATTTATCAGAAATAACATGGCTATTCAGAAGTAGTGAAAATCTGCGCTAGCAAAACACACAAGGAGATTAGTAGCCGCGATGGTATTCAAAATCTTATGTGTGCGGCATGTCGTAAGTACATAAGAACGTATGGATGGAATTTCTATGGCAGCAATTTTGCATTCTTTGTTCCAGTGACATGCTCACTCATATTTCGCATACGAATATGGGTGCCTCAATACGCCACAGAAAATGCCCTTTTAAAGCATTTCTTTGACACAAGTTCATTGATCTTGTTAAAGAAAGTCCAGCCCGTGTGGGCGGAGAAAGCACGGGGTGCACTATGGGATACAAATCGCTCGAAAACCAAAGTTGCCTGAAATCTTTGCTTGCAAAAAGACCTTGTCGCTGATACTTGCTTTTTAGAAAGTGTGTGTCACTACCCTTAGAGTGCATACTGGAAAACTCAAATGCAACTTTACTAAGGATCAATGAAAATGAGTGCCATGCTGGTCTGTGCAGTCTAAGGGTATACTGTCATGTATACGAAGGGATACTGTTATGGAAAAAATGTTTTTTTTTCAAAACACATCAGTTAATAGTGCTTCTCCAGCAGAATTCTGCTCTCAAATCCATTTCTCAAAAGAGCAAACATATTCTTTCAATATTTAAATTTGAAATCTGACATGAGGCTAGACACATTGTCAATTTTCCAGCTGCCCTCAGTCATGAGACTTGTGCTCTGATAAACTTCAATCACTCTTTACTGCTGTACTGCAAATTGGCGTGATATCACCTCCCCCCGATCAGCCTAACAACAGAACAATGGGAAGGTAACCAGACAGCAGCTCCCTAACACAAGATAACAGCTCCCCAGTAGATCTAAGAACAGCACTCAATAGTAAAATCCAGGTCCCACTGCGACACATTCAGTTACATTGATTAGGAGAAACAACAGCCTGCCAGAAAGAAGTTCCATCCTAAAGCGCTGGCTTTTTCTGAAAGCACATGACCAGGCAAAATGACCTGAGATGGCTGCCACATACCAGTATTACAACTAACAAAATTACACTTGCTGGTTCAGGAATTACATTTTATATTGTAGAGAGAATTATTTACGGGTGTAAACAGTGGAATTTAGAAATAAAAACTACATAATAAAAATCATTACAGTATGCCTATCTGTTATCTGTAAGTGGCTGTAAAGGTAATATGTCGGGTGATAATAAGTACAGAAATTCACACCTAAACAAGTTCTAATGAATGCATACACATATGGTATATGGGATGTCCTGCTTGGATATATTTGTGCATTTGGAACTCAAGTGTGACTTTGAATCAGTATTGTATTTAGATATTTGGGCCCCCTGGGAGCCATCACCCAAAGGTTCACCAACCTAGCCACTGAGGGTTCACACACCCTTTCACCCCATTGCTTCCTCCACCACCATATTACATACCTCTTCTGGCCGCCGATCTCCATGCACCACTTTATGTGAACAACAAATAGAAAAAATATTTAGCTCCATGTTCTGAATTGTTTTTCTAAAACCACGGATTATTAGAATTTTCCTGACAAAATGTTAATTAGTATAGATTGCTTCATATCACTGAACAATAGTTTATAACAATAGAAAGCGTTAAAGTGCTGCAAGTTTTTCTGAACCTCTGTAAAGTCTCCTAGAATTCCATCAGGCACGTTGAGGCTCTGCCTATAAATGTCAGCTCTTTGAAGATGGATTTGTGTCAAATCCTGGAAGATTAACTGCACCTCAGTAAGTACAAAAATACATCAGTGTACCTTTGTGTCATGAAATTGCAGGTACTGTACATGCTTTGAAAAAGTTCTAAGAAGTAAAACCTGTTCCAAAGAAGCCCGCGGGAGTCTGCTGCCTTCCTGATGGAGCTTTCTGAGGCTAAGAGAAATCGAACATGTCTGGAACCTGAAAATCAGCAATGTTACACTCCTGATGAGGGAAAGATAATGCCAAGACCTGAGATGGGAGAAAATTAGGCTTTAGCTTTTCTCTGTAGGTTTTTTCCCTGAAACAAATGTTACAGTTTTCCATCTGATTATGATTACAATAATAATTTATTAATAACAAATATGCAAAATACAAATCGGGCTACTAATTTAAAGCCCAGGCAGAGTTTGAAAGTACAAACTAACCAATGTACGGATTGTGGCTAATTTTTGGACCTTTGGCTGGTTCATACTTTGGAAACCAGCCAAAGTTTTTCTTGCCATAATGTGCCAAGCCTGCTTCTCCCAATGCATGTTGGGTGATGTAGTTTTTGTTTAACAATTTGCCAACTGCCAAGTTTAATGTAAGACTACAATACCCAGCATGCAATGGACTTGTGTAGAAGTCAGAAGTTACCAGATTTTGGGCTCTGTAGCCCAGTCTCCCGTCCTTCTGAAGCATTCTCGCATTTTCTGTTGACTTTCAGACAATTGTGGGGCAAAAATCTGCTGGCAACCAAAATGTCTAGAGGTTGTCCCGTTTTACCAATGTTTACTGAAATTTTATATGCAGACCTGGGCCAACCCGGCCACGTGCCCTAGACAACGTTGTGGGCCACGGCGCCGGCCCAGTGTGTGCGAAACTGTGCATGCGCAAAACTGTGCTCCAGCCAGCATGCTCAAAGCTTTGCTCCAGCGGGCATGCGCGAAATTGCTCGCATGCGCAGAAGCAAAGCATACGCAAAAAGATACACGCGGCAGTCTGGGAGAGACGGGACCGGACACAGAGTAGGCGACAGAGCAGGTACGTGCCTGGCCGCCCCCCCAGCTTTGCGCCCTAGGCACTTACCTACTATGCCTACCCCTATTTCCAGCCCTGTTTATATGTTTTTATGGGGCCCCTATATCTCCTGGGCCCCTCTCTGTAGTTATGCCCCTGATGACGAGAGAGAACCATTTTGCTTCATGGAAAAAATTGCAAAACAGTGAAAATTTGAAAAAGGCGTATTTTCACATATACTCATTTATCTTTTAGACTTTTTTCACTGCATATATTGTGCTATTTTTGGGCTACTTTTGAAGTGCCTCTTGGCTAGTTTTGGGTTGGTTATGTAGTTGACTTTGGCTGGTTTTGAAAAATAGATCTGAAAAACGGACAGCACTGCAAAGAACAAGCAGCCTGAGAACAGGGTATAGCAGCAGATGAGGTACAGTACGTGCCTGGCGCCCCCGTGCCACGGCACCCTAGGCTTGTGCCTCTTTTGCCTACCCCTAGTCCCGGCCCTGTTTATCTTTAGCCACATTGCAAAGTGCAGACTGTATGGATGTGACTATTTTCTTCGTCAGACTGCTAGTCCATGCCATGCCTTTTTTCCTCACCTACTTTCTCAGCCTGTCACTTGTTTGCCACTATAGTTCAGTCATTGTTTTGTGGCAGATATATTTGGTGCAATTGGGGCTGGGGAAGCCTTCTAGAATATGACCTAATATGCACATTTATATTGAACAAATATACATTGAACCAATTTCAGAAACCTGTGTAAAATTACATGTCTAAGGATCCCTGCACCAATGGCCCCATCCCAGTTTGTCCAAGGCACTTTCCATTTTACTCCCTATGGGCTGCAAACAAGACCTGAATATGAGGGTGATCCAAAACCTGCACATTTCTATTTACACTTTTCACTTCTATTTACAGGGGGAATCTCTTTGCAAAATGTCTATTAACAAGTGTTTACCATCCCTGTCTTGTGCGTATATGTTATTATTTCTATATAACAGATCCAATACATGTGGTTGCAAGTGACCTTGATGATTTGGGGCAGATTTATCAAAATGTGAGATTACAGTTCACCACAGAAAATCTCACCTACTTTTATTTATTTCTCTGTGATTTGTAGAAGTGTGTTCAAATGGTGAACTGAACTCTAACTTTCACCCATTGGTTAATGTGCTTTTAAAAATCCCAGAGAAATGAATAGATTTTTTTATATTCAATTTTGAAATCTGACATGGGGCAAGACATTTTGTCAATTTCCCAGCTGCCCCTGGTCATGTGACTTGTGCCTGCACTTTAGGAGAGAAACGCTTTCTGGCAGGCTGCTGTTTTTCCTTCTCAATGTAACTGAAGGAGTCTCAGTGGAACATGGGTTTTTACTATTGAGTGTTGTTCTTAGATCTACCAGGCAGCTGTTATCTTGTGTTAGGGAGCTGTTATCTGGTTACCTTCCCATTGTTCTTTTGTTTGGCTGCTGGGGGGAAAAGGGAGGGGGTGATATCACTCCAACTTGCAGTACAGCAGTAAAGAGTGATTGAAGTTTATCAGAGCACAAGTCACATGACTTGGGGCAGCTGGGAAATTGACAATATGTCTAGCCCCATGTCAGATTTCAAAATTGAATATAAAAAAATATGTTTGCTCTTTTGAGAAATGGATTTCAGTGCAGAATTCTGCTGGAGCAGCACTATTAACTGATTCATTTTGAAAAAATGTTTTCCCATGACAGTATCTCTTTAAGGGAAATGACACAGAGCTACTTGTTGTGGCTACAAAATGCCAAAAAATACCCTGCCATAGACAATACAGAAAATTGCCTCTGCTAAAACGCATGTCGTGTCTACTAGTAGCTCCTGTCATTGTGCTAATGGTTGATTATCATTGGCCAAACAGTAGAATGTTTTTAATGAATAAAGAGACATTGATGAGCTACATTGGCTGTTGTGGTCATGGTTATATTTATAAAAAGATGTTTACAGTGTCCCACAATCCATGAGATATTTCAAGAGAATCACATTTGAGCCTGTAAACCAATTTCCTGGAATCTGCAAGGGTAAGATCAGATCAAGGTTTACATTTTTTTTTTTGGATGACCGTACATGGTGCATTTTGCCTAAATATCTGAGCTGGTGGAAAAGATATAATCTTATGGATGATGTACTCCTTATGTTATTATGTCTGGTTCCACTTCAGAGTCAGGGCCCCGCCAGACCTGCAGACTTACTCAATTATAACATAGGACTCCGGAGAACCAGTAGTTCAGTGATTCATTTTATTCATACAGTGCACGACATGTTTCGAGCCAACAAGCTCTTCCTCAGGTGCTGGTGGAGAAGCCCTGAAAGTTTCCCTGCTGTTTCTCATTGTATTGTGAACAACCTGATAATACATTGTAGAGCAGTGATCCCCAATCAGCGACTCGTGAGTAACATGTTGCTCACAGACACCTTGGATGATACTCCCAGTGGCCTCAAAGCAGATACTATTTTTTGAATTCCTGGTTTGGAAGCAGCTTTTGGTTGTATAAAAACCAGGTGCACTACCAAACAGTCCACATAGGGGCTACCAAATGTTTTAGAACAGTTCATTGCAGTTAAGAAGACACATCGATGGTGCTTTTGGACAAAATATACCTAGACCTAGCCCTGATACACAAGGAGATTAGTCGACCAATGATTGTTCTCCTCTAGCACTGGGTTCGGGTATCTTATTTCCTCCAAATGTTTTCCCACTGGCTATAATGTAAATTGCTAGTGGGAAAACATATGAGTTGCTTTAGCTTTCTGAATTTGCCTCATTGGTTTGTTTGCTTTGTATCAGGAGATCATTCTTATCACTAATGCTTTTCTGCATACAGTACATATATTTTTTATACTACTTTCTAATGCTATCATGTATATACTAACATCATGCAATGTATGGCAGTAGTAGACAGTGATTTCTCTTTAATAACATCTCTTGCCTTACCCATAGCAGTGCTGTAATATATCTAAACCTGTCTTTGTCTGCTGGTCAAAGTGATCCCTTGGCATCACTTTTTCTAGCTGAATTCATCAGTCACCCTCCAAACAAAGTAAAAATCAGGAAATAAATGATGAGGGGATAAGGTTTGCTTGTCTTTTGCCATTCATAGAGTTCAGTGCTGAAACCTTCTCTGAGATAAATTAACTATAAATAATCTGCTAGCAAACTGCAAGCAAAGTGCAAAGGAGTCTGTCTCCCCAAGATGCATGTTTTGGGTGACAGCTGACATATTTAAATAACCAGACAGTTCATGACTGGGACACGCAATAGGGGCACAGGGTTGTTAGATTTTCCTTGGATAACAGAGCTATGGAACTAATTGCCATTGGCCGATGGAAGGGATTATTACCTAAAATGCAGACGTCTGCAAAATGCTAGACTTCTAGATAACGGGTAGTCGTTCTAAGGCTCTGCAAACTGTATTACTTTTTTAGGCTGGTGGCACACTGGGGGATTAGTCTCCAAGTGATAAATCGTCGCTGCTGCGGGGCGACTTATCTCCCCGAAATGCATTCCCACCAGCAAGAATCCCCAGTAGAATGGTATTCATGTCGCTTCATTTTCTAAAATTGCTTGAAGTTTCCCTGTGAGGATGACTTCAGAAAATGTGCCATCCCACCGACGATTCACATTCTGAATCTGAAAACTGCTCTATTTATGAGGTTGGATGTGCTGCAGTAGATGCCAATGGGTCTATTTATTAATCAGCAATGCCCCCCCCCAAAAAAAAAAGAAAAACCTTTAATGGGTCTATTTGTTATGCAGTGATTTCCAGCTGGAGACCCTAATTGGCCTAATTATTAAGCAGTTATTTCCTGCGGTGTATTCACTTCATCTAACTTTACCGTTGTTATCATTGTGGAATAATTTAGATAATTACGGGGGTTTTGCTATTTTAACATCTGACAAAGATGGCCACTGGAGTAGAGAATAGTTCTAGAGGTTTTCCAAAAAGCCGTTATGCCAGTGGGTAAGCGCAATGTAGGGATATATATATATATATATATATATATATATATATATATATATATATATATATATAGATAGATATATGGAACCCTAAAGTTTCTTGCTCTCCCAAGAATAGTCCAGTCTATTGGACCCAGTAAAGTGGGAAATATATGAATACTTTGAGAGAGATAATAATGTTAACTGTAACCTGGAACATCTGCTCATACAGAGAGCCATGGAGAGAACAGCAAAAGTTTCCTATGTACATGCATGATCATCTCTTAATTACAGACATTTGCAAAATGTGGAGTTGTATGCTTTGTGTTTGGCTGTGCACTGCATATTATAATATTATTATGTATAATTATATTTTATAAGCACCAATTATTAAAAGGATGACCTGGCACCTTTGTGTGAATACATAATACAGCTAGCACATGCATCTGGATTGCTTGCCTGTTTAGCCATACAGCATGTCATATGAAAAAGTTTGGGAACCCCTCTCAGCCTGCGTAATAATTTACTCCACTTTCAAGAATTGCGATAACAGTGGTATGTCTTTCATTTCCCAGGAACATCTGAGTACTGGGGTGTTTTCTGAACAAAGATTTTTAGTGAAGCAGTATTCAGTTGTATGGGATTAAATCAAATATGAAAAACTGGCTGTGCAAAACTTTGGGAACCCTTGTATTTTTGTTAATTTGAATGCCTGTAACTGCTCAATACTGATTACTGGCAACACCAAATTGGTTGGATTAGCTTGTTAAAGGAACAGTAACACCAAAAACTGAAAGAGTTTTAAAGTAATGAAAATATCATGTAGTGTTGCCCTGCACTGGTAAAACGGATGTGTTTGCTTCAGAAACACAACTATAGTTCATATAAACAAGCTGCTGTGTAGCAATGGCGGAAATTGAAAAACGGCTAAATGGCACAGGATAGATAATGGATAACAGATAACACCATTAGACAGACAGAGCTTATCTACTATCTGCTGTGTAACTTGAGCCTTTTCTCCTTTGAATGGCTGCCCCCATGGCTACACAGCAGCTTATTTATATAAACAATAGTAATGTTTCTGAAGCAAACACAGCAGTTTTACTAGTGCAGGGCAACACTGCATTATATTTTTATTACTTTAAAACAATTAAATTTTTTGATGTTACTGGTCCTTTAAGCCTTGAACTTCATAGGCAGGTGTGTCCAATCATGAGAAAATGTATTTAAGGTGGCCACTTGCAAGTTGTGCCTCTGTTTGTCTCTCTTCTGAAGAGTGACAGCATGGGATTCTCAAAGCAACTCTCAAAAGATCTGAAAACAATGTTTGCTCAGTATCATGGTTTAGGTTAGGGGAAGGCTACAAAAAGCTATCTCAGAGGGAGAAGTACTGGAATGGCCGTCTCAGTCCCACCACTTGAATAACATGGAAAATTTATGGGACGATTTGAAGCAGACTGTCCATGCTTGGCAGCCGTCAAATTTAACTGAACTGGAGAGATTTTGTATAGACAAATGGTCAAAAATACCTCGATCCAGAATCCAGACACTCATCAAAGGCTATAGGAGGCGTCTAGAGGCCGTTACATTTGCAAAAGGAGGCTTAACTAAGTATTGATGTAACATCTCTGTTGGGGTGCCCACATATATGCACCTGTCTGATTTTGTTATGAGGCATATTGCATATTTTCTGGTAGTACAATAAACTTTATGTCACTGCTGAAATACTACTCTTTCCATAAGGCATGTTATATACTAAAAGGAAGTTGCTAATTTGAAAGCTCAGCCAATGATAAACAAAACCCCAAAGAATGAAGAGCGGTTCCCAAACTTTTTCATATGACTGTATCTAGCTTTAAAAGGATGACTTTAAAACTCTGTGTGCCTCCTATGGAAAATTCAATATTCATGACTGAAACCTCTCTAAAGTCCAGTTTAGTTATATTTCCTTACTGGTTACATTATTATTATTAACTGGCAGCCTACAGAATTAGTATTTGCTTTGCTCTGGTGGTTCACCTTTAAGTTAACTTTAAGTATGTTATAGAATGGCCAGTTCTAAGCAACTTTTCAATTGGCCTTCATTTTTTCTTTTTTATAGTTTTTGAATTATTTGCCTTCTGCTTCTGACTCTTTCCAGCTTTAAAATGAGGGTCACATGTATTGTAATTGCTACTTTTTATTACTTATTACTTTCTATTCAGGCCTCTCCTATTCATATTCCAGTCTCTTACTCATGGCAATGCATGGTTACTATCTTAATTTGGACCCTAGCCACCAGATCGCTGAACTTGCAAATTGGAGAGCTGCTGAATAAAAATTCTATATAATTCTGTATAAGAATCAGGTCATACAGTTACAGAGATGCCCTGGACAGTTCTGGTTTAGCAAAAGTTAAATGTTATTGCTGAATAAAACAGGTGCTACATCCATACATATCTGATTTTATCCTGACGATGGCAAAAACAAAATTGGACAGAAATGTAACTCTTGAGAAATGTCATCTGATCCAGCTGCATCCCAAAGCTATTCTGATTGCATTCATTCCTAGTGATGTACATAGGGTTTTTTGTATTCCAGCCGCTTTATTGGAATGAGGTTTCATGGTAAATGACATTAATCCGTCGCAGTTATAGAGGATGTAATCATAGTAAATGGAATATTCTCGGCATGATAAATAGGCAGACATTGCTTAAAGATGATCTGTTGGTACTGATTCAGAAATATAGAAGTTAAGTTGCCCAAGTGCAGTTACCCATTAGCAACCAGTCAGGTATATGCTTTCATTCTGCAGCTGGTAGTAAATTGTTCATAAGTAATTGCAAATTGGTTGCATCTTCTAGTAAAACATATAGGCAGCTTAATTGGCTCCAGATAATAATTGACCCTAGTGTGTGTGAATGTGATAAGAGCCTTAGACCCTGGGGCAGGGACAATCTCGGTGCTGCAGAATATTTGGCACTGTAAAAATAATAATGATAATCAAATAAAATCAGCCCCACTGTTTAACTGCATCTCTATGCAATTGGGAAGGTTAATGAGATAATTGTGCAATAGTCTCCCTCTATTAGAATCCTTCATCGTCTTCTGGAAATGGACACTCCACGCAAATTGCATTTTCCCTTGTATAGATACGGAACCTGTTATCCAGAATGCTCGGGGCCTGGGGTTTTCTTGATAATGGATCTTTCCATATTTTTGATCTTCATACCTTAAGTCTATTAGAAAATCATGTAAACGTCAAATAAACCCAAAAGGCTGGTTTTGCCTCAATAAGGATTCATTATATCATAGTTAGGATCAAGTAGTGGGTACTGTTTTATTAATACAGTGAAAAGGGAAATTATTTTTTAAAAATTTGGATTATTTTGATAAAATGAAGGACCGCCTTTCTGTAATTTGGTGTTATTTGGATAACGAATTTCTGGATAACTGGTCCCATACCTGTAATGCAAGATCATACAGTTTCCTAATTACATTTTGTTTAGCCAATACGGAGCACTCGGAGTGATGTGTTAAAATCATTAAATTTTAATAATCCATGTTAAAAGAAAGTAACAGCGTGTCAACATACAAAATATCAGATCATCCGCTTTACGCGTTTCATGGCTTCTCGCCACTTCATCAGAAGCGTACACCTGGTCCCACTACATACCAGCAGTTAAATAGCATCAAGTCCCACCCATAAAAAACATTAACCCTCGCATAACACCATGAATTAGATCGTATATTCCATTTACAGGGTATGCATATCAATTGGAAACATCACTTGACTAAAATATTATTATTCTCCATCTCCTATATATCACACAAGTTTTGACTTTTTGTTTGATTCCAATTGCATAATATAGGACAGCAATCTATAGTATAGTTCGGCGGAAAAGAACAATATCTGGACATTGCAATAAATACTATATTTAGTTACATATATATTTTTGTTAGGTAGCGCTTTACTAGTAACAATCTATCCATATTTATATATACAAACCATTTCAATTTCATGGATTTGACCCTGAGGGGGACGGATGTTACGTACAGCATGGAGGTGAGAGTGTGAGAGAGATGTGATGCTCCCCGTACCTGGCTCCAGATCCTAATTACATTTGATTGGATGACCCAGAATTTAAAAAAAGAAGTCAAAAGGTGTCTCCAGGTTGTCTCTATGTATCTACTATATCGGAAGTCCAGCAGCTGCAGGGAAAGAATTCCCCTACTTTATAGCTCTCACCTTTTCTTGCATCTCTATATATGATCTACTAACAAGATATCTGGGGGTTTATTGTATGGGCCCCTTCTACATTTATACATTAACACTGTATCTCCCTTTAAGATCCTCTTATTCTTCTTGCCTGACCTTTCTTCATAACTGACCTTGTCTACGGTATATATGTATATACATATCAGACACCAAAGATCCCTCAAGTCCTTTAACATGGAAATGTCCCTTGTGAGTACTGGGGAACACAACTCTTCTGCATATCTGATAATAGGTTGAGTGCAGAGGACATTTTGCCTTTGTCTATTGCAAGTAAGGTCATGATGATTATTTCTTATTCTGCAAGTTTCCAGGACATACTCTTTATTGTGATCCCTTAACAAACCTTCAGATAACCTACAAACGACAGGCCTATAATAGCTGGGTGGAGGTTGAGACCATAAACCCTTTTTAAATACTGCAATGATTTCAGCTTTCCTTCTGTCCGTTGGTACCATGCCTGATAAAAGGGAGTCTGAGATCATTTCAGATTATGGCTGGGCTAGCATTAAAGGAACAGTAACACCAAGAAATTAGAGTGTTTATGGGTTCAAGCACAGGGGCAGATTCCTTGTGAGGCAACTTCGGACGACTTCGAAAATCGTCAATGCACCACGAATGCATTGGCGCTGGCATTTTGTCATTATAGCAGGTGGCAGGCAGGGGGAAGGCAGTTCATCCTGCAGAAGAGGCGATTAGTCGCCAGACGACTTAATCTCCCCGAATCTGCCCGTGTGCTTGAACCCTTAAAGTAATTAATACATAATATACTGTTATTCTGCGCTGGTAAAACTTGAGGATTGGAACGATCGGATCTTTGTATCTATGACCATCTTAACACAGCCATAAACATTCTTATTTTCCCATTTCCCTGTGATTGTCTGTCCCCGTATCGTGCCCTTTTCCCAGACATGTTGCTCCCTTTGTTCTATGTCGGGATTTATCCCATTAGCAAGTGACAGAGAAGAGCTCCACAGGGGGGGATGAAACAGCCAGAGAGCAGATGAGAAACGTACATAACCCCAAGGTCATTGGCTTGTGTTTAATCAACACACCAAATGGGAGAAATCTGAGCTGCTTGAATGTGACCCCTCCATAGTCTTTTTAGTGGGGGCCCATTTGCCAGCTGTTCATTTATCCGCAGTGATCAGACACAGAGGACGCACCTTTCTCATCCCATGTTTATGTTCTTTAGTGTATACATCATTTTTATTTCTAGCTTCTGTAAGACAGGATCATATCTCACTCAACAGCATTAGGAAAGCTGGTGTTATCTATGACTGTGAGGATGGTAACACATGCTAAGATTCCGGGGAGATTAGTCGCGCAGCAACAAATCTCCTCTTCTTCAGGCAACTAATCTCCCCAAAAAGCCTTCCCGTCGGCTTTGCCTCATGAGGAAACTTTGGGCGACTTCGGAAAACAAAGCGCTCCGAGTGCCATCCTGCCACCGATTTACATTCTAGCCTAGACGGTAAAAAACCTGCCAAGGGCGGGGCTAGTATTACAAATTTACCAGCACTGTAGTTGCCGGTAAATTTGTATCACCTTTAAAATAAAAGCCCTTGGCCCGCACCCAATCCGCTCAAAACGTACCTTTTCTCTGTCTTCTGGCCATCGTTGTGACCAGGTGCCACCCCTTTTACATCATGGCCCGTCTCTTTTATGTCAAGGCCCGTGCCTTTTGTTCCCACCCCCACCACCGGTCGGTGGAAATTTTAAGAATAGGTGGCAACCGTAGTCACCACCATACCGCCCTTCCTATATATTTATCTTTTTTCCCTATTAATAACATTGGGATGGACCATCATTTTAACCAGCCAGGTGGCAACCCAGACCTTGATGTGGATCTGGATTATGAAACTATATGAATTTAAGTGGGTGTAATGATCAATATTTTAGGTCCGACTTTAGCAAGCGTGTCCTGTTGTATATAAGACTACAGTGGAACCCTTCTTTTATGCACTCAGATGTTATGTTTTCCCAGATGGTCTGGGACAAGTAAGCCGTGTTCTTTCATTCCTGGATTTTATAGTTTCACAAATGTTACCTTTATTTTATTCAATCCCCAGAAAAACTTAATAGCAGGGTACTGTACTACTGTACTTGATTGTGGACTGTTTCATTGCTAATTTCTTACAAATCAAATCTGTATCAGTATTTTCATGTACAGTGTGAAATATGACCCTTTCTAATGCATTTTAAATAAATCTGCAAGGGCAGTCAGTTTGCTGTGGGCCATTGTACCCCCCAAGGCACTACAGATATGGGACCTGTTATTCAGGCTGCTTAGGCTTTCTGGATAATGGATCTTTCCATAATTTGGATCTTCATACCTTAAGTCTACTAGAAAATCATGTAAGCATTAAATAAACCCAATAGGCTGGTCCTGGTTCCAATAAGTATTAGTTATATGTTAGTTTGGATCATGTATGATGTACTGTTTTATTATTACAGAGAAAAAGGAAATTGTTTTTAAAAATCAGAATTATTTTGATAAAATGGAATCTATGGGAGACGGCCTTTCCGTAATTCCAAACTTTCTGGATAATGGATCCCATATCTGTACTACATTTTGAACAAACTCATGCGCAGCCATTCATCTGCATTACTGGCCAATATCTGACATAGAGTGTGAACAAACTCAGCTTCCATCCTAACAAGCAAGTTCCAATGAATGGTATGAATTATGTATATATATATATATATATATATATATATATATATATATATATATATATATATATATAGTCATAAAATAACCAACACACCATTTCATTGATCAACTGCGCTTCAGCTTTGTTTTACATCATGCTTAGGTTTCGGTCCCACTTTATACTTGATGATGAGATTGAAGTAAAATAAAGATACAGTTGATCAGAGAACTGGAGTGCTGCTTCTTCTATGAATCATATACAGTGTACTATAATCATGACCTCAGGAATCAAGCAGTCAGAATATAGACATGTCTCATTATATATATATTTTACACAGACATCTCAGTCTGAATTGTTCCAGCAGAGACCTGGGTTATTTTATTTATAGCTACAAATTATTGGTCAGCCATAAGACTTAGGGGCCAATTTAAAAATATTCTGGGAACTTCTGTTTCTCAGATTCAGGCTTTTTAGAGCAAACAATCATATTTTTCTTATGCTTTCTTAATTTACGATTTAATTGTTGTTTATCAAGGGTAAAATCCATGAATACGATAGTACGGCAAGTGAAAACTGTCAAGGTCACGTATAATTCAATTTTTTGTAAAGATCTGTCTTTGATTCGTAGTTATAAAGATTTTCGAGATCAAAGTGCTTGTTTCATGAAATAACTCAGTGGCTATTTTTGTTGGTGCTTCTTAATATTAAGGGCTATTCCACACGGGGAGATAGCCACGCGTTTGCGGTCGCGGCGTCAAAGCGCCGCGACAGTCGCCGCGACAGGCGCAGGCGACAGTTTTGTATGGGCGCCTATGTAAAAACGCCTGTGCTAACCACACGAGGCGATGCGCTTTTCAACAGTCGCCTGAAAATGCCTCGCCAGGCTTTTTCAGGCGACTGTTGAAAAGCGCATCGCCTCGTGTGGTTAGCACAGGCGTTTTTACATAGGCGCCCATACAAAACTGTCGCCTGCGCCGGTCGCGGCGACTGTCGCGGCGCTTTGACGCCGCAACCGCAAACGCGTGGCTATCTCCCCGTGTGGACTAGCCCTAATACACACGTGTAGAGCTGTATCGTCCGATATACAGGTAGATGTAAAGGTAGAAACAATAGAATTCTACTTGTATCTGACGATTCAGCACTAACAATGGCCGATGTTTAGATGCCTTCAAAGGCACCCGATCAAAATTTTCCGTCCAGCCCGATTGAGGAGCCGACCGATATCCAAGTCTTCTGCCGATATCGGTCGGCTTTTTTCCACCATTCACGCACTGAATATCGTACAAAAATTTGTTTTGTACGATATTATCTGTGCGTCTATGGCCACCTTAAAGGAAAACTATACCCCCAAAATGAACACTTAAGCAACAGATAGTTTACATCATATTAAGTGGCATATTAAAGAATCTTACCAAACTGATATATATATTTAAGTAAATCTTGCCCTTTTACATCTCTTGCCTTGAGCCACCATTTCGTGATGGTCTGTGTGCTGCCTCAGAGATCACCTGACCAGAAATACTACAACTCTAACTGTAACAGGAAGAAGTGAGGAAGCAAAAGGCAGAACTCTGTCTGTTAATTGGCTCATGTGACCTAACATACAGTACAGTGAATCCTACGATCCCAGGGGGCGGCCCTTATTTTTTAAAATGGCTGTTTTCTATTTATGATTACCCAATGGCACATACTACTAGAAAAGTATATTATTATGAAAATGGTTTATTTACATGAAGCAGGATTTTACATATGAGCTGTTTTTTTATAGAGACCTACATTGTTTGGGGGGTATAGTTTTCCTTTAAGTCTCCATGCTGATTTTCTGCAGCCAGTGAGCTATAATACATCTGGTTAAGAGAATTATTTTGTGCATCTTAAGGATCTCTTCCGTCTCTGAGTTCTCCCTCAATTGTACATTATGCCTGGCACATAAATGTAAAAACGAGTTATATAATTATACACTGTACACATAACATTTCGGTTGCCGTGTGTGAGTGAATCATTCTTGAGAAATATAACACGTGTTTCACCACTAGAAAGGCAATGGGTGGCTGTGGTTTGCAGTAATCTTTCAATTGCAGGAGGAAAAACATTCTGGTGGTAAACCACAGGGAGGATGAGGAACCAAGAGAGGAATTACATTTATAGAGTAATACCTTTGCCCCAGGCTACTTTAACAACCCAAGGCACTTACCTTCTGTATTCCATGCTGCCCTGATGCCTCAGAAACAGGGGTGTAACTACAGAGGAAGCAGACCCTGCAGCTGCAGAGGGGGCAGGAGGTATAGGGGGCCCTACAAGGCCTTAACAATAAGCAATTTCAACTAGGGATGCACTGAATCCACTATTTTGGATTCGGCCTAAACTGAACCCAATCGGAATCCTAATTTGCATATGCAAATTAGGGTGATTCCCTCCTTGTCCCTAATTTGCATATGTAAATAAGGATTATGATTCGGTTCGGCTGGGCAGAAGGATCCAGCCAAATCCTGCTGAAAAAGGCCAAATCCCGAACCGAATCCTGGATTCTTTGCATCCCTAACTTCAACATACATTGGTTAAAAAGGACAACCTCCTGATATGTTGTGGGCCCTAAAATTAATTTTCTGTGGGGCCCAGAAACATCTAGTTAAACCACTGCTTTGAAGAAGTGACGGGTCAAAGAGGAGGTCAAAATTCACAACTTGGAGAAATGGTCTCCAAAAAGATCTTACAGAAAGAAAGGAATATATATACACTTGGCTGTGGGGACTGGGCACACTGCACTGGTATCATAAAGGCGATAACATATCTCATCCCACAAAAGGTTCACCCATTAGAATTAATGGGCATTTCTCCTGTAACAGCACTGGGATAGTCTACATGCTACAGTGCCCATGTGGATTACCATAGGTGGGACAAACGGCTAAATGAGCAGAAAAGTAACATACAAAACTATACTTTAGAGAAAGAAGAAAAAACTAAACAGGAAGAAAATAATGAACAGTTCTCTTTTTTTTTTTTATAATAAACATACTGTTTCTCAGGTAAGATGGACTGTATTGGAACAGGTTAATCCTGAGAGAGGGGGAGGGGTAATGTGCGGAAACAGTTGCTAAGAAAAGAGGCAGCATGGATAAAAAGATTAGATTTTCTTGTGCCTAAAGGATTGAATGAGAGTTTTTGTTTACAATGCTTTTTGTAATGTATTTATTGGTAATAAATGTTTTTAAGGGGTTATTAACTATTATCATATCGCAGGCAATGAATTTTATGCATCACTATGGATTGGGACTTTCATGCTGATTAATGATCGGACATGTTTGAAACTTTGAATAAATTGCTGGTGAAGGTTAACTGAAAAAAATGGCCAATCACATGGGGTTGAAGGGTATTTAATGCTATGGGGCACATTTACTAAGGGCCGAATTTTGAAGTTAAAAAACTTCGAAATTCGACCATCGAATTTGATACTTCATAAGTCAAAGTATTTTTTCCATCGAAAACGGCTGTTTTCGAGCAAAGTAAAAATCGTTCGATCGTACAAAAAAAAAAACTTTGACTTCTAAAAACTTAGCCAAAGACTCAGAGAGGTTCTAGGAGGTCCCCCATAGGCTAAACAGCAATTCGGCAAGTTTAAGGTGGCATAGTGCCGAAGTCGAATTTTTTTAAAGAGACAATACTTCGATTTTCGAATGGTCGAATTACTTAGAAATTTGAAGTTTTTGAATTCGAAAATTAATTTTGACCCTTAGTTAATGGGCCCCTAAGTGTTCACTGAGGGGCATGTTTATTACATTTTGAATAGAAAAAACTTCTGAATTTCGAATTCAAAAAGACCAACCAAAATTAAGTCAAAGGTTTTTTTTTAGTCAAATAGGTCCATTTTTGATTGAATAGGTATGTATTCGGCCGAATTCAAAACGTACAAATCAAATTAATATTGCATGATAAATAAACAGCACATGATAAAATTCGAAATTCACATTTTTTGCAAATTCGAATCGAATTTGGACTATTCCCTAGTACACAAAAATAACTCGAAAATTCACCTCGACCTTTGATTAATCTGCCCATAAGTGTGTTATGAACCTGAGGAAGGGGTTGTCCCTGAAAACTTGTGCCACATCTCACACGCTGCAATGAAATGCTTTGAAGGCAGAAGCCGAAGTATGGTGTGCTTCTTTTGTCCCCTTTTCAAGAGATTACTGCCTTGGGCTTGAAGCACCCTGGGATTGAATGCACCCTATAAATATCAAGTAAGGGGTGTGCCGAAGACAAACCATATTTGGTCAAAATTCACAACTTACAATACCTCTACTTCAGCCCCCCATTGCCGAGGGTAGTCTCTTTCAGAGAAGCAAAATGCGACAGCACAGACTACAATTCACACTAGAATAAACTGTTGGGCCTATTTACCCAACTATAAAGCTGTGCCCCTATTTCTCTAAGAGCCAGATTTACACAGATCAGCTGGGATTCTCATTGGAGGATTATTTTGCACTTTAATGCTGCGGCCCTGGAGAGCTGAAGAGAATGTTTTATTGAGCAATATTGCTTTAAGAATACAACCTTGATGTTGCCGGACTTCAGCTCCCAGCATGTCTTAAGGTAAGGGCACACCTGGCGATTCGGAGAGATTTAGTCGCCTGGCGACTAATCGCCTCTTCTTTTGGGTCGACTAATCTCCCTGAACGGCTTCCCCTGTCTTCTGCCGGCTATAATGAAAAGTCGCCTGTGGCATGGCACACGCGGCACTCCGTATTCTGAAGTCGCCCGAAGTTTCCTCATTAGGCAACTTCGGAATAGGAAGCACCTCTTATTTCTTTAAACCCTAAAATCTCCCTTCACTGATTAACTATAGCAACTAGAGGATTAGGCATCTTTAGATCAGAATGTATAGGAAACCCACAAAGTGCAATGGATTTATTTTACACTCCATTTGCGATTATAAAAATTAAGCAGTTCCAGTCCAAATAATCAGTTTGGCAGGATGAGACGAACATTTTAGCTTTAAAAAACATTATGGGAGTCTGAGATTTAAATGACGTGGGCAGTTCCTTTAAGCGGCAAACCAAAGAATAGACAAAGCAGAGAGGGAATTACTAAATAATATTAAGACCCAGAAGAAAAACTCTGTGACCCGGGGTCCCCAGCAACAATTTTATCATTTTGATCGAAGGAGGAATGCAGAAAAACAGGCTACAAACTGATTAAAAGTACACATGTACCTAAAGAAAAAGAGAAGGTTCAATGGATGAGAGAGAGAAGAAATATCACAGAGAAGTGACAGAGAGGTTCCAAGGCTGCTTTGCAAAACATTTCCAGTTTTATATATGTTTTTGTATCATGAGATCACAATTAATTAGTGAAACATATCCACTCTCCCCTCTCCTGTTTGCCCTCTCATTGGAGCCCCTAGCCAACGCCATCAGAAACCATTCGCAAATTACGGGCATCAGGGTCGGTGAGACAGATCATAAAATTAGTTTATATGCTGATGACATTCTTCTTACCTTAAGCTCACCACAAACCTCGTTACCGCATCTGAACGTTCTGTTAGGTCAATTTTGCCTTATCTCTGGGTTCAAGATTAATCACTTCAAATCGCAAGCAATCTCAATAAAAATGAATCATATGGAGAAGAAACTATTACAACTCAATTTTGATTTTCATTGGCGAGAGCGGGCAATCAAATATCTTGGGATACATCTGACTGCCGAATATGACCTCCTGTATGACAACAACTATGCTCCACTGCTGACCTCCTTGAAATCTAGCTTACAAACTTGGAGCAAATATGGACTTTCTTGGTTTGGCCGTATTTCGGCGGTAAAGATGACACTTCTCCCCAGGATATTATATCTATTTCGAGTTCTCCCAGTATACTTTTCGGAAAGGGCAGCTAACTCACTGCAAAAGGCCATCACAAATTTTGTCTTAGATAATAAACGACCTAGAATAAAACTGGACATAATGACAAAGCCAAAAAATATAGGAGGTATAGGGGTGCCACACATATTCCGATACTATGTGGCAGCGAGATTATCTGAAATAGTATCAATGCATAGAACTCCTATCATGCCGTGGTTGGAAATTGAAAACACGAGCCTGACCCCTATGACATTGGATCAGTTCATATGGATACCGGGGAAATATAGGGACATCCCCAGGGGCGGAACTACCGGGGGAGCAGGGGGTGCGAGCGGGCCAGGGCCCGCACCCCCTCAGGGCCCCCGGCAGTCCGCCCGCCGCATGTTCGGCGGCCACTTCCGGGTTTACGGAGGGGGGCGGGGGCCCGGCTGCGCGTCCTGCGCCAGGGCCCGCCCCCCTCTAGTTCCGTTTTTGGACATCCCTACCCACCTTCCCCCCACAACGACACATTCATTACAAGTCTGGGATAAATATAGAGACAAACTACATTTGTCTTCACGCAACTCGTTATTCTGCACATTCTTGAGAAATAAAAAATTACTCCCAGGGTTAGAAACTAAGGATTTTCGCCCCTGGATAGATAACAAAGCACATCTTTGCTCAACTTTAGTAACAGGGCGAGAGATACGTACCTTTCCAGACCTTAAAGACAATCATCAAATTCCAAACAGCCAGTTTTTTTAGATACTTACAGATACGTCATTTTGTAACACAAACCTTCTTCCAGAGCAACACTCTGCTACCGGCCCCCACTCGATTCGAACTTCTGTGCAACAACTCAGATCAGACTGTTCACTTGATATCAATGACATACGACAGGCTCGCGGAAGACAATACCACTTTAGTGCAACCGTATATGAATAAGTGGGAGGGTGATCTACAAGCGTCAATTGACAAGGAACAGTGGCAAACAATTTGGGATAAGGCTGGTAAAACGTCGGTGTGCACCATAGTACTGGAGAAGGCCTATAAATTGATATTCAGATGGTACTGCACTCCCTCGAAGCTGGCCCACCTCTCCAGTAACAGCCTTCCCTCACTATGTTTTGGAGGATGCAGTGAGCGGGGTACATTTTACCACATGTGGTGGACCTGCAAGATTGTTCGGGATTTTTGGGAAATGGTGGCTCACACTTTATCTACCATTTTTAAACTCTCCATAAAACCTGACCCCTTATCATTCCTTTTGGGTCTACCTCTAACAGCACTGAAGACCTCAGACTAAGCTAGCGACACGTACTCACGGCAGCGAAGACATTGAGAGCCGCCAAGTGGAAGAGCATCTATTTACCAAACCAACAGGCCCTTATTTCCAAGGTGCAATGGATAAGAAATATGGAATCCATTAGAGCATACTTGCTAGGTACAGAATACAAAAATGCACTGCTATGGCTCCCCTGGGCTGAATTTGAGACAACCCGATCAGACTCAAATTGATTCAATGGTTTGGCTCCTCTGCTCTCTCCCTCTGACCTCCCTCACTCTCTTCCCCACACTATTATCTCTATTGTTCACCTTTCTCTTCCCCTCTTGGACCTACACGAAGCATTGTTAGTGGATTGGCCAATACTTGCCTCATACTACAGGTTGAGCACATGACGACGGCACTAATAAAGTCAAATATACGCTTCTATGTTCAATACAAAGGTTTATTGATAACACACAGTAATGTTTATAACGATGCCTGCAAATTTCACTGTGCCAATCTAAGATAATGTATCTGCACCACTTATACATGTGCTATTGTTATGTTTATAAGAATTTCTTTTTCTTCTATGAAAATAAAATTTTCAAATAATAAAAAAAATAAAAAAATTAATTAGTGAAACATATGAAAGTAATGAGCATCACAAGACTTAATTCATCCCAAGGTCCAAGGTGAGGGGGTGAAAGATTGAATAGAAATATAGCAGCAGTTATATGTGGTTTTGTTGGTGCCAAAGGTGAAACCATGTAAACAGTGTCGGACTGGCCCATCGGGATACCAGGAAAACTCCCCGTGGGCCCAGGGGTCAGTGGGCCTCTTGCTTCTAATCATTTGGCCTATTTCATGGTCATTCCTTATTTCTTTATGAGAATAAAGAGGCTTAGTAATGTAAGAGTAGAGTATAGTATGTAGAGGAAAGAGACTATGAGAATAAAGAGGTTGAGTGAGGAGAGGAGGTTTAGTAGTTTGGAAAGTGGACCCTCAGCCTTAAGGTGGCCATAGATGCAAAGATCCGCTCGTTTGGCGATGTTGCCAAACGAGCGGATCTTTCCCCGATATGCCATTAACAGGCATGGCTATATCAGGGGTAATCTGATTGTTCGGCCGTACGGCCGAACGATCAGATTACGATGTGCCATGAGCTCCGGCGGGATCGGTCGGGTCAAAATCAAACCTGACCGATCGACCAAACGACCGATCTCCGCCGGACGAAAGAAGTCGGCACATGCCACACACGATCCGAAAATCGTACGAATCCTCGATTCGTACGATCGGATCTGTGTGTCTATGGCCACCTTAAGGTTTTCTGGTGGGCCCCTGGCATCCCAGTCTAACACTGTGTGTATATCCCGCTGCACTCCAGTCACTTCATTATATCTGTGTATTGGTAAAGCACCAGTTTATGCTGGGTCACTGCATGGTGAGCCATAATGAATTCTACTAGACCATTTTCTTTGAATTAACATGGATTGGGTTTCACACAGGTCGACCTTGAAGACGTGTGTTTCTCAATCCTCATTTGTCATCTGGGACAATACATGTGTACTTCCCTTGTATTGATCCAGAAACTGTGACAATATCAGCATCCAATTAATTCTCCTTTGTTTATATTTTCCACTTTTTTTTTAGAATGCATATCTTACTAGTTTCATGTTATTGCAGGAATTCTGTAGAATTACGTGTTGTATCTGACGACTGCTGCCAAGGTCTTTTCTTTTACATATTTTCAGTCGGTCGGCTAATGAATTGTGTTATAAAGCTGTGGATTATACCATGGAGTTCTGATCTATAACCACAACAGAGACACAACAGAAATGCTACTTTAAGAAATGCTACACAATGTTGTGGATTCAGGGAGATCATCTCTTAGACCAGCAACTTCTACATTAATTTGAATAGGAAACAGTGCCTATGGCAGGTGCTTCAGTAATAGTCAGGTAATGCTTGGAAATCCCGACTGCCATGTTCCTGAAGGATTCAGTCTGGAATCAGTGGAAGGTTCTGCAATGAACTGCATTCGGTTCAAGTTAATTTTAATTGCTGTCTTCCACTATGTGCCGTGCTCCTTCCCTTCACCCTTTGTTGTGACTGTTCTGTCAGCAGAAGTTTATTATGCAGGGGGTTATTTGTGTTTGTAATATAATTATCTATTGCAAAAGGACCAAACATGGAGAAGCTTCAATTGCCCTTTTTTTTTACTTGTTTTGCTCAAGAAATTAATACAATCTGCAAAATGTATGGTCAGCATTTTATTGAACTTAGGTTAAAGAAGCAGGTGTATTGCAAGGATTTCTTTTTTCATTTTTAAAGCACTGCTAACAGAATTAAATAGAGTGGTGTTTTTTTATTGTAATACACAAGTATGGGATCAAGAACCCCATTATCCAGAAAGCTCCAAATTACAGAAAGGTCTTCTCTCATTGGGGGTATATTAACTCTAACTTCAAACAGTGAAGTTAGAGATCATCACAGTCCACTAGCGTGAAATACCGCCTCTCTCTTTTCATTTCTATGGGAATTTTAAAGGAGTATTTATCAAATGGTGAACTTTCATTTTCACACTTTGATAAATACGCCTTTAAAAATCCCATAGGAATAATTGGAGAGAGGCGGTATTTCACGCTTGTGGACTGTGGTGATCTCTAGCTTCACTCTTTGATAAATACACCCCATAGACTTAATTTTACACCAAAAAAATCTAATTTTTAAAAAATGATTTTCTCTGTAATAATAAGGCATTACCTTATACGTGATGGTAACTAAGCTGCATGAATCCCTATTAGTGGCTCAACAATCCTGTTGATTTTTTCTTTATGTTTTGAAGGGGTTGTGCATCGTTAAGTTAACTTTAAGTATGATGGAGAGAGAGTGGTATTCTGAGACAATGTGCAACTGCTTTTAATTTTTTATTGTTTGTGGTTTTTGAGTTATTTAGCTTTTTATTCAGCAGCTCTCCAGTTTGTAATTTCAGGCAATCTGGTTGCTAAGGTCCAAAGTACACTAGCAACCATGCATTGATTTGAATAAGAGACTGGAATATGAATAGGAGAGGTCTGAATAAGAAGACGAGTAATACAAATTAGCAATAACAATATATTTGTAGATTTACAGAGCATTTGTTATTTAGATGGGGTCAGTGACCCCCCATTTGAAAGCGGGAAAGAGTCAAATTACTAAAAACTATAAAATATATATATATATATATATATATATATATATATATATATATATATATATATAATGAAGACCAATTGAAAAGTTGCTAGGGATTGGACATTCTATAACATACGGAAAGTTACCTCAAAGGTGAACCACCTCTTTAAATGATTGTTAGCAGATTTAAGGTATGATCCAAACCCCAGGGGGCAAATTCACTAAGATGCGAAGTTGCGCCAGGCGCAACTTCGCCGCACTTCGCCAGGCATAGTTTCGCCAGCGCTCCGCAAATTCACTAAAATCCGAAGTTGCGCACAGGGGTAGCGTAAGGTTGCGAAGTTGCGGTAGCATTGATTCGCTATGTAAAACGAAGTTACGCTAGCGAAGGCTAATTTGCATATGGCGCGAAATTCAAATTTCAATGGAGGAACACATATCAGCACTACAAATGCCTAGAAAACCTTCAAATCAGCAAATAAAAATTTTATTTTGCCCTACACATGTGCCCACTGTCTAGGTACCGTATATACTCGTGTATAAGCCGAGGTACCTAATTTTACCTACAAAAACTGTGAAAACTTATTGACTCGCGTATAAGCCTAGACACAACTACAGCCCTGTCTCCCAGCAGCGCACATTCTGCCAAAGCGACCCCCCCAGCGATCAACCGGACTTCTTTGAAAAGCTGATGGTGACAGAGAATTGCCAAACGGATTACTGTGTGCATTGTCCCACTGTCCCACTACCATGTGCAGAGGGTGCTGTTTGATATTGCCATCACTGTTAATCTTTTGTATAACCAACAGAGGGCGCTGTGTGATATTGCAGTCACTGTTATTCTTTCATACAACCAACAGATGGCGCTGTGTGATATTGCAGTCACTGTTAATCTTTCATATAACCAACAGAGGGTGCTGTGTGATATTGCAGTCCCGGTTATTCTTTCATACAACCAACAGATGGTGCTGTGTGATATTGCAGTCTCTGTTATTCTTTCATACAACCAACAGATGGTGCTGTGTGATATTGCAGTCCCTGTTATTCTTTCATACAACCAACAGATGGCGCTGTGTGATATTGAAGTCCCTGTTATTCTTTCATACAACCAACAGATGGTGCTGTGTGATATTGCAGTCTCTGTTATTCTTTCATACAACCAACAGATGGTGCTGTGTGATATTGCAGTCCCTGTTATTCTTTCATACAACCAACAGATGGCGCTGTGTGCTATTGCAGCCACTGTTAATCTTTCATATAACCAACAGAGGGCGCACTGTTATTCTTTCATATAACCAACAGAGGGCATTGTGGGATATTGCAGTCTCTCCCCAAGTGAACTGTTGGTATAGGAATGATTAAAAGTGACTGCAATCTCAGCTACTCGGTTAGACTTTTTTAGCACATTTTGGGTGCTGAAAAACTAGGCTTATACGCGGGTATATACGGTAAGTTGCCATGAGTCAGGAAATGTAGGGGGAAGGAGGGGAGCCCCAAAAATATTTTCAATCTTTTTCAGCCTATCATCCATCATGTAGAAAACACGCCAGCGTTTTTTAGGACTTTAGAAAAAAAATTGACTTTTTTTGAAACAATCCCTATCTACTCTATTGCGCTTCGCCTGGTCTGAGGTGGCGAAGGAAGTCTAGCGTAAAAGGTAGCGTTCAGTACACTGCGCATGTTAGTGAATTTGCGTAGTTACGTCGCTAGCGAAACTTCGCCAGGCGTAAGGGTGCGAAGTAACACTAGCGAAACTACGCCAGCGTTCGTTAGTGAATTTGCGCAGTAACGACAATGCCAAACGCTAGCGAAGTAACGTTAGCGTTCAGCGCTTCGGCGCTTAGTGAATTTGCCCCCAGGTCTCAGGCATAATAGATAATAGATCCCGTACCTGTATTATATTCTCCAGCTACTTTGTTTCCGCATCCACCTGCGCCATCTACTCTTACTTTAGGTGGATTCATAATAACACACGAGAAATGCTGAGTTCATCTGTGACCGCAAACTTTGTGCCAAAACAAAGCCTGGAATGGCATTCCGAGTCTTATTTTGTTTGCCTTTGAGACAAAATCCCTTTTAGCGTCCGTGCCCCTCCTTAGATGTTCAGAGAGCGGCAGACACACCTTGCTACTAATGTTAACATGAATAAACAAGGAAACAGCTCTAATCACCTGTGTGTAATTAAACACCAGTGCCACCTCAATTGAACTGCCAGCGATGTAGTCGGTACCTGGCACGATATGTTTAGAGCCATTCCTTATTCAGTGGAGCGTTAATGATTGTTATTTTTAGGCCAACAGAAAATCTAGAAAGAGTAACAATCTGTGTTTTTTGGTCTCAAAGTTCCCTTGCTTTTTCCCAAGACACCAGTCTCTGTATATTCTACTGTAGGGTAGACATTAGGTTCAGGGCCGGATTACCTGCTAAGCGCCCTAGATAACAGAAAAAAGCATCTAGCGGATCTTTCTGGGTTCCGGGCCCCCTAACATCGTGGCACGGTGACGTCACGGCCATTGCATCACAGGGGGCAGGATCGCCAAGGCAATAAAAGGCTGCGTGTGTGCAGGGAGAGCTGCAGTTGGCACCCAAACTTCTTCTTGTTTGTAGCTCCTCTGTGTTTTGCCTTGTGGCCTATTTATTTTTTCTGTGCCTGGTCGGTCTGTGGAGCAGCAAGTGTGTGGCAGTGCCTGTGCCTCTGTGACTGTGCAGCAAATGTGGCAGTGCCTGCTGCAGGCTGAGTTTTTTTTTTTTAAATGACTAAAGAGTGGTACTGTCTGACTGGCTTGTGAGGGGGGAGGAGGGGCAGTGAAAGTGATCTGGGGATAAAATTGAAAAGGGTCTGTGGGGCAGTGGGTGTGGGTCTGTTGAACTGTTGCAGGGAGTGAGGGAGGGGGGGCAGACTACAAAAAAACCCCACAAAAAACTACAAAAAAACCTAAAAAAAAATTATTTGGGGGCAAAGTAATTTGTAAAGGGTCTCTGGGAGTGGGACTGTGCAAAACTGTAGTAACTGGAAAAAAAAACCACAGAAATATGTTCAAACTTTCATAACCTGCCAAATTTTGTAAAATGAACATGGTAATTAGAGGGTGCTACGCATGCCAACTTTTTTGTCCCTCTTTCTATTTCCAAAATATTGGGAGGTATGCGCTAGCATCGCAGTGCTTCTTTTACAACTGTAACTTTAGGTGGTTACAGGGCCCTGTTTAGTCTTAATCCAGCTATGGGCACACAGAGCTCTAGGCAATGCTGGTATTATAACAGGCTGAGAGAATAGCGGAATCTTTATGTTCCTCATTGTAATTAATTTTAATTATGTCCACTGTGCTCACACTCAGTGGAGCAGAAGTGGAGGTCAGTAAAGATGTGTGAAAGGAGGCCTCTTCAGGCTGACTAACACTCCACTACATGCAAGCTTAGATGAATGGAGTAGGGACCCCTCCCAACATTTTGGAAATAGAAAGAGGTACAAAAAGACATGTTTGTGACCATGCCCATTTTTGTGGCCCCACTCTTAACTAACATGTTCATTTTACAAAATCATCATCATTTATTTATATAGCGCTGTCAAGATACTCAGAGCAAAATGTGGCAGGTTATGAAAGTTTGAACACATTTCTGTGGTTTTTATGTGTTATTACAGTTTTGCTAATGAAGGTGAATTGCCCTTTAAGCTGCAAGTCACAGTTTCGCCAAGAGACCTGATTATCTAAAATTGTTACAATTGTTTCTTTGCTTATCCATTTAAAACATATTTAGTGACCTATATGATAACTGGTGCTTTATTGCTTCTGCCTCAGCCAAAGGTCTCATTGAATGGGCCCCACAGATGCCCTAATCAATGTGTGGTGGTACTCAGTGTCGGTCGGACTGGGAGGCCTGGGGCCCACCAGAAACCTTTGGCCACAGGTCCATTCTCCAAACTATTTTTCCTTCTTTTGTCATTCACTTTATTCTTTTAATCGCCTCTCCTCAAATATTATCATCAGTCTCTCCCTCCATTTCTTCTATTTCTTCTTATATAGAAATGCAATTGCTGTTGTATAGGCATACGAGGCAAATAGATGGGTAAGCAGAAGGTGAGTTCTTCCAGTGAGCACCACAAAGTGATCGGCTTTCTTCTTCTTCTTTCTTCAAATTTCCCAGGGCAGATGCATGCAAAGTAGAACAAAATAGTCGACTTCTTCGTTAAAATTCTGTTTTTCACACTAATGCGCATAAGCACCTGAGCGAAGAATGAAGAAGCTGAAAACTGATCACTCCATGCAGGCCTGGATTTGTGGTGAGGCCACAAAGGCCGGGCCTAGGACAACAACTTATTAGCGGTCTGCATGCCACCCAGCCGCTTGCTGAGGAGCACTGAGGATGCGTAGATCCCCAGTGCTCTGGTGTGCCTGCACTCGCTAGAGTGTTTCGGGCGGTGGGTGCTAGGACTGTGCGGTCCGGTGCTTGGACCATGTGGTCTACGGGTGCCCGCCGCTTAAGTCCGGCACTGACTCCATGGTGCTTGTTGGAAGAACCCTGGTGCAGGTTTTCTTCTGATAGGAGCACCAGCCTGGGGTGTCAGGTAAGTAAATACAATCACTTGGGGGCCTAACTTTTGGCACCCCCAAGTAAACCGAGCCTTTCCTTCTCCTTTAAGAAGGCTGGTTCCATTAAAAAGTAAAAAAAAAATCTTTTGGGAATTCCATTGTCCTGTTGGGTCATTGGCCTCGTTTCTGTTCTGCATGCTGAAACTAAAAACAAAAATAATTATACACACATATATATAATTTATGTACAGTAATTATTATAAAATTAGTAATAAGACACCCAGGAACTTCTATATCGATGCTGAATTCATTTGCTTTTAGTTCATGAAATGGAAGCAAGTTTTGTGCCAGTACCGATGAATCGGGCCCCAAAAAAGGCACAATTTTGAGGAAAGGTGCATTCAAATTAGGGCTGTAGAAAAAAAAATCTACACTATTTTGCACTTTGCACATCAAATCAAATTCAAATAGAATTTTCCTCCAAAAAAAAAAACTTGAATGTCAGCTAACATCAACAAAGGGTTCAACGGACCTCTGCCATTGACTACATGAACTTGGCAGGTTTTAGGTGGCGACCTATTGAATTACAACTGTTTCCAGAAACAGATAAATCTTAAATTCTAATTTGTGAGTTTTGACCAAAAAATAAAAATTTCATAAATCTGAATTAAAATTTACCATTCAAACCTTAATAAATGTTCCCCTAAAAGTTAACTCAAAGATGAACAACCCCTTTAAGGGGCAAATTTACTTACCTTCGAAGTTGCGCCAGTGTTGGCTTTGCCGCACTTCGACAGGGCGCCGCTAATTTAGTAAAATCCAAAGTTGCACTCAGGGAGGCGAAAGGTAGCGAATTTGCACTAGCGTTAATTCGTCAAGCAAAGCAAAGTTACTCTGTTTTAATTTGCATACGGCACCAAGTTAAAGTACAATGGACGTATATGTAGCAGCAAATACATTACACTACACAAGCCTGGGAAAGCTTCAGAAAATAAAACTTATTTTATTTGTTATTTTGCCTACACACAGGGGCAGACTGGGTGGCCTGGGGCCCACCGGGACTCCTGTGCAGGGCCCCCGCTCCCTACTTGAAGTGAAGCGCCGCTCGGCACACATGCGCAAATGGCGCTAGGCACGCATGCGCAGATGGCGCTGCGATGTGCCGGAAAAAAAAATATTGTTATTTTTTTATTAAAAAAAACTGTTTGAGGGAGGGGGTCTGGCCCGGCGGGGGCCTTTAGGGTCGGGGCCCACCGGGTATTTTCCCGGTGTCCCGCCGGGCCAGTCCGACACTGCCTACACATGTGCCCACTGTATAGAGTTGCCATATGTTAGTCCTATCTACTCTATTGCACTTCGCCTGGTCTGAGGTGGCAAAGGCAAGTCTGGCGCAAGAGGTAACGTTCAGTAAAATGCGCAAGTTAGTGAATTAGCATACTTATGTCCCTTCGCCATAGCACAACTTCGCTTGGCGTAAGGGTGCGAAGTAGCGATAGAGTAGGTCCACTTCGCTAGCGAATTTACACCAGTGCCTGTTAATAAATTGGCGAAGTAACTAAATGACATCATGCTGGCGAATTTTCGCTAGCGTTGACCACTTCGCCTTTTAGTAAATTTGCCCCTAAATCTCTGTAGCTACATACCACTTAATCCTATTGGTATGTAATAAATTATTATTAATCATCAAATATGCACCTCTCCCCTTTAAATTCATAGGGGCAAATTCACTAAGGTTCGAAGTTGCGCCAGGCGCAACTTTGCCGCGCTTTGCCGCACTTCGCCAGGCGTATTTTCGCCAGCTCTCCGCAAATTCACTAAAATCCGAAGTGGCGCACAGGGGTAGCGTAAGTTTGCGAAGTTGCGCTAGCGTTAATTCGCCAAGCAAAGCGAAGTTTCGCTAGCGATGGTTCATTTGCATACGGCGCCAAATTCAAATTTCAATGGAGGAATACGTATCAGCACTACAAATGCCTAGAAAACCTTCAAATCAGCAAATAAAAATGTTATTTTGCCCTACACATGTGCCCACTGTAAGTTGCCATGAGTCAGGAAATGTAGGGGGGAAGGAGGGGAGCCCCAAAAATATTTTCGATCTTTTTCAGCCTATCACCCATCATGTAGAAAACACGCCAGCGTTTTTTGGGACTTAGAAACTTTTTTTGAAACAATCCCTATCTACTCTATTGCGCTTCGCCTGGTCTGAGGTGGCGAAGGAAGTCTAGCGTAAAAGGTAGCGTTCAGTACACTGCGCAAGTTAGTGAATTTGTGTAGTTACGTCGCTAGCGAAAATTCGCCTGGCGTAAGGGTGCGAAGTAACACTAGCGAATTTACGCCAGCGTTCGTTAGTGAATTTGCGAAGTACCGAAAATGCCAAACGCTAGCGAATTGACGCTAGCATTCGGCGCTTCGGCGCTTAGTGAATTTGCGCCATAGTGTCTAAACTAAATATTCAAGTACAAGTTTAAGAACTGCGTTGTTTTACATTATGTGCATTTTTAATCCCTTGGTGGCTGTCCTACAAATGTGTGCCTTATTCTTTCTTTCTTACTCCCATTTTGTCTTGCATTCTTTGCTTATCTCCTGTGGGCTGTGGTTTTTTATCAGCCTTTCCTTCAGGATTCTGTATTGTGTGCTGCCAGTCCCAATGCCTCCATACCATTCCTGGTTTATACATTATGCAGTGTACAGTCTGTCTGGCCTCTTTGCCTGTTTGGACGATGATTCCTTCCTACTTCTTCCTGGGCTCAATTCTAATCATTCCTCTCAATCTCACATGTTGCCCTTTTTCATTCGACAGTGAATTATGGCATGGGAGGGCCAGTGTATAGCATGATCTTTTGTTGCTTCTAGCTGGTCACTTTTACAAGGGTTAGGACTGTTCTCGTAGGGGGTTATTTACTTAACTCCAAATACAGAAAATGCGAAAAATTTGCGTTTCTTTAGTATAAAATCAGAATTTTAAAAAAAACACGAATTTTTCGTAATCTATTATACCCAGAGGATGGAAAAAGTCCGAATCCGAAAATCCGGCATCTCAGACCTGCCCAGGTTGCATATAAGTCAACGGAAGAAGTCCCAAAGATTTTTTTGTCTGCGATGGGTTTCTTGCAATAATCCGAAGTTTTCGAGAAAAATTTGTTAAATTCTGTTTTTTTCCCCTCAAACAAAATTTTCTGCAAACTGTTTTGATAAATACAGAGAAAAAACCTGTACGGATTTGATCAGAGTTTTTTTCAGATAATATTGAGATAAATTCGGACTTTGATAAATGGGCCTCAAAGTGTTTCTTGAAATAAATGAATATATAAAAGATAAAAAATAAAAGATTATATTATAAGGTTTGGTTTCTAATCTTCTATTGCCAATAAAGCTTCAGCAAACTCCAACAGTTATATTGTTTTTACTGAACAAAATGAAAAAGAACCTTTCATACAACACCGCTAGCTTTTCTGTTATTCCATTATTATCTATAAGGAGTCAACAATCTATATAGGATGCTCAACTTAAAGCCTTCAGCCCTAATTGTCTTTATAGGACATGCTTCAATTCAGTAATGGTTGAATGCTAACTTGTTCTTAAAGGGCATGTAAAGTCTAAAATAGAATAAGGCTAGAAATGCTGTATTTTGTATACTAAATATAAACATGAAATTACTGCACCACAAGCCTAATCAATAATTTATGCTTTCAAAGTTGGCAACAGGGGGTCACCATCTTGTTAAACATCTTTGCAAGACTAAGACTGTGCACATGCTCAGTGTGGTCTGGGCTGCTTAGGGATCATCATAAACAAAGCTGCTTGAGTTCTGCATGGCTGGGAAGTAAGGCGAAGGCTCCCCCTGCTGTTCATAAGTATGATTGTTTCCCTGCTCAGCAGTTAGGGACCGTCTGACAATTCCTATCCACAGCAGTAAATGAAGGGAGAATTTCACTGCATACAGTCAGGTTTCTTATAAAAACGGTACACATTTTTTAATCAAAGTATATTGGAGATAGCTTTCTTTTTCATTAAAGAAAGTAAAAATGGGCCAATAAAGCAGCAAGAATGTCCTCGACCACCCTAACTGCCCCTAAGGACAAAGGAGGGCTCACTCTCCCCCACTTGCAACACTATTATTTTGCCTCCCAACTATCCTATATACATAACTGGTTTAATCCAGATGAAAGCAACTCCTTAACAGACTTACATGCCACAATTTTGGGCTCTCTAGAGTCCATTCACAACTCTCCCTATAGGCGGATGTGTGACCTCCCCCCATTGCCAGGAGTGATTACTACCCCCATCAAAGTATGGGCAAGACTTCAATCCAAAGTACGTACCCCTCTACCTACAGTGTCTGGTAAAGCCCCACTCTGGAGGAACTCTAACTTGCCCAATTTGAGAAAGCTGGCAGATTTCCAATATTGGCCACAAGTGGGTATTAGACATCTAGAAGACCTAATGGTGGAAGGTAGTTTTGTCTCCCTAGACCAATTAAAAATCAAATTGAATCGGCAAGACATACAACTGTTTAGATACTTCCAAATTGACTTAAAATGCTAGAGGAACACCCCGGAAATTTGAGAAAATATGGGAACCTTGGTTAGAGGTCAACCCTCATGAACTCCAACCAGATGACTGAGTGCTAGACTGGCCCAAAGTATATGCTGATAACTGGTGAATATGTTACTTATTTTGTATGTATTGGAACTGTCCTTAAAACACGAAATAATTGAAAACAGTAGTCATGTAAGTGTCAAGCCTGTTGGTTTGCTTTATTTGTATATGTTGTTTGTTTTGAAAATGCAAAATAAAAACCTTTTAAAAAAAAAAAAAAAAAAAGTAAAAATGGGATTTTATTTTTTTGCCTTTGCATGCACTTTAACGCATATAAACTAGTTCTCAATAGATATTCCTTAATTAACCTGCAAAATTGCAATTGCTTGGTGACTAGATAAAAACATATGGAAGAAGTAGGATCTGCTTTGTTATCCTATTCCCTTCTATCCTTACCTGTTAGAATTAGAGATGTCGCGAACTGTTCGCCGGCGAACTTGTTCGCGCGAACATCGGGTGTTCGCGCTCGCCGGAAGTTCGCGAACGTCGCGCGACGTTCGCCATTTTGGGTTCGCCATTGTTGGCGCTTTTTTTTGCCCTCTCACCCCAGACCAGCAGGTACATGGCAGCCAATCAGGAAGCTCTCCCCTGGACCACTCCCCTTCCCTATAAAAACCGAAGCCCTGCAGCGTTTTTTCACTCTGCCTGTGTGTGCTGAAGAGATAGTGTAGGGAGAGAGCTGCTGCCTGTTAGTGATTTCAGGGACAGTTGAAAGTTTGCTGGCTAGTAATCGTGTTGATACTGCTCTGTTATTGGAGGGACAGAAGTCTGCAGGGGTTTGAGGGACATTTAAGCTTAGGTAGCTTTGCTGGCTAGTAATCTACCTTCTACTGCAGTGCTCTGTATGTAGCTGCAGTGGGCAGCTGTCCTGCTTCTGATCTCATCTGCTGACTGCTGCAATAACAGTAGTCCTTGTAAGGACTGCTTTTATTTATTTTTTTGTTCCAATACAGAGCAGTATCAAGCAGATTACTAGCCAGCAAACTTACTATCATCTGTCCCTGAAATCACTAACAGCTCTCCCCCTACACTATCTCTTCCAAGCACACACAGGCAGATTTTTCAGATACATTTTTGCCCTTGATCCCCCTCTGGCATGCCACTGTCCAGGTCGTTGCACCCTTTAAACAACTTTAAAATCATTTTTCTGGCCAGAAATGTCTTTTGTAGATGTTAAAGTTCGCCTTCCCATTGAAGTCTATGGGGTTCGCGAACCGTTCGCGAACCGCTCGCAATTTTGCGCAAGTTCGCGAATATGTTCGCGAACTTTTTTTCCGACGTTCGCTACATCCCTAGTTAGAATATGAATCATAACACGCTGGGTAAGCAACACACAGTCTGATCTCTGACATGTTTTTCTTATTGTGCTGAGTAGATTTCAGCGCAGCTGGTGGGTGATATCTAGGTGGCCCATGACAAACAGAGGTTATGTACTAGTCATTCAGCTGTTCTTGAGATTTATCTGATTGTCACAGAAATATGTAGTCGTTGTTGGATCTGTCATGCTTAATGGATAGAAAATCTTCCAAGGATAGAAAAGGTTACTTATTGGGCACAGGGCAATATATCTAATATGGCCGCTAACTGAAATGTGTGGCATATTTTTGTTAGGTGTGTTCATCCCCCCTCCCCCCTCATACAAGTAAGAGAATGTTGTCTTGGTTCACTGATTCCCTTTAAGATGGACAAAATGAGATTGTACATGGGGGGATGGCTCACACTCATAGACTAGACTTTATAAAAGGAGCCTTTTATCTAGACATGTTCACACTTCTCAACCCTGCTTTCTCTGTATGTCAGCAATGATTTATGGTCCAACGCCTATAAATAAATAACATTATAATAATAGAAATGGCACTAACAGCCAACACACACTTTGTATAACAATGGATTGCAGTCTGGTTATATACACATCACTGCATTTTGTTGAAGTACCCCAATCCCAATGTGTAAAATAATGCAAGGCCAGTGCTCGGAGTGATATTAAAAAAGGTTGTGATTTAGAATGCAGGCTTTAAAATCCAATGGCTGCTAATGGCATGAAGGAATTATCCATTTGTTACTGATTTGGGAAAGCAAGGATGATGCACACTCCTGCGAGTGTTCTTTTTTCCTCATCCCCCCCCCTCTCTCTTTGACAAAGTCACGTTTTCCAAACATCCAGTGCACAATGGGGCAAAGGTCCTAATCATCATAAATTATCATACCTTAAGTTTACTATAAAATCATGTAAACATTGAATAAACCCAATAGGCTGGTTCTGCTTCCAACAAAGATTTATTGTAGCTAACGGTGGCCATACACGGGCAGATAAAGCTGCCGATATCTGTCGTTTGGACCAATTAGACAGCTTATCTGCCCGTGTATGGGGGCTTCCGACGGGTCTTGCCGATCGATATCTGGCCACGATATCGATCGGGAAGGTTTGATTTTTAACCGACCGACTGGTCGGAGCACCTTGGCGTATCGTAATTCGATCATTCGGCCATATGGCTGAACGTTTAAATTACCCCCAATATAGCCATACCGTTAGTGGCATATTGGGGAAAGATACGCTCATTTGGCGATGTCGCCAAACGAGCGAATCTTTGAGTCTATGGCCAGCTTAAGTATGGATCTTGTTCAAGGTACTGTTCTATTCTTACAGAGAAAAAGGAAAATCATTTTAAAATTTGGATTATTTGGATAAAATGGAATTTATAGGGAGACAGCCTTTCTGATATTCGGAGCTTTCTGAATAACGAGTTTCTGGATAACGGATCCCATACCTGTATGTAATTGTATCCTTATTTATATAGCACTACTTGCATGTGCATTAATGTAATTTTTAAAATACATTCATTGGACAATAAAAGAACAGGCATGGGACCTGTTATACAGAATGCTCAGGACCTGGGGTTTCCCAGAAAAGGGATCTTTTTGTAATTTGGATCTCCATACCAAAAGTCTACAAAAAAATCCTTTAACCATGAATTAAACCCAATAGGACTGTATTACCTCCAGTGAGGATCAATTACATCTTAGTTGGAATCAAGTACATGGTTTTGTTTTATTATTACTTAGAAAAGGTAAATCAATTCTAAAATTATGAATTATTTAATTAAAATAGAATCAACAGGAGATGGCCATCCTATAATTTGGAGTTTTCTACATAATAAGTTTCTGGATAACAGATCCTATACCTCTATATGCATAAAATAGATACAAAGATTTAAAGGCACATTTATCAAGGGTCGAATTTTTTTAAACTCACGTGAATTCGATTTTACTCGAAATCCGATTGGGGGGTAATTTATTAAAAAAAACTCGGACAAATTTTACCGACCCGAGACATCTAATTTGATCTTCGACAAAACTCGATTTCGAGTTTTTTCTCCAAAAAAAACCATGAATGTCAGGAAGGCTACAAACATTGGTTGCTGGACCTCTACCATTGATGTATACATTAATTCGGCAGGTTTTAGGTGGCGAATAGTCAAATTTGAAATTCTTAAAGGGCCAGAGTATGATAAATCTCGAAAAATTTAATTGGAATTTTTTAAAAAACTCAAATCGAGTTTGGATAATTCCCTAGTTGCAGGTCCAGACTGAGAATTAAACGTTCAGGTATACAGAGGCCCAATCAGCCCCACCAGCCCAGTAAATAGTGACTTTCCATGGCACCTTATAGCAACCTACAAAACCGCGAGTGGTAACTGCCTTTTGAAAAAGCGAATAGTGAAACGTACGTCAGGGCAACTGACGGTCTCCTGGATTTTATCTTAAAATCACCGGATGGTGGGGTGGGATTGAGACTTTTGAAAACTTTTATTAATAATATTCTCAGACTCTTTTTACTCATCTATTTTCTATTCCAAGGAATGTGGGGTTTGCGGTTTTGTAGGTTAAGTTAGCCTCTTCCAATATAGATAGGAAGGTACAATTGAGACCGCAGCCCTACAGTTCCTGCCGTTCTACATCTTTGTGGTGCTCCTAGGGAGAAAAAAACTATTAGTTATAATCTTGGGAGCAACTCCACCCTCTATACAATTTTCACCTTTCCTCAACTTTTAATTAATAGGTTGATAACCAAGGTTTCTTAATTGTGATCATATTAATTAACTTTTAGATTTTAGTTAATTTATGCACAAGTCACTTTGAAATGGTATATTTAGACTAAATGAATTGGTGAATTAATTGATTGCACACGGCACTTTATAAATCAGAACACATCCGATTTATTTAAAAATCCAAATCGATTGCACAGGTCACTTTATACCGTGCATTTAATGAATTGAAACAGTAAAACGATTGATTGGTTAAATTGATTGATAAAAACGTTGAGAGTGAATTTAATTAATTTATGAATGAATCGGAATTTTATATAATACTGAATTAAATTGATTGAATCAGGAGTAATTATCTCCGAATTTTGTCTTTAGTGGTTATTGATGTTGTGGGTTAAACCTGAATAAAATAACAAACGATATTAATTGATACGTTTCTTTTCATTTAAAAAACGTTTATTGTGGGGTCTTTGAATGTTGCACGTGGCACGTTGTATTTAGTAGAGAGGAGTTAAATTTACCTACTCCCAACAAGAAGCAACATTGTAATTTGATAGCCTGGTGTTATCGGTTTATCTTAAAGACTGCAAACAAAGTATCAAGTCGGGTAATTGAAATAAGATAAGGGTATCGTTTTTTAAACCATACAATGAATTGAAACTTAAGTATCTTTGTGATAAATATTGAGGGAAGTGTTCGATATATAGAGGTTTGGTGAATTGATACAATCACAAAAAGGTTATTTTTCTTTCTTTTTCCTTATAATTGATTAATATTCCTTGTGTGGCTGTAGAGTCTGAATATTTATTTAATTTATTTTAAGAGTTCATTTTTTTTCTTTCAAATAACCTTATAGCAAACCCCCCTGTCCAGAACTCACAGATTGCCAGTCCGGGCCTGCCTAGTTGAATTTGACAGTTTTTGTGGTGTTTATACAAATGGCCTGTAAATGTCATTGTGCTCAAGTCTTATACTGTGCATACTTCCTGGACAGCTTAAAAAGTGATAGAGTTACTGTTGTGTAATGGCTGCATGAGTCTGCTAATAAAGCACTGTTATACTCTACTCATCCTCGGCTACCCAAAACATAACAGTTTTGACCATACAAAAAATTATGAAAATTCGAAATTTCAATTTGACCCTTAATAAATCTGCCCCTAAGTACCCCAATGATCAGCAGAAGCAAACATTGCAGTCCTACTTTTCAGAGAACCTGTGCACCACCCACCATGGAAAACAGTGAGGTGCAAGTGCCCATAATGCATCATATCAGCATGGAATGGGGTATGGGCAGGGTTAAATGCTAGGCTAAAGGGGTTAGGAAATGGTTCATGGTTTTCTCTTTGTAATCAGTTAGTCTATAAAATATATTTATTATATATTCATTGTGCTTATGTATTGTTATATAATGAGGGAGGAGATTATATTCTCCTTTAAAAAATTAAAGGATTAGAAATCACTAGAGTTTCATCTGAATAAAAGCACTTGGGCTTTACATGGTGAGCCTCCTATGATTATATTTTACAATATGGGTGCATTATTCCCTATGTAAAACTATTTTCCATCTGGATTTGTACTAAACTCTTGTAGACAGGGACCCTTGTTACCTATATTATCAACCTGTCTATATCTTTTTCTATGTCAGTTGTTATGTAGCCTTATGTACAGTGCTTTACAAATAAATGTATTAATAATCAACGTCATCATCATAATCAAAAGGAGGAGATTCGTTCTGACATTAAATGACAAAAAACCCTTTAGTATCCTATAAGCTCATCTTTTAGTTTCAGTTTCCCTTCAAGCAGAATTTTCTCTGCGGGCACAAGTCAGCTCAATGACTATTTATTTTTTCTGAATACAATTGCCCCCTATCTGACCAGGCTTCCCACTTCTGACTGATTTGATTTGAACAAGATAATCTCATTGCAAAGACATCCCGAGCATAAATTTAGAATTCAGTCACGGATGAAAACCAGGTCAGAACAAAAGCAAATATTGGGAGAGAGTTCTTTTTGGCTGCATCTCTGAAGGGTGTTGTTACTTGTATTCATGATACTTTATGGCTCATTAGCAGAATAATCTATTTTCTACATATTAGAGTTAAAGTGGGTGTGCTTCTGTGTGCAGATGGATTTGCTATTTCAACTTGTAATTTCCTCTGAAGGAAAATGATTGGATTAATGACGAAGGGGGCTCTCATAGTTAGGCAGACCTATGTGTTACCAGAGCATTATTTAAACTGTTAGTAATTAAATGTTCCGCTATATAAGTAACATTATTTTGGCCTATTTAGACCCCTTTCCGTGCACTATATTAAAGTGGTCATAACACCTCTTGGCTTTTGCCCAGCAACTAAGGAAATGAGGAAGTGTAGGGATTTAAATCCATAAAGGCATATTAACCTTATGGGTCCCTACATACTGGGCCATATTTATATTAAGGCACCCGAGGGCCTGTGCCTAGGGCAGCAGGTTTTGGGGGCGGCCTTCGGTGCCTATAAATAATTTTTTGAAATTAAAAAAAAATAAAAATTGCTCAGCCTCTTCAAAGGATTTCCATTGAAAATCGGGTAAAAGCTGGGGAGGGGTAGGGGGCCAGGCTGGTTTGCAGAAATTACGTCACGCGCATGCGGCACGTGACGACACTTCCGCAACATCCATGCGCACAATGTGCTGACGTCACACACACGACATAGGGGGCGTATTTAGGTCTTATGCCTATGGCAGTATCAGACCTAAATACAGTTCTGCCTACACACAGTATATATATATATATATATATATATATATATATATATATATATATATATATATATATATATATATATATATATATATATATATATATATAATGTATAAAATCATAAATATCCTGTAAAATACATACATATTGATGTCATCAGATGGTGGCTAGTGATGTCATTTGTGTCACATGACATCACTGCAATTTCTAAAATATAAAAAGGTAAAATCGTAAAAATTCCTTAAGGGAAAAGGATCAATATTTTATAACTTCCAAAGAAAACGAGGGAGTTCACAGCTCTGTTTGTTGCACCATTAAATGATACAATGCAATTCCTGTTGTTAACAATTACAAGGTATTTTCAGGTGTGAATTCATACAGGCAATAAAACATCCCACGTAACATTAGACTTTGGTTTAGGGCTTTGATGTGTTCATGGAGCTCCTCTGTAACTACCAATTGCCTTATATTTTACAACGGGGAGTACATTATTTCTTATATCAGGGCTGGCCAACTGTCCAACTCACATTCAGACATTTAGCTCCTGCAGTTTTCACACCTGTAATCCCCCTGACAATGTTCACACCTGTGACATCTCTATTGTTCACAAGACCTGTACTATTGACACCTCAGACTGAAATGCCTACATTTTCATCAGTTCACACTTCAGACAAACTGCTGAGAGGTACCAGCATTGTGTCACTGTTTGTTGCACAGTGTGTACACAATATGTACTGTCCATCTTGGACTCCTCATATGTTTCCCTGTTTCCTGTGTGTACCATACTCTGCCTGCCCTATGTTCACTGTGTGTGCCATACTCTGCCTCCCCTATGCTCCCTGTGTTTGTCCATACTCTGCCTGCCCTATGCTCCCTGTGTGTGCCATACTCTGCCTGCTCTATGCTCCCTGTGTGTGCCATACTCTGCCTCCCCTATGCTTCCTGTGTGTGCCATACTCTGCCTCCCCTATGCTCCCTGTGTGTGCCATACTCTGCCTGCTCTATGCTCCCTGTGTGTACCATACTCTGCCTGCCATATGCTCCATATGTGTGCCATGCTCTGCCTTCCCTATGCTCCGTGTGTGTGCCATGTTCTGCCTGCCCCATGCTCTGTGTGTGCCATACTCTGCCTGCCCTATGCTCCCTATGTATGCAATACTCTGTCTTCCCTATGCTCAGTGTGTGTGCCATACTCTGCTTTCCTTATGCTCCCAGGGCTGCTCCAGCCATGTGGCAAGGTGAGAACCTTGCCTCAGGCGGCATGGAGCGGCCAGTTACCTGGGGCGGCAAAAAGCCACATTTGGTAACTTTAAGAGCCTACTTTCCATTTTATAAAACGGAAATTCGGCTCTGCCCCCCCTCGACCAACTCCGATGCTAGAAGTTAGAAACTCGGATCGTGGGGGGGCGGCATCGGGGCTGCTGCCTTAGGCGGCAGCAGCAGCCCCTGAAACGCCCCTGTATGCTCCATATGTGTGCCATACCTTTTCTGCCCTATACTCCCTGTGTACCATACTCTGTCTGCCCCATGCTCCCTGTGTGTGCCATACCTTGTCTGCCCTATACTCCCTGTGTGCCATACTCTGTCTGTCCTTTGCTCTATAATGTGTGTGCCATACTCTGCTTGCCCTGTGCTCCTTGGTGTGCCCTACTCTGCCTGCCCTACTCTGTGACCTGTGGGCAGGCCCTGAACTAGGGGTAGGCAAAGAAAGCAAATGCCTAGGGCACAAAGCTGGGGGGCGCCAGGCACGCACCATCTCTGCTTCTCCTACCCCCTAGTCCAGTCCCTGCTCGATGCTCTTGCCAGCATGTGCTGTCGTTTTCACACATGCGTGCTGTTCCATTTGCGCCGCATTTTATTTCCTCACATGTGCGGGCGTTTTTTTGCGCATGTGCACCTGCTACCAGCCAGGCTACCTAGGGCACCTGTGGGATGTGAGCCTAGTAGGGTTTGTTCTGGGGGTAAGTTAGCATTTGGAAATTGTTGTTAGGAGCCCCTAAAGTGTTTAATCATGTGCTGGGGGGGGTGCTGTGTTATCCACAGGGGAAGAGGAGGCATATGGATTTAAGGGTATGTCTTAATATGACTTAAATTTTTCACACATGAGTGATGAGTGATATCCCTGCAGTGAGCACCAACCATTTGGTTTTTTGGTGTGTTCCACCATTAATGTGGACTTGGTCTTAAAGTTCTTGAGATAACATGGGTGTGTTTTAAATGGGTGTGGTTTAAAAGGGGGAGTGGCCAGCACTGGTTTCCATTATCAGCCCTCCACCACAAGTATAGTACTAGAAGTTGGATGGCACTGCCTTATATAATAATCAAAACACATCCAAATAAACAAAGCTTTGGGAAGGGCCATATTTATATATTGGCAGCCAATGGGTTGTGCCTAACAGCTTTAAGGGGGTGGCCCTCGGGTGCCTAAATAATAGATCATTTTAGTTCTAATAGGTATTAAAAATCTCCGCAGCCACCATCACAAACTTGCTATTCTAATCCAGTGTTGGAGTTGGAGGGGGGGGTGAGGTGTTACCAGGCACATTTTTGGCAGAAGTGATGTCAGATACGACGGAAGTCGCATCACACATAGTTGTGCACTTTTCTGCAAGACATAGGTCTAGTGCCGAACTTAAATGCAGCGGTGATTTTGTCTGCCTACTTATTCTATATGTTATTTGACTCAATTCCTTTACAATAAATACTGTATACTAAAGGAATTTTAATGCATTATCATTAATAGTTACATGATATTCAGAGTGCAAAATCTATCACACTGGTGAAATTGGCACCTTAAGAATTTAAGTAAAGGATATACTGTATGTTTGTCACAGGCATTTGCTTCTAACTTACAGGAAAATGAAGCCAGTGGGTAAGAACCGTATTATTTTGGGAAATATTTCCCTGCTTTAAACCACAAATTCTATGCCTTTGTGGTGCAAGATGGGCAGTAGAAAATAGCGCAGAGGATGGGGCTCAGAGTGATAAACTAGCAACACACCTGTATGTCCAAGGCATTCACATTAGACACCTGCTTTCAACTGATACCCCTTTTCAGGAGACAGAGAGGAGATTAAATCATAACCTTAAATCCACTGCTTAAAAGAAAGGCCATAAATGCATAAAAAGATGCCTACTCAACTCTGACTTTATTTCAGTACCATAGATAAGAATCCTTCTAACATGCTGTATGATGTGTTCTTAGAGGGAGACACGTTTGTTTGTTAAGTTCAATAACTAAGCTAAGTGGCTAAATTGTGCACTCTGGGTTCTCGATTCCCACTAAGTGTCAGGTATCTAGAAAAACAGCAGTCTCCTGCCAGGCTTTGACTGGGCTGGGAATTAACATGACAGCAGACAAAGAGGTTTGTAACCTGTCTGTGTGAATTGAAAAGTTCAGTGTATTATTGACTGTTGTTGTTAGACTGAACATTTTGCTTGCGGCTAGAAAGATTAAAAAGCAGACCGTTAAGCTGGCTAAAGCCAATATTTGCCAAAGAGAGCTGAAAACATGTAAAGCAGATTCTATTGCATTTGTTATACCAGGTGGACAAAGTAAAGTCTTGAAGCTCTCTTAGATGTTGGCTATACAATCTACATTGTAAGCTGTCAGGGCCATCCAACGCCATCTCTTGAGTTATTCTTCACCCATTTGTTTGTATTTGGTGTTCTCCCCAGTACATAATACAACACTGCATATATAAATGTATATGTGTATGGGAAACACCATCCATCTCCCAAAGAAGTTCCCATCTTGAATGGTTAAGAGGTGGGCTCATTCTCAAATAGTACGAAAGAGAACAGGTAATATTAAAAAATGTAAATATTTTATTGATATTTACAGTTGAAGAAGATACCCAGTCCATGCTGATAATGATAACATGTGAGGCAAGATGCTGTCACCACTTTGATTGAGGTCAATGTCAAGACGTAGATTTTGCTACAAATACTGCTTTGAACTTTGGCCAAAAAGCTTTATCTTGGGTTCATCAAACCTCAAAGCATTTTCCCACATTGCAAATGCAAATGCGTTGCAAACTCCAGCTATGCTACTGCAGGGTTCTTTGTGAGTAATGGCTTTGTATGTGCTACTCTTCCATACTGGCCAGTGTTATGCAGAGATATCGATATTGTTGACTGGTGCTTCTTCACTCCAGTCTCAGTTACTGAATGCTGTTAAAATTGATTGTTTGTTTCTCTGTGGCTTTTCTCACAAGTCTCCTTGTCTGAGCTAAGCGTTGAGAGGAATCCTTAGGTGGTTTCACAATGCTTCCACTTTATGATGGAACTACAGGAACATCAAAACATAAAGATATTATACTTTGTTTCAAGGTATGTATTATGTAGCCAAATACTTAATGCTTCACAGACAATTATTTCAAATATAGACTAAAATCCAAACCCAAATTTGTCCATTCAATTGTTGTTGAATGTTGAGCCAATAATGAACAAACTGGTCAGTGTTCAGTTGTTTATAGCTTTATACTCAAATGACTTTTAAGGTTTGAGTATGATTTTTGCTGAACAACATTTCACGGTAGGATTTGTTATGCAGTAAATTGAGAGCATTTGTCAAAGGTTTGAACATGTGGCTAGCCATAGGGGGTCTTCATCCATGACTTGAATTTTCGCTACAGCTTCAAGGATTGTTGTAGGTGCGACTGAGATAAAGAAAAATATCTGATTGTAATTAAAATTTTGTACGGATAAAATATCTGCTAACTGGGTTTTCGGCTAGGTCAGGGGTCCCCAACCTTTTTTATCCGTGAGCCACACTGAAATGTAAAAGGAGCTGGGGAGCAACACAAGCATGAAAAAAGTCTCTAGGCAGCATCGTAACAACACCTGGCCAGGTCCCCTCACAAAAAATCTTTACAGAGGCCCGGCTGGCACAGACTGCAACTTCCATGGCTCTCACCTCAAGTGCACCTGTAAAGAATGCAACTTCCTCTGGCTCAGGCTCTCCCCTCCCAAGCATGCACAACTGCCATTGCTGGCAGTGGGTGCGAGTATCTACAGTAAGTGGCTAAATAGGAAGTTTACCCCAGGTCCGCGCACCCACTTTCCCCGGCACACTGGGGTCTGCTTCCTCTATAGTTACCCACTGTCTCAGGGGTCCCCAACCTTTTTTACTTTTGAGCCACATTTAAATGTAAAAAAGAGTTGGAGAGCAACACAAGCATGAAAAGGTCCATGAGGATGTCAAATAAGGGCTGTGATTGGCTGTTTGGTAGCCCCTCTATGGACTGGTAGCCTACAAGCAACTCTTTTTGGCAGTACACCTGTTTATTTATGCAACAAAACTTGCCTCCACACCAGGAATTCAAAAATAAGCACCTGCTTTGATACCACTAGGAGCAACATCCAAGGGGTTGGTGAGCAACATGTTGCTCGCGAGCTACTGGTTGGGGATCACTGGTCGACAGGGATGGTCTGTGATTGGCTATTTGGAAGCCTACAGAAGGCTCTGTTTAGCAGTAAACCTGGCTTTTATGAAACGAAAACTTGCCTACAACATCCAAGAGGTTGGTGAGCCACTGGTTGGGGATGACTGGGTTGTGAAAGATACAGATAGCACTGGGCAGCCCTGTTTGGTGCCATGCTGAATGACACACTTTATGCAGTGGATTGGTGGATTCCAGCTCTGGACCTGGCAGTTTAGTGGCTGGCAATAATGTGTTGCTGGACTCAAGTTGTTCAAGAAGTTTATAATTTCTGTTACTTGTTTAGTGTAAAATATTTTATCTTACCCGTGGGGGAACAAAACCTGCACATTATCATAGTCATAACCATAGAAACATTACACACAAAGAACAGATTATGGCTTCAAAAAATACATAATTTTAATAGAATATTTGCCTTTGTGTAATAAAAATCACATATTCCCTATTTCACCATAACAGAGACGTGTTGTATATTAAAAGAGTTCATAAAAGTGATTTATTTTCTGTAATGTAGATATCATAAAGAACATTGTTTTAGATTTTCGTTCAGGCCTCTTCCCAGCAACACGTAACAGACATCTGTTTGTGTTTTCCAGCTTTTAGCTCTGTTTACTTCTAGTGTCATGTTTATCATATATTTACATTAAAATGTATTTCAAAGAAAAACATACTACTGAATACTTCTTATTTTAGGCTCCCAGGAATTATGAAACAAATACTACAGACGTTAACATCAGTTAGGGTATCTGTAATTAAATGGGTTGTAATCTGAAATGCTTCCGATCTGGTGTTTTCTTGACAATAGGTTCCTTCAATAATGTCAAGCCACATAACTTAAGGCAGTTGTAAGACATTTAAATATTATAAAATTAATAGTAAAAATGTATATTTTTGACTGACATGGTTACACATTAGCTTAGATAGTATTGGGGAGAAAGGAGAATGTACTCTTGTTATTACAGAAAAATGTCAGATCAGTCAAAAATGAAGAATTGTTTGTTTAAGTAGAGCTTTTATTACTAAAATATATTCCATATTGTAGTATGGAATACAAAATAGTTGCATGGTTGCAGTGGATTGCCATCTTTACAAAACGTGTATCCTACATGTTAGCGCCCTTAGGGGGAAATTTACTAACCTACGAAAATTCACCAGCGACAGCTTCGCACCCATCGCTACACTTCGCCAGGCGAAAATTTGCTCAGACAAATCGCTAATTTACTGAGATGCAAAGTTGCGTCCAGGGCACAGAACACTGGCGAATTTTCGCTAGTGTTACTTCGGCAATCAAAGCAAAGATGCGCTACTTCATTGCTCAGGCTAATTTGCATATGGCATATGTTAGAAAATGTATGGGGGAACCCGGTTACCCAAGGACTTTTGCAGGCTATCACTCTGAAAAAAGGGAAAGACGCCAGCGTTTTTTTTGGACTTTTTATTTTTTCTTTCCCCTAAAAAATATGATGTAAGTAACAGAAGAATGAGGAAGATCTATGCACACCATTGCACTTCGCCTGGTCTGAGCTGGCGAAGGCAAGTCTGGCGAAAGAGGTAACGTTCAGCAAAATCCGCATCTTAGTGAATTTGCAAAGTAACATCCATTCGCCAGAGTGAAAATTCGCCTGGCGATAGAGTGCGAATGATTGCTAGCATCTGTCTCTTTCGCTAGCGAAGTTACTCCTGCGCCCATTAGTAAATTGGCAAAGTGCCTATAAAACGGTAACACTGGTGAATCGTCACCAGCGCTAACCACTTCGCCCTTTAGTAAATCTGCCCCATAGTATTCCATATCCTAGGTAAAAAAATTAATCAAAAAATGAAAAGTTATATTATTTCCCTTGGAGAATGAGTCGGCAGCTTATTAGCCCAAGCATGGTGCGTTTCAATTGTAGGTCAGACAAGAATTGATCATTTAGGTTTAACAATCCAGTCACATGAGAACCCCAGCTGAGTATTGATGCTGTCCCAATGGATCACCTTAGCCCCCTCTGTTCATCCCATCACAGGATCCACACAATAGGATCATCCTGATTTGGTCCACTATGCAGTCTATGTAAATGAAATATACACTCATTTTACACCTCGCAAAATGGGTGGATCTATCCACATTGGCCTGACAAGTCTGGCAACCCTGTGAATGGGGTACAGCCAGGGCTTTGGCTAGGTCATAAACCATTGATACTATATTAATATTATTTTTAACTCATATTTATAAAGTGTCAGCATATCTGCACCACTAAATGTATATATTGAACATACAGATTGCATCTTAGCCCTGGAACTGCTGAAGGTAGCCCCAATGTGTATGGAATGTAATAGCAATCAGTTGTGAGTATCCTTTTGGAACTTTTTTACTGAATGTTACTGTGCCAATGTGTTTGCCTTACCTGTCCATGAAAGTGTTATTACGTGGCTAAGAACAGATCCTTGTAGCTCCTGAATGGGTTACCTATGCACACTGGTTAGAGTATTAAAGGCTGCAATCATGCAAATGCTCAATGACGAGTGCACGGGAATTGAAATGTAACCCAAGTACTGCTGGTATTTGGTGGTCATTCTGGAGGCATTTGGTGTGTTTCCACTACAGTACAACCCCAGATTTAAAGGGGCTGTAGTTTAATGAGTATATCACCCCTAAGCCTTCCCGCATTGCTATGAAAGCAACAGTGTATAATCATTAGTGAGATTATTTCTAAATTACTTATACCAATCATCACTACTTGATTACTTAACCATGCATCACTCTAGCCATCTACCCAATGGCTACATTTTATGTTGCACTTAATACTTCCAAAATAGAAGTATTAAGTTCCGTACACAGTGAACTTGGTGTCTGTAATATAAAGTGATGCCAAGGGCCTCCATGTCTTGTCCTACCCATTGTGGTACAAAAATGAGATAACATCTGAAACATTACCCATGACTTGCTTTCTTGCTCTGACTTCAGTAGTGCCCAACCAACATTACAGTGTGGTGGAATGAGTATTTGCAATGAAGCACTGCAAGTGAGTGAAACTCATTATACCATGTGAATGAGAACACATCAGTGAGGTAATTGCTAAGAATGAAATGAGGAGCTGACAATATGCATTTGGCTGCCAGGCATTCTAACCAGTTCTAGTTCTGTATTTCCTGGACAAACATTACATCACTGCGCGAGGAGACATGAGCCTGCTTCTCTCATTAGCACACAGATAATACCTCACAATAATTAGAAACTTGGAAGAACCTAAAAGTTTTTCTGATTGTAAATTTTTAGGTCTATGGTTGTAGTTCATTTACTGTACCCAGAGCTATCAACTCCCCCCGACTTAATTGGGAGTTATCAGATTTTAAGCTGTGTCCCCCGGTCTCCCATCCATTTAACGCAATCCCCCCCCATTTCTGACGATGGGGATTCTCCACCATGTGTTGGCAAAAATCGGAAATGTATTGGAATTGGAAATTGTATATTGGAAATGTGGACTGGCAGGAGGCTTTGGCAGTACATTTGGTTTTTAAGCAACCAAAACTTGCCTCCAAGCCAGGAAATCAGAAATAATCACATGCTTTGAGGCCACTGGGGGGCAACATCCTAGGGGTTGGTGAGCAGCATGTTACCCACAAGCCACTGGTTGGGGACTCACTGCACTTGAATGTAAAGACATTCAGGATATGGTCAAGTCAAGTCCACTTTATTACCTTAATTAAATCCCAGAAAATCCTAGTGGCCACTCACACTGAACCAACTGCTCAGTCAGTTACAGAGTCTGCTCTTTTTCATATATGATTTGGGATCTAATATACAGAAACCCAGCTCAATATACAGAAATGTTTTAGCTTAATGTCCTATTTAAACAAACAATTCTTGATTTTAACCAATTTGCTTTTCCTCTGATAAAATAAGCCCGTACCTTGTATTTGATATTAACTAACTCTAACACTATCAACATTCATGTCGATGGTCAAGAAACAGTTTTTCTCTTTAATGGTTTTTGGTCATGGTGCTAGACATTAACTGCAAAAACTGTACCCATGATTTTTGTATAAAAGGTCCTATATGTACCTGTACCATGGAATTTTAATTTCTCCAGCATTGCTTACACCCCCTTGCATTTTAGCTGTAGGTAATGCATGTGTTTTCCCTAGGACTGTGAGCTGAGGGTTAGTGGCAGACACAACTGTTGCCTATCAGAGATCCTATCTGCCTCCATTTGCTCCTGCTGCAGGTTGGAGGGGGAGAAGGTGGGGTCTGGTTTAGAGTTTTTCCCTGGGGGCACTAGGGAAGGTCAGTGGATAATAAGTATGCAACTCATATCTGGCAGAAATGCTTATTACACATTGCTAGCTTCAGCTACTCATACAAATTGATCATCTTGCAGTATTTCTGTTTCCTACGCTCCAGATACTGGAAGCAAATATAGCCAGGAAAGTGGATAAAATGGAGGGACAGGGCTTCTACCAAAACAGAATAATGCAGGGATATTGTGACAGTAGTTTATTTACTGGCGATCAAAGCTCCATAATGTGCCAGCCAAAAACCAGGGCTCATCCTACTAAAATGGAGAAAGTTAGGTGCTGTCGGCCTACAAATCTGGGGTGTATAACCTGCCACTTTTAATTGAGATATAACTCCCATATACAGAGTTGTGTGCAAAAATAAAACATCCATTTTCCTATTGCACCAATGGCTAATGCGTTGCAGCCCAGTGCATAAAATAACGTTAATGCCCTCTTTCTAATTTCCTGCATTGCTTCATTCTGTGCTGTTACAGGACCTTATCTCCCCATCAAATTAAGCTTCAGCTCATTAGATGCCTCAAGTCCTGCTGGGGGTTTTTGTTTAGTCCGGGAATTATCTGGAAAATCATTGGATTGTTACTTTTCATTTCCTTAAAGTTTTCATCCTCTCATTTTGTCTTGCTTAAGAGAGCCAGAGAGTAAAGAAAGGGAGGGGAAAACTTAAAGGGATACTGTCATGGGAAAACATGTTTTTTTCAAAATGCATCAGTTAATAGTGCTGCTCCAGCAGAATTCTGCACTGAAATCCAGTTCTCAAAAGAGCAAACAGATTTTGTTATATTCAATTTTGAAATCTGACATGGGGCTAAACATATTGTCAGTTTCCCAGCTGCCCCCAGTCATGTGACTTGTGCTCTGATAAACTTTAGTCAATCTTTACTGCTGTACTGCAAGTTAGAGTGATATCACCCCCCCCAGCAGCCTAACAAAAGAACAATGGGAAGGTAACCAGATAGCAGCTCCCTAACACAAGATAACAGCTGCCTGGTAGATCTAAAAACAACACTCAATAATAAAAGCCAAGTCTCACTGAGACTGATTCAGTTACATTAAGGGCTAGTCCACACGGGGAGATAGCGACGTGTTTGCGGTCGCGGCGACAAAGCGCCGCGACAGTTGCCGCGACCGGCGCAGGCGACAGTTTTGTATGGGCGCCTATGTAAAAACGCCTGTGCTAACCACACGAGGCGATGCGCTTTTCAACAGTCGCCTGAAAAAGCCTGGCGAGGCATTTTCAGGCGACTGTTGAAAAGCGCATCGCCTCGTGTGGTTAGCACAGGCGTTTTTACATAGGCGCCCATACAAAACTGTCGCCTGCGCCGGTCGCGGCGACTGTCGCGGCGCTTTGTCGCCGCGACCGCAAACGCGTCGCTATCTCCCCGTGTGGACTAGCCCTAAGTAGGAGAAATAACAGCCTGCCAGAAAGTAGTTCCATCCTAAAGTGCAGGCACAAGTCACATGACTGGGGGCAGCTGGGAAAATGACAATATGTCTAGTCCCATGTCAGATTTCAAAATTGAGTATAAAAAAATCTGTTTGCTTTTCTGAGAATTGGATTTCAGTGCAGGAGTCTGTTGGAGCAGCACTATTAACTGATACGTTTTGAAAAAAACATGTTTTCACATGACAGTATCCCTTTAATAACAATAAGCACAGTGCCCACACAGATACATTCTTGATGGACCAAATTGCATACAGATTTCACACATACAGTAGCTATAACCAATAATTGATACAAGAGACAAAGATCATCATACAAGAAATCACATCATAATCTAGCCTACTTTATTGTGGTTTAATACAAACAAAATGAATACTGAATAATCCACGCTTAAATATGTAGTTACATTGTACAATCGAAACACAAAACAAATAGAATCTAACAGTATGGACATTTCAACTATCATGTCACATTTGGAAGGAAATTATCCCATGGTGACTAAGACCAAGTTCATCATCCAAAAGGGCTGAAAGGTAATGCATTGATTGAGTGAATTTAAGACTGTCTTTAACTAAAGTTAAAGTTAAGAGGTCGCTAGCCAATAATCCAGCGAGTGGCTGCTAATATTTGAGTAACAAGTTTGCATGGTTTTCTTGTAAGCTTGTGGTAAGGTAGGAATAACAATGCGGACTCAATAATAGGTTTGATGGCTATATCTATAATCTGAAAGGCCATCTGAAATACCTTTTCCCAAAAGACTGAGACAATGGGACAGTGCACCAAGTATGAAGGTAGTCACCCTTAGAGGAGCAGCCCCTAAAGCAGGCCAAGGGAAATTTCAGCCAATAGTATGACTGCGGGTTGGGGTAAGATACCATTGGTACATTCATTTATATGCTGTTTGCTTCTTTGACTTCTACAGCAGGGTAGGTTTCCTGATGGATAACCAAATCATAACAACTTGTTTAGAAAAGCTTTATTTTTTCCAAAGCCCAATCAATTTATACATCCACATATGGACTTTCCTTCTATATCTGCCTCTCATGCTGATTAAGGTATTTATAGATTTGCAAGTAATTGTAGGGCTGTCGAAAAACACTGATTCATGTTCAGGTCTGTAATTTGTCCAGGATTCCTACTTGATTACATTTAATGACAATGAATTGGGAGGTGATTACAGGTTCTGCTGGTAATGGCAAGAGGAGCCTTTGTGTGTGTGTATGTTTGTATGTATATATATATATATATATATATATATATATATATATATATATATATATATATATAAAACAACAAAATTGGAACACATTACCATAAGTGGTAATTAAAGCTTGGGTGCATGTCCATATTAAATGCAAATATTCCCACAGTTGACAGCACTCCACAAAGTATTACAACAAAGTGAAAATTAAAACAAAGGAAAAAGGTTTATTAAGTCCTAGGTTTCTGTTCCACACAGGAACCTTTGTCTCCCTGAGGAGTCAGTAATGTAGATTTTGCAGTTGAACACACTGCATTCTTTTGCACAGGGCTCTGTTATCCCATTAGCCACCCTGACACTGTAAATTGCTCTAATCCTATGGCAATGGGGGAAAACAAGGGAAGCTTACTTATTTGACAGCCAACCACTGCAGACAACAGCACTGATGTCCAACGGGCTCACATACAAACATGCAGGTAAATTTTGCTGACCAGTAAGCCCTACTGACATTTTATTTGTATAGAGCATTTGATCTAAATTGGTGCCTGCCTTAGGCAATGCCCCTCTAAATTATGGTAGGCCATGTGTACAAATGGTTATGTAAGCATTTTTTAAAAACTGTTTATTTAGGCTAGTAGTTCCCAAACTATGGTGGTAGTGGGGGGAGACCTAGAGCAACAGAGCATGAAGGTGAGGAAATTCTGTGTATGCAGATTCCCTGTGACCCTACTCCTTGACTTGAATTATGTTCAGGTCACTACTATTCTGGTCTTGAAGGCAGAGCTACCTGTTTGGCTATAAGAGCAGTTCTTTGTTTTAATGTTCTGTGGAGTGATACTGTATCTCTAATACCCTCCAATCAGTATCTCCCCTCACTCCTGTACTCATATGTTCTCATGTCACATGTTCCCAAGTCTATAAAAACCCTGTGATGTATTTGTTCAGGGAGCTGACTCTTTCTGAGCTCAGAATCCACTGAACTTGTGTCAAATACATTTTGCGTTTTATTTCATGTGATCTCCAGTTCTTGAAGTTCTATAACAGAGGTGAATTAGGATGAAATTTGGGTATAACACCCTCTTAAACAAGCCTTAAGGGCTAGTCCACACGAGGAGATTTGGGGAGATTTTCTCGCCTGGCGACTAATCGCCTCGTCTTTTGATCTCCCCGAACTGCTTCAGCGTTTTTCCCCATAGGCTACAATGAAAAGTCGCCTGCGCTAATGCACACGCGGCGACGCGTTTTCAATAGTCGCCCAAAGTTGCCTCAGTGAGGATTGAGGCATCGAGGATTTGTACGATTTTCGGAACGTGTGTGGAAAGTCCTGCCATTTTTCGAGATCGGTCATTTGGTTGATCGGACAGGTTAGAAAATTTCTGTCGGCTGCGGGTAATATCTCTGTGTGTATTGCCGATCGTACGATTTTCAGTGGGACACTGTCACTAGCTTTGTCTAGCGTATGATTGCTGTCAGGGGCAGAACATTGGCTGATCTGTTCTTTAACTACTTTATTTACCATTTAGAATGGTAAGACTTTGATCTGAATGGCAGGTCGGCAGATGGGAAAGTCCGATCGTGCAACGTCTGTGGCCAGCTTTAGAAAGCACAAAGTGTTATATCACTCTCATGTTCTCTGTATTTCCATACATTTATTTCTTAATTCTTTTATTTTTTTCCCTTCTCTTCCTTTTCTCTCTCCTTCAAGCTGGGCCGCATTCATATCCATCCTGGGCCTGCAGGTTGGACACCCCTGGTCTAGAGGTTGACCTGTTTTACCAATATTTATTGAAATTCTATATGTATTAGGGGCTTATACTGCAAAACAGTGAAAAATTGAAAAAGGCATATTTTCTCATATATTCATTTATTTTTTAGACTTTTTTTTTTACTGCACATATTGGGCTATTTTTGGGCTACTTTTGAAGTGCCTCTTGGCTAGTTTTGGGCTGGTTTTGTAGCTGAATTTGGCTGGTTTTGGAAATGACACCTGGCAACCCTGCTGGATCATTCACAGCTTGTTATCAGCAGTGAGCTTCGTGAGGCGAATGTAGAATGACGCTCCATCCCCACACAGTAAGTACAGTTGGTATATCCCACGGTATCGCTTCACAATCCCATCTCTCTCTCATTACACATTGAACAGCAGCCCATCTCCTCCCCCTCGCTCCCCCTCCCATGTCCGTGACGTGCTCCTGTCGGATGGCAGGGAGGAGAAGGAGGGAGTTCATGGGAGAGAGCCAGGCACACACTCACTGATACTGCCGCAGGGACAAAGGCACGAGAGACACCGAGGGGCTCAACCGACCCCCACAGTCCGCTCTTGGGATTGAACGTCTTTCCCCGGTTCTAGGAACCCCCTGAAAGAAGTGAGCGCGCAAACTGTGCAACTCAATTGCAAGCCCTGGGCTTCCTCTGCTGCAGGTCAGTGCTGACTCCCGGGTGCTGCTCGCACTGTGGCAAGACAAGATGGGAAGTGTAATGTAAGCAGGGCTCATGGGTGAGACTACTTTGTGGTGTGTGTGTGGGGGGGTGTCACTACCTGTTCTCACTATTTAGGGTTCAAATGAGCTGTTTGCCTTCCTAATCATGTTAACTATACAGTTACAGAGATTCCTAAAAGCTCCCCCAGCTAATGGGGCACTGGTATCTGCTTCCACTGACTGCTGGAGGGCTGCAGCTGCTTGGACCTCCCTTGCCTGATATTTTCACCCAGTACCATTTGTATGACATAGGCACAGTGCTGTGCTTGATTTTATTATACAGGCATGGGATCCATTATCCGGAAACCAAGTTCCGAATTACGGAAAGGCCGTCTCCTATAGACTCCGTTATAATCAAATAATCCGAATTTTTAAAAACGATTTCCCTTTTCTCTGTAATAATAAAACAGTAGCTTGTTCTTGAGCCAAACTGAGATATAATTAATCCTTATTGGAAGCAAAACCAGCCTGTTGGGTTTATTTAATGTTTACATTATTTTCTAGTAGACTTAAGGTATGAATTACGGAAAGATCTATTATCTGGAAAACTCCAGGTCCCATACCTGTTTTCCAGCAGCATTCTCAAGCTGATTCTTCCCAGCTGTTGTTGTACTGCAACTCCCAGCATTCCCCATTGGGACAGAGGCTGATCCTGGAAGTTGTAGTTTACTGGACACATTGATACAGCACAGGGGTGCCCAAAAAGTAGATGGGGATCTACCAATAGACCTTAAGCTGGTGATTAGTAGATCTCGAGACACTGTCAACAAACAGCTTGTCTAGATCACCCTCCTGTTTCATTATGTTTATTACAATATTTATTATGTTAAGGTTACCTAAGAAGTAGATGTTTGTTAAATATAGCAATATACATTTTCTCATGAATCAATATTTAAGCAATATTTTCTATGGCACAGAATGCTAACAATGCTCTTATGGATGTAGATCATAATGGGACAACATCACTAAAAGTATTAGTAAAGTATGGGCACTACTGGCTTAAGATATACTGTTAAATATCCTACTAGTCCTTTACAGGTGAATTCTGTCCTTTAGGCACAATCCATTACAAAGAGCTAATTGTTATATTTAGAAAGGTGTGCCATTTATTTAATGCCAGCCTAACACTGCTAATTACACCATTATTTTACTCCTCCTCAGCCCCGCAGCAACCCATTGAAGTAAATGGGACACTTTCAGGAGGCAAAGAATTTGTGGCTCGAAAAAGTGGCGTATGATGGGCTAAAAAGTTTCGGTGACAACTGATCTGTACTAAATCACTGCGCATGCATTATAAAGACGTGTTTATAAATATGCCGGTTTATAAATACGCCTGTGAGTGACAGTAAACAGAGCTGTAAACAAGGATATTTGTCTGCTCAGATGCTGTAAGGAAGGAAGTCAGAGCCATAGTATCATCCCCTGGCAGAGCTCATTTAACTTTAATCTTATTGCTCCAGGTGAGAAGAGGAGAAAGCGATATGGCATTTTCAATAGACGTGGGAATGGCTCCACCCCATTCACTATACTCACGCTCCAAACATGTAGCAGGAAGTGCCCTGTGTAACGCTCTCCTCCTCACACATTCCCCTGCATTACCATAGCAAAAGGGAAAGGCTGCTCTATATTACAGCTGGGTTAATGGGAGGGATTAACCCCTATGCTGCCCCAGCCTTAACTCTCTACTAAACAAACCCTGGATTCTTTGGCACTTGCATATCTGTGAGTGTCTTACTGTGTGTCTGTCACTCTCCACTCTAGGTCCTTTCTTTTGTGGTGAAGGGTCTTTTCCTTCCATACGGACGGATGGGCTAAGAACTGGAATCTTTGTTCCTGTGACTGGTTTCCATAGAAACAGCTAAATGCATTTATCTAGTCCTTCTGATTGCGACTTTCAATCACTTGGTACCAAATGTCATCGGTATTGAGTGACATTCACATTCTGTCTATAAAGTAGCAACATATTCCAATGCGTTGTACAAGCATGCTTCTGATGAAGTGACACTTACGTCACGAAACGCGGCGAGCTGTTCCCCTGCCCGCTATTTTGCTATTTTTAAGCGTCTTCAATAAAGCCGTATATGTTTTAATCCAATGGTTCTTACCCGCATTATACTTGGAACCGTTTGAGCCACACCACTGCTTCATTCCTTGATGATTATTTCACCGCAGCCAGAGCGGATTTTGTTGCTTTACCGGCGGGTGGATTACCTATGAGGACTCAGTCCCCGCCAGGATAACGTCTCCTTTCTTCTCAATTGTAATTGCATCAGTGCAAGAGCGACAAATCTCCCCGTGTGTCATGACCTTTACCAGTGCAGGGCAACACTGCATTATATTTTTATTACTTTGAAACACTTATTTTTTTGATGTTACTGTTCCTTTAAAGAGATATATGTTATCATAAGTAAAGGTTCTGGAACTCATATCTCTGTGATCAACAACTTAGGCTTTATATTGGACATATTGGGTTTAGGCCTAAAATGGAAGGACATATTGGGCTTAGCTTAATATGGAAGGATATATTAAGCTTAGGCCTAATATTGAAGGGCATAACTGTCGGATGCAGACGCAGCGCGCATCGTCTGCATCCGACAATCGTGTCGCGTCGGTTCAACGCTGCAACACCATCCGACGTCTTACCTTACTTCCGTCGCATCCGACTTGTCGCCTGTGTTCTTGCGCAGCGCGTCGAATCACACAGAAAACGCTCGTGTAGTCCTACCTACCCTAGTCTTGTCCAAGCAGTTAGAACAGAATTTGCAACACAATCATTTGTGTCTTGTCAAGTTGTATGTTAATCTGTAGGACATCTCATTTCCATAGATGCTGTTTATTAAATGAAAAATCTTGCAATGTAACTCCTTTGGATATGATTTTCACCTTCATAAATAGGAAAAGAACATGCATCAACATTGCTGTCTGAAGTAACATGAATGACGCCTAAAGCTCATATAGTGTGTGTGTACATAATGCATTAGGATAATGCATTACTTTCTAAAATCTATACTGAAAAATAATAGGAACACTATTGCACAATGTTGAATGTCTCAAGGCTTCTCTTTTCCTTTCTATCTTTAAGGTAACGAAGAGAGGTATGGATATCACATAATCAGCTTTCATCAAGTCCAGCTGTGAACATTTCACAAATGCTTCTTTCCATGCAAAACTGTGTAGATAAAACCATGGATGAGTCGGCATTATTGGACCTCTTAGAATGTCCGGTTTGTCTTGAGAGGCTCGATGCCTCTGCTAAAGTCTTGCCATGCCAACACACATTCTGCAAGCGCTGCCTTTTGGGCATTTTGAGCTCTCGGAAAGAGCTGCGCTGCCCGGAGTGCAGGACTCTGGTGGAGTGTGGGGTGGACGAACTTCCGAGCAACATTCTACTAGTAAGATTATTGGATGGAATAAAGCAGAGGCCAAGAAAAGCAGGGGACGGTGGAAGCGCTGGGAATAGCACAAATGCTTTTAGAGCACAAGGCAGTGTAACTACAAATGGTGGCTTAAACGATGCACAGAATACTCAAAGTGGGCAACAGAGAATACAAGCACGAAGTCCTCCAGTAAGGGTAAGTAGAATCGTAATCTTATTTGATCATTGTTTTCTCAATATCACCATTCTTTTTGACCTTCCAAATGCACAAGAGAGTGTGAGAATACAAAACCGCTAAAAACTGTTTAAAGGCAAACTACCTATTTAAGTTTAAAGAACAAGGAAAGACTTAATAAATGGGGGGTGCCAATTTATTATGTGGTTAACAGTAACCTCCGATACTACTCATCTTCACGGTAGAGCACCCCTGCCTGGTGTGTTCCGTTCTAGCCAGTGCCGTTCCACTATGTTGCTTGCTGCTGCTCTGGGCTGTGTGCTTAATCAGCGCAGCAAAAGTTCTGCTTTTAATTTAACTCTGCCGAGCATGTGGACAAGCCTCCCATTGATTAAGCCTTTCCTTGTTCGTTACAATTTTAATATTATGAGACCAGAAGAGAAGCTCAATAACAGAGGGCCAAAATGTAATCAATTATAAATGAGAACAACAGTAAAACTCTATTTATAGCGGCACAGTTGAACTTTTCTTTTGATGCTAGAGTCAGTGACCCCCAACCATAGCGTATATTATCAGATGCAGGCTAGAAATATCCATAATAGATTCTGCCACCATACAAAATAAATAATGGACGCCAACTTTAACGTCCATCTATAACATGCTAAAACTTAATTTAATGGTCTTCACTTGATTTAAAAGGTACATTAAATATTAATATAGCAATCATTTTTGTTTTCTCTACTGTTTTTATTTTTAAATTACATTCCTTCTTTTCTGCTCAATTTCGTTTACTAAAAGAAACCCAAAACAGAAACTATATTATAACTATGAATATTTACAGTTAACCTAACAGTATTTTTTTCTATATATCAGTGAGTAAGTAAAGAAGTCATTTACTTTCTATGAAAAGTAATCTACCATGCAGCGCTAAAAAGTTGCTTACAATTTTCAGAATCTTCCTTGCCCTGCTTCCTTCTTTACTCTGTATTATACATTGTTTGGAGAAGCTTTTTATTATACAGCTGTATTCCTTTAAGTCACAGTTTTTAAAATTGGACAATAAAAGATGTTTATGATCCCATGTTAATGCTTATTGCCAAGTCTTGGAAAATAACTCTCCCAGTGTAGAAGCCACATGGTTCAGAGAGCTGTGGTGTGTGCAGATATTGCTGACATTTCTGTTTCCATTTTTGTTACTCTTTGTAATGGGGGGGCGGAAGTCTTGACACATGTCCCTTTGGGATGTAACATCAGGATTGAGCTAAATTCGCCCACCTTTGACACTGCTAATCTCGCTACAGATTTGTTTGAATATCCAAGGATTTTCTGCTGCAATGGTTTGTCAGGATCGGAAAAGTTTTTTTTTTTTGTAATTGTGATGAGAACATCTGTCCGGTGATTGCGTGAAAAAGGCGTTTGCTTATTGTGAGCAGCTGTCTATGAGGTCTGTGCTAATGTTGGATTCATGCTTTTATTAGCTTGTCTTTGTAATGTTAACCTAAAGCTCATTTTACAATAGTCTGCATTTGCTTTAATATCCATACATGTGCAGCTTACATTCTGGATATGACTTAAATTACTCTATATATAATTTTGTAAATGTTGTGTAATTGGTGCAGCATGTCTCTTATAGGCACTAAGCTACATGCCAATTGCACTGCATAAAAAATTACTGTGTTGTTATCACAGTATCTATATAACTTATTAGGAATGGGAAAACCATCGATCCTGCAGTTATTGTTAATCTACAGCTCTGTGTGGGGTGCTAGAGGTTTGGGCAGCAATTGTTCCACCAGTTGGACCTAGGTTAATCCGATCATTTTGTTTCCAAGCAGCTAAGGACCCTGTCTGTGTCCTCTATCAGTTCCTATGATGTGTGCCCAAGTGACATGCAAGTTAGGAGACAGGTAGGAGGTATGAGGGGCGCCTAAGTGTTATTCCCACACTTCTTGAACAGGGACCAAATTTAGGCAGGACCTACGCGGGTCTAAAACAACGAGCATAGACCAGTAGCAGAACACAGTGTGCATGAATCCTATTTTTTTTTCGTTAGAGAGTGCACACAGATGTATCATAAAAGTCATCCATAGACAATCCTTTATAGCAGTGCTGTCCAACTTATTACATGTAATGGGCCAATTCTATGTCATATAACATGTTGGAGGGCCAGATTGAATTAAAATTAAGCCATACAGTGGTCTATGGAGCCTGTGAGCAGACTGGGGGCCACAATCTTTTGGAGAGCAACATCTGGCCCGCGGGCCTCCAGTTGGACAGCTCTGCTCTATAGTAAGAACATGTCAACTGGAACATGTGAGAATATGGTGGCCCTTTAATTAACTGTTGAAATTCAGGATAATGTCTGTCCATTAAAACCTCTTCAAGAGAAATTGCATAATGAGGCTCCATATGTGCATGCATTCTTTTATAATCACAATGCATGGTTAAGCAACTGATGTACACAATGGCATGAAAGAATCCTGAGAGACAGCAAGCAAAGTGTTAAGGAGTTCCCCCTTTTCCAGAGACACCATAACTGTTAAGTTAGCTGTAATATCCTCTCTTCCTTAGCAGTGGTGCATATATGGCTTCATTCTCATTTTCCCACATTCCCATACTCTCTGTGGAGCGCAGCAGCAGCGAGCAGAATTGTATACAGACTTGTATGCTAGACAATAGCGGGCGCATGCAAGTGGAAAAATACATAAGACAGCTGTGTAGAATTTGCTTGGCATAACAAAACTAGAACCGACTGCACAGAGCGCTTAATAGTAATGGAAAAATCACACTTCAGGGCATATTCATTAGAATCAAAAGACATATTGCAGCATATTATAAAGTTTATATACATATTGCTAGACTAGTCACAGAACAAACCATCTCTTCAAATTTCCATGGTATTCAGTGAAAGTAATTATTTCCTTTTATCTGCACTCCAATTTGCTGCACCTTAATTGAAATATGGTTCACAGGTGTCATTACAGCAGAAATATTGTGCCAATGGGACCTGTTATCTAGAATGCTTGGGACCTGGGGTTTTCCGGATAATGGATCTTTCCGTAATTTGGATCTTCAAGTCGGATTTTATCTCAAATCCGCTTGGGTTTTTTACGCTTATATTTTATTACATTTTCCCGAAAATTTGCTTAGCGGGAAAAAAAAAATCAGATTTTAACGTTTTTTATTCTGATTTTTCACCCGAAAACTCAGATTTCTTATGCCTTTTTGCCAGAAAACTTCGGGGTATTGCACGAAACCCAGCGCACTTTAAAAAATCATTGGGACTTCTCCCATTGACTTACTTATATGCTGGATTTTCTGATTCAGACTTTTCCATCTTTGGGGTTTAATAAATTCCGAAAATTTGTGATTTTTTTAAAAGTTTGATTTTATAAAAACAAATCATGAATTTTTTGGGATTTTTGCATTCGGAGTTTAGTAAATAACACTGCTAGAAAATCATGTTAACATTAAAGGGATACTGTCATGGTAAACATTTTTTCCCCCAAAATGCATCAGTTAATAGTGCTGCTCCAGCAGAATTCTGCGCTGATATCCATTTCTTAAAAGACCAAACAGATTTTTTTTATATATCTAATTTTGAAATCTAACATGGGGCTAGACATATTGTCAATTTCCCAGCTGCCCCATGTCATGTGTCTTGTGCTGATAAACTGATAAACTTCAGTCACTCTTTAATGTTGTACTACAAGTTGGAGTGATATAACCCCCCCCCAACTACCCCCCTCCCCAGCAGCCTAACAACAGAACAATGGGAAGGTAACCGGATAGCAGCTCCCTAACACAAGATAACAGCTGCTTGGTAGATCTAAGAACAGCACTCAATAGTAAAATCCAGGTCCCACTGTGACACATTCAGTTATATTGAGTAGGAGAAACAACAGCCTGCCAGAAAGCAGTTCCATCCTTAATTGCTGGCTCATTCTGAAAGCACATGACCTGAGATGGCTGTCTACACATCAATACTTCAAAAAAATAAACTTGCTGGTTCAGGAATTAATTTTATATTGTAGAGTGAATTATTTACGGGTGTAAACAGTGTAATTTAGAAATAAAAACTACATCATAAAAATCATCTCCGAATCCCTTTAAAATAAACCCAGTAGGCTGGTTTTGCTTCTAGTAAGGATTGATTATATCTTAGTTTGGATCAAGTACAAGATACTGTTTTATTATTACAGATAAATAATTTTTAAAAATTAATTATTTGGATAAAATGAAGTCTATGGAAGATGAGGATGGGTAATTCTGAGCTTTCTGGATAACTGTTTTTTCCGAATAACGGACCCCATACCTGTAATAGGAAGCAATACATGGAGATTCCCCATCTAACCTTTTGGGAAATGTATGACTTGGAATGCTTATGTATTTCTAGAGACAGACCATTGTCCCTATGTAGAGGAGTAGCTGAAGGAGCCCACATGTAATGATCATGGCAGCCAGATTTACTGTTTTCATTGGAATCTCATTGAATGTGTTTGTTCAAAAGAAAACCCAGCTAGCCTTTGATCAACTCCATTAACACATGTTTTTGGAACCTTCTGGTCTGGGGGCAGATAGAGCCAAGCCTCTCTTGCTGCCCAGTTATTTGTCTAGTAGGGTCAAACAGGTGGTTGGGTGTTGATTAGCCATGTGAATGGCTATAATACATGGAATGTGGATAATTCCTTTTTCTATACTGTGCCATACTTTAAGAATATACTCTTCTAAATTTAATGGTATGTGCTAAACCCCCAAAGTAGAAAAATCAACTAGAAATTAAATTAAAGGGGTTGTTCACCTTTCAAACACTTTTTTTCAGTTCAGTTGTTTTTAAATGATACCCCAGAAATAAAGACTTTTTTCAATTACTTTCCATTATTTATTCTTTACTGTTTTTCCAAAATCTAAGTTGAAAGCTGAATGTTCGTGTCTCTGGTGTTTGTCGTGCAACTCTTTGCTTTAGAAGGTGAAAAATTACACTTTACACTTAAATATTAGAAAAACGGGCACACATAGAAAATAATTGGAAAAAGTCGTCATTTCTGGTGATCTATCCGAAAACAACTAGTTGTTTGAAGGTGAACAATCCCTTAAAGGGATACTGTCTCGGGAAAAAATTTTTTTTCAAAACGAATCAGTTAATAGTGCTGATCCAGCAGAATTCCGCACTGAAATCCATTTCTCAAAAGAGCAAACAGATTTTTTTAATATTCAATTTTGAAATCTGACATGGGGCTAGACATTTTGTCAATTTCCCAGCTGCCGCAAGTCATGTGACTTGTGCTCTGATAAACTTCAATCACTCTTTACTGCTGTACTGCAAGTTGGAGTGATATCACCCCCATCCCTTTTCCCCCCCAGCAGCCAAACAAAAGAACAATGGGAAGGTAACCAGATAGCAGCTCCCTAACACAAGATAACAGCTGCCTGGCAGATCTAAAAACAGCACTCAATAGTAAAAACCCATGTCCCACTGAGACACATTCAGTAACACTGAGAAGCAAAAACAGCAGCCTGCCAGAAAGCATTTCTCTCCTAAAGTGCAGGCACAAGTCACATGACTGGGGGCAGCTGGGAAATTGACAAAATGTCTAGCCCCATGTCAGATTTCAAAATTGAATATAAAAAAAATCTGTTTGTTCTTTTGAGAAATGGATTTCAGTGCAGAATTCTGCTGGAGAAGCACTATTAACTGATGCGTTTTGAAAAAAAACATGTTTTCCGATGACAGTATCCCTTTAAATATTAATAATATATATAATATTAATATTCTGACACCCTAGCTGTCCCCATATGACTAGAACTTTCTCTTCAATAATGGGAGGTTCGTATTTTCAGTATTTCTGTAGTTTAAAAGGGTATATTTTCCTGTTAAATTGTGCATATGCTGCTATAGACTTATGATATGTACAGGCTATTCGTTTCTTTAGAAGGTACATGTGATGTTTTTTGGCCAGCCTTCCAATTCTGCTAAGCTCTGGCACATCTTTTGTCTGCCACCAAATGATAGGAAAAGCCTCCTCCCTCTGATGAACATAAAGCGGTGAAAAATGGACCTTAGTTTATACAATGAAAAATATGGAACTGAAAAAAAAACACTTGTTATCATTTAAATGTTGGCACCCCAGCAATAAGCCAGTGCATGTAGTGTAAATCTTTACAGAGCATATCCTATGATTGTGTATTTGACCTGTTTAAAGGTCTCAGAGTCCAAACGATATCTAGCAATCATTATCTTACCTTGCGAAAACAGTCATTAAGGTTTTATCACGAATTGAAAACCATAACCATTTTGCCATAAAGAGCATGCAGTGTTTTAATACATTTTGCTGTATGCTTACTGAGGCTTAGCTCAATTCTATGAATGCCGATACTGACATGCTATCATTTTCTTTTTCAAAGGCTTCATTTAAAGGATCAGTAATGCAAAACAATGAATGGATTTTGCATACATTGAATGACCGTTGCTAGCCAAAAACTATTTTTGCATCATACAAGAAAATTTACTTCTAAGTACTTTTCCTATTTACATTAAGCATATTCAGATGTTTTAGCATTGTTTGTAAATATAATTGCTTTTGAAAGCAGTATCTGTCTATTTACTGTATATTCTCTACCCTACTTGTTTTGACTCCAGAAACAATGTACCAGAAGCCAGCAGATGTATGCACTAAAGTGCCCTAAACAGCCTCAAAGAACTCATGTAGACTAATGAAATAACCCCCTTATGCTTTTCAAGTGACCTTACAAGTGCTTGTACAAGTTTTAGTCTATGGTTGTTGTGGCTGTCCTAGTGCCACCAGCCCTTTGTAATATTCTCCTAACAGGCCCGTAGGAAAACTGACTTTTACTACATTGTTTCAAGAACCAGAAGGCAACCATGAGTTATCAGAAGGCTGTAGGACTGCCATTTACAAAGCAGATAACAGATAAGGTTTTAAAGTTACTGTATGTACATTGTTCAATAAGTAATATACTCATATGGCAGAGTCCTGTGCGGAACCAATTTGTTATACCCAACCCGTAACCCGCAACCAAAGTACCTTATCGCAAACTGATCCGCGACCCGCTGACCATCAAGAAACAGGAAGTGCTGTCATTGTAAACCGGAAGTAACATCATTAGAAGTAGGCGTGATCAGAAAAAAAGGAGTAAAACTCACTATTGAGAAGACCTGCAAACCCGGAGAACCACCAACCCGCGTCTATACCTGTTCCCAAAACTTCTACCTGCAACCCGCAGGGTACCGCAGGTTTTTGCGGGTACCCGACTTGCTGCAGGACTCCTATGGAGTGAAACAACTGGCAAAAAGCATTTTCAGCACAAACCCTAATATTTATGGCTTTTGTTATTTTTTGTACTAAAGAGGGCAAAGTGCTTTTAATTTGCAGCTTCCTAGTTGTAAAGAACAAATGTGGAAAGAGGATGGGGCAGTTAAAAAAAGACTCTTAGTTAAACCCCTGACTTTATGCTATCCTCCATATCTGTAAGCTTGAGAGACAGGCTGCCGCTGGGGGGGGGGGGGGGGGAGGCTTGTTTATTAGAGAGCTCTTTATCCTGGCCTAAACAAACTTTCTGTTTACTGTGGAAGGTAAAAATAGTAAAAATAACAGAAAATAATAGACAATATTATTTTTTATTAAAAAACGTACACTGCTCCTTTTACAGTGCTTCTAGTACTAAACTTGAGATTCACAGAGGTCAGATGTCATTTTTGTCTCTCTACACACATTTGGGGTAAAAAGCTTGCTATAAATTAGGCTTTTACTGACAAGGGGTATTCAGTTTGCAGCTGGGCAGAAAGATATTATCCGTAATCTTTTATAATACTTTTTATATTTTCTGTGAGTTTCTGTTGTTATCCATTATTTGTCTAGCACATACCCCAGTGGAAGTAAGTTTATGATAGTAATAGGTACATTTTCTTGTCTGTGTTTATGGCACAATGCGGCTCGGTTTCCCATCTGTACCATAAACAGCCTGTGCATCAGTGTTTTTTATTGGCTTTGTGCTCAATTTGGCTAATGCACTGGAGTTGTAAACAGGACAGCAGTGAACCTTGATGATGAAAAATAAAGCACCAAATGTTCTGACAACATTAACCTATAAATGTAAGACAACTTGGAAAAAAAAACAGAGATCAAGTTAATGGGCAATTTATTAAGTGCAGATCAGTTATAAATGTAATGTGTAACACATGTGCTTAATAGAGAACACGTCTTTTAAAGCATCTGATTTGCGGGACAGGGAACGATCTCTGGTTTGTAGCCTCTTGCACAAATAGGCAGTTATTATAGTAATTAGCTGATGGTTTCCACAAGGATTTTAGCTAAAAACCAGAGTATTAAATGTAAAGGCCATTTAGATTTCTTGGAAAATTCTGTTCCCACGTTCATGTAGGGCAGTGATAACATCTGAAAGGCAAATTGTATGCAATAAGTAATTTGCTGCCCTGTGACATTCACAGCGCTGACCATGTGGGGTGATCCTCAAGCCAAAATAAGATGTGCTTAGGAACTCTAAAGCTGGCCATAGACGCAAAGATCTGATCGTGCGGATCGAGGATTCGTACGATTTTCGGAACGTGTGTGGAGAGTCCCGACATTTTTCGTCCGGCGGAGATCGGTCGTTTTTCGTCGATCGGACAGGTTAGAAAATTTCTGTCGGCTGCCGATAATATCTCTGCGTGTATTGCTGATCGTACGATTTTCAGTGGGAGACTGTCACTAGCTTTGGTTGGACATAGATATCGTACGATTGCTGTCTGGGGCAGAACATTGCTGATCTGTTCTTTAACTAATCTGACTGGTAAGACTTTGATCTGAATGGTTAGTGGCGGGTCGGGAGATGAGAAAGTCAGATCGTACGATGATTCGTACGATCGGATCTTTGCATCTATGGCCAGCTTAAGCATAGATTTGCTGCAAGCATCTGTTTCCCAGAGTCTAGGGAATGTCATTGTACAGGTATGGGACTTGTTATCCAGAATGCTGGGGTTTTCCGGATAATGGATCGTTCCATGATTTAGACCTAGACTTCCTGCCTTAAGTCTACTCGAAATCATGTAAACATTAAATAAACCCAATAAACTGGTTTTGCTTCCAATAAGGATTATTGATATCTTAGTTTGGATCAAGTACAAGGTATTGTTTTATTCCAAAACATATTTCAGCAGCACCCAATATAGTGAAAATATAATTTATTTGTGCAACAAATGAAGCAACGTTTTGGGCTTGACCACCCCCTAAGGCTGTGCACCAAGTGAAGCAACGTTTCGGGCTTGACCAGCATAACACAAATAAATTATATTTTTACTATATCGGAGTGCTGCTGAAATATGTTTTGGAGTTTGAACCGGACCTGAGCAGACAGAGTCACAGTCGGCACCGGACGCTACAAAAATCGGTGAGAGTTATTGTGTATCACTACTTTGTTTTTGAAGGTATTGTTTTATTGTGACAGAGAAAAAGGAAATCATTTCAAAAAATGTAGATTATTTGATTATAATTGGGTCTATGGGAGACAGCCTTTTCTGTAATTCGGAGCTTTCTGGATAATTGGTTTCCTGATAACAGATCCCATGCCTGTATTGCACAGAAGATGTCTTTGCTGCATGTTGATGTCTTTACACATCACTGAGATTTGCTGCTTGCTTCACTGAGTTACTGGGTGAAATTTATCAATACAGCACTGTTCTTTTGCATTTTTTTGTGGCATGCTTTTTGCTGTGGATGGATTGGCCTATACATTATTCATCAATATGCTCAAATATGCAGGCATCCTGTGTGGCTAGTTGTAATAGTGCCCCATGCGTACAAAACCCTACTCAATATTTACAGTATGATTTACAAAGACATATACGTTATAAGAAGAATGGGAACATCTCTATTTTAGACTCTTTTAGATCAATCTCACGAGCAAGCTGTGGAGCCGCATTGTGTGTTTTTTTTTATGAAAGTGACATTTGTTCACTAATATAGATATACAATTAACTAGCGCACTAGCCGTAGCAACCTGTGGTCAATTATCATTGATCTACGTAATTCAGCTAGAAAATTATTTATTTTGGTGCTTCTTTTAATCTGCCCAGTTACCTGTAATTTGCACAAACTGCTTCTCAGGGCTGAGTTCTCGTTTTAAATGATATCCTTCAGTTGTGGTTTTTGTTACTGCCGTAACAGAATCTGCTAGAAATGTAAAAAAACCAGTATACGTATTTTAGGCAGACCGTTTGATTTGGAGTTTCTCTTAAACAAACCACAGTCTTGGTCAGTCATAACATGTAATGTAAACGAACCCAAAAGTTTATATAGCCTACTTAGCATCAATAATATAAATTGAATATAATTTTGTGCCATCCATTTGTGTTATGTATTGGGCTGATTATTTGGTTCACAAAATGTTTTTTTTTTGTGGTTATATTATATTCCAAATTAGGACTTTAGTTGAGCTATAATTCAATTTTGAAGGGTTGCGCCAAACTGTTTTGCAGGTTTTATATAGTCCTACAAGTTTGAACACGATAGATGTTTGTCTTTTTGTAACCTAACTTACTATGTTAATAAGATAAAGGATGTGCCAAATAAAGGGCCCATTTGAGTCCAAATACTGCAAAAAAATGCTTGGGAATTGAGCAAATGCATTTGGAGCATCCTTAATATCAGTAATGGCTGGCAAACAGAACGCTGATCCCTTGTTCTTTAGAAGCTAATCAGAACTGTTAAGGGGTTATTTATCAAAGTCCGAATTTATCTCAATATTTTCTGAAAAAAACTCAGGCCAAATCTGCAAAGGTTTTTGGCCTTATTTATTAGTACACTTTCCCGACAATTTTGTTTGCGGGGAAAAATCCGGAAAAATTGGGGAAAATACGATTTTGGCGATTTTTTTCAGATTTTTCATCCGATTTTCAATGTTTTTCGGATTGTTCACCCGAAAACTTCTGGATATTGCCAAAAACCCAGCCCACATCAAAAAATCATTGGGACTTCTCCCATTGACTTATATGCAACCTCGACAGGTCTGAGTTGCCGGATTTTCAGATTTGGACTTTTCCCATCCTGGGGGTTTAATAAATTCCGAAAATCCGAAGTCAGATTTTATAAAAAAAAAACAAAACGAATTTTTCGCAATTTTTGCATTTGGAGTTTTGTTGCATCACTAATTTATGTTAATAACTTTTAAGAAAACATGTTTTCAAACCAAATAAAGTATAAATTTAAACCAAATTAATGTGAATGTGTGCAAATAGGCAGATGGGAATTACAATGAGACATGTCTTCCTGCAAACTATTAGATCTAGCAGGTGACTCACAGGCTGTGGACTAATGAAAGATTTAATCTAAGAATGCATGTAACAGTGGTAGCACCTTAATGCGGAGGGCTATCCCAGGGGATTTTCTGCAATGACTTTCTGTGAAAAGGATCTTTTAGATTTCACACACTGTGTTTAGAATCTTTGCACAGTTTAAAGGGGTCATTTATTTGCATTGCAGATAATGTACAGTGCCCTCCATAGTGTTTGGGATAAAGACACGTTTTTTTGATGTACCCCTCTGCTCCTCAGTGTAAAATTTAAACAATTCAGACTGCCATTGTCAACCATATTTGGAACTGTGCCTTTGTGTGTGTGGTTTTCTTTTTTTGTCGTACCTGAATTCTAACTGTGTAAACATAGTTAGCACAAGCTATTTTTGGCACAAACATTCACAGACAGACACACACAAAACAGACAAGAGCTTGCAGGTAATTTATTTTTAAAGGAGAAGGAAATGCTAAAAATAAGTAAGCTTTATCAGAAAGGTCTATATAAATACACCAGTAAACCCTCAAAGTAATGCTGCGCTGAGTCCTCTGTCAAAAGAAACACAGAATTTCTTTCCTTCTATTGTGTACACATGGGCTTCTGCATCAGACTTCCTGTTTTCAGCATAAACCTCCAGGGCTAGGGCTTGAGCATGCTCAGTTTGCTCCTCTCTCCCTCCCCTCCCTGCTGTAATCTGAGCCCAGTGCTATGAGTGAGCAGGGAGAGACTCATTCAGGAAGTGATGTCACACTAAGCTAATATGGCAGCCGCTATCCTAAACAAACAGAGAGCTTCTAGAGCTGTTTACTCCAGTATGGTAAAGCTTTCTGCAGAATAAATATAGTGTTATAGCTTGCACTATTGTGGCTAATCTATTGGCAATAAACTGCTTTGGTAGCTTTCCTTCAAGTCATTGAGAGTGGTTTAAGTCACTTTGATAATGCAGAGAGGGCACAAGTTTGATATCCTTACTTTATAAGGCACAAAAAAGCAGGGCATGTGTAACTGCCTCTATGTCAGCATTATGTTTATTTTCGGTGGGATTTCTATCTTACGATTGCATTGCCAAATGTTTCCCATGTTGCTTGTTTGTCCCTTCCAGTGCACTGGAAATTTGTTACATGTAATTTTAATTTCTCTTTTGCATCAGATACCCCTAAGTAATTTGTTTAGTGTTATAATTAAAACCAGCACTTGTAAATGTTAGATATATGATAACACATGTTAATGTTGCTTTTTGTTTTTAGTTTTAATCCTTCGGTAAACATTTCACATGAAAAAATGAATTAGTTTACATGCTGTCCACAAGCGCGTGTTCTAAACTGTTGTATGCCAATTGCCGACCACAAATGATTATTCTTGATCTAGAAACTGTTACATACCGGCCGATAATATGTGTTTTAAACTGTTACATGCCAGACACTCGTTTGTATACTAAACTAGTACATTCCAGCTACTGATGTTTTCAAGTGTAACAATTACAAATTAAAGTCACAGCACATGCTCAGTCAGGGATAAAGAGACTACTGCTGACATATGCCAGCAACAAATGCAATAAGAGTAATAAAAAAAAAAATGTAATTGCTGGGAATCCTTCTAGATTCCCCAGTTTATCTTTAATAAAACTGCCCCTAATGGTGGCCATAGACACACAGATCCGATCGTACAATCGAGGATTCGTACGATTTTCGGATCGTGTGTGGTGTGTGCCAACATCTTTCGTCCGGCGGAGATCGGTCGTTTGGTCGATCGGTCAGGTTTGATTTTGACCCGACCGATCCTGCCGGAGCCCATATGGCCGAACAATCAGATTACCCCCGATATAGCCATGCCTGTTAATGGCATATCGGGGAAAGATCCGCTCGTTTGGCAACATCGCCATATGGCCACCTTAAGTTTTGACAAGTTTTGATAAAGTGGATTACCCATTTGAAACATTGTTTCATACCTTCCACCTTTAGGGTAGGGGCACACGGCGCGATTTCGCCGCGATTCTGCGCTGGGCGAGTTGCGAGTCGCTGCGTTTTTTAAGCCGAAATAGCTTTGTTAACTTTGGCGCTGGCGTCAATGCAAATCGCGGCGAAATCGCTGCACTAATTCACACGCGGCGATTCTTTTTCTACTGTTGCCCGGAAACGCCCAGCGAGGCAACTTCGGGCGACAATAGAAAACGAATCGCCGCGTGTGAATTAGCGCAGCGATTTCGCAGCGATTTGCATTGACGCCAGCGCCAAAGTTAACATAGCTATTTCGGCTTAAAAAACGCAGCGACTCGCAACTCGCCCAGCGCAGAATCGCGGCGAAATCGCGCCGTGTGCCCCTACCCTTACGAGTACCCTGATAATCTTTATTGATCATTCAACAAGAGGCTATAACTTTGCTTATGATCACTTATCAGCGAAATAGGGATAATGTGTAGTTTATCTTGAACACCTGACCTAAAGGACATTATTTTGTGTATCCAGTTCTGTGTCTTCAAGTAGTGAAGCATACTGGCAGACAGATTGTCTTTTTCTGTAAAGGAAACCACCTTTTATCCATGTCACTGCTTCAATGTTCTTTTCCACAGGTGAGGTTTCCTTGGGAGTTGGGATGGATCAATTTCTTCTCTTATCCCCCATTTTTCTATAGTTTGTAGGAGCTGCTTCTTTTATGTTGCATCTTTGTAGAATAAGACTAAGAGACTGCATGCACATTAAAAGCTTTAGCAAATCCACTGTCAAATCTTTGTGGCTTGTGAGCCATGAAGCAACAATCGGACTGTAGCAATTGAACAGTACAGAGGTTTTTTTCTCCCTTTTTTTTGCTTGAACAAAGAAGCCAATGTCTGCAAAAGATCTTTCATGGAAGCAAGTAAAGTGGCTAGTCAGTCCCAAGCTTCAGTTTTATCCTTACTGAGTGATTGTGTATCTGACTTCAGGTAATCACGACTCCAGGTATTTCTGCTATTAAAGAACGTTCTTACATTGGCCAAGTTAAAAATGTGTTTGTTGCATGTAGTACAGGACTAGATAAAGTATGTAGACTTTTCCTTATGACATGAAATCAGCCATAAGCTGGTGCATATATATACATTTGCTGTATTTATGACTGATATGTGCTCTACTACATTGATGTCTGCTGTCAGAGAGCTGCGTTGGGTTTGGTACCCATGGTTTACCTACAAAATAGTCTGCTTGTGGGGGAAAAAAAAGACCTTGATTTCCCAACCATGGTCCATGAAAAACCCACCTGTGGAACTGTTGGGCTTCTGTTTCATTTTACTAGAACTTTAGATAAAAAACAAAATCAGAAATACGTTTAACATTTACATTAGAGTTACATGACTTCAAAGTTGGGTTTTGGGAAAAACTGTTGTAAGTCAAACAGTGGGCCTAGTTTGGATAAAAATGTGGGTTGGAGATCACAGAGTCTTCTCAAATAAACACACAAAGGTCTCCATCTTTTGTTTGTAAATACAACAGCTCTGTTTTTAGAATGTAATGAATGCTTTTCAGGTGGCTGGCTGGGGATAGTTTAAAGGGATACTGCCGTGGGAAAAAAAAATTTCTTTTCAAAACGCATCAGTTAATAGTGCTAGTCCAGCAGAATTCTGCACTGAAATCCGTTTTTCAAAAGAGCAAACAGATTTTTTTATATTTAATTTTGAAATCTGACATGGGGCTAGACATATTGTCAGTTTCCCAGCTGTGCCCAGTCATGTGAGTTGTGCTGTGATAAACTTCAGTTTACTGCTGGAAGCAGTGTAATTTAGAAATATAAACTACATCATAAAAATCATGACAGAATTCCTTTAATTAGGTCTTACTTTTGTTTATTCTGAAGTACTGGTGGGTCTTAATATCAGTGGAATAAATAATTCACCTATAACTGTAGCAGTTTACAAGGTTAGGCTGTGCTTGCAGGGGAAGAAGTGTAAGGAATTGTACGCGTTTCTTGGCATTCAAAGGGTTACATTCCACTATATTGTGCTTCCCAGTTGTTATGATTATAGCATAGCATAATCAGTGGCATGAAGTACCAGGGTAGTGATGCCTGTCAGATTAACTGGGAGCCCAGGACCTGTCTGGACCCGAAGCAAAACATGAGCTGTCCTCATTGAGTGCAAAGAAAACACAGAATGTTCCATAACATCTCCAGGCGCTACTCATTAATAGTGCGTGGGTGCGCCTTAGCATCTTATGTTATCAGTCTGGATGACACTGTATGCATGACATATGGAGGGAGCAAGGCCCAAAATAAAAGGCCCTGTTAAGTGGATCGTTTTCAGCAGCAGACTTTAATCTTTACATGCCGCTGAGGTGTAGGCAAAACCATACTAAACTTGTATTGACACGTCTCTGTTGCTTTCCTGCATGCTGCAAATGATCCTTCTCATTCATGCTATTTTGGGAAAGAGCAGCCAGCCTTTGGATTCCATTGGAGCCCTCGCTGAATTTGGAAGCCCCCCCTGTGAAATACGAGGTGTTGAGCGAATAGAGTACACTGGTTTCGCAAGGCAGTGTAATTCTACTGAGCTATATTATTTACTGAATGGAGACTTGAATCAGCATGTCTGTCAGTGACTATCGAGCTGGTCTTTAATTAGTCATGGCTCTACTATAAGGTGCTTAGGTTGTCTGTGGTAAGAGGTGCCTTCGAGTAATTGCTTCCGTGCTTATTGCCAGAAGATATAAACATCCTTTTCTCTGTGTCTGCCGCCAAATGTGTTGTCAATGTTTATAGCAAGAATGGCCAGCCTCTCCGTTGTTGTCGAACTACAGTTTTCTGGGATTGTCAGACGATGCTGGGAGTTGCAGTTTACGCAATAGCGGACTGGATAACTGTCGAATAGACATCTGTGCTTAAGCACATTCAGACAATGCTGTATTATTTCTATTCGTGCATAACATAACTTGTTTTTAGCGTTTTTAATAAAAGAAATCTAGAATTTGCAATGTAATTCTATGAGTATGAGGGGAGCTATTGCAGCTAAAATGATAAGCGGAATACAAGATTTGGCAGTGGTTAATGAAACCACAACCTGTTGAAAGAACAGCCAGAGAGGGCGTCTTACACACAATTACCACTTTAAAATGAACTAAACAAAATGATCTTGAAGTCTTTTTAATAAGTAATTATCAGCAATTATTTGCACCCTTTGTGGTTATGGCCGACACACAACGATGTTATTAAAATAATTGTTCATTATTAAATAAAAACTGTGTAAATAGGCTGTGCAAAATAAAAATATTTCTAATATAGTTAGCCAGAAATGTAATGTATAAAGGCTGGAGTGACTGGATGTGTAACATAACAGAACAGAACACTACTTCCTGCTTTGCATCTCTCTTGGTTTCCCCTGATTGGTTACCAGTCAGTAACCAATCAGTGACTTGAGGGGAGACCGCAAGGGTCATAACTGTTGCTGAATGCTAAGAATCAATTGCAAACTCACTGAACATTTATGTCCCATGTGGGCTCCCCTTAAAGTCCCTGATCAACTCAGAGAGCTGAAAAGCACAAAGTAGTGTTCTGTTCTGTTATGTTACACATCCAACTCCAGCCTTTATACATTATATTTTTTGGCTAGCTAACTATATGAGAAACATTTTTTCATTTTATTTTGCACAGCCTATCTATTTCCCCAATTTTCTTTTTTACACTTAACTGTTCCTTTAAAACTAATTAAATAAATGGTTTCTAAATATATTTCAGCTACAGCAACCCATCAGCAGTTAGCTGTTACCTGTTTAAAAGCATACATCTTTTTGCTAGCTGTGGGTTAATGCACCTGGGTAAACATAATCTTTTGTTTTATATGGTGTGTGAAGTGCCCTTGCCCAAGCTTTTGGCGTGGAATGTGGTCCCAGCTCCATGTTTTTGCTCCCTGTCCTGCAGTTTGTTCCCTGAAAGTGCAGCTTTTTGCCTTTCCAGAATGTGGGCTGAATTATGGGAAGCTTGTGGGCATTCCCTTAAACTCTGCTAGCTTGTGTGATCAATCAGAGCATGGTCTCTGATTTTTTTTTTGTCCAAAGTCAGACAATGGGGGCCTGAGATGTGCATGGTCGTTGCATATGGTGGCTCATTGTTTTTGGACCAAAAGGATTTGTTGACATATTTGCAAGTGAGAGGATAGTCCTTGATCCTTGAGAAGTTTTCTTGCATTCAACCATAACATAAAAGACCCAGACAAATTTGCAGCCTTCTATGTTTATATTCAGGAGATGGAACTTTTCTGGTAGCGTAGATGGACTGCAAGACAGCATCACAGTGGCTGATCTGTGTTATGGATACACCTGAATGAAATCAATTGTATTTTGAACCCTGGAATGAAACCTCTTGGTTTTGTGTGATCATAACTACAGAATACAACTGTGATATTGAGGGGCAGGGAAAGTGTTAGAGTGGGGTGCAGCCTGCAGTTTTACTAGCTATTTGCTGTAATGGTCTCTGTACAACTGAAGCAGAGGTTGTCTACTTCTACTTGTACAGTACTTGCTTGTGCTGTTGGCTGAATAACCTGAGCAAATACTCGTCATCCAACTATACATGTCTTGTTATTAAAAGTGTTGCAATACTTTGGGTGTCTGTATGTGTATACATGCTCTTCTGGGACTCTCCATTTCTGTGTGTGTATCTGAACCTTCTCAGTGAGGCTTATTTAATGACGGCATTAATCATTTGAGCCAAAGTCAAGTGTCATACTGTAAGCAAGTTTCCATTCATGGCGTTGGCAGGTGGAACAAAGGGGGTTTCTCTGTTGCTGGAGAAATATTTTTTTTTGTGCCATAGACCTGAAGCACCCAGCAAAAGAGAGCAGGACAAGGAAACTATATAGGACTCAATCATTCAACTATTTGATGTTTAGTTTGTCTTTACATTTATTGAACTCTGTCTCTTGCCTAGAACAAATGTAATTTTGGTGCTCGTACCACTTAGTACGAGCACCAAAGAGGGCTTAACACATTTCTGTTTGTTCTGTATGTATATTCATATGTATTCCATGGCGAACGCAGGCACCTGCAGAAATAGTCAGAAACTGGATTAAACTTGATGTATGTCTTCATACCAGTGAGTCTAATTGGTTGTGGATCAGTTCCCAGAGACTTTTCACCGAGTGTAACCATAGTTCAGCAAGGGCATAAAAGCCCACAGATTGACTCTTGCTCAACTGTGTTTACATATTTCTGACATTATTACTATTAGCAGTGCATAGTTTGCAGTCTTTGTCCATGAATCATACAGAGCGCTGAAACTTGAGCTGTTATCTGATTGCTGGATGTTGGTGAGTCTGACACTGTATATTTGGTGCATGACTGGATTGGGGATGGATGGCTAAATGCCAAAAACAAAATAAACCAATCTTTAGTACCCCGGTTGTGTCAGATCTACAGCATCCTTTGTCAGCTTCAACAGTTGGCTCTATATTTATACAGTAAATGGTGTGCTAATAGTCTTTGGCCTAAAGTTTCAACTGATTTTGAGCAGAAAGAACAAGTAGAAGAAACACAAAGGGCGGGTGTTAGGGTCATTTTAAAGGCAGTGTCTAGATTTTTCTGCAGATGGCATTGCGTCTTCAAAGAGTTCAGCGAAGGAAAGTTTAAGCAGATGTGTATGTATTTAAAGACCCTGGCATTTAAAATGAAATTTTCACTGTAAACAAAGCGGTTTATTCTATTTTACGTAGCCTTTAATGTATTTTGATCTCAAATCTGCTTGGAAGTTGTTACCTCAGATGCAGAACTTGCTGTGTCTTGTTCATAGTTACCGCTGCTGCTGTATGTAATTAGTCGGACAAACAACCTGTCTCCTTCAGTTCATTGCCTCCAGCTTTATTGCATACAGATAAGTAAGTATGGCATTTTGAATAGTCACAAAGACTATGTTCTTGAGGCTAATAGGGAAATAAGGCATGCACATAGGGAGCGGTGGCAAATGGGCAAGGATTGTGCAGGAATTGGCACTATGCTGTGTACACATGTTTTAAAGTAAAGAAAAGGTTTGTCCTCTATTAGGGCCATAGCCCACTGAGAGATTAGTTGACCACGATAAATTTGCACATAAATTTTCGCAGGTGACTAATCTACCCGAATCGCTTTCCCAGTGGTGATCATGTAAATCGCCAGTGGTTATTGATGTGTGAGCTTTCTCACCGGCGATTTACATGATCAATATTGGGAAAGTATTTCATGTACCCTGTTTCTGCCATACATTATTTTTGTATTAGGACAATTGATTGATGTTTTTGGAGTGTACTCCATACTGGAGTGTTATAATCCAAGTAATACTTGTTTGAACAGTTCCAGGCAGTGTTTTTTTCCTTCTGCAAAGTTTTCATCATTGTTTTTTGCTGTATAAAGAGGCTAAAGGAATAAAAGATGCGACATTTGCTTCAGCAGAAAGCCTTTACTGTTACAGCTGTTTAAAAACAAAATTCTGCTTGGTTTCTACGGGTTACTAGACTTCAGAAAACATTGCTTCTTTTATTCGATTAGCCTGTAAGGGTGCTGGCACACGTAGCGTTCCGGGGAGATTAGTCGCCCAGCGACGAATCTCCTCTTCTTTGGGCGACTCATCTCCTGAAATGCCTTCCCACTGGCTAGAATGTGAATCGCTGGCGGGAGGGCATTCGGATCGCTTAGGTTTTCCAAAGTTGTCCGAAGTTTCCTGGTTTCCTCGTCGCAGGGCGACTACTAATCTCCCCGGAACGCTCCATGTGCCACCACCCTAAAGTTTTCTGCTTTCTCCATGTATTGTGTGTTTGCTTTGCTGCCTTTTGCAGAATACAGTGTGAGATAAACAGTAATTTGCTGTCTCTGCCTGGCACTAAAATTTGTTGGAATTGACAGCAAATCCTATTGCAGCTGGTTTCCCCACCTGATGTAAGGAAGTGAATAAGGCTCCAGATTTGCACTGAGAAGCACAACAATTATTTGTTTATTCTGCGCTCCTGCCTAGCTGAATTAATTCTGAGCATAATAACTCTTGGCAGGACAAATAGCAGGCTTCAGTGAATCAATGAAATGTATTGCAAATAATGCTCAACTGTTCATGTATGCCAAGTTTAGAGGATTTATTTTCATAACATGGATTAAAAGCCCTTGCACTACACAAATTGGACAGCAACAAATTAACGCGATGATCCTTGCATAATAAATAAATGGTACTTTGTGCATGAAGCAGTAGTTCATTTGCTGGAACTGATCAGAAGATCCCATCCCTGTTGGGAACATGGATCCCCTATTGGCAACAGAGATAACTAGGGTTAGAGTTGATATTGGCAATGGTCTGAAAATCACAAAATACAAATTGTGCTCTGTTGACTAAAGCTGACTAATATAATATAAGAGTATAGTTTATTTTGTACACGTTTTATTAGTATCTGTTATGGTCTATGGGGATTTTTTTCTCACCAAACGTGGTGAAATGTGTTGCTCATCCCTATATTCCAACTAATAATATTGTTATTTTTGTATTGTGGAATATATGTACACTGTGCTATCATTAATATAAACCTGTACCGGATGCTCAAAGCTAATGGCACATGTAGCCCCCATTATATAAGATTAACCAACTGATGCTCTGGGTGGAACTAAAAAGCTCTGGTCCAGCGAAGCATTTTTCTCAGTTGACCAAATCAGTCATTGTAAAGACCGAGAAATGAAATTTGTTGAACTGCTGGAATGTTTTAAATGACTAACATTCATCTCTGCATTAAGTCATGCGCACCCTGTGCCAGTCTGTTATTCATTAGAATATAGTCCTATGCCTAATTTTAAGGTCAAAACTACTCATGCTTTTTCCAAACATTTAGTACTAAACATTTTCATGTAACAAATCTGTTCCCAATTAGTTTTGAGTTTCAGGTACTGTTTAATTATGAAATAAGCAAGAATGAAGTCATAGTTTATCTGACTCTCAATAAAACATATATGGGGATACTTTATTCTTTATAGTAAAATATAAGTATATTATAAGTCACAGAGGAGTTTCATGACCATATTATAAGGGACAAGGCCAAAGGCTGAGTGCTTTTATGCAGGTCATGGAATTCCAAGGTGACTTCTAATATCATTGTGGAGTATAACTACATGTGAGATTTTTATCAGATTTTGTGGGTCAGCTTTGATCTGATCTTGACATCCAATACCACACAACAGCATGCAAAGTCTGATCCCCCCTATAGCTAGAATGTAAAGTCGGATCAGATGGGGTAATTTGTTCATGCATCTACATCATGCACTCAATGTATTTCAATGGAAATAAAAATGTTGGTTATCCATCAGATTTTATCTTGGGGGATTAAGATGCACCATGCTGTGTTCCCACCCAACAGGCGTGTTGTGTGGGATGGCGAATGTTTTATGTCAAATATTTGTATCAGTCCCATTATATTTTGACCCATGGGACTACATCTGACTTGTTGAATGTGTTTTGTCAATCTGATAAAAGCGCTTATGGAGTTAAGCCCTTACGTTAAAACATTGCACACAAATTTTAGTGTGTAATGTGACAAAATGACATCAGTAAGCAATGATTATAACCCATGACATCACTGTTATTAGGATATAATTTGCAGGATAGTTGTGTCTTTTGTGTATGATACAGAGATATAAAGTGTTACTGGACAAGGGGACAATGTAATGTAACAACAACTCATTCAAAGTAGGACTTTATATAAATGTTAAGCTGTATCATTTGTCTAAGAAGGGTTTTGTGGGAGCAAAAAAAGTTTTAAACCAGAGGGGGTAGAGTTAGATATAACCTTGAACTGAAAATAGTGTTTGGAAGGTGAACAACCCCTTTAAGAGGTACTGTAATGTAACCAAAGATAAGAATTTAGGGCAGGGGCAACAACTAGAGCCTCAGCATTATGAGCTATACTGGAGTTAGTGTGTGATTATGTTTTGATCGATTTTATATGTACATGTATTTTCTCTCCTGCTGAACACATATCAAATAATGTTTTCTTTTGCTATACATATATGTACCTACAATTGAAGAGCAATTCGATTTTTGAAAGTAGACATACGAATTGTTTAGAAATAAAACACATAAAGGAAAACTTAAAGATCATCTGTTAAGATTTAATGCTTGAAAACAAGAACAGCAGGAAATGCTTTGTGCAGAGATTTTTTTTTTTTACTGAATTTTAATTAAGCAAATGCTTGCAGTGGAAAATTCCCAGACAAAATGAGCCCAGGTGACAAAGCCTAATGAGGTTAAAATGTGACCCTTGTTTGGAAGACTGGAATAACCATTGTAAAGGTACATTAATTTTTTTCTGCTATCTTTGTGTTATTTTTATAATCAGTTTAATCTGGCTCTGTTGTAATCTAATGTAATTTTTTTGGAGTTTTGTGCAAGGCTGAAATGGAAGCACGGACATTAACCCCATTTATAGGCAAGATGAAAATGAAGATATTGCCTCTTAATATTTCCATTATACAAATGCAAAAGGGGGAATAATTAATTCTATATAATAGAATAAATATTCTGTTATATGGAATTCTACTGGAAACATTAATGGCAGTGACTCACAAGGCAATTTTTTTTAGCAATTTTGGGCTTTTTTCCCATGATAAAAATGTCATGTCATTTGCCTGAATTTGTTAACCATTGCTCCCTAAGAAACAGAGGCAATTGTCACAATTCTCACTAGAAATAGAAGATTTGCATGCAATCACAGTACAGATATAGGATACAATATCCAGATACCCATTATCCAGAAACACCATCTCCCATAGAATCTATTTAAATTGATTCAGATTTTTAAAAATGATTTCCAATTTCTCTATATTAATAAAACAATGTCCAAACTAAGATCTGTTTTATCCTTATTGGAGGCAAAATAATCCTGTTGGGTTAATTAACACGTCAATGATTTTTGGCAAATTTAGGGTTTGGTGATCCAAATTATAGAAAGATCCCTTATTCAGAAACCCCTGGCCCTAAACATTCTGGATAACATGTACCAAACCTGTATAATTCTTATAGGGAACAAGAGTGCAAGGGCCTGTTTTTGGGTGATGACCCGTTGTTCACGGATCGCTGGTCTTCATCACACTTGATTTTTAAAAATATTTTCCTTATTTTTAAAAGCAAGCAACATGGATATTTATATAGGAAAAGCTGCAAGTGAAGACCGATAGTTTCTGAACTTTATATTGAATCTCGAAATGTGATATTCTTCAGGAGTCCATCAGCTCCAGCTTCATGAATATGTTTGCTTGGATAGAGCAGAAGCAGTGGTATGTATGCTTGGGCTTTTGATTAAGCTTACCAGTTTTGCCTACAGTTTAATGTTTTCTGACTTTTCCTACATGACATTCTTATTCCAAACATATTTATGATCTGTTTAGTCATGTGAATCAATGTGCTTGGGGTACCTCGGAAGGGCTAATAGCATCCTGATGATGTCACTGTGTATACTGATGACCTGACAGTTCACCATTATGGACTGTTCAATTTACTTCACCTGAAGGATATTTTTGTTGTCTCTATTTGTGCCAACATTTACAATTTTAATAATATTTAATCAGAAATGGCCTTGTAATAAAATAGCTTCTTACTTAAATGTTTTGATTAATCTCTTAAAGGGCATGTAAAGTCTAAAATAGAATAAGGCTAGAAATGCTGTATTTTGTATACTAAATATAAACATGAATTTACTGCACCACAAGCCTAATCAAACAAATAATTTATGCTTTCAAAGTTGGCTACAGGGGGTCACCATCTTGTAACTTTGTTAAACATCTTTGCAAGACTAAGACTGTGGCTTGAATTCTGCATGGCTGGGAAGTAAGGTGGGGGCTCCTCCTGCTGTTCATAAGTATGATTGTTTCCCTGCTCAGCAGTTAGGGACCATCTGACAATTCCTATCCACAGCAGTAAATGAAGGGAGAATTTCACTGCATACAGTCAGGTTTCTTATAAAAACGGTACACATTTTTTAATCAAAGTATATTGGAGATAGGTTTCTTTTTCATTAAAAAAACATGCCCTTTAATTACTTATTGGCACGCTTCCTTTAAAAACACTGAGGTTGCCAGAATTAGAATGTAAGGGTCCAACATTGGTAATGGTATTTGTTAACACAGTTGAAAGGCTTAATGGTTGTATTGTTTCTGGAACAACACTCTGGAAATGAAAGGAGTGTTGCGATGTTTTTACTGCAGGAATGTGTCCTTTGGTTGTAAATTTAGCTTTTGTGTCTTTTTATTAATCCAGTGTATTTTTAATTTTAATGTATTTTGTCTGTTTACATTTCCAAGCAAAATACAGAAACTGATTAAAAAAAGCCAACAAGACAGATGAGTGTAAATCGCCCCACTAATTCTTATTCTTATGTTAGGGAGATGGGGTCTTGCTTAGCATTCCAAAACATGTGCATGGGAAGCTGTTTGTGTTGTGTGTTTTTTGGGCATACAACTGACCTTTATGCTGTTATTTTCATTACATTACCTGTGTCAGCCTCAGGCCCATCTGTAATTGTGCCTACGTGCTGTCACAATATACACCGCAAATTACAGGAACCCTAAAAACAGACTATTTCATACAAGTTTTTGTCCTGTTGATACAACTAAGGAATGTTTGTTGCTCTAGTCAAATAGTATTTTCTTTGTCTAACAATTGTTCCATTTGTTGCATACTTTTAATGGGGAGAGACTACAAGACATCTTGCCAACAAGCCAGTTATAATGTCAGATTAACATATGCTGGTGAAAACAGGCCTCCATGATAAACTGCACAGCTAGAGAACTGCTTTGCAATTTTTAGAATCAAACACAAAGTTATAAAGTGATGCATGAAATTTATGGAAACACTGCACAAATCTGACCTTAAGGGCTAGTCCACACGGGGAGATAGCGACGCGTTTGCGGTCGCGGCGACAAAGCGCCACGACCGGCGCAGGCGACAGTTTTGTATGGGCGCCTATGTAAAAACGCCTGTGCTAACCACACGAGGCGATGCGCTTTTCAACAGTCGCCTGAAAATGCCTCGCCAGGCTTTTTCAGGCGACTGTTGAAAAGCGCATCGCCTCGTGTGGTTAGCACAGGCGTTTTTACATAGGCGCCCATACAAAACTGTCGCCTGCGCGGGTTGCGGCGACTGTCGCAGCGCTTTGTCGCCGCGACCGCAAACGCGTCGCTATCTCCCCGTGTGGAATAGCCCTAATGGACATTACTAGCACTTGTATAGCATGTTACTAGCTGAGATAAGCAACCATATCATAGAGGGGTGATGAGACCTAATACCAACATGTAGATAAGCTTACTTCAGTCTTATCATATCTCCTCTGTATGAGATATGGATTTGTTTTCATCATAGTGAGACTGTGGAACATCTATGTATTTAGTTAATCACATCAAGAGCTATCTATAGTGTTTGGAGGGATCTTATTGGCTATAAAGTCAAAAAAAGATGGTTGGTGAATTATTTGGGGCATTTTTTTCAGTTTGTAAAGAAAATTCTCTGCAGCATTCTCCAAAACATGCATTGTTACAGTTTGTTTCAAGATTACAATTGATTTTCTTGGATTCGTCAGCATGCCTTGTTACTCCAGGGCGTAATTGAATTGATATGGGGTGTTTGTCCTGCTTCTCCTGGTCTTTATATAGACTGATTCAATATGAGTTAATGAAGGTTTGATTTTTCATCTCAAGGGGGACACAGGGAACTAGTGGGGTTAAGCTCCACGCTCTAGGAGGCAGGACACTTAGTTTAATGAATGGGCGTGCCAGGTAGTCTGGTTTAACCCCACACCCAACCAATCACATCAGTTTGTACCAAAGAGACTGCTGAAATAGCTATACACATTTTAAAACATAGAACTGCAGAGCTGGTAAACCTGGAACTTTTTCCCATGCACACCATTTCATGATATTCTCTGTACTGCCTCAGAGATCACCTCACCAGAAATACTACTACTCTAACTGTAACAGGAAGGGGCTGATTCACTATGGGTCGAATATCGAGGGTTAATTAACCCTCGATATTCGACTAGGAGTTAAAATCCTTCGACTTCGAATATCGGGATTTAGCGCAGATAGATAGGAATACCCTTCAATCAAAAAAAGTTAGGCAAGCTTATGGGGACCTTCCCCATAGGCTAACATTGATTTTGGTAGCTTTTAGATGGCGAACTAGGGGGTCGAAGTTTTTTTTAAAGAGACAGTACTTCGTCTATGGAATGGTCGAATAGTCAAACGATTTTTACTTCGAATCCTTCGATAGTCGTAGTCGATGGTCGAAGTAGCCCAAAAAAACTTAGAAATTCGAACTTTTTTAACTTCGAATCCTTCACTCGAAGTTAGTGAATCGGCCACGAAGTGTAAAGTAAAAGACAGAACTCACTCTGTTGATTGGCTCATTTGACCTAACCTGTATGGTTTGTTTGTTTGCACCGTGAATCCTTGGATCCCAGGGGGCGGCCCTTATTTTTAAAATGGCAATTTTATATTTATGATTACCCAATGGCACATACTACTAAAAAGTATGTTATTATGAAAATGTTTTATTTACATAGTTTTCCTTTAAATATACAGAGCAAGAATGTATTCTACAGCTAGTGACAGAAATATATTTAATTTTACTATAAGCCCTTGTTTATTGCAAGTTAATTTTTGATTATAAAATATAATAATATAATATTATATTATAATATAATAATATTTTGATATAAAATCGGATGCTTGCTCTAGTCAGATTCCGTAATTGTATTGGAGGTTGTTAGTGATATCTACCTACTGGGAGATGCTTATAGTATCTTAATGGAAATGGGTCACCTAAGAAATAGTATCTAGGCCTTATTTCAGCAAAGCAAAGAGTTAAACAGTTAGCAACTGTGAAATAAGTGTGGGGGGGTGAGGCAGAAAACGAATTAAGCACCACATATTTAACCACATTAAGGTAAACACCCATTGTAGTGTGAATGACTCATTGGGAGGTGTTTAGGGAATTAGCTCAGCTCTTTTTATTGCACAGAACCTTGCATGTTGCAACCTTTTCCTTGTGCATTATTATCTGCCTCTTCTGGAATTTCTGATTTGTTATCAGAGTAGCAGTGATAGTCTGTATTTTTACATACTCCCTACCATTATAAATTCAAACTGTAAGTTTCAGAGCAACGGGAGATGTACAATCGGTTGATTTATTGACATAGGCAACAGCATCTGTGCAGTAGCCCATACAAAGCGATCCAACCAATCAGCCGTTCATTTTAATCAATGTACGCTTTAATTGATTAAATATGTCTAAAGCAAATTAGCTGCTACATCTATTGATTTCAAAGTGCAAATCCCATTTTAAAGTATATAAAAAAATGAAGAGTTGTTCTATTAAAGTACCGTTTCCCAACCAATACCCCACCTGTGCTTCTGTGATAATTTGCTATAAAACCTTTTCTGTTTGGTGACACTGAAGAATACAGGTTAGCGGTTTGACTGTTAAAGAAATTGTTCAGTGTAAAAATAAAAAACTGGGCAAATAGATAATGCAAAATAAAAAATTTATCTAATATAGTTAATAAGCCAAAAATGTAATGTATAAAGTCTGGAGTGACTGGATGTCTAACATAATAGCCAGAACACTACTTCCTGCTTTGCATCTTCCTTGGTTTCCACTGATTTGTTACCAGTCGAAACCAATCAGTGACTTGAAGGAGGGAGCACATGTAGGGTTGCCACCTGGACATTATTTTACCGGCCTGGCAAGTAAAAATTATGGTTGATCCCAATGTTATGGGAAAAAAGATAAATATATAGGAAGGCCGGTATTTTTTTCCAGAAAAGGTGGCAACCCTAGTTATGACCCATGTGCTGCACATGGGTCAACTGTTGCTTTTGAATCTGAGCTGAATGCTGAGGATTAATTGCAAACTCACTGAACAGTTATGTCCCATGTGGGCCCCTTTGAAGTCACTGACTAACTCGGAGGTAGAGAGCTGAAAATCAGGAATTAGTTAGACATCCAGTCACTAATGGCTAATTAACCATATTAGAAACATTTTTTTTATTTTGCACAGCCTATCTATTTTTCCAGTTTTTATTTTTCCACTGAACTGTTCCTTTAAATACTACTGGTCAGGAACATTGGATCAATTTTGGATTGCCAAACTCGTGTTGTAGGATTTCATCATTGCGTTAATGGTCAACTTTAAACTCTGTTGCAATTACACTATTCATGAAGTAGTTGGACCTGAGCTCCCAAAATCTCGAGTGTTCTCCGTATTGTGCTGCAGTGCGGGCTCTGTCCTGCCGAGCATGAGGACACAGAGCAAGTGACATTTAATTGATTCAAGCTGGCGGAGGCAGACAGCTCAGAGGAGGAATTTCAAGCTTAGTTACACAAATTATAGGAAAAGAAGATTTATATGGCAAGCAGAATAGCAAGGAATGTCACCTGTGGAACTTCAGCTGTTAATAAATTACTGGATAAATAAGCGCTATCTGCTAATGAGAGAATGTGTTTACTCAACACACATAGTGACAGGTAGGTGGAAACTCCTTTTTTTTTCAGAACAGTTCATAGAGTTTTCTTCCAGACAGGATTCTTTCCGCTTGTTTTTGTGATGGAAAATCAAGGTGGAAAACCAAGTGTATCCAATCTAAACAACGTAGTGTGTAACATTCTGCACATCTGTGTGGCTCTACCTGGTTTCCATCCACTGCATTTTACAGCTCAAAATAATCCTGTTGTTTTTTAAAGCCCCCAAAATTTACAGGAGTGTTGTGCTGGCACAGGTCATTCACATCAAGCTCAGACCTATTAGTGTTGCTGCTCAGTTGTCCTAGTTATTTGTAAACACAGACATGACTGGATGTGTAGTATATATGCATGAAAGACTGGTTTAGCAATGTAACAGTACTGATATGCCTGGAGGGATGTCCTGGAAAGCTGTTATTTAAAGATCTTTTTTCAAGAATCTGAAGGCTTAAAAATTGCTAAGAAAAAAATACTTTTTTCTCTGCAAATTGTATGGGGTGAAAGGGATGCTGTCATTCTTAAGGTGGTCTTAGAGCGTTTTTCGTCGGATTGATGCCCGCCGACGCAGAAAGCAGCGTCTTCATCCGACAGTTGGACGGTGTAGTTGTTAACTCCGACTTTTCATTCAGTCCAATTAAACCTTCACACGTGTGACTCCATTCGACTTGTCCCGTGTGTTTTGACGGCGGGCGTCGATCCGACGAAAAATTATTGTGGAATCCAACCATAACAATGGCGTTGTTGGGGTGCCTTCATAGGCAAAATTTTCAGTCCGAGTGGCAAACCAACCTATATTTAAGTCCTTTGACGAAATCGCCCCGCTTGTCTCCCACCATACACGCACCGAATATCGTACTAATTTTTTTTCCCCGTGCAATATTAACCAATTATATCAACTTCACGACTGATTTTCTATTAACTTTTTAAATTTTATTATTTTGACTCTTACAGCTTTCAAATGAGAATCACGGTGCTAGGGGAAAGAATGGCTAAGAGGTTGGAGGAGTGTTTAAACTAGGCAAGGGGGGGTGGGTGAGAGAAAGGATTATGGGGTAGCTAGTGTAGACGGGGCAGTGGGGTTAGTAAGGGGTCATGGGGGAGGAGTGAGGGGGGCATACAGTTTACCAGCTAAGGAGGTCCCTCTGTTACAAGGAAAACAGAATAATACTAACTTAACGTATAATTCTTTACCAAGTAATGCACATTTCAAAAGTAAAAGTAATAACCTCCGCTGTATGCTGGCAAATGCACGGAGTTTGTCAGGTAAAATGGGAGACCTAGAATTAATTGCATGCTCTAAAAATTATGATATAATTGGTATCACTGAGACCTGGTGGGATGAAACATGTGACTGGATTGTGAATTTAAATGGTTACACCCTTTTTAGGAGGGATAGAGGGATTAAAAAGGGTGGAGGAGTGTGTTTGTATGTAAAGCCTGAATTAAAGCCATGCGCTAAAGAAATAAAAATAGCTGGCACTGGTGAGGGTGTAGAATCACTCTGGGTAGAGATTTCGACTGGGCAAAAGGTATCAAAAAGAATTATCATTGGTGTATGCTATAAACCACCTCGTATAAGTGTCGAGTATGAAGCCGAGCTACTCTTGCAGATACAAGCGGCTTCACAGCTGGGTCAAGTTGTTGCTATGGGTGACTTCAATTATCCAGACATTGACTGGGGTAATGGGGTTGCTAAGACAGAAAAAGCTAGTAGGTTTGTAAATATGCTGAATGACAACTTTTTATTCCAGCTCGTTCAAGAACCTACTAGGAATAACTCTCTTTTGGACCTTGTAATAACTAACAATACTGAACTCATCTCTAACATTTGTGTGGGTGAGCATTTAGGGAATAGTGATCATAACATGGTCTCCTTTGAGATTCTGTTGCAGAAGCAATTCTATAAGGGAGTAACTAAAACACTAAATTTCAGACGTGCAAACTTTGACAGTATAAGGGCATCTCTGCAACATATTAAGTGGGAAATGCTTTTCACAGGGTTAAACACAGAACAAAAATGGGAAGTCTTTAAAATGCTGCTTAATAAATATACTTGTCAGTATATTCCACTTGTAAGCAAGGAACGTCGTTGCAAAGCAAAACCTTTTTGGTTCAATAGAAGCGTTGGTGTTGAGGTGGGTAAGAAAAGACGTGCTTTTAAGGCTTTCAAGTTAGCTGGTACAGCCGAAACATTTATAAGGTACAAGGAGGCCAATAAATCATGCAAAGAAGCTATAAGGCAAGCTAAAATTGCTATAGAAAAGGATATTGCAGCAAGCAGTAAAAAAAATCCAAAATTATTTTTTAAATATGTCAATAGTAAAAAAATGAAGCAGGAAGGGGTGGGACCCTTACTATCAGAGGGGGGTCAGCTGGTTGATGAAAACAAAATAAAAGCGCAGATTCTGAACTCGTATTTTTCATCTGTGTACACAAATGAAGAACCAGTAAGTGAAGGTTTCCTTCTTAACACTCCCAATTCTAGTAATACAACTAATGATGCATGGTTCACACATGTAGAAATTCAAAAGAGACTTGAACATGTTAAGATTAACAAAGGTCCAGGGCCAGATGGTATTCATCCCAGGGTAATTAGCGAGCTTAGCTCTGTGATTGCCAAACCTCTTTACTTAATTTTTCAGGATTCATTGAGATCTGGCATTGTGCCGAGAGACTGGCGAATTGCTAATGTGGTGCCTCTATTCAAAAAAGGATCCCGTTCTCAGCCTCAAAACTATAGGCCAGTTAGTCTGACGTCAGTATTAGGAAAGCTTTTCGAAGGGTTAATAAAGGATAAGATACTGGACTTCATAGCAAATCATAATACTATGAGTTTGTGCCAGCATGGTTTTATGCGTAATAGATCTTGCCAGACTAACTTAATTTCTTTTTACGAGAATGTAAGTAGAGACCTCGATTCTGGGATGGCAGTGGATGTGATTTACTTAGACTTTGCTAAAGCATTTGATACAGTGCCACACAAAAGGTTACTGGTTAAATTAAGGAATGTTGGCCTGGAACATAGTATTTGTACCTGGATAGAGAACTGGCTAAAAGATAGACTACAAAGAGTGGTGGTAAATGGAACATTTTCTAATTGGACCAGTGTTGTTAGTGGAGTACCGCAGGGCTCTGTACTAGGTCCCTTGCTTTTCAACTTGTTTATTAATGACCTGGAGGTGGGCATTGAAAGTACTGTTTCTATTTTTGCAGATGATACTAAATTGTGCAGATCTATAGGTTCCATGCAGGATGCTGCCACTTTGCAAAGTGATCTGTCTAAACTGGAAAACTGGGCAGCAAACTGGAAAATGAGGTTCAACGTTGATAAATGCAAGGTTATGCACTTTGGCAAAAATAATATAAATGCAAGTTATACACTAAATGGCAGTGTGTTGGGAGTTTCCTTAAATGAAAAGGATCTAGGGGTCTTTGTAGATAACACGTTGTCTAATTCTGGGCAGTGTCATTCTGTGGCTACTAAAGCAAATAAAGTTCTGTCTTGCATAAAAAAGGGCATTAACTCAAGGGATGAAAACATAATTATGCCTCTTTATAGGTCCTTGGTGAGGCCTCATCTGGAGTATGCAGTTCAGTTTTGGACTCCAGTCCTTAAGAGGGATATAAATGAGCTGGAGAGAGTGCAGAGACGTGCAACTAAATTGGTTAGAGGGACGGAAGACTTAAATTATGAGGGTAGACTGTCAAGGTTGGGGTTGTTTTCTCTGGAAAAAAGGCGCTTGCGAGGGGACATGATTACACTTTACAAGTACATTAGAGGACATTATAGACAAATGGCAGGGGACCTTTTTACCCATAAAGTGGATCACCGTACCAGAGGCCACCCCTTTAGACTAGAAGAAAAGAACTTTCATTTGAAGTAACGTAGAGGGTTCTTCACAGTCAGGACAGTGAGGTTGTGGAATGCACTGCCGGGTGATGTTGTGATGGCTGATTCAGTTAATGCCTTTAAGAATGGCTTGGATGATTTTTTGGACAGACATAATATCCAAGGCTATTGTGATACTAAACTCTATAGTTAGTATAGGTATGGGTATAAAGAATTTTAATTAAAAGTAGGGAGGGGTGTGTGTATGGATGATGGGTTTTCATTTGGAGGGGTTGAACTTGATGGACTTTGTCTTTTTTCAACCCAATTTAACTATGTAACTATTTAACTATGTAACTGACCCCAGCAGCCAAAAAACTTTTGTTCTGTGAGACTTATTACTTACTTTTCTATTTAGACCCTATCCCATTCATATTCCAGTCTCTGGTTTGTAGCATATTATGGAACATAGCAACGAGTAGTGACTGGCGAATTTGGGGCGTCTCGCTTTGCCGAAAAATTTGCCAATTTCCAGCAAAATTCATGAAACTGCTGGTGAATTTTCGCAACGGTCTTGCAAATTTATTTGCTGCTGGCGAATCACAGGAATTCACCACTAATTTGAGCCTGGCGAATAAATTCACCCATCACTAGCAACAAGATAGGTGCTGAAATTCCAAACTGGAGAGCTGGTTTATTTATGGCATAACCATCCCAATCAATGTGACAAATTCTAGTGGCAATTAAATTCTACCTGTAAAAAAGTAACAATGGATGCTGCTCTTATTTACACTTATATGAAGTGGGAAAATGTAATGGCAAAAATAAATACTTTATTATTTAACATGACAATCCCTGGCGATCAGATGGTGACAAAAACCTGTCCAAGGCTTAATAGCAGTACCAAACAAAACACTGCTGATGATCTATTCTAGGCCATTATAAGCAGTTTCTTTGAGACACGTTAAAAACGAATGAACACAAATGGAAACCTGAAGGCTACTTCTAATGATTCGTTAGTGATGCAAGTGAATAATACGAAGACAAGTGAGCTATGGCAATATGTGCCATGTTTATTTATTTGGTTGGATCTTACTAAAAGAATGAACGAAACACATCTGCTTGTGATTATGGAAAGGGAAACGGGAATGGACCCCAGGAGACATACATTACTATGGAACTAATGTGCTATTCACTGGCCTTTCAACACCTTTCTACCCACTGAAGCTAGACCTTCCTTCTCTTTCCCACACCTACTTCAGCTGATGTCACTGACACCTCCACCTCACCAGTGGATTACTTTTTAATGACAGCTATCTGACTAATACGGTGACCCTGTAGGCTGCAGTGCGTTTTAATAATATAATTTATGTCAGCGGAGCTGCCTCTTCTACCCTGAAGGCCTGGGAAAGGACTAGCATCCTTCAGGCATTCCTGGATTTGTTTAAAATTAAAAATGTGCAGATTGCAGGGACTTTGGATATTGTGTGTTTTTTGTGTACCCAAAAAATTGCTTAGGAAACAATCCCGATCACAGATCATTAGCATATATATTTTATACAATATTACTAATTCCAATGGTTTAGCCCTTCATTCACTTTTATGTTAATGTTTATTATGTTACAGAATGTTCTATTTCTAGGAACTTTGCAATTGGTCATCATCATTTATATTTTAAAGTTTTATGTTGTTGACTTTCCTCTTCTACATCTTTCAAGCTTTCAAATAGGGGTCACCAACTTTGGCAGCCAATAAACTATTGCTCAGCAAGTTTACAATTTTATTATTTTTGATACTTTTATTATTTGTTTTCAGTCCCTCTCCTATTCAATTTCCAGCCTGTCTGGTTGCTAAAGTAAATAAGACCCTAGCAACTAGATGCTGAAATGCCAAACTGGAGAGCTGGAGATCAAAACGTTAAATCATTGAAAACCCATAAAAAATTAAACCCAGTTGCAAATTTTCTCAGGATATGAATGTAAAAGTTAATTTAATGATAAACTACCCTTTTAATTTGGACCACTCTATGGAAACTTACCCATAAAGATAAATAATTTGTTACACATGTTTGTTAAATTATTGTTAGACCCCAGTTGTTATAAATTATAGTAAAATGATTTGCTGATTCCACATAAATGAAATGAATGATAAAGATTATAACAAAACTTGAGTTTGTAGTTTAGCATTAGAAATACTCCAAAACTGTTTTTGTAGTAACGTAAACTGGTCACAAGTGGTCACTCCCAAATTGGCTCATAAAGATGAGTACAAAATAGGCAATATCAAGAGAACCCTGTTATTTTATGACTTCCACCTCTAGCTATCTGTGACCTACATAAAGGCAGCCTCTACATCCTTTTATTGTTACTTCAGGCAAATGACTGTAAGAGGCTTGCACTTTATGATGAGGGTGTATGTATGCCTTAAGGGAGTAAATTGACAGTAAAGATGGTCCCTTTAAAGGAAAACTATACCCCCCAAACAATCTAGGTCTCTAAAAATATATTGCATAAAACAGCTCATTTGTAGAACCCTGCTTTGTTTAAATAAACCATTTTCATAATAATATACTTTTTTAGTAGTATGTGCCATTGGGTAATCATAAATAGAAAACTGCCATTTTAAAAAATAATTGCCGCCCCCTGGGATCCTATGATTCATGGTGCACACAAACAAACCATACAGGTTAGGTCACATGAGCCAATTGAAGGACAAAGTTCTGTCTTTTGCTTCCACACTTCTTCCTGTTACAGTTAGAGTTGTAGTATTTCTGATCAGGTGATCTCTGATGCAGAACACGGACCATCACAAAATGGTGGTTCAAGGCAAGAGATGTAAAAGGGCAATATTTACTTAAATATACCAGTTTGTTAAGATTCTTTAATATGCCACTTAATGTGATATAAACTATCTGTTGTTTAAGTGTTCATTTTGGGGGTATAGTTTTCCTTTAAGAGGGCACTGTCACTCTAGGGATAAATAAGATTCTTTAGGGAAACAGAGTAGGCGAAAGGTTAAAGATTAATTACACTCCGGACAGTAAGTGTTATTGTCTCAGGCTGTTTGTGTTTGCCACAACAGGCTTTGCGGGAAGCAAGGGAAAGCAAGGACAAATGTTATGTGTTAGATTTTCTCCCCATGGCAGCACCACTTTGCATATTTTTTGGCCAAATCCATCCATTTTTTACTTCCTTATTTTGTGACAAAAAGTCACGCGATTTCCCTCTCCTTCCTGTTTCCCGAACCTTTGCCAGTCCTCCAAGTTTGAGCGCTTTACTTTTCCACCTAGAAGGATGGAGATTTGAAAAGGATTTCCATTCCGCTTTGATCAGCTAAATTCTACAGCTGCCTGTCTCCTCTGCAACCTATGCAAATCCATCACACTGCCCTGTCAACTCCTTAGCAAGTCAGGTGGCTAGTGACTCATTGCTGTGAATGGCTGATGTAATGCACATGGGTTTCATGCCATGAGAAGTCTGGCCACCTTGTCGTAACCTACATACATTAAAATCACATTATTTTCCTAGAAAAGTCCTAGAAAACAAATAAGCATGGGCTATTTTGCACAGCGGGATGTATCCATGTTATTTATTTATAGAAGTGGGAGAAGCCATGATTGCTCAAACCGGTAACCTTAAGGGTCAGGGTACACAGGTAGATTCAGGGAGATTAGTCGCCTGGCGACAAACCTCCTCTTCTTCAGGGCTACTAATCTCCCTGAACTGTCTTCCCACCGGCTAAAATGTAAATTGCGGGCGGGATGGCACTCTGTGTGATTCGTTTTCCGAAGTCGTCCAAGTTCCCTCGTGAGGCAAGGCATGGGAGGCAATTCGGGGAGATTAGTCTCCCCGAAGAAGAGGAGATTTGTCATCGGGCGACTAGTCTGCACCTGTTGTGTAGGGTTGCATATTTTTTCACTTGCACTTTTTGTTTGTTGTCCGGTACATCTATGTTGTGTGTAGCACCATGGTCCTAGAGGAACGTTGTTTCGTTTCACTGTGTATTGTACAAATGTATATGGAGGAAATGACAATAAACTCACTCTTGACTTGACTCTTGACTCAATGGTCCATGTTATCATGAAAAATGGCAAAATGCTTGTTCTCCTCCTCATTACTTTCTGTATTACTCCAATTCAGCCATCATCATCATTGTGTTCTGCAATAATGAAACATACAATGGTTACGGAATAAAAGTAACCTTCCTTCGCCTGTCACTCAGTTTTGCTCTTATACTCTAAGGGGCAAATTTACTAAAGGGCGATGTGGCCAACGTGACGTCATTTTGTTACTTCGCCGATTTACTATGGGCGTTGGTGTAAATTCGCTAGTGAATTAGGCATTGCTTGACGAATTAATGCTAGTGCAACTTCACTACCTTTTATCTCCCTGAGCGCGACTTCGGATTTTAGTGAATTAGTGGCGCCCTGGCGAATTACGGCGAAGGTGTCCCTAGGGCATTTTCTGCACTTAGTGAATTTGCCCCTTAGAGAAAGGCAGCCACTCTAGAGAAGCATGGAAAATTGAGACTGGTCAAGCTTAAGTTGTTTTGGCTGTTTTTTAGTAGGTAGCAATACAGCAGCCCTATGTATTTATACAAATACAGGAAAGCTACTTTCATGCACCTTTTGCTGCTTTTAATTTCCTTATTGCCATTTCTTGGCACAACTTCTGTAAAAAGCACTTCCATCATGTGTAGTACCTGCCCCATTTTAATTGCATAGAAACGGCACATTGTTACTATTAAGTTGATCTTTTTTAAAAAGATTTCATTTATTTTTCTTACACTGGAATCATAGAAATCTGATTTCTAGAATGATACCATCTGGTGACAATAAAAGGAGACCAATGTATTGAAGCACAATGCACCTCATGTAAAAATTGATACAGTTAGGTTGAAAATATTTTGACAGAGACAATTTTTTTTTTTACCACAGTGAATTTTAAATGAAACAACTCAGATGCAGTTGAACTGCAGACTTACAGCTTTAATTCAGTGGGTTGAACAAAAAGATTGCATAAAAATGTGAGGCACTAAAGCCTTTTTTTAACACAATCACTTCATTTCAGGGGCTCAAAAGCAATTGGACAAATTAAAAAACTGAAAATAAAATGTTTATTTTGTAATACTTGGTTGAAACCCCTTTGCTGGCAATGACAGCCTGAAGTCTTGAACTCATGGACATCACCAGATTCTGGGTTTCCTCCTTTTCAATGCTCTGCCAGGCCTTTACTGCAGCGTCTTTCAGTTGCTGTTTGTTTGTGGGCCTTTGTGTCAGGTGACTGACTTGGCCAGTCAAGAATATTCCACTTCTTTGTTTAATAATGTTTACAGATCTGTTATCTGGAAAACCCCACGCCCCGAGCATTCTGGATAACAGGTCCCATACCTGTATAATATTTCCCCAGTGCTGTACAGTAGAGGGTGTGGAATAAAAAAATCCAGTATTCGGTTCGGTATTTGGCCAGGATTCAGGCTTTTTCAGACAAATCCTTCTGCCTGGCCGAACCGAATCTGAATCTTAATTTGCATATGCATCATAGTGGGTTGAATTTCCAGCCTAGATGGCACATAACAATAAATCCCTAGAGGCAGCTCCCTTCTTTGGTTCCTTTATTACTGCTAATATAGAATGTTTATTTTGTTAGGTACACACAACATACACTATATTGTGGTTGGGAGAGCAGATGTATTGTGCCTTATGTTATGTCTTTTGCAGCCAGCCACTTCTGCTGTGCATTAAAGTCCCCCCCCCATCTTTTCAGTGTGACCTTTTTTGAACCAGAAAACCCGCATCAGTTAAAGTCCCGGTGGCAAGGAGGCTTGACATTTCCATTAAAAGGGCTCACCAAACATACTGAAACATAAAGCATTGAGCACTAGTGATTATTACAGATAATCACCTTTGAACTATTAGCAGAAACTGTAACCACACTGTTTTCCGCTCTGGAGACCCCAAAGTATCAGCATTTCAGTAGGTTCTATCCTCTAAGTTATATTGGCTGTTATCCAAGGATACCTTTGACCAGAGTAAATTTTATGGTGGTTTCACGTTTTACCACTTCTGCTTTCTGTTGAATCGGTCAACTGGATTCTACTTTCTGCCTACTGGCTCTTAAAATAGTTTCGCTGTTTAGAAAGTGAGAGGGCCCCAGAGCAAGGAAGAGCATGGAACGTCTCTGTTCTGGAATACCTTCAGGTTTCAATTATGTAAAAAGGAAAGTTCATCACTTGTTATGCAGGGTACACACAATAACATGGAATCACTTCAGCAAACTAGAATATTCATTGTGCCAATGAGATATTTTTCCATAAATTAAAAGTCAAAGTGACATTTGAGATAAATTTCTGACGTTGTCAAGGTTTAATCATTTGTGGAACGTGCCTTTGTCGTCTGTTGCAGCATCTGTTCTTGAAAGCTCTGCTTTGAGAATCCCTGTCAAGGTATATGTAGCTTGTTCTACACAGCACCCTACTATTGCATAGACTGTATGTAAAATTGTATGGTACAGATAAGTAGCCCCCTCGCATCCCGAGCTGCTGAGAATTATAAATAAAGGATTCCCAAAGCAACCTCTATGTTCATGCTGGAGTTGCAAAACCTAAAGTGTGCTTCGTCTTGTAGAATGCCTACCATGGCATGGTATCTCAAATTCTATAGGGAATCATAGGTCCTGTTGCAGCTTGCTTCTTTTATGGAGCCAGATACATGGTTTAGTTTAAAATAGGTCTGATCCAGTTTGTTCCACTGAACCCTCAAACATGCACTTAGGGGTCGTGAACTACTTCCAAGACTCAGTATCTGAATAAATGCTGATTGTATATCAGTCATGGAGCCAGTTAGTCAATACAGGCCAAGTCAGCAGCCAATACTTTCCTACAGTTGGGAGATTTAGCACCTATGCTGGTAAATAAGCTATCATATAGAGGCCCATTTATCAATGGTCAAATTTCGAATTCAAACTCAGTTGAATTAAATCGACCCAATTCAGGTATTTTCTCTGAAAAAAACTCGAATGTCAGGAAGGCTGTAAACTAGGAATGCACCACATCCAGGATTCGGTTTGGGATTCTTCCTTTTTCAGCAGGATTCAGATTCAGAGCGAATCCTTCTGGCCGGCCAAACTGAATCCTAATTTTCATATGCATATTAGGGGCGGGGAGGGAAATTGCGTGACTTTTTGTCACAAAACAAGGAAGTAAAAAGGTTTCCCCCTTCCCACCCCTAATTTGCATATGCAAATTTGGGTTCGGTATTCGACCGAATCTTTCGCAAAGGATTCGAGGGTTCAGCCGAATTCAAAATAGTGGATTCAGTGCATCACTACTGTAAACAACTTCAAAATGATTCCTGGACGTCACCCATTGACTTAAATAGCAATTCATCAGGTTTTAGGTGGCGAATAGTCTATAAATCTCGAAAATCTAATTTGAATTTTTTTGAAAGCTCAAGTCGAATTTGAATAACTCTGTAGTTGAATTTGACAGCTTTAACCGTAACAAAATTCGAAAATTCTAATTTTGAATTCGAATTTTCAATTCGACCCTTGATAAATCTGCCCCTTAAACTCTAGGCACCCCTGGTGTATATCATATTAAAAAGTCAATCATTACACAAGCTGCTCTTTATAATTGCTTTGAATGCTCTAGTCTGTGTCAAAGAATGGGTCACTAAAACAGCAGAACAGAGTAATTCAGTGTTGTACTTACCTGTACATACAGTAGATATGTTGGGAAGAGTATCTTAAAAAAAAGCAACTATATATTCAATGGCTTTGATGCACTTTGTGTCTTTTCTTCTTTGCCCCACTTTGCATTTGCCTCAGGAATATTTGCTAGGTCATACATTTTTGAACCTGGGATATAATTCCCCCTGGTGAAGGCAATGCTCATTGAAATGCGCATTTTAATAAATATGCCCAAAACCGTGACCCCTTGTATTTTTTTTTTTTAATCATCTGTTCCTTTCTTTAAAGAAAGCCAATAACATGCATCAGTTTCACTCCTTGTGGATTTTTTAAAAATATACTTAAATATTTATTTGAATTTGTATTCCATATTTTTATATCACTGTTTAGAGAAAACCCTGGAAGCCCTTTTTAGCGTTAGCAAATATAGAATGTAAAGGGGGAGGATAAAATGGAAGTATTGGATATATCAAATGGTAAATATCAATGTATAGCAATGTGTATTTCGGACATGAACTGGGCAGTTCTAAGAATTTTATGCAATACTTTATCCCATGTTTAAAGGGATTCTTTCATGATTCTTATGATGTCTTTTTTAATTCTAATTTACACTGTTTACACTGCAAATAATTCACTCTACAATATAAAATTGAATTCCTGAACCAGCAAGTGTATTTTTTTTTCTAGTTAGTAATGTTGGTATGTAGGCAGCCATTTTAAGTCATTTTGCCTGGTCCTGTGCTTTCAGAAAGAGCCAGCACTTTAGGATGCTTTCTCACAGGCTGTTGTTTCTCCTACTCAATGTAACTGAATGTGTTGCAGTGGGACCTGGATTTTACTATTGAGTGCTGTTCTTATATCTACCAGGCAGCTGTTATCTTGTGTTAGGGAGCTGCTATCTGGTTACCTTCCCATTGTTCTTTTGTTAGGCTGCTGGGGGGAAAGGGGAGGAGGGTGATATCACTCCAACTTATAGTACAGAAGTAAAGAGTGACTGAAGTTTATCAGAGCACAAGTCACATGACTGGGGGCAGCTGGGAAACGGACAATATGTCTAGCCCCATGTCAGATTTCAAAATTAAATATAAAAGTGGAGCAGCACTACTGACTGATGCGTTTTGAAAAAATTTTTCTCAAATACTTTAAAGGAGAACTATGCACTAAAAATGAATAGGGCTAAAACTTATTGCACCAGCCTAAAGTTTCAGCTTCTCAATAGCAGCAGTGATCCAGGACTTGTCACAGGGGGTCACCATCTTGGAAAGTGTCTGTGCTCAGTGGGCTTTGAGCAGCTGTTGAGAAGCTAAGCTTAGGGGTTATTGCAAATTATAGAGCAGAAAATTAGGTTGGCCTGTCATGTAAGCTGATGCTACCGGGCTGATATTTAAATTCTAATGCTAGTTGCACTGATTTCTGTGCTGTCATTAATTACTAATCAGCCTTATACTGTGACATTTATGTTCTATGTGTACTGTATATTGTGAGTGGGTCCCTAAGCTCAGTAAGTGAGAGCAGCATAGAGCATTTGCAGTGAATCAGCAGAAAAGAAGTTGGGGAGCTACTGGGGCATCTTTGGAGACACAGATCTTTACAGCTAAAAGGACTTGGTTGTCTGGGACTGGCACAGAAACATAAAACATAATGTATAACATTTCTTTAATTTAACTTTCCTTGTCCTTTAAAGACGTACTTGTTTCCTGTATCCTCCCAAAGTGTTAAAATGTTATAATGAATAATAACTGGTTTCATTATGTGCAGGATGGCTGCTCATTTGACATTTTTCCTCAGTGTTGCCTTCATTTAAGAAATGTTGCTGTTCTTATCTTTATTTGCATGTAATTGTTAGTTAAAAGCTTGTGTATCCCCTCCAAATAGTACATGTTCTTCAGTGGTACATTATGGGTTCATAACTAGTGAAATAACAGGAGCAAGGGCTTTCACCCATTTAAATAGTCCGCTTTGGAAATGTTCTATCACAATGCCAACTCATTTTCCCCTTCTTGTGGAAAGCAGGGGTTTCCACTATGATTAATGAATAATTCCATCATATAGTGTTTATGTGGGCAGATGAATAGAACAACCAAAAAGGAATAAAAAATGCAAATTGATTCAACTGGAAAGCGGCACATATTTTACCAATGTAACCGCAGGGGACAACCTGAACATTTGGAGGGGGCTACTTTGTAAATGATTATTTGGAGCTTTTGTATTTCTGTCCTTGAGTAAAAAAAAGGAGCAAACAGACCATTTATATTTTTATTTCCTGTTTCTTCATTATGTAGCAAAATCAGTTTGTCTGAATGATGAGTGCAAAGTAAAGCTGGCAGATATTGTTGGACAATTTTAGTCAAACCTGTTCCATTGCTATCTGCTTTGAATCATGCAGATATGGACAAGGAAGATTTTTAACTAACCCCTAAAAATGAATGGCTAAAAATGCCATATTTTATATACTAAACTTATTGCACCAGCCTAAAGTTTCAGCTTCTCAATAGCAAAAATGATCTAAGACTTCAAACTTGTCACAGGAGGTCACCATCTTGGAAAGTGTCTGTGACACTCACATGCTCAGTGGGCTCTGAGCAGCTGTTGAGAAGCTAAGCTTAGGGGTCATCACAAATTATCAAGCAGAAAACGAGGTTGGTCTGTAATATAAGCTGATGCTACAGGACTGATTATTAAATTCTGATGCTAATTGCATTGGTTTCTGTGCTGCCATGTAGTAATTATCTGTATTAATTAATAATTAGCCTTATATTGTGACATTTCTGTTCTATGTGTACTGGATATTGTGAGTGGGTCCCTAAGCTCAGTAAGTGACAGCAAAGAAAGATGGGGAGCTACTGGGGCATCTTTGGAACCAAAGATCTTTACTGCTAAAGGGCTGTGGTTGCTATGGGCTGGTACAGAAGCCCAAAACATAATGTACAACATTTTTAGCTACTTTTTTAGTTAAGCTTTAGTTCTCCTTTAACCCATATCTATTTCCTCACATTAAAGGGTATTTTCCCTTTAGTGCGAGTTGTCTTCTATAGAGACAGTGTTTCATATACAGTATATATATAGTACATCCCCAATGTAATTCCAATAACAAAAACATAAGTGTGGGATGCCTGTTCACAGATAGGGAGGGGTTCAAAATAAAACTCATTGAGGGCAGCTGCAGGTTCAGGAACTCCAATACATTTGCCAACTTTTGGCGCTGTCATGTGGTCACAAGACCGACTATGCCAGGGAATTAGAGTGCTGACTCTTACTTGTCTTGGGGCCCCACAACGATGAAAGATTGTGGACCAGGATAGAAAGTAAGTATTTATAGGGTAAATAGCATATTAGATGCCACTGAAGAAGAATGTGCTCATGATATAGCTTGGCTTATACTTTAGTTTGGTTTTTTGCATTAGGGCGAACATGCCCTTTAACTAAGATGTTAAAGGCTAATTCACCTTAAAGGAACAGTAAGGTCAAAAAATAAAAGTGTTTTAAAGTAATGAAAATGTAATGCAGTGTTGCCCTGCAGTGGTAAAACTGCTGTGTTTGCTTCAGAAACACTACTATTGTTTATATAAATAAGCTGCTGTGTAGCAATGGGGGCAGCCATTCAAAGGAGAAAAAGCTCAAGTTACACATCAGATAGAAGATAAGCTCTGTCTGTCTAATGGTGTTATCTGTTATCCATTAGTTAACCTGTGCCATATAGCCGTTTTTTCAATTTCCGCCATTGCTCCACAGCAGCTTGTTTATATGAACTATAGTAGTGTTTCTGAAGCAAACAGATCAGTTTTACCAGTGCAGGACAACAGTACAAGATATTTTCATTACTTTAAAACACTTGCATTTTTTGGTGTTACTGTTCCTTTAAAATTGTTGTGGTGAACGGGGGATTCCTAGCCTCCCCCGAATTTTTACTCCAGTCCTGTGGACTGGACATGGTAAAAGGAGGGAAAATGATTTGCCCTCCTCCTCTGCTTCTTTGCAGCTTGCAATTTAAAATGCTGTTTTTGGAGGTTTACGGCAGCAATAAACGATTCCACTGTGAGGCTGTTGTTCATGTGACTTTTTACCTGGTGTTTTCTGGGTAAGGGATTTTTCTGTAATTTAGATCTCCATACCTCATCTGTTAAAATATAATTTAAATAGTAATTAAACCTAATAGTATTGTTTTTCCCCCAAGGATTAATTATATAGCTGGCCATAGATGTTGAGATTTTTAAAAGATCCGATCCTCATCGTGAGAACATGATTTTCTCGGAATGATCATCAACGAATTGACCATCAACTAAAAGACCAATTTGCCAGAAAAAACAAAGGGGAAGATGTACGATTGTTCGAATCTCACTAACCGCTTCGATAATTTCGAAGGATTGGTCGGACTTCCCTAAAATTGGTCGTTCGGCAAGAATAATCGTCGCGCGTATGGGGACAGTAATTGAGTCTATGGAAGACAACCTTTCTGTAATTTGGAGCTTTTTGGGTAACTGGTTTCCAAGATAGTGGATCCCATACCTGTACTGAAAATATATTTAAAGATGAACTTACCCTTATTCCTTCTATTTGTACGACTACAGTTACCAGCCAGTAGGTACTGGGTGATCTGGAACCCATGATTAAGTACCTTGGGGGTACGAAACGCTTAGGGCCTATGGAGATGTGTGAATATTTTTAACTTTGACTAATAAAGACCTATTTTTTAACTTATTCTTTTGGCTCTGTGGATTCCTCCGAGTGCTGGATAGCCCTGTTTTTCTTTCTGTATATTCTGATCCGGAACATTGCCAGGCCATTAACATGACAAATCACTGTGTGATCCATGTCTTGCTTTGCTGACAAGCTTCAAGTGGCCAATTATAACGAATAAGCTTGATGATAGCATGCTAATTTGTCTATGTTTTGTGCAGAATGGCAAGGCAAAGTAATCCCCAGATACAACTTGTTTCATTTAAATGAGCTGTTTTTGATAGCCGTCTCTCATTTTAAAAAAAGTACTCATTTGCTTTGTGATGTAATACATATCTGTTTGGTTGCTTTTAATATTCACATCACATGCTTCAGCTGAAACACTGAGCCCAGCTCTAGGGAAAAAGAGAAGCTTGTAGTATTAACACTTTCCTTGCTAGACAAGCTGGCAAAATAATTTTGTTGCGGGATCATGTATTCTGCTCTTTCTGAATTCCTAAGGCTTAGAAAATGACGCTCCTCATGTCCTTGTCATGATTAAAGTCTGAAATTCTAGATACCTTTATATCAAATAATCTGAAACCCATTGTTTACTTGGCAACACTGTACCCTGAGCTCTTTGGTTTTCACTTGCTAAGCTAATAAGTTAGAGTATTAACACTGTATATATTTAATATCAGACAATCTCATCATACTAATATATTATGCACAAAAAAACAGTGCTAATGATCACAGTAACCCTTTTTGTGTAACCCCATCGTAAGTGGAGTGAGCAGATGGCATAGCAAGGTAAGCAAGATATGATGCTGTGAATTGGGATGTTGTGATGTATGATAAAATTGTAATTGATCTGTTGCATGTGATTGAGCCTGGATGAACAGATGTGATCCAGAACATGAGAGCACTGGTGCGTTAAATGATATGGGGTGGGAGGGCAGCAATTTCCAGGTCTGCTTAGAAGCAATTTAAAAACCAGCATATCCATCATATTTTTGCTTTACTTTAATAAAGCATCTTTCTGTTACAAACAATTAAGGGAAAATAAAGGGAGACAGACCAACATTTTGTCAGCTATGGCCAGTATATATATATATCTTTGAAAAAGGTCCTATTAAGGACCGAAACTTTGGAACACTAGTATGTGTATTTAAATAAAAATCAATGGTTTCACAAAGGAAAGTGCTGGTCCAGGGATAATTCATTCCAAATTGAAGTATATATGTGTATATATGTGTATATATATATATATATATATATATATATATATATATATATATATATATATATATATACCCTGTGTTTTGTATTCCTTTATTTAATTTTCTTCTTTGTGTGATGTTTGATCATATTGGTTCTTTTTCCAGTATCAATCAGCAGACCCATACACTCCCAAGTACATTTAGGGGCTTTTATCAAAGGTCGAATTGAATTTTCGAATGAAAAAACTTTGAATTTCGATAAAAAATTAAAACCAAATGCAAATTGTTTCAGAATATCACTCACTACATCATACTAAAAGTTGTCTGGAAGGCGAACCACACTTTTAAAGTAACTTTGAGTATGTAATAGAATAGCCAATTCTAAGGAACTTTTCCACTGGTATTCATTCGTTATTTATTTTTTATCGTTTTATAATTATTTGCCTTTTTTCTTTGACTCTTTCCAGCTTTCAAATGGGCGTCGCTGACCCCATCTGAAAAGCAAATGCTCTGTAAGGGCTCTTACTGACGAACGGTTGAAGCTGCGCTCCCCTGCGTTCCGTTTTTCTGCGTCCAGCCGCAGGGGAGCGCAGGAAGAGACGCCGCAGGGGAGCGCAGGAAGAGACGCATTTAGCTTTTTTCAATGGGGATTTACTCATACAGGCGCATGACGCAGGAAAAATGCAGCATGTTGCGTCTCAAACTGCGTTCTGCGCCTACACGCACCTGTGTGAGTACAGCCCCATTGAAAAAAGCTAAATGCGTCTATTCCTGTGCTCCCCTACGGCTGAACGCAGAAAAACGGAACGCAGGGGTGCGCAGCTTCAACCGCTCGTCAGTAAAAATCCTAAAGCTACAAAATTATTGTCATTGCTACTTTTTATTTCTCATCTTTCTAGTAAGGTCCTCTCCCATTCATATTTCAATCTCTCACTCAAATCAATATATGTTTGCTATGGTAATTTTGACCCTAGATACCAGATTGTTTATAATGCAAATTGAAGAGCTGCTGAATAAAAAGCTAAATAACTCGAAAACCTTAAATAACAAAAAATGAAAAACAATTGCAAATCGTTTCAGAATATCACTCTCTACGCCATACTAAAAGTTAACTCATGGGTGAACCACCCCTTTAAGTGTAGTTGAACGGCGTTTACAGTTTATCTGAATTCATATATTCATAATTAAAAGCTATGCTCTTATATTAACTGTCTGTATAAGGAAATGGTGGCCAGCAGGAGCCAAAATTCTATTGTCCACCTCTTTGCACCACTTCTCATGTTATAGTGAGCTCAACAACTGTCTTAGATCTCCACGCAAAAAAAACTATTATAGATTTTGATGTAACAGTGGCAAATTGTTTTTTTAAGTTACATTGCATAAAAACTTGTCACATAACAGACTCTAATAGCATGTGTTGGCATTATTCTTGGCACACACGGTACCAAATGCTGCTGTCTTTGACTGTTTTATGTTACTTTTTTTGTCTATTTTTTGCCTGGATGCCACTAACTAACAGCTTTAGAATAGGAATAAAAAAAAGGAATTAGTGACAACTATTAGTGATGCAGTGATGTGCTGTTTCCTCAGTAACTCGGTCCCAAGAGCCAAGACCAAAACAGGTGCTGCATATTTATCATTGCAAAGTGGGTATAGCAGCCAAGAGCTCTCTCTAACTAATGCATTGTCCATATTCCTTAGGGTAAGGGTGTAGCAAAAGAGAGGCATATATATCGGCCATTCATTAGCAACATTGCTCTAGTTGTGCTGTCTTGATGTCTACTGTAACTCCGTGTTCTGCAGACGTCACTAATATACAGACTTCGGCAGGTGTTAAGCAATATTTATAGGCATGTAGTTAGTTGATAATGCCTAACCACGGTATGATATAGGGTGCTTCATGGCTGAAATTGCAGTTTTAAATCTTGTTATACTATATCTTTCATAAATTATTTCTTATAATACACATAATCCATCCGGCACAAGGAATTTCACCACCCGCTTGAAGGTAAAGGTAAAGGCATTTTACTATTTTGATAATTCTAAATTTTGACTCTTTCTGCTTATCTCTCTCTACATAAGCCATGAGTTGGCACAATGCAATAGCCAGAGACTTTGGGATCCAGATTTGTGCTTGGGTCTCACACAGCTGCAGTGAGAAGCACATATTAAATAATCAGATGGATTTGTCACTGCTGGAACATACCGTGTACATTTCTTGGCCCTCTTTTCTAGCAGCTGACAAAATGTTGTCGCTTCTCCAGTTCCATATAGCGAGTATTTGCTATGGTTGTGGATACATCTGTCTCACTTTTTAACATGAAGAAATGTGTTTAATTGGTCTCCCAGCTCTCGTGAGGTTGCAGTGCTAACCGAACTCATGGTAAGAGTTTATGTGCTGTTTTGGGAATGTAAAACACACACATAGCATAGTTAATAGCTGTAAATTCTCCATCACTGTTTATTGGGTTCTTTACATTACAGAAGGTCCTTAAAGGGGTTGTTCACCTTCCAAACACTTTTAGTTGAGTTGTTTTTAGATTATTCACTATAAACAAAGACTCTTTCCAATTGCTTTCCATTGTTTTGTTCCACAGTTTTCCCAAAATATAAGTTTAAAGTTTAATGCATCTGATTCGGAACTGTTAGAATTTGCTACATTTAGTTGATACATTTCTCAGCGTTGCTACATTTAGTTAATACATTTAGTTAATACATTTCTCAGCAGCATCTATGAAATATTAGCAACAATTTCATCAATTTTAACAGCTACCTTTAATGAAACTCAGGGATTCTGCTCAGCAGGAAAAAAAAAACAACAAGAAACCTATCAACTAAATATATCAATTTAGAACAGTTAAGGGCAGAAACACACGCAAAGATGTGGGGAGATTAGTCGCCCGGCAATAAATCGCCTCTTTTTCCGGGCGACTAATCTCCCTGAACTGCCTTCCCGCCGTCTAGAATCTAAATCGCCGGTGCGATGGCACTCGGAGCAATTCGTTTTCCGAAGTCACGAGCATTTTGAGTGACATCCCCCCGGCAATTTACCGTCTAGCCGGCGGGAAGGCTTTTCGAGGAGATTAGTCGCCGAAGAAGAGGCAATTTGTCAACGGGTGACTAAATCTCCCCGTTTATTCACGTCTGTCTCTGCCCTAAAGAGTCAACACCCCCCCTGCCAGAGCTGCTTTCGAAGGTGAAAAAGGAAACTTCACACTTCAATATTAGAAAAAACTGTCACAAACAGTAAATAGAAAGTAATTGGAGAAAGTCTTTATTTCTGATGAAATATCTAAACCATCTGAACTGAAAAAAGTGTTTGAAGGTGAACAACCCCTTTAAAAACTCGGATCCAATGCTGTGACCCTTTATTCGTTTTCACAGAGTTCAAAGATGTAATGACTTACCCCTCTTTCGGTGTTGTGACATAGCTCACCCCTCTAATTAGAACCAATGTCTGCTTCTTAATTATTCTGTTCAAGTGTAATTCTCCCAAATTATTCTCCTCAGGCACTTCTAAATTAATTTAACAAGGGATATGGATATTAGGTGTTACAGAGAAGGCACCGGATTTGCATAGAAATTGCATTTGTTTTGCACCGCTGAAACGGCAATTGGTCTCAATAACCAGTTAAAATCAGAGCAGATAATGGCTTATGAGCAGTGTACATTTAAAATGCTAATGACATGGCATGTTTTAGGCCTTTTATTTGCATAGGGCCATAAAACATTAAGCTGGATCTTGTTAGTAGCATAAATATTGCCAAGAGGGTTAGGCACTCGATCCCTTTCCTTTTGTGTACCTCTTCCTTACTATTATATAATGAAATATCAAAAATGTAGCTTCGCTCTGCTTGGAGTTCTTCTCGTGCCCTAAAAAGCAACGAAGCTTGCCTCCGAAAACCATCTTTTCAGTCTTCATTCCAGAATTATTGGTATCTGCATGGTATCAGTAATAGGGCAATTGCACATGAAGTGATGCTGTGCCTGATATTTTATATCCCCATTGCCTGCTATAGTATTTGTCTTAAAAGAACATAGTAACATAGTAAGTTAGGTTGAAAAAAGACACACGTCCATCAAGTTCAACCTTTTTTTTGTTTGTTTTGTTTTTATTTATATCTGCCTAACTGCCAGTTGATCAAGAGGAAGGCAAAAAACCCTTCTGAACAGTTCCTTCTAAAAATAAAAACTGGGTAAATAGGCTGTGCAAAATAAAAAATGTTTCTAAGATAGTTAGCCAAAAATGTAATGTGATTTTGCACAGCCTATTTATCCAGTTTTTATTTTTATACTGAACAATTAATTTAAACTGCTAGTATCAGCTACTCTCTGGTCATTTTTGCTTGAAAACTTAGCAGCCAATTGTCTCAAAGCACTTGCACTTTCATGTGATTACCATAGCAGAAAAAGTGGCACAATTTGGCAACAACTCCCAAAAATAGCCCTGTGTGCCTTTGCCTTTAGCTGTGTGTTTATAACCTACTTACAGTAAAGCAGTGGTGGGGCTGCAATGCATGCAGTGGACAAAATAGCATAGAACAGACAGGTAGTAGCAACCAAAAAGTCAGGCATGTACAGACATTCAACCGTATATAGCATGTGTACCAATCACTAGCTAAGTTTGGTCATTACAATAAAGTTCTTTCTCTGACACAGGTTTTTTTTTAATCATGAGAATAACATCTCCGTATGTGTGGATAGTTGTGGCTGTTTGGATTACTTTAGAATTACAAGTCAATAATTGTAATTGATGGATGAAACCAGGTGGGGTGTAGCCCTGCTTAGTATGCTGGTTATATAAACCTTTGCCAGGGAACAGTTGAAGTGCTTTGGGTGCCTCAAACTAATGCTACTGAGACTACGGAAAATCAGATGTTATTAGTAAGAAGTGTTTGACACATCAAAATGTTATTTAAGATAGATAGCGCAGCACCATTGATCATGTTTATAGCCTAAGGAGTCTGTGCCTTGCAAGCCCATACTAGCCTGGGGCTTCCCAAGTTCCCAACTATGGAAAGGAATGGTTTTCACCAAAATGTTCAATGGTTCATCTCCCAAGAATACAGGATTTCTTGCAGAACCCCGACTTCTTATACTTTCAGAAAATAAATGGCATCATATTTCAGAGATGTGAGACACTATAATCAATTCCTAGTCCCCAAACACTGGACTTTTGTCACACCGCACAACCTGGAGATGCAATTTTAAGACAATATTGTCAGCTTGATGTTATTACATTTTCACTAGCTTGCTTTCAAAGAGGACGTAATTGTGGTTGTACTTTGTGCAGCTCAAAAGCTCCCTTTGTTTCTTACAGGTTCTTCTATGCCTTGAGCAGCCATCCTTTTATGTCCTTGTTAGAGATTTGGTTTCAAAGGAAGAGGACGGGGAGCTGTTACAGCTGCTCTATGCACCCAGTATAAATTGGATGTCTCTGTGAAATGCTAGCAGCCCTGACTGTAGGTTGCAGAACAGTCTGTTTCAAAGTGCAACAGTAGCTGTAGTATTGAGTAACAGATACTGCCATAGTAGTGTCTCTCGTTGGCTTCAATAAGTAGACAGTGATCTGTAAAACTAATGGCAACAGGAACTGAATAGGAGAGCCTGGGAAAATATGAGATGCAACATCTTGCTTGAATGCTTTTTAAAAAGTAGCATCCATGTAAATGCAATGGCATCTTTCCTTTAACAGCAGCATCCAATAGTTTTATGTCAAGGCACACAGGCAATATTTTACCTTTTTCTCCCTGCTGACAGCATGATTTCAAACACTAAACTTGTTGACTTCTGTTGTGAAATTGTGCCAAAGCACCAACACAGATAGTTAATTCAACTTTAACTTCCCGCCATATGCAAATTAGCCAACGCTAGCGCAACTTCGAATCGCTTGGCGCAGTAACGCTAGTGCAACTTCACCAGAGTTTGGCGCCCTGGACGCAACTTCGGATTTTAGTGAATTAGCGTTGTCCTGGCGAATCTACATCTGGTGAAGTGTTGCAATGTGAAGCCGGCGAATTTCAGCAGGTTAATGAATTTGCCCATTTGCCCCTATAAGTTGCCATGTGTGTCCCAATAGCAGCCCCCCACCCTTCCATTCCTTCCCATCAAAACTCTCACATTTAACCCTATTGCAGCACCCCCCCTGTCTAGAAGGTGGCCCATTTGTGGGTAGATTCAGAAAAGGTCAAATTTCAAATTTATGTGAATTTTTTTTACTGTAAAATATTCGAATATACTCACAACTCGAATGGGAGATTATTTAAGAAAACAAATTAAATGTCTAATATTCAATTTAATAGTCCCGACTGAAAATTCGAATTGAATTTGAATCAGATTTGAATCTAGTTTTTCCTCTGAAAAAACTTAAATGTCAGGAAGGCAATAAACATATTCAAGTGGTTCAACGAACCTCTGGCATTGACTTGTAAATGAACTCGGCAGGTTTTAGGTGGCGAATAGTCGAATTAGAACTGTTTCCATGGTCGAGATGTGATAAATCTCACATTCAAATTTACGTTCAATACCAAAAAAATTACAGAATTAGATTTCGAATGTACAATTTGACCCTCAATAAATCTGCCCCTGTGTGTTTAAAGCCATGTTGTCTGCAGGAAAATGTAACATATGTATCTACTAATGTTCCAATATTTCCTTTTAATATAATGCCATCTTTAAATATCAATAATGTTCCATTAACAAAGCTGCACGGAAGAACTCCAACTCAGGATACAGTTTAAATTGTTTGTTTCCAGCCAAGCTAATGTAGGTCTTCAGCAACACCTAAAAGCTATCTAATCACGCATTGGCTCCAGATGATTTTGGAAAAGATCTGAAATTTTCCTGTGTAGCTGGCAAAAGAAAATGGCAGATGCAAGCTTGTGGGTAGACTGCTGGGAGTTTTTTTTCCCCTTACTTTAATGCTTTCCTTTCATGTGACGCCAAGTAAAAGGTTTGAAGTGAAATGTAAACTCAGCAGATCTTCAGGGGCCCGATGAGCAGGCTATGAGAACAGATACAGCATGTACGTCTGTAACATTTAGTTTAACATTTTTAGTGGCTGCCATTTACATTAACAGTCAAAATATGCATAGCAGGCTTGATCTTAGAAAACAACCAATATCCCCTAAGCTCTTTATTCTAAGTAAAAGAAAAGTAAGACATATTACTCATAAAACAGCGCTAAATGAACTTCTGGAGGACACTTCCCTTCAGTCTATAAAGGAGTTTTCATGATGTACTCATAATTTCAACTAGTATATGAACCTATGCAAATTCGGTTCGGCCAGGCAGAAGGATTTGGCTGAATCCTGGATTCGGTGCATCCCTACTTGAGACTGAGTTGGCAGAAAATCCAGTTGGGTAAGGACTAGATTTTGGACTAGATTATAAAATCAGTCCGTTTCAAACCCACCACCTGGGCCAAAGAGGCCATTATTTAACAACCTTGCCCAATAAGCAGATCTATCCATGTATCCCCCTACTTCAGGGTGTTTTTGGTATTACATTTAAGATCAAGCTACACCAATTCTATGCCATTTTTATTTCTTGTTGCCACCTGGGCCCAAGTGAGAATGTTGCCCTGTCTGCTTAGATTTTGTGATTATAACAGTGCAATTGTGCTTGAAATGTCACATATTATTAAATATTGTTTATAAAAGACTAGGTGATGTTGTTTTACCCATGGCTAGGTTTGCGATACCAGCAGATATTTACATGTATGGTCAATTTAAGATGGGTCTGCTGGTTGAAAAAATAATAATTTGATTATAAAGGAGTTGGGGGGAAATGTTCAGCAAACACTGTGTTTTTACTCTATTTTTCAGTTGGCCAAAAGCAGCATGTGGCTGACCTCTTTGTTAACATCAAAACCACAGATAGTGACTTCTGAATAGAAGAATGATATGTGGGGATGTCAAATCATTATTTACAGCTGCTATGGACTATACTAGTGTGTATGTTTTTTTTTTTTAAATTACCCTTATATCAGTGTCAGATTCCCCCCATACATTCCTATGTGAAAGTTCTGCAGATAAGACCACCAGGGAAAAAGGTGATCCCCAGGGAATGTGTCCAGCCATCAGATAGCAGCACCCTATTTTTTTTTTCTTTTTTTAAAGAATCTGTTTTGTCCTGCAGATCTCTTGAAAGACTCTTTCAAAGCTGTTCCCTTTTAGAGAAGGCAAATATGCATCTCAATGCTTCTATTCAGCACAGATTTCTCTTTTTACACAGAAAGCACAAAATCGAAACAAGAATATAAAAAGAGGAGAAAAGAAGCAAAATACCAGCCTGTTAATAGCCAAATCACTTTGGCTTCCCATGTCTTTCTTTATTAGACATGTCCCAGTGAACTGCGAGCAGGCGGTGAACTTGTTCTTCAGCAAAGCAGGTCTCGGTGACACGGAAATACCGATTGTTATCCTTCCTTTCACAGCGCAAGTGCATTCATTTGTACAGTTAGCAATATGCAGGCATATGGGAAGAATAATTCAGCAGCTGTGCTTTTTGGTATTCATTCCTTATATATCAGTTTATTGCATTCTTTACCATTCTAAGTGATGATTTTTTTCCCCATGACTTAGAAAGTAAATACCAGAGGCTGCTTAGGGCGTTAAAGTGTTGAAGTGATCAGTATGTACAGTACTAAACAATAATGTTAGGAGGATAAAACTTGAAATTAGAAGGATACAAGAACAAAAAGAAATGAGACAAAATGCTTAGAACATTTCTAAATTAAAGATAAGTTTGTGAGTCTTACTAACTTAAAATAAAGATCAAAGGAAATCCTCCTAGTCCTCCACTTTCTTAATGGTAGAAAAATAATGGCATTTTTCTTAAAGGAAAACTATACCCCCCAAAATGAATACTTAATCAACAGATTTTTATATCAAATTAAGTGACTTATTAAAGAATCTTATCAACTGGAATATATATTTAATATATATTTAATATTGCCCTTTTACACCTCTTGCCTTGAACCACCATTTCGTTATGGTCTCTCTGTGCTGCCTCGGAGATCACCTGACCAGAAATACTACATCTCTAACTGTAACAGGAAGAAGTGAGGAAGCAAAAGACAAAACTCTGTCTGTTAATTGGCTCATGTGACCTAACATGTATGGTTTGTGTGCACCGTGGATCATACGATCCCAGGGGGCGGCCCTTATTTTCTAAAATGTCGGTTTTCTATTTAGGATTACCCAATGGCACATACTACTAAAAAAGTATATTACGGTATTATGAAAATGGTTCATTTATATGAAGCAGGATTTTATAATGAGCTAATCCTGACTGTACCACATGTGGAAACCACATCTAATATGTGCTAGAAAACAAATGAATCCTGGGAGTTATGATTATCAGTTTTTTTTAAAGTTATTCTTCCAAAAGGTGTCTGTTTTTTTATTCAGGTTCCCTGGTGAAAGGGTTAAGGGTCTTTTTATGCTCAAATGTGACTTGAGACAAAAAGCAATAACAGCACAGATTGTATAAGCAGTGCATGGGCCTAGCTTTCCTACTATATCTGTGTGGCAGATGGAGATCCTAGATGGAGCGCAATGTATCTTCCATTTATTCAGCCATAATCTCTGCATAAAATGCTGCACTGTGGCTTTTCTTCGCAAGTGAATTTATTACACACATTCATCTTAACCTTGATAGAATTTTCTATGAGCCCATGCATGGTGGCACAGTGGTCAGTATTGCTGCTTACCTGTGCTGGGGCCCCAGGTTTCATTTCAACCAGGGCTCTGTTAAATGAGTTTATATGTTCTTTTCATGGCTTTCCTCCAGGTACTTTGGTTTCCTTCCACACTCCAAAATCATACAGGCAAGATAACGGACGCCTGATAAAAAGTGACTCTAGTGTGTGGGACTTCAGATTGTAAAATGCGCTGGGGCAGGGACTGATTTGAATGTGTATAATCTCTTAAAGCCTTGCCAAACATGTCAGCATTATATAAATAAAGAATCATTTTAATCAGGCACTGTACAATAACTGCTCTGTCATTATACAGTGAAATTGACCCTGAAATATAATAGTATCTGGCATGGCACAACCACTGCTCTGTCATTAAAAGAGAAAGCAAAGCAGTCATGTACTGGAGGGCTTGCATGATCGCTGGTGAGAGCTCAAGAAGCCGGTATTACACTCCTGCACACAGTGCAGCTACTTGGTAAAAAGGATGAATTATAAATGCATAGAAACAGATAGAGGATATGCTTAGGGCAAAGTTAAATACTCTTTTATGAATACATTTATTGTACTTTCACAAATCTGTTAAAGGCATTATGCACACTGGCTCAGATTATAATCTGTGTATAGAGTGAGTGCCTGGCAGAGTGCAAAACGAAATTTTTTGTTGTGGCTTTATAATCCTAACTCTTAAATCAAAACTCAACAGTACAACACAAGCGATGAAGAGGTGGTATCTATGGCAGGAGTGAGGATAATAGTTTCTGGGAAGGAAGAGTGGCTGTGGGATAGCAGGTATAGTAGAGAGAGATGTTGCCTATAGTAACAGCGGGATAATAGTCTATGGCTCCCCAACCCCTTGGATGTTGCACTCAGTGGCCTCAAAGCAGGTGCTTGTTTTTCAATTCCAGGCTTGGAGGCACGTTTTGGTTGTATAAAAAACAGGTGTACTGTCAAACAGAGCCTCATGTAGGCTGCCAGGCCATATAGGGGCTACCAATAGTCAATCACAGACCTTATTTGCACCATCCATGATCATTTTTCATGTTTGTGTTGCTCCCCAACTCTTTTTACATCTGAATGTTGCTCACGGGTGATAAAGGTTGGGGACCCCTGGTCTATGGGAAGGGACTGTGACTGTGGGATAGCAGGTATAGTAGGGAGAGATGGTGCCTGAGAATTCAGAACCACTAAAGGCGGACTGCTTTTTATAGTAGAACCACTAAAGGCAGACTTATTTTTATAGTAGAAATGGGGCATCACAGACTATGATGAAGTAAAGTGTTACAGTTCCAAAAAAGTGGGGCAGTATAGGTAACCTACCATTGACAGATTTGTCAGAGTATCTCCATATGGTTTCATTTAAAATGAATGGCATTTTAATGTTTCCTACTATAATAAGATCCTTTTAATGTACTCAAATGGATGCAGGCCCCTAAAGACAACATTTTCTTATTTCTATCACGATAACTTTGCTAGTTATTTCACAAAAGCCATTCCTCTCCTTGTTTTATAGGGTGTTCCTCAGTTACCATGTGCCAAAGCTTTGTACAACTACGAGGGGAAAGAGCCTGGAGATCTCAAATTTAACAAGGGAGACATCATCGTGCTTCGCCGTCAAGTTGATGAGAATTGGTACCACGGGGAGATTAATGGCATCCATGGCTTCTTCCCAACAAACTTTGTGCAGATCATAAAGCCTTTACCTCAGCCGCCACCTCAATGCAAAGCACTTTATGACTTTGAAGTGAAAGACAAGGAAGCAGACAAGGATTGCCTACCCTTCTTAAAGGTAAGAACCAAGGAGCAGCTCTGGCCTAGGGATTAGGGATGCTTTCAATAGCAGAAGTCAAGCCGATTTCCATACAATATACATCAAGCAGTTTGTGTCAGGGCATGCCAAGGACTGTGTGACAATATATAACACTGAGTGGAGCCAGCATGTATCAGAGCAGACAAAAATCTAAGCAAATGGCAGCCCTAATTGTCATATTAACCACAGTCCAGCTTTCTCCATCTCTGCTCACTATTGGCCACAGTCCAGCTTTCTCCATCTCTGCTCACTATTGTGCCTTTCCCATTACTAGTAAATAGTAGCTTTATATTACTATAAACTTTAAATCAACCCCATCTCCGTATGGGGGTCCCTGGTATCATATCTGTGTTTTTTTTGTTTGCCCTGACATCCAGTGGTTGGTCAGATTTTACTTACACAAATGGAACTTCTTGTGCCAGCCAACAGTTAATAACCGCGTTTATTAGGAAATACAAAACATGTACAAAGCATTTTTAAAGTTGAAGTACGGCCTGAAAAGGCAAACAATGCTGTATTTTATATACGGAGCTTACTGCATCAGCCTAGAGGTTCAACAGCCCTATAACAGTAGTCTGCAAATAAAGTTATCCACAGGAGCTTCCCATCTTCTGATCTCGTTAGGGCATCTTTTGTCTACCAGTGGCTCTGCACATGCTTAGCTGTTGCAAATCTGTCAGAGATCTTCAGAATGTTAGCTGAAAATTAGCTTATAATTTTCATACTAACCACAAACTACTAATCAGCTTTGTGTGGTGAATTTAGTTATATATACAGAATAGTAGTAGTTATATACAGACTATTGTGAGTTGCCCCTAAGCTCATGTAACTGACAACAGCCCAGAGCAGATGCAACTTGGGGTATTTTTGAAGGCAACAAAAGGGCAAAAACGCATCAGTTAATAGTGTTGAAATCCGTTTCTCAAAAGAGCAAACAGATTTTTTATATTTAATTTTGAAATCTGGCATGGGGCTAGACATATTGTCTGTTTCCCAGCTGCCCCAGTCATATGAATTGTGCTTTGATAAACTTCAGTCACTCTTTACTGCTGTACTGCAAGTTGGAGTGATATCACCCCCCCCCCAGCAGCCTCACAACAGAACAATGGGAAGGTAACCAGATAGCAGCTCCCTAACACAAGATAACAGCTGACTGGTAGATCTAAGAACAGCACTCAATAGTAAAATCCAGGTCCCACTGCAACACATTCAGTTACATTGAGTAGGAGAAACAACAGTCTGCCAGAAGCAGTTCCATCCTAAAGTGCTGGCTCTTTCTGAAATCACTTGACCAGGCAAAATGATCTAAGATGGCTGCCTACACACCAACATTACAACTTATGGTGGCCATAGACACACAGATCCGATCGTACGAATCGAGGATTCGTACGATTTTCGGATCGTATGTGGCATGTGCCGACTTCTTTCGTCCGGCGGAGATCGGTCTTTTGGTCGATCGGTCAGGTTTGATTTTGACCCGATCGATCCCGCCGGAGCTCATGGCACATCGTAATCTGATCGTTCGGCTGTACGGCCGAACAATCAGATTACCCCCGATATAGCCATGCCTGTTAATGGCATATCGGGAAAAGATCCGCTCGTTTGGCAACATCGCCAAACGAGCGGATCTTTGCATCTATGGCCACCCTAAAAGATTGTACTCTTCAATGAGCAGGGCCACCTTTCCCTTCTGCATTGACCAGCATTTGTATTTATTTTGTCTGTTTGATGTGTACCCCATTTTGTTCTACAGCGATGCAGAATATGTTGGCCTCCTGATTGCCATGAACAGCAGAGCTTCTGATTAAGGTCAGAAGACATGGCCCGTGGCTAGTAATGAGCAATAGATAATTTACCACTTCATAAATAATTGGCTGTTAATACACCATTAGGCAGATAGTGATAAATAATATGGCACTTAACATATCCCCCTTAGACAAATACAAAGGACAAATGAAAAATGAAGTTGTTAGTTGTAAATGATATGGTGTCTTGAAAAATATTTGCTTTTACTGATGACAACACCTAATTGCTTTTAAAGCAGGTGACACTTTTAAAATTGGAAACGGAGTGCATGTTCCATTTGTGATTGCTGCAGTAGCTCTTCTCTTATACTGTAATTGCCCTGGAGGTGAATCATGGTGACTTAATCTGAAGTTATTCTGAAATCATTAAAATTGTGTCTGTCTCAATAGACCCATCCAAACATATTTCATTTTGGAATTTTGTTTTTTTTTTCCTGAAGTGCAGGAGGTTTCCATGAGAACACAATGTTAAACACTCCTTAGCTTTAGGCCATGATTTCAGAGAGCCCTTCTACCTAATTTGACACATTCATCTGGCACTGAAAGAGTAAGGTGAGCACGGCATAGACGCAGCTTTGTGAGTCATGGACTGACTATGCTAATGCTCCATACTAGCCATGCTAGGATAGATAGAGCCCTGCTAAGGTGTGTATGGCTGTGCACGCACACAGTCAGTGGCCCAGAGAATATAGGTATATTTTTGTAATGTTCATCCAGTTCTAAGTGCCAAAGCAAACAGGGCTCAGTAGGCCTGTGGCGGAGGAAATCTAATCCATCTTGGAAAATATGCATCAGTAAATCCATGAAGGAGTTAGCTGTACTGCCTTTGCCATGCACTCTGCGCTTTTTCCAGTTTTCCTACTATTTATGTGACAATGCAAGTACTGAGACCAACAGAAAAAAGATTGATTCTTCTCTTTGATTATTTGACATGTAAAAGAAAAATCATTTCTCCACTTGGGGGCGGGGGCAAAACCTATATATTAGTTTGTATTTGAAGTTCAGATAAGGTACAGAAATGCAAATATATATCATACACAAGCAACTGTTAAAGGAGAAGGCAATATACCAAAGCCGTTTATTGCCAATAGATTAGCCACAATAGTGCAGGCTATAACACTATATTTATTCTGTAGAATGCTTTACCATACCTGAATAAACAGCTCTAGATGCTCTCTCTGTTTGTTTAGGGTAGCAGCTGCCATATTTGCTTGGTGTGACATCACTTCCTGCCTGAGTCTCTCCCTGCTCACTCATAGTTCTGGCTCAGATTACATCAGAGAGGGGAGGAAGGAGGGGGGAAAAGTAAGGGGGAGAGATAGAGTAGCAAACTGAGCATGCTCAAGCCCTAGCCCTGGAGGTTTATGCTGAAAACAGGAAGTCTGATACAGATGCCCATGTATTCACAATAGAAGGAAAGAAAGGCTGTGTTTCCTATGACAGAGAACTCAGAGCAGCATTACTTTGAGGGGTTACTGGTATATTTATATAGACCTTTCTGATAAAGCTTACTTAATTTTAGGCTTTTCTTTCTCCTTCAACATTTTAACATTACTGCCCCTTTAACCGCTTTTCAAAAATTGTGCTGGTTGATTATTGCTGTACAGATAAAGTAATACCAAGAGCAGCTTGCTATGAGGCTCATATCTCACTATGGGTGGCAAACTCTTTCACAGGGAACTTCTCATACCAAGTAAAGTATGAGGAGCCAACAGGAGGCTGTGTGTGCTGGCTCATGAGTGAGTATCACTACCACCAGCCCTAACATTCAAAGACATATTAAGCTAATAGTAATATTTATCTTCTATAATGTTTAATTTAAAATTTCAGATGCATGAAATCATTTTATGCATACATATTCAGAAAGATATTCTTTTCCTATTGCTGGAAAATAAATATGCAGTTTTATCTGAAGGACATGAGAACCCTGTAGAATAGACCCAACATTAAATCTGAATGCTAGCTGAGACCTGGTAACAATTGACACATACATAATGGAAAACAATACAGTTTTGCAATGCTATGCCTTCCCCTTTCATTTGAACCCCAGCCATAATAACAAACAGGCTGATAAAGAAAAGCTGTTGAGTTATCATGATGTTGCTGTAGAAGGAAGGGGCACCCCACTTTGACTTAAACACTGCAGGCCCTGGGTGACTTCCTGTTCCTCATCTGTTTATTCACTGTTTAGCCTCACTTGTTGTTTACATGAATTGATGCGTTTTCTCTAGTTCTCAGAATGCCGCCGCTTTTGTACTGGCAGTAATTCTATACCCTGAGAAATGATATATTTAAAAATAGAGGCCACCAGATAAACCCCCCCCCCCATTGATGTGTCTGTCTGTCTGGTCTGATACTATATCCTTAGGCCCTAACCAGTCTTCTACTTTATCACAAAATCATCATACCCTCAATAAAATGCAAATATGTTACAAAATATTTGTGCAGCCAGCAATATTAGTTTATGTGCCACCTGAATAAGGAATTCCCTTGCTGTAGTTCTACCACATCAATTATTTTTTCAGGATCCCCAGTTCCTGTTCCTGTGTAAATATATATACATTTAGCCCAATGATCATCCCTCACCATTTCCTTACAGCCTTAGGACAAGTTATGTGAGACGTGAAGAACATTAAGCCTGTTTGTGGTTTTTATTCACATCTTCTGCATCCCTTAGGGCAACCATTTGAGTCCTGCTGCAAAATGTGGTCACTTTATCATTGCTGTCTCCTGAGGATTTGGAGGAGGTCCTCTAGTCATAGCTCACCTCAATTGCCTGCACTGTCTGCTGATCACTGGAAGTAGAGAAATCAGCAACTGCCATCTTACCCTCTACCTAAAACTAAAATGAGCAGATCTTTTATCGATATTCCTACCTTGACAAACACAAAGTCGGGGGAAGTACCATATCAACCAGCACCTCACTTCGAGGGGATATTTTTTAAATGGCCCCATCGATACTTGCCCAATTTATGGCCAGATATCAGTTGGGGCCTTCCAATCGTCCAATAAGTGGCAGCTTTTATCGGTCATTTCTATATCAATAACAGATTAGGCAAGTCATTTATAACTGTTTTACCAAAGTATAGTTGGTAATCTAGTTTCAATATCAGTGACACTCCAGGCATCGTTTACTGAGAATCATTGTATATGTATTTGGAAACTTAAACCAATATGGGAAGATTATAGATATCCATGCATAAAATTTTTAAAATATACATGGTGTAAAAATATGCATATGCACTGCAAGTCATCAAGACAAACTTTGCTGATGTGCTTAGTCACTTTGGTAGCTACCAACTGTAACCACACAGACAGAAAATCACCCCGTATGTGCACCCTAAAAAACAGGCTTACCTGACAAGGTTTGATTGTCCATCTAGTTTAAAGGAGAAGGAAAGGTGCTTTTTACTTGGGGGTGCCAAAAGTTAGACACCAAGTGATTGTATATACTTACCTCACAGCACATGCCGGTGCTCCTATCAGTAGAAAACTGCACCGACCCAGGTTCATCCAGTGAGCACCACGGAGCGATTGGCTTCCGGCTTCTTCTTTCTTCCCATGGGTGTGCATATGCAGTTGAGCGAAAAGCCAAACTTTAATGAAGAATTTGCCTATTCTACTGCGCATGCGTCTGCCCCGGGAAACTTGAAGAAAGAAGAACCCCCGGACTGGTGCTGTTTTCTGCTGATAGGAGCCCCATCCCAGGGTGTGAGGTAAGTATATATATATATAATCACTTGGGGGTTGCCTAACTTTTGGCACTCCCAATTAAATATGCCTTTCCTTCTCCTTTAAATGGCTGTAGTATAGGAAGGCACCAGGACATTCCGGTCAGGAATCTGGTACCTTGAACCCTGTGTCGTGGCCCCTTTAGTCCCCTGTGTGCTGCCCAACTATGAATCATTTTCTGGGGTTCATGGGGGGGGGGTTGTTGCTGAGTTTCTTGCACATAGCCTTACACATTTTGAATAAGCACAACGCTTTGTGAGATTTCATCTTTAATGAAATAAACGAACAGCAGAACAGCCATGTGTAAAATGCCCCTGTGTTCACTCACAAATCATTTTAATGATTTACATTACAATATATCTAATTAGCAGTGATTGCTGACTAATGATCAATGTGACAGCATTTGGCTTTGTCTACATAATTATAGTGTTAGAACATCTGACTTCCCACTTATTTATGTGAAACAATTCCATGGGCTTCCGCAGTACTGCATTTAATTGGCAGATAATGGGATCAGGATGCACAAGGAAGGGATTCTCCTTTGCCTCTGGCTACTCCAGTGTCTGAAGTTTTTGAATGTGAAATACAAAGGCTCCAGTAGCGCTCACTTTGTGCCACAGATTCCCCAGGGCATCTCACTAGTAGTGGTAACTACTATATGCCTGCAACCTTTAGGATTGGCTGATGCACCCGAAACACAGGGTGGGCAGCATTCTGCCAGTTTAGGTTTACAGGGAATATCTATGGAAAAAGTCTAAAATAAATTTAGAATTTAAACAGCAATATTTTTAGTGGTCGAGGGCTGTAAGTAATTTCTTAAAAGCAAACAGAAACATTCACCCTCTTCACCAAACATTATTATTTTAATTTATAATTGTAATATTATTTTAAGGGCTGATAGAACATGATTTGTTTCTGATGATTACTGACCCTGTTAGGTTAGAAATGTTACAATTAACACTTGACATGTGCAGTTGGCTAGGCTGCCTTTAAATGTGTGAAACTTGGGTATAATTAAGGGCTTCTGCTTTTAGTCTGATTGTAGTCAGACAGCTGGTATAAAATGTAATTGGCTCCGACTGGCTAATTATTCTGTAAGAACTGGAACTCCTTGCTAACCACTATAAAACTCACTCACTTTATATTCATTACTATAGGATTTTTAGAATCGTATTTATCAATGGAGTTCACCATTTGATAAATATAATTTTAAAAATCCCATAGGAATGAATAGAAAGTGATTGAGTTTTATTGTTGTGAGTTCTAATCTCACATTTTGATACACACTCAGATTCGGGGAGGTTAGTTGCCCAGCGACAAATCTCCTCCTCTTCAGGGCGACTAATCTCCCCAAACTGCCTCCCGCTGGCTAGAATGTAAATCGCCAGCGGGATGACAATCGGTGCGATTTGTTTTCCGAAGTCGCCCAAAGTTGCCTCACGAGGAAACTTAGGACGACTTTGGTAAAGCACTCCGAGTGGCATCCCGTCGGTGATATTGATTCCAGCCGGCGGGAGGCAGTTCGGAAAGATTAGTCACCCTGAAGAAGAGCCAATTTATCGTCGGGCAACTAATCTCCTAGAATCTGAGCGTGTGTCTCTGCCCTAAGTGTGCAAGGCATAAAATGAAGGCTTCAAAAATGTATATGCAGATCAGCGCCTACGGCAACAGAGAAAGAAACAGAAAAAAATAGCGCAATATGTTTCAATATCACACCAACACCCAGGGGCACATTTACTAAGCTCGAGTGAAGGATTCAAAGTAAAAAAACTTTGTATTTCGAATATTTTTTTTGGGTACTTCGACCATCGAAAAGGCTTCTTCAGCCTTCGACTATGACTTTGAATCGAACGGTTCGAACTAAAAATTGTTCGACTATTCGACCATTCGGTAGTCGAAGTACTGTCTCTTTAAAAAAAACTTTGACTACCTACTTCGCCACTTAAAACCTACCGAGCACCAATGTTAGCCTATGGGGACCTTCCCCATAAGCTTTCTAAACAATTCCTGATCGAAGGAAAATCGTTCGATCGATGGATTAAAATCCTTCTAATCGTTCGAAGGATTCGAATTAAATGCGGTAAATCCTTCGACTTCGATATTCGAAGGATTTTACTTTGATGGTCGAATATCGAGGGTTAATTAACCCTCGATATTCGACCCTTAGTAAATTTGCCCCCAATTGTCCAGGTTTTTTTTAGGTGTATTTCCCCTTTAAAATTCCACCTGCTAAACACTACGAGCCATGTGTTATACCTACAGTTTGTAAGTAGGCAATCCAGCCAAACAATGGTGGAAAAATTGAAAAAACTTTGCATGTCACCGATAAGAGTGGAAATTTAAAGGGGAAATACACCTCAAAAAAAACCTGGACACTGGGTGTTGGTGTGATATTGAAACATATTGCGCTATTTTTTTCTGTTTCTTTCTCTGTTGCCGTAGGCGCTGATCTGCATATACATTTTTGGATCCTTTTATTGTAGCTGAGAGACTGTGGGAAGATTGGCAAGAGAAAGTGATTTTAAAGTACTTTTTTCATTTTTCTTACATATTTTCTGATAAATAAAATGAAGGCTGCATTCAAAAGGGCACCAGTAAGCTGTTCAGTCCCACTCAGCTCTTCTTCCAAAATGTAAAGCCAGACAGCACAATGTGTATCTTTTTGTCCATACTCAACTGACCATTCAGCTTTACACGACTTCATCCCTTACCTACAGTTAATCGTATAGGTTTTCTCAATGTGCTTTTACCTGCCATCAACACTGGCACGGCCTCTTCAATGTCCTTGTATCTACATTCATTTCCTTTGATGGGCATATATGGGCACAATTGTTTCAGAGTAGAGTACATTACAGGTGAGAGTCTTACCTTTATAGAAATACAGGTATGGGACCTGTTATGCAGAATGCTCGGGACCTGGAGCTATCTGGATAATGGATCTTTCTGTAATTTGGATCTTCATACCATAAGTCTGATAGAAAATCATGTAAACATTAAATAAACCCAATAGGCTGTTTTTTGCCCCCAATAAGGATTAATTATATGTTAGTTGAGATTAAGTACAAGGTACTGTTTATTATTATAGAGAAAAATCAATTTAAAACATTTGGATTATTTGGATAAAATGCAGTCTATGGGAGATGGCCTTTCCGTAATTCTGAGCTTTCTGGATAATGGGTTTCCGGATAACTGATCCCATACCTGTGTATACATTATTTATTTTTCCATGACCGTTCTCCTTTAAGGTGTTGCTATAAGCTCAAATTCCTCTGCAGAATTGTGCTTAGTACAGGGAATATCTATTTCAGAAATTGGGTTTATGCCCTGTGTGACTAATCGCACCTTCTTAAAAATGCCTGTCTTGAGCCTAGGGTGCTAGGCCATGCCCTTTCTGATTTGTTTTTATTAAAACAGAGTTTGTGGCAGGGTAATGAGTGAGCCCAAGCAAAAGCTGCAGCATAGGCAAGGCTAAAACTGCAAGCTGAGCTGCTAAAATCTTTCTAGAAACCAATGAGGTAAAGAATAGCAAATTACATTATATACACCAGGGGTCCCCAACCTTTTTTTATCCGTGAGCCACATTCAAAAATAAAAAGAGTTGAGGAGCAACACAGGCATGCAAAAACTTCTTGGGTGCCAAATACGGGCTGTAATTGGCTATTTGGTGGCCCCTATGTGGACTGGCAGACTATAGTAGGCTCTATTTGACAGTACACCTGTTTTTTTATGAAACCAAAACTTGCCTCCAAGCCTGGAATTCAAAAATAAGCACCTGCTTTGAGGCCACTGGGAGCAACATCCAAGGGGTTGGTGAGTAACATGTTGCTTGCAAGCTACTGGTTGGGGATCACTGATATACACCAATATAAAATAGTAGGGATGCACCAAATCCAGTATTCAGCCGAATCCTTATTTGCATATGCAAATTAGGGTTGGGGAGGGAAATCTTGACTTTTTGTCACAAAACAAGGAAGTAAATATTTTCCCCTTCCCACCTCTAATGTGCATATGCAAATTCAGATTTGGTTTGGTATTCGGCTGAATCTTTCTCATTTTCCCCAAGTTCACCAGGGTGTCCTTGTCTGTTTACAAGCTTAGCAAACTCCCATAATTAAAGAAGAATTCAGTATACAGTAATTTGTGTTGTACTGTATCTACTCGCTTGCAATCATTTGCATTCCATTAGTATATATAAAAAAAACTATCCCAGCAATACCCTGATGTTACTAAACAAATATTGTGATGCCACTGATTTGTTTGCCTGGAGTGGCGGAATGCTTGCTGCTGTTTGTGTGCTTTCCAGTGTTCAGTAATTACTGTGATACTCGCACAGAGCCTGAGGGTACATCATCTTGCACAGATTTTTTACTGGATTGCTTTCCAAGCAGTCTTTATATATGGAAAGAGAAGTTGTATGTTAGGGCATTTGGCCCATACTCCTAATTATGTTTAGTTTTCATCAAGATGTCTTATACCCTTTGCCAATCACTGCCCATAAACAAAGTTCCGTAGGGTGCAAGATCATTTCTTTATGTGTGGGTTACCGCCTTATCCTATGAAAGGCATTTGCTTCACAGCTGCAAAAGTCAATAGTTTCAGCTGCCGTGGATTATTAATGGGTGCTGCAGGTAGTGCATTTTATAGGCTGTTGGTCATATCACCTTGCTGCTCTTGATAGGGAGCCTTGTTTATATTGACTGAGCCCCCCCCATATTTTAAGGTGATTTCCTATTGAGCACCCAGGAAACCTTAAAGTGCTAGCCTTAAGGAATTGTTCAGTGTAAAAATAAAAACTGGGTAAATAGATAGAGTCGACTGTGCAAAATAAAAAATGTTTCTAATATAGTTAGTTAGCCCGAAAATGTCATCTATAAAGGCTGGAGTGACTGGATGTGTAATAAAAGAAGAACTGGCACTCAGAGCTCAATGCATGCGGGCAAAGCTCTGAGTGCCAGTTCTTCTTTTATTACGCTTACTGCAATTGGGGTTGCCGATCCCTTCTGACTGTGCACCGGGCCAACTTATGCTGGAGAGGCCAGGGTGTGCTGGTGGGTTCTGGAATTTGTGACTGGATGTGTAACATAATAGCCAGAATACAACTACCTGCTTTGCAGCTCTCTTGGTTTCCACTGATGGTTACCAGGCAGTAACCAATCAGTGACTTGATTGGGGGCCACATGGGACATAAGTGTTGCTTTTGAATCTGAGCTGAATGCTGAGGATCAATTGCAAACTCACTAAACATTTATGTCCCATGTGAGCCCCCTTAGTCGCTGACTAACTCAGAGTTAGAGAGCTGAAAAGCAGGAAGTTGTGTCCTGTTCTTTTATATTAGACATCCAGTCACTCCAGCTTTTATACATTACATTTTTGGCTACCTAATTACATTAGAAACATTTTTTATCTATTTACCTAGTTTTTATTTTTACGCTGAGCTGTTCATTAACGTCACCTGCTCTTGACTAGTAAAGGTACCAACCCACATTGTGGACTGATTGTTTTGTCAAACAACATTATATTGATGAGCTGATGTACAAGAGCCTAGCCACTGAGACCATGGTATGACATTAAAATCACGGATGTGTATATAGGGGACACTTCATACATTGTAATACCATGATATAATTAGCCTTTATTTACCCTTCAGTTTCCCAGTTCCTGCTTTCCTAAAGTGATCTCTGCCAGTGATTAGCTTGGCAATATTCCATCACATTAAGAGTACTCCTGCGTGACTATATTTTTTGCTACAATCTGATAATTTATGTATTTGTTTAAAAATATTTCATGCGAGTGAGCAAATCCAATACACATGTTGACTGCAAAAAGAAATGTGTAAGGAGATTATCACCTTCTTTAGTTCTCTGTCCCTGATGGATTATCATATTGGTAAAGTGAGATTCCTTGTGTGCAATGAATTCAAACCTTGCCTACTATAAGCATGCTCTACTGCCACATATGTAATTCTCATTATAGCTCTATGTATTTCAGTCCCATGCATTAGAGTTTCCTGTTACTAGGTATATTACCTTTATAATGTTTGTAATGAGGTTTAAATGATTGGAGCAGGGAGTTCATTTAAGTTCAACCAGTTGAAATGATCTTTCCTTATCTACGCAGGATGACATTCTCACCGTGATCCGGCGAGTAGATGAAAACTGGGCAGAAGGAATGCTGGGGGACAAGATAGGAATATTCCCTATTTCCTATGTGGAGGTAAGTGCTATCGAGTTAATGTACTGAAACAAATATTTAAAATATATTATCTTTTCAGGATGACTACAAACAGCGGATCGGAAGGAATGTATACTACCCTGTAGATGAAAGGTTTCTTGTACTCCATCAAGCAGGATGTTTAAATGTGGATATCTTTAGTTGCTTGATGCCGGAGTTTAAAGGAGAAGGAAAGGCTAACATTAAGTAAGCTTTATCAGAAAGGTCTATATAAATAGTAAGTAATGCTGCTATGAGCCCTCTGTCAAAAGAAATTCCACATTTCTTTCCTTCTATTGTGTACACATGGGCTTCTGTATCAGACTTACTGTTTTTAGCATAAACCTCCAGGGCTAGGGCTTGAGCATGCTCAGTTTGCTCCTCTCCCTTCCTTCCCCCCACCTCCTTCCTCCCTTCCCTGCTGTGGGGAGAGACTCGGGTAGGAAGTGATGTCACACCAAACTAATATGGCAGCTGCTACCCTAAACAAACGGAGAGAGACTCTAGTGCGGTTTACTCAGGTAAATATAGTGTTATAGCTTGGACTATTGTGACAAATCTATTGGCAACAAACTGATTCGGTAGCTTTGCTTATCCTTTAAAGGAATCTCAATCTCCACTCTAAAATGAATGTGTACTGTAAATTTTCTTAGTTACAGTTTCTTTCATTATGCAAAAAAACAAAACTTTTTTGGTAGAGATTCCTTTTTAAAGTATCCCTTTAATAAACTGTGCTTTGAAGGGCACTAAACATACTGTGCAACCCATACATGCCAAGTATCTGTCACTTTAAAAGGAATCACTATCGTTGCAATAGACCTTTATCTTCTCATATCTACTCCTTGCAATGCTATCCTGTATCATTCACGGACTGGAACTATTTCATAAATATTTGTGCTTTATAAAGAGATATGTAGCAGCTACAAGCATTTATACAGAACATACGTTCAGCTGCAATATGCCTTGGCATGCTCTGCTGACTTGATTGTGAGTAGCTTGGCACAGATCAGTTCATTGTGAACTTAGATGCTCTTTTTCTTTGTTCAATAAAGCCTTGGCACCTTGGGTTTTGTTCCTTCAGGTTAAGCTAATTAAGCAAGGACAGAACCATCTGCTTGCTCTTTGCATCCACATTATAACTGGCCAGCCTGGAGAAAACACCACTCTGGCACCTTGTTCAGATGGAGCCCAGGGGACAGTGAATCCCTTCCTGAAATAAAACTTTGCCCGGCAATCAGCGAGTGCATTCTTTCAGTTGTAATCATTCCAAGCGATAAACAAATATCTTAATTAAGTGGAAAAACACGCTGCGGGCAAAACGCGAGGGGGAAGATTTCTTCATTCTTGTTTAATTGTTCTTCCCCACCAGGCGACTTTATTAAAAGAGTAGGGATAGAGCCTCAGGATATTTCAGGCAACCAGCTACCGGCTCCTAGGTGGTGGGAAAATATGTCTTCTGACATGCTGTTAAAATCTTAAACACCATTGACTATGAATTATTTGTCTGTTTACAACTGTACAAATTGCCTTTAAATTTTAAGTATTTGAAAATGCCCTTTGTTTCCAGCTTGTACTGAAACGGCAGTTGGACTCTACTGGGTTGTTCAACAAGACCAGACCTTGCCTGTTCACTGCTTCATACAACTTGTTCCAGGTGTACTTGCCCATAGCAATCACCAGAAAAGCAGTTACTATCTGCCAAAATATTGCAACGGGATTACACAAGCTAAAACAAACTTAAACTGACTACAAAATATGTTATATAATATAGTATATTAGGTTACATAAAAAATGGGTGTGTTTTAGTGAGCTATTACATTGAACTGTAGGTTGAACCCTTGGGATCCACCAACCAGAATGCATCAAGTATGGGAATGTGAAGTGAGTAAAGGTGTATTTGTGTTTTTATTTTAGTTTTATTCCTTTTAATTACTTGTTTTTGTGAGTTAAACATTTTTTTACAGGGATTCTGTCATCATTTTGATGGTGTAGTTTCTATTTCTAAATTACACTGTTTACACTGCAAATAATTCACTTTACCTTGTAAAATGTCATTCCTAACAAATGTATTTTTTAGTTGTAATATTGGTGTGTAGGCAGCCATCTCAAGTCATTTTGCCTGGTCATGTGCATTCAGAAAGAGCTAGCACTTACAGATGGAACTGCTTTCAGGCAGGCTGTTGTTTCTCCTACTCAAAGTAACTGAATGTGTCGCATGGGGGACCTGGATTTTATTATTGAGTGCTGTTCTTAGATCTACCAGGGAGTTGTTATATGGTTACCTTCTCATGGTTCTGCTGATGGGCTGGTGGGGGGAATGGGAGGGGGGTGATATCACTCCAACTTTCAGTGCAGCAGTAAAGAGTGACTGTAGATTATCGGAGCACAAGTCACATGACGGGGGTCTAGCTCCACTGCAGATTTCAAAATTAAATATAAAAAAAATCTGTTTGCTCTTTTGAAAAACCGGTTACAGTGCAGAAGTCTGCTGGAACAGCACTATTAACTGATGTGTTTTGAGAAAAACAATCCATCATAGTATCCCTTTAAATTGTTTCTGTACATATACTAACTGTCCTTATTTCTTATAGTTCAATTCAGCAGCTAAGCAGCTGATAGAGGTGGACAAACCATCAGGAGCAGACACTGGGGAAGGCTCTTCTGGCACATCGCATAGTGGCAATTCTCAAAAGCAAGCAGATACAAAGAAGAACACCAAAAAGCGTCACTCTTTTACCTCCCTCACCATGTCTAACAAGTCATCGCAATCTGTGCAGAACCGTCATTCAATGGAAATCAGCCCCCCTGTACTCATCAGCTCCAGCAACCCCACCGCTGCTGCCAGAATCAGCGAACTCACAGGCCTCTCTTGTAGTGCCCCGTCTCAGGTAAGAATGATATAACCCCGGAAAAGGGTTCGGCCATTGGATTACAGTTTTTTTGGCTGCTTTGTTGTTGCGTCTTTGTGTGAGAAAAATGAAATGTGTGTGTATTGTTTCGCCTGTTTATTTTCAACATGCTGTTTCCTTAAAGAGAGACACCCCTTCTCATGCTAATAGCCCAATATGCATCTGTGTATGTATCTGTTGGCACACTCATTAAGGACTACCAACATAGATTTTGGCTGTCCCTTCTTTTGATAGCACTTGTGTTTTTTTATTGCATTGGTACCAATGTGACACAAACATGGCAAGACGTTTCTTTGTGCTCTGAAACCAATGCTCCCCAATACATGCCCATAGAAAATTGGACATTTCATGAAATCACCAGGATATGAAATCTCTGCTGCCCCAGTATCGGTTGTATTTATTGCAACATTACAATTTAAATACCTTATACGGAAACACAACAAAGAGTGCTCCTTTTTTAAAGGGAGCCATCTAAAAGGGGGATGTTTGAGTATATGGAAACCCAATGATTTATATCTTTTGAATTGAATATGTTTCCGTCTCTGAAAAGGAACAACGACAGCAAAAAAAGAGGTCCAAGAGGTGACAATTTAGGAATGTTATTTGGCTACAGTTGATTTACCTTTATCTGATTTGGGTTGTTGTGGTTGGGCTAGAGGTTATTTCAGGCTAATATACAACAGCTTTGATGATTACATGCAAGTTATTGCATGGTCAGCCTACATAATGACATTTCAGTGAAACAGGCAAGCATACGGATACATGTAAGCAGATAAGTGCAAAACATTTTTGGTGCCTAGATATGGACATTGGCTGTAATTAAGTGGACATATCTCTGCACAAAGTATTTTCATAGGAAATGTAATGTCTAAATACAATTTATGCATTCATTTCTTTAAGTGTGCCAGTGTTTGGTGTGCCTGCCTGTTTCACTGAAATGGTGCATATCTGCTCCCTAAACTGTAAGGTGCAAGCACAGCTGGACCTCAATGTTCACCTTGGTGAGTTTTAAAGTGGCCATAGACGTTAAGATTTTTCTTCTGTTTTTTTCGGTCGGTTGGTCAGATTAGAAGAGTTTCATTATTCACAGTGAACTGTTTCCATTGTCCAATTGTTTGCAGAGCCAAGCAAACAGATACCCACAGTTTTCCTGATTTCAACTATGATACAGCTTGAACTGGTCGTTTTTATTGATGGACAAATCTTACATTTAGAAGATTGTTTCAAGATAAGCTTGGTCCTACATTAACAAAAAGATCTTTGAAAAAACGTAACATCTATAGCCACATTTACTGTTTATTATTCCCAATTGGACCTATCTATATAGGCCTAGAAAGCATACCTGTCATGGAATACAAACTCCCTGTAGGCGCATTGCTGACTGGGAGCAGGTGAATTCCAGTTTTGCAACATGCCTTTTTTTCATTTAATCTGATTAACATCTGTTCTGAACTCTGACTCACAACCGTTGTCTTTATCATCCTCGCAAGTAAATCTCTGCATCAGGCAGCAGATAAGGCAAGGCTTCCAAACTGCCTGTTTCTTCTATTTCAATGAGGACACTTGGGTAACCTGCACATGCCAAAGGCACATTTTACACGAAAGGAAAAGAAAAGACAAATTTAATACAGCAGAACCCCAGATTTTACAGTTTCACTAAAACATGTTCCTTGGCCAGAGCTTAGATTTTCTGGCCTATCTTAGGTGCATAGGTGTGCTATTTTATATGTTACTCTATAGAGTAACATATAAAATAGAGTCTATAGAGTGTGAGTTTGCACACTCACAAAGAACTATTTCAAACAAAGGTGGTATACAAAATCACTTTTAATTTAGTCAAAAAACATAAATACATACATAGTATAGTTGAACATACTGTATATACATACCACCAAATTTTATATACAAGGCAAAAAGACGACAAGGAGCAGATACACCTACCAAAAAATGAGAATAACTCCAATGTTCTGGCACAATAGCCTTTGTCAAGGGGATTCTTATTTTATACTGTATGTTACTTGTCATATACTGGAGTGCGTAGTCCGCATCTTAGCAGTTTTTTGTATATACAGTACTAGGCCAACGAGATTGGTAGTTGTTGTACCGCTTAATACTCTGATGTATACTTGCAATAGTCTTAGTATTAAACTCAATCGGAACTGGTGGAGATAATCTTTATAGAGGCTATTTTGGCTGTGAAGCCACAGTTTATGTGCAATCTGTATATTAATGTAGCAATAAGAAATAATATGTTACCGCTACATTTATTTAAATATAACTGGCTAATATAGTAGTTTGTGACCGTTGTGCAATCTCTGAAACTCTCACAAATAGCATTGCCATTTAGGAGGAGTTGTGTACATTTAACTTACCAGAACTTGTTGGTTATCCAGTCGATAGGCACCATTTATTTACCAGTTGTGGGCTCCCTGTGTCCAGCCAAAGGAAAGGCAACCCCAGCTCCCTGTTTTCATACTTTTTGGTAAATAGTTAATACTCTCATCATGAATGAAGCCTCGAGGAACATCTGCTTCTAATTATGGACAAAACAGATATGTAGGAGTCAGCATGAGCTTTACTGATTACGTTTCCCCCCCCCCCCCATTCTTTATTAGGTTCATATCAGTACAACATGGCTCATTGTGACCCCACCCCCTAGCAGAGCTGTTGTAAGTGGCCCTGCATTTACATTCCCAGCGGAAGTCACCTACCAAGCTGTTCTGGGAGTAAGTAGCAGGCACACCCTCTCTCCTGTCTCAACAGTTTATTTTTCTCACATTCTGCCTATCCACGCTCATTGGAGAGACTCATTTCAATCACCTCTGCTCACTCATTGGCCTTTTCCATCTGAAAATCTATATTCACACTGAACCTACAAATAAGAGTAGTAAAGTAGGGGCTCGTTATGTATATAAGAAATGGAGCAGTCATATTTCGCTAAAAGAGTGTCTTCTACCCAACAATGGACAGGCATTGGCAGCTGGATGTGCCAGGCATGACCAAGTTGACACCCATTTAGATTATTATTTGGGCTAAAATTATGGCCTACCAGATCATAACCCCTTTAGTTATCAGAATCAGAAACCCTTTAGATATCAGAATCAGAATCCCTTTAGATATCAGAATCAGATGCCCTTTAGATCAATATCAGAATCAGAACCCCTTTAGATATCAGAATCAGAACCCCTTTAGATATCCGAAACAGAACCCATTTAGGTCAATATCAGAATCAGAACCCATTTAGATCAATATCAGAACCCCTCTAGATCAATATCAGAATCAGAACCCCCTTGGATCAATATCAGAATCAGAACCCATTTAGATCAATATCAGAATTAGAACCTCCTTAGATCAATATCAGAATCAGAACCCCTTTAGATCAATATCAGAACCCCTTTAGATCAAAATCAGAACTCATTTAGATATCATAATCCTTTAGATATTAACTGGGCATACTGGAACTGCTTGTTGATCTGCACTCACCCCCCACTATTCACTTGGATGCTTGGATCCATTTGTAGCTTGAGGTCTAAGCAATCTGATTTTGGCTCAGCACTTGGGTGAACAAATGGCAACGATACTGGCATTCTAGCTATATAAACTCTTGGCATGTATGTCCAGCTGTTGTCTCCAGTACAACAGATCCCAGTTAAATTGGTTCATTACAGACAGCAGTGATAAAGGGGAGCCAAGAAACATCACAGATCAACGCTCCCTGCTGGCAAGTGCCCTTGTAGCTGCCCCTCAGTCTGCAGTAACCTAGCGTGTAGACCATGTCTTTGGAGGATCAGATGATGTACATGGTGCACCTTATCTTTTAACTTCTTAAAGAAACAAAAACTCTGCAATGTGACTGCCTCTTGCTGTACCATATCTTATCTTTTCTGTATGTTCCAGCAGCAGTCACCTGTACACCCTGGCCCTTCCCACATACCTGTGCATTTGTCTCTTATTCCTTGGGAAAGAGTTTCTGTTGTACTCTAAACTCCCACACATTTGAATTTTTGCTTCCTTATATTACCGAATTTATAACTCGTGGGAAAAGAGACAAAAGAATTGTCAGAATAATGCTGATAGTATGCTCTGACACCCACAATTGGGTCAAACAGGAAATACATTATTTAGATAAAACTCAGAAACAATGATGGGAGTCAGGGACAAGGATACAAACACAAGGGATTCTTTTTAACAGTTGCTTTTAATAGTGGCTTGCATACACTATGGCATTGGGGTGATTCATAGACTTGGAAATCCTTTTTACCCCTAGCAGAAAAAGTTTTCAGGACAAGTAACTTATGTATAGAGTATGAATAGACAGTGACTTCACCTTAAAATGAATTTTGGGTATTATGTAGAGAGTGATATTCTGAGTCAATCTATTTGTAGGTTGTGAGTTATTTATGAATAGGATATAATAACGATAATTGTGTAGCCTCACAGAGCATGTGTTTTTTTTAGATGGGGTCAGGGACCCCCATTTGAAAGCTGGAAAGAGTCAGAACAAGAAGACAATTCAAAACCTATAAAAAATTAAATAATGAAAAGTTGTTAGCCATTCTACAACACTAAAAGTTAAGGTAAATTTGAACTACCCCTTTAAAAACTCTGTAATTCTGTAGCTATTGTTGAATCCAAGATTCATTGTTGTGGCCGTGGTGTATCAGTACTCACTGAGCCTATGGCCTTGAGAAGTCATGAGTCTGACATACACATCTCCCATAATCCCTCTGCTCAAGCACACTCTCTTTTTCACATTTTTTACTTATGAATGCCTTTTCAGCGATGAAAAAGTCAAGTTGATTAAATATCATGTGCATACCTACAAACAAGGATATAAGATTACAGTGGATTACGCAAGCAGTGGGAGATAAGGTATCATACCTGAGGCAGAGGGGAATTGAATGAAGAGGATCTCTAGTTGGGATACTCGCGTCAGACCAAAAGTGTTATTCACTTCCGCCACTCCCTTCCTCCCTGCTCTCATTTTGTTCTTCCACGTAATCTGCTTCACTTATTATATTCACACCTAAATCTTTGCCTTTGTGTCATATGACACGTGGCTATTAAAACCTAAACTGAACCACAATTGTTTTTTGTTGGTATGTAAGTGTGTTAGCTCCTATCATTTATCCCCCCGGCTAGTGGCCTTCCCTTCTCAGTAAGTCATTCAGCCCACCTATGTGCCACTTGCCTCTACTTTACTGTAGAGACATTTGATGCATAATCAACCGCAGATTTGTATTTGATTTCTTTTTCTTGTGCCACTGTGCCAACCAATTTGTTATATTATACCTTCCAACTGTCCAGTTTTTCACGGAACAGTCCCGATTTTGACAGCTCAAACAGGGATTGTTACAGAAATGTCCCAGGTTCTCTTAGATCTTCTGCACTGAACAGCCAGAAAAGGATACAACGTTTCATAAACTAAATTGGCTTTTGGCAGAGAGCCCAGAATACGTGGCAGGTGCACTTAGATACATTTATAACAATTTAAGATAAGCAAGAAGTAGGGAACCCCCGAATCCTTCACAAAAGATTTGACCGAATACCAAACTGAATCCGAATCCTAATTTGCATATTCAAATTAGGGGTGGGAAGGGGAAAACTTTTTTTTTTTTACTTCCTTGTTTTGTGACAAAAAGTCACGCGATTTCCCTCCCTGCCCCTAAGTAGGATTCAGTTTGGCCGGGCAGAAGGATTCGGCCGATTCTGAATCCTGCTGAAAAACGCCAAATCCTGAACCGAATCTTGGATTCGGTGCAACCCTACAAAGAAGCAATTGTAACAATTTAAGATAAGCAGGTCTCTTGGGGAAAGATGTGGTTTGCCACAGAGGAAGCAATAGTTGCACGTGGTGTGTCTACTAAGCTATGCACCGCTTCTCTCCTGTATGTTTTGTAGGCTGGCAGAGAGAAGTGGCTCCTGTACAATTCTTTTATTAGCTGCACTGATAGACACAGCGTTGGCCTAAGTGCAGTTACACTGAGCGGAGTAGAGATTATCCTGAAAACCACATTTTTTGGGGGGGGGTGCTCTGTATTGCACTCCGGCCAATCTTCACTCCACGCAGCCAGGTGGTGACTCTAAAGGAAAAGAGGAGTCGGTAAGAAATATATGAAAGAAATATAGAGGTGCAGGGGAATGAAGAGCTTTGTAAGTTATGATTTCCATGTGTGACAACCATGATGATCGACAGATTTTAAACAATGGCCAGCTACTTCTTATGACAGGTTATGTCAAAGGCATCTCCATTTCTGTTTAGTTTAATGTAGGGATGAACCGAATCCACTTTTTTGGATTTGGCCGAACCCCCGAATCTGAATCCTAATTTGCATATGCAAATTAGGGGTGAGAAGGGGAAAACATTTTTTAACTTCCTTGTTTTGTGACAAAAAGTCATGCAGTTTCCCTCCTGCCCATAATTTGCATATGCAAATTAGGATTCGGATTCGGTTCGTCCGTGCAGAAGGATCCTGGCCGAATCCCGAACCGAATCCTGGATTCGGGGCATCCCTAGTTTAATGGGAACTGACTGTCAGCAGCGCTGGGTATTTGAGTCACCAGCTCATCTGTGGGCATTTTCTTCTGGAAATCTGACATTTTACATGACACACAATATGAGTGAACAAAAGAACTTAAAGGAGAAGGAAAACTACCGAGGCAGTTTATTGCCAATAGATTAACCACACTAGTGCAAGCTAGAACGCTATATTTATTCTGTAGAATGCTTTACCATACCTGTGTAAACCGCTATAGAAACTCTTTCCGTATAGGATAGCAGCTGCCATATTAGCTTGGCGTGACATCACTTCCTGCCTGAGTCTCTCCCTGCTCCCTCATAGCACTGAGCTCAGATTACAGCAGGGAGGGAGAAGGGAGGGGGGAGAGGAACAAACTGAGCATGCTCAAACCCTAGCCCTGGAGGTTTAAGCTGAAAACAGGAAGTCTGATACAGAAGCCCATGTGTACACAATAGAATGACAGAAATGTGGTGTTTTTTTTCAGAGCAGCATCACTTTGAGGGTTTACTGGTGTATTAATATTGACCTTTCTGATAAAGCTTACTTAATTTTAGCCTTTCCTTCTCCTTTAAAGCTGTATTTGCATAGGCCCTAACTAATTTCTTCTTGTACCCCTGTATCTTATAAAGAGAAGCCACAGGGAGGTTGCCATACTGCAGCTGTATGAGATGACGTGTTTCGTGTAGTCTTTGCAGTGTGATTCACATAGAAAAGGAAGTGGTCTCAGTCGGGGCACATTACTGGGATACACGGGAACAAATAAGACCAGTTATCAACTGTAACCGAATAGTCCCAGGAACCCCTCAGAACAAAACAACTTTGATTAGCATGCCAGGGCTGTTGTCAGGGGCTGAATAGAGGCACTCATCAATTGGCTAAAATTAAAACTACATTTGTCTATCGGTATCAGGAATACTTGAACTCTTTCCAGGGTGCCTTTTAATTTGACTGCTGGACCGTTGCAAATGTTCCCAAACAAAGGCTTGTGCATGGGGGCCTAGAAGAGAAGAAAAGAGGCTGGTTGTGTGTCTATTTAACCCCCTTTCTAGCAGTGAATCAATTCATAAGGCAACAACCATATGAAGGTGAAGCTCCACTGATACAGTTCACCCTGGTTGCTGGAGAATACTGGGAGTTGTAGTTAACAGGAGCTCAGACATAACTAGCTTTTGGAGATAGATCTCACACTTTTCATGCCGGAATGAGGGCCGGACTGGCAATTGAAAACCATATCCTTCTTCTTACCCAGACAAGCTTTAAGTTTTTGGTTTAGCCTCGAGGTGCACAACTGCCACGTGGATTCTAATATTTTATTTCAATTCTCATTGTTGAGGAAAATGTATTTGTGCTTTCCCTAATTAGATTGTCTTTCTTATTCTTGGCGGCAGGGAGCTGTAAAGACCCAGCTTAGAGATGTGGCTTTGAGGCCAGCCGGCTATTGTTTGTCGGTTTTCTCTGGAGTGTTGGTATTATTGTCTGATGTTTTATGGATTACAGCGCCAACAATTGCACTGCTGAGTTTCAAAGGCAATCTTACATGCTTATTGAAGGTTTCCTATCCACTGATACATTTCAAAGAGTTGTCATTTTAATAGAGAGTTAAAAAATGAAGTCATAGTAGAAATGGAAGCACAAACCCCACATCAAAAGACTTTTAAATCCCCCCACAGCAGTGTATTCAGGTGTTCTGCATTGCATTACAAGAGATCACTCGTATAGCCAATATGGCTGTCATGGGGTGCTGGGAATTATGTGTACAGGCTGGATGTGCTGGGAGTAATCCATGACAAGCAGGGTTTTTTTATGTTTTTATTTATGCATTTATAACATAAAACAACATTGGTTCAACAACTTATTGCATTCTTATTTCCAATATATCTCCGATACATCTAAGTTAATTCTATATTAGCAGTCTACACCTGATATTGTCTGGCAGTTGGATCTTGGGGAGTGGGTCGGTTACCCATCTTAATCTCAGGGGAGCGGCAAGATGGCATTAGTTTATAGTTTCCACCCACTCACCCCAAACCTTATCATATTTATGCGGGCAGGCACCCTCTTGCCACATGAGTAAGTTGTATCAGTGGGAGATGCCCTCTGATTGAGCCAACTGATGAGTGATGAAGAGGAGTAGAATGAATGAATGTAGAAGAATAGATTTCCTTGCATAAAATAACAAGATTCTCAACAGAATACGAGCTGCCGAGTCTAAACCAATATCATCTAAGATACTAAGAAGGCAAGTCTTGGGTGAGAGTATTTTTGGTAGGGACGTTGTGTTCTGGATGAAATTTAGGACTTGTTCCCAATAGTGGTAAATTTGTGGGCATAACCATATTAGATGGAAGTAGGCATCGCATTTAGGGCAGCGGAAAGAGTCCAGGATTCCCATACAATGTAGTCTTAGGGGGGTCAGGTGGTGGCATATGTTGCATAATTAGTGCCTGGTATCAGCTCCACCGTCACTCTTGAGTGGGCTGGTTTGTACCCAGGGAAACCTGCCAATCATATTAAAGACAAATGACCAGCTATTGACTACCGCTGTAAATTTTTTTATGAGAAATATGTTATTAGTGAGTGTGTTTATATAATTGCATATTTAGCTACGCAAATAAAAATAACATCTAGTCTTCTACTCTCTGCTTCTTACAGGATATGAATCCTCCTCTTCTTCCTCCTCCACCAATGGCCACTCCTGTTATTACGTCGGCTTCCTCCGGAGCTGCTGCCGTGGCCCAGAGAAATATTATTGGTCCTGTTGAGCAAGTTCCACACTTGAGGACATCTGCAAGACCCAGTGTGTAAGTTAATGCTTATGTATACTCTATTCTACAGATGTCATCAGGTTACTGATGTGCACAAAGCACAGGCCTAGCCATTGGAGCCCCAGCCTAAAGGTGCTGTTGGGTTCTGGCTTTACACTGACACTGAGGCATTGCAACCGCCACTTGTGTCTACTGTAATGGTGCTGCCATTATCTTCCTTCCATGTTGCCTTCTTCAGGGCAATCTTAGTGTGATAACAGAGTCTCATGACATACAAGAAAGGCACCTCAGTTACAAAATGTTCCTTTTTTATTTTAAAGGGATTCTGTCATGATATTTATGATGTAGTTTTTATTTATAAATTACACTGTTTACACTGCAAATACTTAACTCTACAGTTTAAAATTTAATTCCTAAACCAGCAAGTGTATTTTTTTTAATTGCAATATGTGCTTTCAGAAAGAGCCAGCACTTTAGGATGAAACTACTTTCTGGCAGGCTGTTGTTTTACCTATTCAATGTAACTGAATTAGGGATGCATCAAATCCACTATTTTGGATTTGGCCGAACCCCCAAAACATTTGGCCGAATCCTAATTTGTATATGCAAATTAGGGGTGGGAAGGGGAAAACATTTTTTACTTCCTTGTTTTGTGACAAAAAGTCATGCAATTTCCCTCCCCGCCCCTAATTTGCATATGCAAATTCGGATTTGGCCAGGCAGAAGTATTCAACGTGAATCCGAATCTTGCTGAAAAAGGCCGAATCCTGGATTCGGTGCATCCCTAAACTGAATGTATCGCAGTGGGACCTGTATTTTACTATTGAGTGTTGTTCTTAGACAGTGATCCCCAGCCAGTAGCTGCTCTCCAACCCCTTGGATATTGCTCCCAGTGGCCTCAAAGCAGGAGCTTATTTTTGAATTCCAGGCCTGGAGGCACATATTGGTTGTATAAAAACCAGGTGCACTGCCAAACAGAGCCTCAATCTAGGTTCACAATCCACATAGGTGCTACCAAATGGCCAATCACAGCACTTATATGGCAACCCAAAAACATTTTTCATGCTAGTGTTGCTCCCCAACTCCTTTTACTTCTTAATGTTGCTCACAGGTTCAAAAGGTTGGGGATCCCTGTTCTTAGATTTATCAGGGAGCTGTTATCTTGTGTTTGGGAGCTATTCCCATTGTTCTGCTGAAGGGCTGTTGGGGGGAAAGGAGGGAGTAATATCACTCCAACTTGCAGCGCAGCAGTAAAGAATCACTATAGTTTATTCGTCTACAAGTCACATGGCTGGGGGCACCTGGGAAAGTGACAACATTTCTATCCCCATGTCAAAGAATTAAAAAAATCTATTTGCTCTTTTTAAAAATGGATTTCAGTGCAGAATTATCTGGTTACCTTCCCACTGTTCTGTTGTTAGGCTGCTGGGGGAAAGGGAGGGGGTGATATCACTCCAGCAGTAAAGAATGACTAAAGTTTATCAGAGCACAAGTCACATGACTGGGGGCAGCTGGGAAACTGACAATATGTCCAGCCCCACATCAGATTTCAAAATTAAATATAACAAAATCTGTTTGCTCTTTTGAGAAATGGATTTAAGTGCAGAATACTGCTGGAGCAGCACTATTAACTGATGCATTTTGAAAAAAAAACTTTTTCCGGTGACAGTATCCCTTTAAGGATGAGACATTCTGCTGTTTCTGGTGAGTGCCCTGCAAGAGGTTGCTGTGTTGCAGTGGAGTATCACAGGAATAAACATATATTTAAAGGGAATCTATTTATGGCAAGCAAGTAACTGTATTTGCACAAGGTTTTGTGTATGTGTTTATGCAGCCAGTGCGAGATGGGTAGTGAAGCCTTTGAGCAGTACATTGATATTTCAGAGATTCAGTGTTCAGTGCTGCCATGTGGAACAGAACAAAATTATCTGTCACATAGTAGCACAGTGCTCTGAGACCGGCTCATATCCCAAAATCTGCTGGATATTTCCTTCTTCCTTTAACTAATGCCTCATCCAGTTTTATTTTCCTGATGCAGATGTTCTGTAGGAATATCTGTTCCTGATTATCCACAAGGTAGCTATTGATCAGCCAAGCAAATATCTTCCTAGAATATTGGCCTGCTGTTGAGGAGACCCCTCCATTTCATGAAGATAACCCAAGGAAAGTGGGTTAGCTGATTGGGTGAGAGCATTCCTGCTCCATGTGTTTATCATTATATGCTGCGGGCAGACTTCAAAGTTTGCATTTGAATGGAAACACTTGGACTTGTACAGTACAAACGCTTACTATTGAAAATGGTTTGGTTTAAAAAGTGAGACATATTATTGTGTCTGGTAATTTCAGACGGCATTAAAGGCAAACTATGGTTTGTAGGCGATATTTTCCATGGCGAAAGATTCCAGGTGCTTGGCATGATGTCCTTACAGCCTAAATATTTCCTGAATCAGTGCTATTGAGGTCCAGGCCCAGGTATATATAATATTATGGCTGGCAGGGTTGGATTTAGTGTATGAAGTGATTGATATGTCTATCTAAAGCCCATCTGGAGCATATTTGTGTAGGCCTCATCTATATACTCAATGTACACAATATCATGGCTCTCCCAATGAAGAATGTATCTCCAATCATTACAGTCTCTAGCCCTTTCACTGCTTTACATCAACACCAAAGAATTGGACAGCACTCCGATCAAAAAGAAATACAGGTTTATTGCATACTCCTGCAGGGATCCTACGCCCTACCCGTTTCGGGAATCAATCCCTTAATCATAGGCATACATCCTACATCCTTTCACTGCTTTATGCTCCAAAGAATCCACTGTTTTCAGTAGTCGTACAATGTGGAATACAGTGAATCCTCGATTTTAAGTACCCTGATTTTATGTTTTCCAGCGTTTACATTTTTTATTTGTGGTCCCACCAATGTATAATGCATTTCAATGGGTGCATTTCTCTGAGTTTATGCAATGTTTTCCCAGATTTTACATCAAACTTTTGCCCTGATGTTCTCAAAAATTACTAATTGTCCTCTATCAATGTTATTATTTGTGAATTAAAGAGGTTTAAAGGAAAACTGTACCCCCAAAATGAACACTTAGGGCTCTTACACATGAGCGTTCCGTTTTTTGGCATTCAGCCGCAGGGGAGCGCAGGAATAGACGCAAGTCATTATTTGAAATGGGGCTGTACTCACTCAGGCGCGTGTAGGCGCCGAACGCAGGAAAAATGCAGCATGTTGCGTCTGAACCTGCGTTCGGCGCCTACACGTGCCTGTGTGAGTACAGCCCCATTTCAAATAATGACTTGCGTCTATTCCTGCGCTCCCCTGCGGCTGAACGCCAAAAAACGGAACGCAGGGGAGCGCAGGTCGGAACGCTCATGTGTAAGAGCCCTTAAAGGAAAACTATACCCCCAAAATGAACACTTAAGCAACAGATAGTTCATATCATATTAAGTGGCATATGAAAGAATCTTACCAAACTGGAATATATATTTAAGTAAATATTGCCCTTTTACATCTCTTGCCTTGAGCCACCATTTCGTGATGGTCTGTGTGCTGCCTCAGAGATCACCTGACCAGAAATACTTCAACTTTAACTGTAACAGGAAGAAGTGTGGAAGTAAAAGACACAACTCTGTCTGTTAATTGGCTCATGTGACCTAACATACAGTACAGTGAATCCTACGATCCCAGGGGGCGGCCCTTATTTTTTAAGATGGCAATTTTCTATTTATGATTACCCAATGGCACATACTACTAGAAAAGTATATTATTATGAAAATGGTTTATTTACATGAAGCAGTATTTTACATATGAGCTGTTTTATGCAATATCTTTTTATAGAGACCTACATTGTTTGGGGGGTATAGTTTTCCTTTAAGCAACAGATAGTTTACATCATATTAAGTGGCATATTAAAGAATCTTACCAAACTGGTCTATATATTTAAGTAAATCTTGCCCTTTTACATCTCTTGCCTTGAACCACCATTTCGTGATGGTCTGTGTGTTGCCTCAGAGATCACCTGACCAGAAATACTACAACACTAACTGTAACAGGAAGAAGTGTGGAAGCAAAAGACAGAACTCTGTCTGTTAATTTGCTCATGTGACCTAACATGTATGGTTTGTTGGTATGTTTGTGTGCACAGTGAATCTTACGATCCCAGGGGGGGCGGCCCTTATTTTTTAAAATGGCAATTTTCTATTTATGAAAAGTATATTATTATGAGAATTGTTTATTTACATGAAGCAGGGTTTTACATATCAGCTGTTTTATGCAATATCTTTTTATATAGACCTACATTGTTTGGGTCGTATCATTTTCCTTTAAAGGAATTGTTCAGTATAAAAATAAAAACTGGCTAAATGGATAGGCTATGCAAAATGGTTAGGCAAAAATGTAATGTATAAAGGCTGGAGTGACTGGATGTCTAACAGAACACTACTTCCTGCTTTTCAGCTCTCTTGGTTTCCACTGACTGGTTACCCTGGTGACCAGGCAGTAACCGATTTGTGACTTGAGGGGAGGCCACATGGGACATAACTGTTGCTTTAGAATCTGAGCTGAATGCTGAGGATCAATTGCAAACTCACTGAACAGTTATGTCCCATGTGGTCCCCCTTCAAATCGCTGACTAACTCAGAGCTGAAAAGCAGAAAGTTTGGCTAACTAACTATATTAGAAACATTTTTTATTTTGCACAGCCTACCACATATTTATCCATTATTTATTTTTACACTCAACTGATCCTTTAAAATACTAACCGGATGTATATTTTCCCATGGTTCTGCCTGTAAATGGTCAATTCCAATTAGTCTGGCCCTTATACAGTTCAGCACCAATCGCTTATTACTTTAGATTGTGTATGTGACTGACAGAGAGACCTTGCCCCCCCCCCATAGTGTAACATTAACGCTGCAATGTTTAACCCTTGTTATTAACACAGTAAATTATTGTATCTCAAAGTAAATTGGACTCCTGTGCTTATATCCTTTCAGTACTTGAAGAAAAAGTTACTTTAACACATTTCCCTGATTTTCCATTTTCCTGGATTTCGCATAATTTTTTCCTGGTCCCCTGAAAAATGTAAAATGGGGGTTCTACTGTAGTTGTAAATAGTGAATTTGTCTCTCTTCAGGTTCATTGCTATCTATCCTTATATCCCTCGAAAGGAGGATGAGCTGGAACTGAGGAAAGGTGAGATGTTCTTGGTGTTTGAGCGATGTCAGGACGGCTGGTTTAAAGGAACTTCCATGCACACCAGCAAGATTGGCGTGTTCCCTGGAAACTATGTGGCACCAGTCACTAGGTGAGTTTTTAGTGTAATATGTGAATTCAGATTAACAGATGTTTCTGACCCATGTTCTCTGAAGCAGTCACATGGGACAGTCTGTGTGGCTAAAGCAGGGCCCATGGCCTTACCTGATACGTCAGTGACCGCTTTAAGCACTGTAGATGAAAGGCAGACAGAGGCAACCCCCTGCAATATTGTTCTGATGGTTTAAGGCTGTGTGCTGCCTGGCACTGTACATTATGGAACAACATTCTACTAGAATATCTTGTAAAAAGTAAATAATCTCAATGGGCTGGGTTTGCCTCCAATAAGGATTAATTCTATTTTAGTTTGGATCAAGTACAGTGTAGTGTTTTATTATTATAGAGAAAAAGGACAGCCATTCCGTAATTCGGAGCTTTTTGAATAACGGGTTTCCAGATAATGAACCCCAAACCTTTAATTTATCAGTCTGGTTTGGATTTATATCGGGGGTGCTCCTCTTGCAGCCCTCCACCTGTTACTGAAATACCAAATGGCATAGAGTTCTATCCTTGCATTGGGGGTCTCATCTTTCATGTACACCACAGGGTCCCCCTACTACAACTCCTGCTTTGAATTAATCCAAACCTATTATAAATGTTTATTATCTTGTATACGTAGTGTAATATTATGAGCGAGGGCTCTTAATTACTTGGCATTAGCCCACCAAGAGTTTCTCATTTTTATACAAGCCATGTGATTGCTGCTGTTCAACATCCACCTCCTTTCTAGTGATGAATATCAGTATCTAAGTGCAGGGGCAGCTGCTTTTACTGTCGGGGACCAGCTTGATAAGAAAGAGTTTTTGGGCTAGCTTCATAAGAAAGAGTCTTTGGGCTATATTTATCAAAGAGTGAAGTTAGAGTTCGCCACAGTCCACTAGAGTGAAATTCCGCCACTCTCCGTTAATTTCTATGGGGATTTTCAATGGGTGCAAGTGAAAATTCACCCATTCATGACTTTGCCTTTGAAAATCCCAGACTGTTATTACTATTAATGGCAACTGCCTGTCACTGCACAGACCAGTTTAATTGTGGCCCTAAAAATATATGTTTGCAAGCTAAAATGAAGCAGTTGTCATTAATATCAGTTGCAGTCTGTGCTGAAGGGATCATGTGCTATTGGCGTTTGTCATTAATCTAAGTGTAATAGTTTTAAATTGTCTCATGAAAACCTTTTCTGTATAAACCGACCTACCTGCCTGCCATTAATTATGTCTATGTACCGAATGTTTGTGAATATTCTCATTCATCCATGTCATAGTATACGTGTAGAAATAAGTCAAATCAACTGGACTTGCTGTGTTTTTTCTTTGAACATGCTTTACCAGTCATCGAATGGCTTTTTCAGTTCAGCATATTCTCGTATAAGTTTAAGGGTTTTCTCCCCAAGTCCAGTTGATTTGACTTATTTCTACAGATAAACCATGACCTGAATGAATGAGAATCTTTATCAGCATATTGCAACTCATTTTGGGGAGAAAACCCTTACACTTGTACGGGAATATGCTGAATTGAGAAAGCCAGTGTGATGACTGGTGAAACGTTGCAATATATATTCATTACACAGTTTCTATGTTGTTTAAGTTATTTGTATATGTATTGCTATTGAAAGCAGCGATTGACTTTCCCTATCTAATCACTGTCCTGCTGACTGTTGATACAATGTAAGACAAGACCTTTGTTTGCTGGGAAACTAAACCTTTTGCAACATTGTTTAAAGTGGAACTATTGCGGAAATGAAAATGTACTATAACCTTCTTTGTACTGTAATAAGAAACTTTCTAAATACAATCAATTAAATATTCTGTAACATTTCTGAAATAATCAAGTTTATGTTCGCTATTCCTCTTGCAGCATCTGTTTCTCCTCATTCTGTCTTCATTCAGGAGTTGGGTGTCACATGAATGATCCAATATATCTTATAAGGGGGGCTCCTTTTGCCTAGAAAATGTATTAGAGCTCACTCTATTAAAATCTCCAGACACCCTGTCTCTCTACATGCAGAATTTGTGCAAAAGGCAGTTATTTGATTGGATTTTGTTTGTACTGGAATCAGTTATGTGAGTGAGCTCTAATACATCTGCTAGGAAAGGAAGCCCCCCCCCCTAGAAGATATATTGGATCTAACTGTCAATTAATATCAGACACTCAACTGCTGCATGAAGAGAAACTGATGCTGATAGAGGAATAGTGAAGATGAACTTGATTATTTCAGAAATAATGTCGAAATTTTTAATTGATTGTATTTAGAAAATTTCTTATTCCAGTATGATGAAGCTTATAATAAATTTTCATTTTCGCGATAGATCCCCTTTAAGAAGTAACAATCAGGAGTGAAGCAAATGCTGCTTTCAATAGCAATGGTTTTTACAAATAACTTTAGAAGCACTGAAAATGTTTAATACATTTATATTGGAAACTTGCTTAAAATTATGTTGTTGTTTATTGAGTTTATTTAATTTTGGGGTTGACTTGCCCTTTAACTGGGAAATGAATATACTCCCCGCACCTTTTATTTATTTATTTATTTATTTTTTAAAGAATATCTCTGTTTATTTTATAGGGCATTAACAACTACAACACCTGCAAAAGTTGCCATGGCCACAGCTACTACCAGCAACGTGGTGAACTTGGTAACACCAACACCTCCGGGGGCTCCGTGTCAGAAACTGCCAGTGAGTGGAGTGGAGTTTGCCAAGACCAGCAGCACAAATGGGGTCTCACCAGCTGGCGTCCCTGGCTGTCATATCCAGACTAGTCCTCAGTCCAAGGTTCTGCTGCATATGAGCGGCCAAATGACAGTTAACCAAGCCCGCAATGCTGTCCGAACAGGTAATAAGGATGGTAAGGCATCTTGCATATCAAGCTTAGGCTGCCGATTCTAGTATATATAGAATATAATATACCCCCTGCTGTAAATTATAGGGATACTTGTGCCCCAAAGGTGTCTGATATTGCAATCATACTTTTATTGGAAATTAAAAAATTTTAAATCATGGAGCGCACAAAAGATACACACTTGACGCTTTTCGTGGACCAAACCACTTCCTCATAAGCATGATTTGCTTGAGTCCACCTGAACAAAGATTCAAAAACACACACCTCCTAAAAACATTAAACCTTAAAGCTCTACATATTCTTACTCGGAGGGCATATAAGTGGAAGGTTTGTATTCTCATTAAGTTAATGCTCATCAATTTGTCAATCAATTAGTGCAATCTAAATGCAATCTTGTATAACAATCCAGTTGTTCTGATTATGGCTTTTTCTGTGGAGGAATTGCATGTCAGTCGTGCTGTTTCAGATGGTCGAGGCCGGGGGGATCACTGAGATACACACTCTGGTCTAGAAGATGGAGGCTCAGCCTTTCTTTGTTCCAGGAGTTGCAGAACTACAGCTTTCTACAGTCCCCACAAACTGATACTGATGGGTAGTAGTCGCAGAGTGAAGGTCATGCATCGCAGACAACCTGACAATGCCAATAGTTAGATTTAGTTAGAATTCACTGTGATATGCCTTCAAAGTACAGTCTTCATATTTTCTCTATTAGCTAATGGTCATCCTGATGTGCCTTTTAAGCCAGAGCGCAATATAGATTCGAAGCAGCAAGCTAAAATAATCGGAGCTGCTTTCATTGGTGACATCTTGATTGAGCAATACCCACTTCTAGGGATGGGCGAATTTGTCCCGTTTTGTTTCGCCAAAAATTTGCCGCCGGTGAAATGTCGCAGACGCCCATTAAAGTCTATGGGCATCAGAAAAATGTTGTTGCGCAGTGAAATTTTTTTGACGTGCGTCTTTTTTTTTTTTTTGACGCACGCCGCCATACAAGTCTATGGGCATAATTTTTTCGGTGAAACAAGACGAAAAAATTCACCCATCCGTATTTAATTCCACTCCAAGCAGCTGCTTTATGGCTCAAGGAAGATGGTTCAGACAAATGCAGAAAACCCCTCGCTCAAAAGTGAAATTGTCAGCTCACTTTTACTACTGGAAGGGGAGCACTGCCTGTGCCAGATCCCATACATCTGTTCCTATGCTTGTAAGTTACAGAGCTCTTTATTAAATTCGCAAGTACAAATTGACGAAAAAATAATTCAGTTCTTTGGGAGTTCAGTCAAAGGTTGTACTAAATATCAAATTTTTTACTTTTCAGCCAAATATGCAGGATTGTGATGGTTATTTGGCTAAAGGCGAGAATAAAACCTTCAAAGTGGGTCTATAAAATAAGGCTGAGAAAACACTTATTTTCTAATATGTTCATTTAAATTTATTGGGCTCATGGCTGTTCTTAATTCCACCTAAAAGCAGGCCCTAATAATGAGAAGGAAAGGGAATACCAGCATTTCCTCCACTTGTCTGTTAAAACCAATTCAATTAGATGAAACTGCTATTGGGACGCAATATTCTGAGAACATTCTGAGTTTATGAAGCCCCTCTGGGTATGTGGGTCAGTTTGGGGTAGGTTGCATTCTAAAGCTTTAGATCCAATCAAACTTGTCCTTACAGAGCAACATTGTACGATCTGTGGCCTTCCAGCTGCTGAAAGATGGGGGGTGTTGTCTGGAGGGCCACACTTTCAGCATTACTATCTGTGATGTTTGAGTTTGAATTGAAGCAGTGATCAAACCTCCATGTGCCATCCAACATTGATCAAGGCCCTGTATTAAAAGACTAAAGATACAGGTATGGGATCCGTTATCCGGAAACCCTGTTATCCAGAAAGCTCCAAATTACAGAAAGGCCCTTTATCCAGATAATATAATTTTTTAAAACTGATTTCCTTTTTCTCTGTAATAATAATAAAACAGTACATTGTACTTGATCCCAGCTAAGATATAATTAATCCTTATTGGAAGTAAAACCAGCCTATTGGGTTTATTTAATGTTATTATTTTCTAGCAGACTTAAGGTATGAAGATCCAAATTACGGAAGATCCATTATTCAAAAAGCCCTAGGTACAGAACATTCAGCAAAACAGGTCCCATACCTGTACATATAAACATTTCCATTATTAGCCACCCTGTTATAGTTCCTGTTTAAAATCCTTCTACCCAACTCCTCCACCTGATCAATAATTATCAGAAACCAGTGATTCCTCAATCTTGCTTTTTTTTTTAATAATGATTTCATAAGAAATACTGTAAACTGTCTTTGCTTTCTGACTTTTTATTCTTTCTTTTCTCCGTAGCTGCGGCACACAGCCAGGATCGTCCAACAGCTGCTGTGACTCCCATCCAGGCTCAGACCCCTGCTGCATCTGCTCTCCCCCAACAGGCTGCCGCTTCACAGCAAGTGCCACCTCCACTTTCAGCTCCAGCTGCTTACATTAATGCTGCAATGAACATTAGCCGGCCAAGTGTGCCGGCAGCATCGGCAGCCTCCTCTGCTCTTCCCACCGCTGCATTTGAAGCAGAATCCAGTTGGAAGTCTAGCTCTGGACTTTCTGGGTGTTCCTTTTCTGAAAATGTTTCTGCACCTTTAAATTCTGCTGCTAATAAGCAAGATAAAGATAGTAAGGTGGGTATACTCGATTTATAGGCCATAGCTCCATCCTGCTGATAAATTAATCCAGTCTGCCTGAACATAGACAAGACCTGCAGTGACAATGGATTTCTCTGTAGTTGGGCACTTGTGTGTGTCACTGCTGGTAAAGCCAAAAGTAATGTAACTCTTGCTCCAGACAGGTCCTATATTATAGTGCATGGAGTATTATGGTCTACCCATGCATCCAATTGTATAGAGAGTCTCATCCTGTACTGCACAGGGAATCACTGTTTGGTCGCAGATAAAATGACTTGGCTCAATGATGTCTGCCAAAATCTTGTTACCCCAGGCTGTTTTATGAAGTCGCTTTATGAGCAGTTACTAAAACACAAACTTTCGGTTTACAGTTTAATCTGTGCCTGTTCTTGATTTCTGCCTAATGACAGTATTACCTGAAACAGCTTATGTCTTGCCTACCTAAGTGTATGGACATTGGTGTTTTATTTAGACATGGTATATCTACATGTTACACGCAAGGAAATGAACAGTCGCACACCCTTGATCCAATTGGCCTGGTGCACAATATTAGAGGATCCGGCAACCTCACAGAGTAGGAAGAAGATATCGGCACACAAGGCATGCATGTTACAGGGAGTACCCACATTATGGCATTCCGCACAATAAAACAAGCAGGGCACTCCCTGTAACATGCATGCCTTGTGTGCCCATATCTTCTTGATATATCTACAGTACATGTTATACACACATTTACTCACATTGTGTAACCATTACTGAATGGATATAACACAGGCATTATGGAACGTTGTGATGAGTTTGCTGCCAATCTGTATTATGAAAATGCCTGTGTAAGCAGCATCATTCTCATTTTCCATTCTCATTCTCAGCAGTTTTTATCTATACAAATTGGTATAAATATATGTTACTGAGTCTAACACTGCTTTGTTTCATCCTGCAGAAAGAAAAGAAGGGCTTGCTAAAGTTACTGTCAGGGGCATCTACAAAAAGAAAGCCTCGCTCGTCTCCACCGCACTCTCCAACCCAAGAAGTGGAACAGACAAATTCAGAAGCAGCAGCAGCGCTGGAGGGAGCTGTAGGGCCAGACATTGTGCCAGTCATTGTCAACGGCCGAGCTGCTCCCTGCACTGTGGATTGTGATTCAGTATCTGCCTCAACTCTGGCACAGGATAACCGCAAGCCTGCTTCCTTGGATAACAACATTCCCATTGCACCTCCACCAAGACAGCCTTGCTCATCACTGGGCTCTGTTCTAAATGATTCCCGGCCTTGTGAAAGGTAAATATGTCAACATTCCACTCCTCTACTGATCGGTCTAGTGTTTGTTTTGGGCCTGTAGCTTGAGGAATACAGCGGCTGTTTATTTAGTGACTTTACAGGTACTTAGGAACAATTTGCAGCACAATTTAGAATAAATGTGTATTTACTCCTGTGTTGCCCATTATACTGCAGTTTACAATGTTGCACTAATAGCTGAATTTTTGCTTAGTCTAATATATGCCCTTCTTTTACTTTCTAATAACCCATAACTTATTATCGTGATTCTCAAACAATACAATTGGGCAAGTACAGTGCAATGCAAAACTGCAATTGGCATTGTGTCAGTGGGCATATCTTCCCAGTGATAAACTAAAGATACACTGTCACAGCTTGAAAGGTTTTATTCTAACATGTTAAGGATTAAAAAATAATAACAATATTGGGGAACACCGACCGTATTAAAGGGATGGATCTGTCTACACAGTTACCATTCCTCTGATGTATTTTCAGTGGTGTAACTAGATGTTACTGGGCCCCACAGTAAATTAATTTTAGGGCCCCAGCATATCCAGACTTTGTCCTTTTTACAAATATATGCTGAAATTGCTCATTAATTTGGCCCTCATGGGGCCCCATATTCTCCTGCAGGGTCTGCTTCATTTGTAGTTACACCCCTGTGTATATTTGTATCTGTGATTAATGCTGTCCTGTTTAACAATGGTACAGATACCACTGGTTCATAGTTAGTACTGATACCTGGAGAATGCCCAATGGCTAAGGTTTGCAGGGGTGTGTGAATCAAGGAAGGGTTTGCAGAGGAGGTGTCTGGCATTAGCAGAGGGGGCAGGGTAATGTTAATGGCAGCAGGGGCCCTTGGGGCCAAGTCTTCCAACACTGCAAAGGGTAAAAAAGAGCTTCCTTCTTAAATCATTCAAGGGTTAGAAAATATTTGTCATCCCAGCATCCCCTGGCACAGCTGGAGGGGGGATTATGAGATGCTACCATTAATTTCTAACCCTAAATAAAGTATCTGCATATATTCTAGCAGAGTGCTGTGTGGAGGGATATATTCTAGCAGAGTGCTGTGTGGAGGGATGCACTGTCTGTGTTGAGGCTCCCCCTTCATGAAGAACTTTAAAGGAGAACTAAACCCTAAAAATGAATATAGCTAAAAATGCCATATTTTATATACTGAACTTATTGCACCAGCCTAAAGTTTCAGGTTCCCAATAGCAGCAATGATCCAGGACTTCAAAACTGTCACAGGGGGGTCACCATCTTGGAAAGTGTCCACGACAATCACATGATCAGTGGGCTCTGAGCAGCTGTTGAAAAGATAAGCTTAGGGGTCGTTGCAAATTATCAAGCAGAAAATGAGGTTGGCCTGTAATATAAACTACAGGGCCGATTATTAAATTCTGATGCTAATTGCACTGGTTTCTGTGCTGCCATGTAGTAATGATCTGTATTAATTATTAATCAGCCTTATATTTAGACATTTCTATTCTTTGATTACTGTATAGTGTAAGTGGGTCCCTAAGCTCAGTAAGTGACAGCAGCACAGAGCATGTGCAGTGAATCAGCAGAAAAGAAGATGGGGAGCTACTGGGGCATCTTTGGAGACACAGATCTTTACTGCTAAAGAGTTGTGGTTGCCTTGGGCAGATATAGAATCCCAAAACATTATGTACAACATTTCTACACTACTTCTTTAATTAAGCTTTAGTTCTCCTGTAAAAGGAAGCAGGCATAACACGGACACACATTTATGTCCCTTTTAACTATGCTTGGAGACTTGTTTCCACACACAAATATGAACAGACAAATCTGATAGAGCGGAGCCATATTTGAATTGTGTTCTGTGTCTATAAAGTGTGACTAAAGTGCGTCTCTTCTGCAGATACAGAGTAATGGTATCCTACCCACCCCAGAGCGAGGCAGAACTAGAGCTGAAGGAAGGAGACATTGTATTTGTGCACAAGAAGCGGGAAGATGGTTGGTTTAAAGGCACACTCCAGCGGAACGGCAAAACCGGCCTCTTCCCGGGCAGCTTTGTGGAAAATATTTAACTTTTATTTTGCCACAGAATGAATGAGCACAAGACACGCAGCCACTTCCCAGAGCAAATGTAACTGCACTGAAGAACCATTCAGCATCTTGTAGCTAGGACAGTGGTACCAAGCCTTGTGCCCTATTTAACTACAAACGATCTGAACGAGACTGCTCCATCTGCTGATTTCATATCTCCATGGAATTTTTTCGTTGATGTATTTGTGCCTTGTACTGTTAAGTTTATCAGATTTTTTTATACTTGTTTTTTTCCCCCACGAATAACAAATAAACTATTGTTTACGAGGCTTTAGATAATAATAATTTATTTCTTGACATTTATGTTGTAATTTTGCAAAGCCTGTCGCTACAGAGAAAACCACGGAATTACAAATGTAACCCTTTATTAATTTATGAAAAGGAGAAAAGCTGGATTGTTGTGTATAATCCCTTGGATGCCAGAGAGACGTTGGTACCTGCGGGGGAGCTGGACTTATCGGTGGATATGGTCAGTATGTAATGTAGCTGATGGTGGGGGAAAGTCGCAGGGTTGGGTTGGACAGAGGGGGCCCCGAGCTCGATGGGGCTTCTATGATGGAAAAAATGTTATATATTGTGCCACAACTGTATTTCAGTATTCATATTAGGAGTGTCCAGCCGGTGACGCTCAAAGCTTCTGCTAAACTAGAGCCAGAGGTTCACTGGATGGATATTTCTGATTATTTTAGATTGTGGTTCCCAATCTTCCTGCATTGCTTAGGGTTTTATAATGAGGGGCCCCAACTAGGGTTGCCACCTTTTCTGGAAATAAATACCGGCCTTCCTATATATTTATCTTTTACCCCTATTAATAACATTGGGATCAGCCATCATTTTTACCGGCCAGGTGGCAACCCTAGCCCAACATGTCTTTTACTTTAGTCCTGAAAGTCTGTAATGCCAAAACACTTCTATTTGCACAACAACAACTTGTTATGTTCTGTTCCTCAGCCGCTGTATAAAGGTGTTGATGTTGTGCTCCATACATGGGACACTACAGATGAAGTTGCTTCTGTTATAATGGGAAATGTCAGCAAAAATACTAACTGATCTTCTGTCAAGGTCAAGTATTAAGGGGAGGCAACTGTGGGTTTTGGCCACAAATAATATGATATTTCACACAGAGGCTGAGGGATATCGGTTGATAGATGTGGTGGCACTGAAGGACCACTGTGCCCTTAATGCTTTTTTTTTTTTTATTTTAAGCTGCACTTTGCTAAGAACAGGAGCATAGCTATATTAGCTTAAACGGAATCTCTCTGTCAAGGAAAACCCATGCAATTGTCCCTGCTATGAAGTGAGTGCCATTTACATACCCATTTGTGCTGTTGATGGTCTCAGTGATGTCATATTGGCATTTTAAGAAGCTGATAATGATAAGGAATGTATGGATTTAGGGTGAGGGAGGGGGGTCCTAATTACTGAGGTCCATCATTCTCTACCCTGTTTGCATTTAAAATGCTAGAGCAGGGGTCCTCAATCTATTTTATTTTTACTTGTGAGCCACATCCAATTGTAAAATGAGTTGGGAAGCAACACAAGCATAAAACACAGGGTTCCAAATTAGGGCAGTGATTGGCTATTTAGTAGCCCTATGAGGACTGGCAGCCCACAGAAGGCTCTGTTTGGTGCTGCGCCTGCTTTTTATGCAGCCAAAAGTTGCCTCAAAGCCAGGAATTCAAAAATAAACACCTGCCTTGAGACCAATGGGAGCAACATTCACGGGGTTGGTGAGCATATCTCCCTATTGTAACTGTAAAAATTCATGTACATTACAATGGGGGTAAATATCAAAATGTGGGATGGTTTTGTAATATCTGAAAAGTGGCCTTAATTGCTTTATTTTCCATGAAGTACTGTTCAGAGTTATGCCTCTCGACATGGCCAGCCTCTAGAAATACAGCATGCACATAGCAATAAGGAGAAGACTGTAAATGATCCGAGCTCTTTGGGAATTAAAGCAATATCACATAAGAGCAGAACCGTTAGTAGCAGACTGTTAGGGTCTAGCCAGCAGCATGTCATGCATTATTCTATTTCTAAGGTATATACTGTGCGACTGCATAGGTTATCATTGCACATGGCTCCACTTTCAGATGATTTGCAGAGGAGAACCCTTTCAATGATATTCTTGGTAAATAAATGACTAACGTTTGTAGTATTGGGATAAGTCAACAAAACTTAAAGTGAAAAACTGGCAGCGTTTCCTACCCGGTGTTACTAAATTCCATGTATTATTTTGCTGCCACTTGAGTCTCTATTCTAGCTAGTTCTGCTTATGTTTGCGTTTGGGGCGTGAGTAGCATTAACAGTGACGTATGTGCTTTCCATATTATTTCCTTTAATTGTGCCATTACAAGTAAAAAAAAGGATCTCTGAGGTCAGGACCAAACGAGTGACTTCCCTGTAAACTCGATCCCAGATGGGTGATTGCAGCCTCCCTGCACTGTAGTAGTGTGTGCTACAAATTCGAAAGCCTTTCCGTTATCAGTAAATACATCTCAGGGGCTCAACTCTCCAGCACCTAAAGCAGCTACATCAGATAGGGAGACACTAGGCACCAATGAGGCCCTTGTTTTACAACATATCACAGGAGTACAGCCTGCCGCTTCTTTTAAGCTCTATTACAGGACCTAAACCTATTTACAAAAGGCTCCCCTGTTATATTCACCCAAGTAGCCATGTTAGATGACATAGACTGTTGAGTTTTAGTGCAGAGACAGACAGGGAGATTTAGTCACCCGGCAACAAATCGTCTCTTCTTCAGGCGACTAATCTCCCAAAAACTGCCTTCCTGGCTAGAATCGAAATCGCCGGCGGGATGGCACTCGGAGCAATTTGTTTTCCGAAGTCGCCCGAAACCTCCGATTTTAGATTCGCCGGCGAGGAGGCCGGGGTTTGGGGAGATTAGTTGCCGGGTGACTAAATCTCCCCAAATCTTCTCGTCTGTCTCTGCCATAAAACTCAACAGTCTATGTCATCTAACATGGCTACTTGGGTGAATATAACAGGGGAGCCTTTTGTAAATAGGGTTACGGTCTATGTCATCTAACATGGCTACTTGGGTGTCTCTGCCCTTAGAGGGTACCCTGTCCTAACATTTTTCTCCTAAATTCATCTTGGTACAAGGACACAATGTTCGATTAATGTATATTATATGAACAAATATAAAAGGGTTGTTCCTACTGCTTGAAGTTTTCAATTAATAACTATTTTTCATCTGACCACACCCAGTAATATTTGGCCACACCCCAAGTTCTCTCACTCCTCTCAAGATATGCTTCCTGCAAAGCTGTTTCTGTTTCTTGCCCAACCCTTTCTAGGGCCAAACAGTTACATGATGTAACCAGGGAGAAATGGCTAATATAACATCTAAAACAAAGTAAATGATAACTTAACTTAAATGATCTTGACCCCCTGCAGTAGAAGTTTGGGGGTCCTGGCATGCACCCACAGTCAGTCTCATCCTGGCCCACCCAGTTTGTTTGTGGTAGAAGAGGCTGGGGAGGACTACCATAAAGCAAACCCGTTTGTCTGCCGCAGTGTGGTAGTTACGATACTTGCATTAAGATTTCTTCAATTAGCCTCCCAGCCTATGTGTATTTCTAGGGCTATTGCTTAGAGCACTCCTTGATCACATGATTAGGCTAGTTGCTGGCCTGGCTAATGCACTTTAATGCTACTAGGTTACACAACATCATTTAACCATTGATATTATACCCAAGCCAAGATTTTGCACAGGACCAATGAATAGAAATGTCCAATAGACTGACTTGAAGGCATCAATACAAATACAATAACTGGGAGCTGCAGATCACTGTCTGGCCGTTATTTACCTTCCCGTGGTTGGCTATATCAGGAAGTGTATTTATTACGTGATTACATGTATTTAAATGAAATTTGTACTTTTAAAGGACAAGGAAAGTCTAAAATAGAATAAGGCTAGAAATGCTGTATTTTGTATAAATATAAGCATGAACTTACTGCACCACAAAGCCTAATCAAACAAATGATTTACGCTTTCAAAGTTGGCCACAGGGGGCTCTCATCCTGTAACTTTGTTAAACATCTTTGCAAGACTAAGACTGTGCACATGCTCAGTGTGGTCTGGGCTGCTTAGGGATCGTCATAAACAAAGCTGCTTGAGTTCTGCATGGCTGGGAAGTAAGGTGGGGGCTCCCCCTGCTGTTCATAAGTATGATTGTTTCCCTGCTCAGCAGTTAGGGACCGTCTGACAATTCCTATCCACAGCAGTAAATGAAGGGAGAATTTCACTGCATTCAGTCAGGTTTCTTATAAAAACGGTACACATTTTTTAATTAAAGTATATTTGAGATAGGTTTCTTTTTCATTAAAGAAAGTAAAAATTGGATTTTATTTTTTTGCCTTTCCTTGTCCTTTAAAGGTGAGGTGAGAGGACACCCACTGGTTCAATCACACCGGGAGACCACCCAGAAAGTATTTTGTTTTCTGCTGTTTAGAAAGTGTGTTCCTTGTTTCTTCTAATTAGTTGAACCGATTCAGCTTCTTTTGGTGAGGGAGGAGTGAGCACTAATTTGGGTTTCAATATGTCACTGTGCACGTTTCACCCTGGAATGTTAATTATGATTCTGGGACATGGAACTGTAGATTTTTAAAACTTTCTCCATGTTTGGTTGTAAAAACAGTCTAAAGGACATGGGATTCATGCTGATATAGGAGTTCTGTTGATGGACAATGTATAGACAGACATGAGACTAACTACATCTCCCACTCCAATGGGGTCATGTAAAAAAGACTCTGCACTATGGTTGTTCTATGCTCTCTGTTTGGGTTCCCCATTGGAAAAACTCATTTGCTAATAACATATGGTATATATTGCTCTGGTAATGTAATATATATATATATATATATATATATATATATATATATATATATATACCATACATATACACAGCAGAGGGCAGTTAACGGTTGCTGGCAGTTGTAGTCTGATGGAACATGTGAGTAGATTAAATGCCAGGTTCCCAGTTAGATGGCACCGTTTTGTCCATTGAGTAAATGACAGACTTGTGCACAACACACGTAACCTTAAAGGGGACCTGTCACCCTAAAAAATAATTCCAAATCCTGTTTTATGGTGTTAGTCAAGCAAAATAAACTTCACTTGCACTATATACATGATTTCAAACTTCCTTCTTTTAAATCACAATCAAATCAAACAGGAAGTAGCCATTTTTGTGGACACTTATTAAAGGAGAATTAATAAATAGGCCCCCTCCCCCTGGCCTACCTGGGACCCTGGGAAAATGCCCCTAACTTTCTATTTACTCCTCTTTGCAGGTCCTGTCCAGCAGAATTCACAGCAGCCATCTTGTCTCCTTCGGACTTCTTCCTGTAGTGATCGGCATTTTCGGGCACATGCGCAGTTGGAGGAACCTTCCGTTGCGGAGCTACTGCACATGCGCTGAAAGTCACGAAATTTATGGAAAAAAAACTCAGGAAATTTCATGACTCTCACGCATACCTCCAACTGTGCATGAGCCCGGAAATGTCAGTCACCTCAGGAAGATGACCGTAGGAGACAAGATGGCTGCTGTGAACTCCGCTGGACAGGCCCTGCAAGGAGGGGTAAGTAGAAAGTTAGGGGCATTTGCCCAGGTAGGCCAGGAGGGAGGGGGCCTATTTAGGGTAGGGGGAGGGGGATGCAAATTAGGGGGTTGAATTCTCCTTTAAGGCAATTTAAAATCTTGCCAAATCATGGCAAAATCTTGTTTATGCACAAAAATGGGTTACCTGATGCCCATGAAATAGACTGGCTACAAAATTAAATTGTGAAGATTGAGGGGGAATGTCGGGAAAGCAGTGACATCTGGGAGCCTATGAGACAATAAATCTAGGAATTGCAGAATGGAAAGTGCAAGTAATTCCCTGGCCCGCCTCTATGCCTAAGTAATATATGATTCCACACAATAATGGAGTGCTCTAACCTTGCGTGATGAGTCCCTTAGGACCAGGTGCTCGAACAATGTTAAATCCCTGCCACGGGACACAAATTCAATGTAATAGTCCAATACACTGCAGCAGACTGTAGAGTGAATGTTTTTTTAAATAAGTGAATTTATTGGCTCATAGTTTTTGAGCAGACAAGCCTTGAGGCTTGTTAAAGGGTCGTGCGAGGCCCGAAACGTTGCCACTTAGTTGTCTGCTCAAAAACTGTGAGCCAATAAATTCACTTATTTAAAAAATCATTCACTCTACAGTGTGCTGCAGTGTATTGGACTATTGAGTAATATATGATTGACAGCTGAGAGTCTTTAATCAGTATGGTTGCTTAAATAAAAAAAAAAAAAAAAAAAGAATTTGGGTTTATGATTAATTTTAAAAGGACTTTTGTTATAGATTTCCATGTGTGGGTGACAGGTCCCCTTTAATGCCTCACAATCCCAGGTCATACTTCAGTTTGTCTCCTATGGGGGATTATTACTTTATGTAAAAATGTATTTCTTCTGTACTCATATCATATTTCCACCCTCATTCTCATGGCAAACAAGTAGATTGTATGTGATACTGGCTGCTGCTGCTGCTGCATATTTCTATTGCTAAGAAGGACTACCTTCCCCTTATTCCCTGCGACTAGAAGGTTTCAGGGGCCAAATGGCTTCAATAACAGTAAAACATTTGCACAAAGTGATTTTTATGATTTTATAAGAAGTAATAGAAATGTATTGTTTTCCTTACGTAGAGGCTCTTTGGCTACATTCCATTTATGTGTCTATGTATCAGTACTTGTCTGTGTATCTGTATTTGTCTGTCCATCTGTTCATACTAGCCTACTTGAATATGAAGCTGGTGTGTAAATGACCCTCCACCTAATGAGCTCCCCGGGAGGCTGCCCCCCTGTATAAATCAGCTCATATACTGTATGAATACAATGGCAGCGGCCGTAAGGTAATGGTAGGCTACAGAATTGTTATCACAAACGTAAGACTGTTGGCTCTGTTAAAGATTGTCATGTCGTTTTTTTTTATGATCTTTTCAATGTTTTTCAGAGGATTCTAGATGAATGTTTTGTAACAAGGATTTGTGGCATAGCAGTACATTTATAAAAAAAAAAAAAACGGAATTCATTTTTTTCATCAAAAATAAAATTAGTCTTAAAAACTGATTTTTGTGGGTTGTTTTTTTTCTCTGAACAAGGAATTGACATTTAGACGCCCATTTATCAGAAGGTCATGTGACTTGGTTTTAATTCGAATATACTCAGAATTCGAGTGGGAGGTTATTTAAGAAAAAAAATGAGAATGTCTAATATTCGATCAAATGGTTCCGACCTGAAAATTCGAATCATATTCGATTTGTACGAATCAAGTTTTTCTCCTGAAAAAAACCTTGAATGTCAGGAAGGCTGTTAACATCTTCAAGTGGCTTAACGGACCATTGACTTGTACATGAATTCATTCCATACATTCCAATTAGGACGGTTTCCATGGTCAAGGTGTGATAAACCGATTGAAAATTTGAATTTGAATGTACTATTCGACCCTTGATAAATCTGCCCCCTAAAGTTGCACTTCCAAACTTCCCTTTATTGCTCATGCACTTTAAGGGTCAGGACACACGCTTAGATTCAGGTTAGTCGCCCGTAGACAAATCTCCTCTTCTTCAGGGCGACTAATCTCCCTGAACTGCCTCCCGACGGCTATAATGTTAATCGCCATCGGGACGGCACTCGGAGTAGCCGGAAGTTTCCTCATGAGGCAAAAATGTAAACCACCAGCGGGAGGCCCTAGAAGAAGAGGAGATTTGTTGACGGGCAAATAATCTCCCAGAATGTGAGCGTGTGCCTTGACCCAAAAGGTGGCCATACACGGGCCAATAAAAGCTGCCGACAGACCGTGTCGGCAGCTTATTGGCTCATGTATTGGGCCCCCCGACGGGCTTCACTGATCGAGATCTGGCCGAAAGTCGGGCAGATCTCGATCGGATGGGACGAAAAATCCAGTCGGATCGCGGCCGCATCTATTCATTGATGCGGTCCCGAGATCTGACCACCCATTACTATTAGTTAGGATCCAATCGTTGGGCCCTAGGGCCCACGATCGGATCAGCCTGATATTGTCCACCTCAATGTGGGCATATCTGGGGGAGATCCGCTCGTTTGGCGACATCGCCAAACGAGCGGATCTCTCCGTGTATGGCCACTTTAAGTCTTCCAAATAACAAAACATCCCTTAGTCTCTGCACATGTTTGGTGCACTCTGTGCCGCTGCTGAGACGTTCCGTTTTGGGAGCCCTTGAAAATGGATTGGTGGAAGCAGTGGGCAGATATTGTGTGCCAAACACAGAGTGGTTGTGGGTCCTATAAATAAACTTATATTGAATATTTCGCTACTAAGATGCATACTTTAGCGCTTCTACACAGAGACAGAAACAGCCTAGTGTTGTTAGACTAATGGAAGACAAAGGCAAGTCCATACTGTCTTATGCTTCCTGAATGTGTGTGCATTGGCCGGCACTGGATCAGCCCATCAGCTCACACACAATGAGCCGATTTTGGTGTGGAAAAGCGTGTTTTCATGCACACACATTCAGAAGGCAGTGGAATGGCTTTTCTCCTCTGCCCTTTCTACAACTACCAGAGAAGAGCAATTTATCTACAATTAGCCTTAAAAATTATGGATTGCCTTGATATCCGGGCTAGAACCTACTTTATGATATAATTGCTCAGGGTTAGGGTTAGACAATACAGGAGCAACGGCTGGTTGGCTAACAAATATTAGTGAGCCCGGCCAAATAACGTGTTCTACATGGCATACGTGTGCCCATAAAATGTGCTGGAGGGATGATGTTTCATTATAAACAAGAGATGAATGAATTGATATTTCTCATTGCTACCCTTCTGATTTCCAGTATTCTGTTCCCTCATCCCACGACTGTGGAGAATACGCAGGGGTTTGATATATAAGATTATAATAATTGCTAGCACCTCAGTACAGGCAGCTATACCCCACTGTGTACAACATTAAACAGCTCCCTCCTTGCTCTGCACCTCAGGCTGGGACAGAACACATTACCCATAACACACACATCGCACTGACATTGAAAACTACAACCATGAATTCAGTCTTGCCCGTTGTGCTCAACACAAGCAGGAGACATTTATTTCCCTCATGCAGCTTAAAGTGAACATACTCGCACAAACTGTATTCTTCTAGTTAACTCCTGCATATTATATTACAGTGATATTTATATGCAAGTGCACACTCTCTGGCAGGAGTCGTATGTAAGTCACCAGCGCTGGTCAAAGGACAGGTCATAGAGATGGGTTTGCATAATGAGCACAAGAATTATAATAAAAATCAAATTTGTTTTATTTCTCGCTAGCATTATTCTAATAAATGGCCAAGAATGACCTTTGCATTCCAGAGAAGAGGCCACGTTTAGCAATTCCTGAGCCACATGAAAGCAATAGTAACCTCGTTCAGGAGGAATGCTCAAGAGAAGACAAACACTTTTTTACCAACTTGCAAAATGGCTTTCACACACAATTGTGTATTTGTATTTGTCTGCAGGTGGAAATATATTTATTCTGTTAAAGAGAAGATACAACCACATTTTGAGGTGAGCTCATTCAGTTGGATTTATGTAGAAACACTGGGGCAGATTTACTAAAGGGTGAAGTGGCAGTCGCTAGCGAAAACCACAGGGACATTGCTAATTTACTAACATGTGTAGAGAACATTTTACTAGTGAGACCGTCGCTAGTGTAGTTTCGTGCCTTATCGCCAGGTGAATTTTCGCTCGGGCAAATGATCGTTAATCCGGAAATACCCTTAGGTGCGAATTTTGCAGAATGTTACTTCTTTCACCAGAGTTTTCTTCACCAGCTTAAACCTGGCGTACCGATAAGATGAAGCCACATCCTCCTCAATCTTATGTCAGTGACATCATATCCTGTATGCCCAAATGTCATAAGAGTATAAAAAATGGCAGCATTTTTTCATATTTTAAAGCAGGATTGCCTTCAAAGGTCTTAACTATTAAAAATGTTTGTGTTAACATTTTTTTTCAACCATCACTAATAAAGACATAATATACGACCTACTGTATATGTACCCGCCCTATTCAAACTGACCTAAGAGTAAGAGTACTAACAACTTTTCACTAGGCAGAACGCTAGCAAAAGTTCGCTATGAAACACTCACAAATTTACTCTATTGAAACTTTGCCAGTTTTCAGCTGCAGAGATGCAACTTTGCATTTAGTGAATTAGCCCTTTAGTCAGTTTGCCCCACTGTTGGAACTTCCATACCTTACACAGACTTACCTACTTCTACAGATTGAAAGGAAACCAAGAAAGTCTGTCTCTATTTTCCATCTTGCTGCAGATTATTGTTGATGTTCAACAATTAGTCTCATCCCCAACTCCCCACCACTCTCAACCAAGAATAAGGTTTATACTAAAGCTACAGAGGAGCGGACCCTGCAGTGACTTCAGTCTGCTTCCCCTTTTGGGATGTTGGTGACTATATCTTGAATAAATTCTTGAATATTGAATAAACAAAAAAACAGACTATGAATGTTAATGCTGATGTGCGTGAGAAAATGACATACCTTTCCTTTTTTCAAGGAGGTGTCCTACATAAAAAAAAACCTAAACTCATTAAACCTAATGCGTAACAAATGCTTACAATGAGCTTAGCACATAGAATGTACCCATAGTATGGAAAATCACTGGCACTGTAATGAGCCTACTTTACCCTACTCTTCATCCAGCCTTACTGTAATTATCCTTCATGTTGTGCAGTTAGTGATAACAAAAGCAAGAAGAACAGTTAACAATGTGCACTACAGATGAGGGCTTTCTGCCTTCTGCACATGTTACAGGAAATTGCTAAATTACATAGGACGCTCCTTAAATGATACCCGTCAAATATGCACTGGCTTAAACAGAATTTAATATGTATAGCAAATTAGAAGTATATGTTCTGGCTTTTATTCGCTACGGATGGAAATAATATTAGACATGGATTGAATTTATTGGGTTTAATACTTTACTGTATTAAAGGAATAGTAACAACAAAAATAAATGTGTTTTAAATTAATTAAAATATAATGTAGTGTTGCCCTGCATTGGGAAAAGTTACGTGTTTGCTGCAAAAACTCTGCTATAGTTGATATAAAGAAGCTGCTGTGCAGATAACAGATAACTCTATTATAGAATACAATGGTGTTCTTTTTTGGTGATATTCCTTTAATGCAAGAGAATTCAAAAATAATACGCAGTCAATAAATCCTCCGTCAGGGAACTCACAGAGTCGAGATGAGGTGATGCCTCTCCTGCACCTCCCGCAATGGAAACATGTGACGTGTGAAAGTCATGACATACGTACTGAACACGGCATCACATATTAAATAAAATATTCTTTTTCCGCAGTTCACAAATGCAAATGATACATCATCCTCGTACTTTAAGTCTACTAGAAAATCATTTAGACATTCAATAATTGTTTTGTCTCCAGTAAGTAGTAATTATATCTTAGTTGGGATCAAGTACAAGGTTCTGTTTTATTATTACAGACACAGAGAAAAAGGAAAGTTTTAAAAATGTGAATTATATGATAAAAATGGAGTCTACGGAATATGGCCATGCCATAAGTTGGAGCTTTCTGGATAACAGATCCTATACCTTTACTGCCAGAGGGAAGGAAACTGTTTGTGGTAGTGCAGATTTAGGGGCAGATATATTAAGGGTCGAATTTCGAAGTAAAAAATACTTCGAAATTCGACCATCGAATTAAAATACTTGACTTTGAATATCGAAGTCGAAGGATTTTTTACCGAATTTGGTAATTGAGCGATCAAAGTAAAATCATTTGATCGTATGATTAAATCGTTCGAATCGAACGATTTCAGCGATCGATCAAAGGATTTTCTTTTGGCGAAGTATTGAAGTCGAAGTTTTTTTAAAGGGACAGTACTTCGATTATCGAATGGTCGAATATTCGAACGATTTTTACTTCGAATCGAAGTCGAAGTAAATTCGAAGTCGTAGTATCCAATTTGATGGTCAAAGTATCCAAAAACTTACTTCGAATTTTGAATTGTTTTACTTCGAAAATTCACTTCCACCCTTGATAAATCTGCCCCTAACTGCAGACAACTAAACATTCCGTGTGCTTTTTCCCAAGACTACCTGGGGCTTGTAGAGTAGTTTACATTTTCCAATGTCACTGTACAGCAAGTTGTGTCATGGGAGATACTAAAACATGGCGCTTTTCATTTTCCTGAACATTCCGTTTCACTAAGCATTTTTCTTACCTAAAAACTGTTTCCCTGAGCATAGGCGTGTTCAGTGGTAATGAATATTCATGTAAATGGAATGTTTAGTGAAACGATTTCTGTAAAGGAATATTTTGTAAAATGTTTGGGTAAGTAGAATAATAAATAAAATTCATGTAAGTGCAATGTACAGTTTCATAAATTACATTTGATTTTAAGTGCATTGGAATAGTTGAGTTAAACAGAATGTCTATTGGAATGGAATTAGGAGAGATAAAAATGGGTAAATGTAATATTTAGGGGGCAGATTTATCAAGGGTCAAAGTGAATTTGATGGCATTTTCAAAGTAAAAAAATTAGACATTCTAAGTACTTTTTTTGGATACTTCGACCATCGAATAGGATACTACGACTTTGACTTCGAATTCGATTCGAAGTAAAATAGTTTGAATATTTGACTATTCGATAATGGAAATACTGTCTCTTTAAAAAAACTTCGATTTTAATACTTCGCCAAATTAAACCTGCTTCGCCAAATTAAAAGTGCTATGTTAGCCTATGGGGACCTTTTAGAGCATTTTTCTACGTTTTTGTAAGTCGAAGTAAAATCGTTCGAATGATCGCTAAAATCCTTCGAACCATTCGATTCAAAGGATGTAATCGTACGATCGTACAATTTTACTTTGACCGCAGGATGCCCAAATTCGATGGAAAAAAACTTTGACTTCGTTATTCAAAGTAGAAGTATTTTAATTCGATGGTCGAATTTCGAAGTATTTTTAACTTCAAAATCCGCCACTTGATAAATCTGCCCCCTAATGATTGATTTTATTTATCAAATTTTCTCTAGTTCTTTATAACTTCCTTCACTGACTTCTTTCAAAGGGCAAGATTATAGCACTTGTGTCCATATATGTAAATATGGTCAGTTATCTTTTTATTTTGCAGGGGGCTCAGGGTGTGCAGGTTAGAGATGTACAAAACTGATATTAAACAACAGCCAAACACTGAACAGACGAGTTTCGGTACAATTATTGAAATTAGCAAAATATAACAATTGTTCGTTTTACAGATTCAATTAAAAGTTTGCCTGATATGTGGGTATCATTTTCTCTAAAGCAAAAGAGATATTACAGATGGAATGAATTCAACATGATTAATTATATAAGCCCTAGGGACAGAAATTAGCTCCACACCGGATGGGAAACAGAATTGCATAATTAAAAATAGGTGTCAGATATATTATCACTTTTCCTTAATCAGGAGAAAGAGATGAGCGGCAGAAAGGACAATAAATTATCATTAGTGTTTCTAGCAGCATTTTTCAGATGCTTTTCAAATTATCGTACGACTGACTGGTGTTCAGAAGCACAATTCATGTGAATAATAGGAAAATTAGAGGTAGATTTTTATAAATTAAAACTGTTTTTATGTTGTTACTGTGGCAATATTATCAATAAAAGATCATAATTTGTTGAATTTGAAGCACAGCGAGAACTAATTTGCTCTTTGTATTGGCCACACGGTTACTAAAACAGCTGCCCCCAAATGTAAATCAATTTCTCTACAGTAGACAGAGCCTAGATGATTGGTTTCTATAGACTGTTGCACTTGGTCACATTTGCTCATTATTAGTAAATGAGCCCCACTATATAAAAGAGAAATGTACTTAGTGCCTCACGGCTCTGACAAACAATTTCTGAATAAATTAATTTGTTTTACATGGTAACATTTGCTTTAACCTCTAACCAACTCCTCCTCCCCATGATCACAAATTTTCTGCATTGAATGTAAACTGTGTCAAATTCTGGTTCTTGACTATTTTATTTTTTTATCCCATATTCGACTGATACCCCCGAAGTAGACTTTTTAATTGTAATTAAAAAAACATATGATAGATTGGAGCCATTATGTGCTGTCAAACTCATTCAATTGGACTTTTGTAAAAAAACAAAATAAATAAATAAAAAAAAAGCTCATAAACACTGCTTCTATATAGGTATGGGATCATGTGGAAATCCGTTATCCAGAAAGCTCCAAATTTCAGGAAGGTGATCTCCAATAGACTCCATTTTAAACAAATTATTGACATTTTTAAAAATGATTTTCCTTTTCTCTTTGTAAAAATAACTAAGATATATTTGATCATTATTGGAGGCAATATTATCCTATTGGGTTTAAATGATGGTTTAGTAGATGTGGAGACTTTTTTTTTATGGAAGGTCGGTTTTTAGTGGTTTTTAAAACCTGTAAAACCCCAATTGTCACTGAATTAATTAAAAGATCTGTTAATCAAAAGTACGAAAATAAAAAATAAAAGCATTGAACGACGAATCTGAGCTTTTTAGACAACTTCTAACAAAGAAAAAATCCAAAAGTATGAATTGATTTAAAGTGGTCCAATAGGATCAGAACAGGTCTCATTGACTTTTATACCACCTCGATAACTTTTACTTGGAGATTGGTGAAGTGTTGCATTAGAGGTTTTTGTGCTTTTACACTTACTACAGTACACTTTAAATGCAATTCGATTGTTAGTAAATGGGCCCCATTCTGGTGTGGGGATCCATTGCAGCTCAAATTATTATGCACCTTTTTTTAAGAACTGAAAGAGCTCATGTTAAAGGGATCCTGTCATCGGAAAACATGTTTTTTTCAAAACACATCAGTTAATAGTGCTACTCCAGCAGAATTCTGCACTGAAATCCATTTCTCAAAAGAGCAAACAGATTTTTTGATATTCAATTTTGAAATCTGACATGGGGCTAGACATTTTGTCAATTTCCCAGCTGCCCAAAGTCATGTGACTTGTGCCTGCACTTAAGGAGAGAAATGCTTTCTGGCAGGCTGCTGTTTTTCCTTCTCAATGTAACTGAATGTGTCTCAGTGAGACATGGGTTTTTACTATTGAGTGCTGTTCTTAGATCTACCAGGCAGCTGTTATCTTGTGATAAGCTGGCCATAGATGTTGAGATTTTTAAAAGATCAGATCCTTAGCGTGAGACCACGATCTTCTCAGAACGATCGTACGATCGTACGAATTTACCATCAACTAAAAAGACCAATTTACCAGGAAAACAAAGGGGAGCTGCCTGCTTGGCCCTGCAAACATAGATAGATTGCACTGGGGCCGAGAAAGATTTTTTGACCTGGCCAATCAATTTCCCGACAGATGTCAGCCGAAAAATCGTAAGATGTACGATCGTACGAATACCACTAACTGCACGATAATTTCAAAGGATTGGTCGAGCTTCCCTAAAATCGGTTGTTCGGCAAGAAGAATCGTCGCGTCTATGGGGAGCTTTAGGGAGCTATCTGGTTACTTTCCCATTGTTCTTTTGTTTGGCTGCTGGGGAGAAAAGGGAGGGGGGTGATATCACTCCGACTTGCAGTACAGCAGTAAAGAGTGATTGAAGTTTATCAGAGCACAAGTCACATGACTTGGGGCAGCTGGGAAATTGACAATATGCCTAGCCCCATGTCAGATTCTAATATTGAATATAAAAAAAAAATCTATTTGCTATTTTGAGAAATGGATTTCAGTGTAGAATTCTGCTGGAGTAGCACTATTAACTAAAAATTTTTTTTCCCATGACAGTATCCCTTTAAAAAGGGGGTATTTGTCCTCTTTAAAGGAAAACTATACCCCCAAAATGAATACTTAAGCAACAGATAGTTTATATCAAATTGAATGACATATTAAAGAATCTTACCAAACTGGAATATATATTTACATAAATATTGCCCTTTTACATCTCTTGCCTTGAACCACCATTTTGTGACTTTATCTGTGCTGCCTCAGAGATCACCTGACCAGAAATACTACAACTCTAACTGTAACAGGAAGAAGTGAGGAAGCAAAAGTCTGTTAATTGGCTCATGTGACCTTACATGTGGTTTGTATGTGTGCACAGTGAATCTTACGATCTCAGGGGGCGGCCCTTATTTTTTAAAATGGCAATTTTCTATTTATGATTACCCAATGGCACATACTAATAAAAAAGTATATTATTATGATAATGGTTCATTTACATGAAGCAGGGTTTTACACATGAGCTGTTTTACTCGGTATCTTTTAATAGAGACCTACATTGTTTGGGGGGTATAGTTTTCCTTTAAGTTGTAGATAAGCTTTCTGCTCCTTACTTAACCTTTTTCTGTACAGAGAGGTGTTTTCAAGGTATCTTAATCGTGGTGAAGAGCTGCTTCTATTTCCATCCATCCGTATTGGTTGGTATGATGGTGCAGTTAGGACAGCCAATAAGCCTGTAGTTATAAAGTATTATTAGTTGTTTCTTTGAGAGCACATAGTGTTTGTTATACCTAAGGAGCTTAACTAGCGCATGTCACTTAAAAATGGGCAAAACTTCAGCTCAATAGACACAAAACATACTAGCATGCCTCCAGAGGATGAAAAAAAACTGTTCTACTATTCCATGAGTTTCTGGCTTACTGAAATCCACACGCAGGCCCGGATTTGTAGTGAGGCCACAAAGGCCGGGCCTAGGGCGGCAAAAATTTATGGGCATGCCACCCAGCCGCATCCCTAAGGAGCACTGGGGACTCAAAGCTCTAGGACCATGCGGCCTTGGGGCGCCGCTACCCAAAATCCAGCCCTGTCCACATGACTAAAGGTGACCATAGATGTAAAAATGACATTCATTTTCAGTACAGAGCTGTAGAGCTGAATTGTCAGATATACAAATCACTCTACCTAACAGTGGCCGATATTCTGGCCAGCCCGATCGACGAAACAACCGATATCTAAGTCTTCTGCTGATATTGGTCGGCTTGTCTACTGCCATACACACATCAAATATTATATTAATATATTATCAGTGCATCTGTGGCCACATTAAGGCACAGTCTACAGCTATTTGACATTGTTGTTTTGGTGCAGAATTGTAAAGTTTGTAGAAAAAGTGACACCTAGTGGAAACTTGTGCTCGGTGAATCCTGAAATGAGAGGCACAGATATTATTTCTACAGCGCCAGAGTCATAAAAGTTTGCATATAAAGAAAAACATCACCAGAATACAGGCACTGTTACAACTGTATATTGATAGGAGACAAAAGGGTGGAGGCCAAGCTTGTGTGAATTTATAATCACTGCCACTGAGAGCAGACCTGTCCATCACTACTGAAGCAAAGTTCCTTTTATAGTTCTAAAGAGTTAGGACCCACCCAAGTATGGCATACAGTGGCATGGTTTGGGTTCTGCATATTTTTTTTAACCATAAAGCAAGTAACCCAATGTCTAACAGACAGACAGACATGAGAATAAACGCCTTAACGAGGTTGTTCACCTTTAAATTAACTTTTAGTATGATGTAGAGAGTCAATTTGCAAATGGTTATTGGGTTACTTAGCTTTTTATTTAGCAGCTTTTGCAGTTACACCAATCTGGTTGATAGGGTCCAAATTACCCTGAATGACTATGACATTTTTTTATTTATAACCTCATCAGAAGCTCAGGGTAGACCCCCGGCAAATGTCTGTCCACCACTATTTTTTTCTTTTTTTACTTTTGTGGTGGGACCGGCCACCAATTTTTTTTTTTAACTTATGGGGGGCATGCTGGTGACCATTTTTTTTTAAACATGTATAGGGGACACTGGCCACCAATTATTAATTGTAACTTATAAAGGGGGCCCTTCCAGCATTGTGTAGGGGTCCTCTAATGTTATTTATTGTATCAACACATATCTCAAATGATTTCATGTTACATGTCATGTTCAATTTCTCTACGTTATGAAGCCCACCTGGCCATCAGCTGTGATGTTTCCAAGGAGAATGAGATCCAGTACACCTTCAAAGAAATCCTGAACAATTTGGGCAATGTTGACCAATCTTGTTAATTCTGCAGGCATCAGTAGGTAGGCTCTTTCTTTCTCACATCATTAGTCTTTATTTAAAGTGGACCTGTCACCCAGACACAAAAATCTGTATAATAAAAGTCCTTTTCAAATTAAACATGAAATCCAATTTCTATTTTTTATTAAAGCATTCATAGCTGTTGTAAACTCATTTAAAAATCTCAGCTGTCAATCAAATGTTGTCTGCCCCTCCTCTATGCCATGGGCATAGAGGCGGGGCAGACAATTACTTTCACTTTCCATTCAGCACTTCCTACATGTCACTGCTCTCCCCACACTCCCCCGTTCTCTTCACCGTTTAATTGTGTAGCCAGGGCATGGGGATGGACATCGGGTCCCCCATTCTGGTGCACAAACAAGATTCTGAGATGACACAAGGCTTGTCTTAATAAAAGTGTCCACAAAATGGCTGCTGCCTGCTTGCTATAATTATGAATTCCCAGACTGAAGGACACAAAATTCAAACAACTTATATAGTGTAATTAAAGTTCATTTTGCTTGACTGATGTGATAAAATAGGATTTTGAATAATTTTTTTGGGTGACGGATCCCCTTTAATAGAAGATTATTAGAGTTAGACAGAGTGGTTGTTTTGGCAATTACATTGCACCATGGGGATAAAAAGCATTTTTTACTTCTAAAAGCATCATGTTCCTCACTCGGTGCGAATCAGGCCACACTGTAAAATACTGTTAGTTCCCTTATAACACTGACTATTCGGTGGGAGCACCTCCTGGGCTACAAATATTATGATAATTGAAAAAGCACGGAAGAAAAACCCCAAAATGAGGGTTCACTCAGGTGTACTGATTATTAAAAGACACACTTTACATTCTGGAAAGGGACAGTGGGCTTGGCTCTTAACTATTACATCGTAAAGGAGAAGGAAAGGCATATTTACTTGAGGGTGCCAAATGTTAGGCACCCCCAAGTCATTGTATTGACTTACCTGACACCCTGGGCCAGTCCTCCAATCAGCAGAAAACTGCAGTGGTCCATGAGTTCTTCCAGTGAGCACCACAGAGCGATCAGCTTCTTCTGCAAGTTTCCAGGGGCAGACACATGCACAGTAGGACAAAATAGGCGACTGCTTTGTTAAAGCTCGGCTTTTGGAGCTACTGCGTGTGCACACCCGCTAGAAGAAGAACCCCTGGGTAGGTCCGTTTTATGCTGAAAGGAGCACAGGCCTAGGGTTTCAGGTAAGTAAATACAATCAATTGGGATGCCTAATTTTTGGCACCCCAAGTAAACTCAGCCTTTCTTTTTCCTTTAAGTCACTGTCCAGATTTGTCCTGTAATCACTATCGGATGTTGACAGCTAAGCAGTTCCCTACATACAATGGTCACTGGGGAAATGTTCCTACTGCTTATACATGTTTATGTCTCAGCTGCTAACTTATCTGTTGCATCAGCTATATTGGGTGTAGCCAAATGTTTGTTTTGGCTTATAAATCCTGCAATAAACTAGCCCAACTGAAAAGCAATAAACGTCCAACAGTAAAGCAGCAGTTTTCATCTGCCCCTATGGACACTATTAGAATAAGGGTGAGGTTTCTCTCTGCAGCATTTTTGCCAAAACACTTTGTTGACAAAACATGGAAAGTCCCAAGTGGATTTCCCTTGCTAATTAAATCACTGCTGGCATGGTGAATAGGAACAGTTATAACTTCCCCAAGACCATTCTCATTGCTTATAATACTTTATCACTCAAGTCTTTTTGTATCCTCATGTGTGATATAACTATAAGCCTTATACAAGTAGAGTCCTTGTGGACTAATGAAAATACATACACGTACTCTTGAACAGTTCTTTGTGTTTTGCTGCTGAAACAAAATAAAGCACAATATATACATTATATCGATGCACATTATAAGCAAAACTTAGTGGCACTGGGCTAATAATGTTCATGGGAAGTGACCTGCACACATGAAAACTTTATTACTCACTGCTGCTAAATCCCTCTCATTAGAACATGTTTCCAATTGGCATGTAACAGAGACAGCAGCGTGAAAGTATATTGTTATTCATTTATTATGACAATTTTTAGAGCTATCATATAGCTTAACATGCATTAAAAATATGACTGTAAGTCAAGCCGTCTTGTAGACTTAAAATTATGGTGTGGGGAGCTAACCCTTTAATACTTTAAATAATAGTGACAAACACACACGTTATAAACATGCTAGTGAAGAGTATGTATTCTGGATCTCCAGTCCAGTCTCAGGCTGCACTCACAATTCTTTCCCAACTGTGTCTCTGCAATGGTTATATTTTTGAGCACATCCATAATAGCTCAATGATGTTATACCTTCATAGAAAGGGAGTCTTAAGGGCTTGTGAGACTTTACAGCACTGCTATAGCTATGATAAGCCATTGCAGTACTGTTATATACATATATTTAAAGATGCTATTTCCTTATATAAATATATATATATATATTTCTTTTCTGTACACGGAAGGGTGTGTTTAAATAGTTAGGTAATATATTTCATATGGCTCTAATAGTTTTATCCTCTAAACTTTAAAATGTATTTTACATTAAGGGGGTTATTTATTAAGATCTGAATGCTAAAAACTTGAAAAATTTGAGTTTCTTTTTACTATAAAATCTAAATGTTTAGTGAAAAAAACCTTGAGACTTATTATACCCCGAGGCAGCAAAAACTCTGAATCTGAAAATACTCCACCTACAACCTGTAAAGGTCCTGTTGAAGTAAACGGCAGAGGTCCTATTCACAATGTGAAGTTATTTTTGTCTGCGGATTGTTCGAGCATCAATCCAAAAAAATTGCATTTTTCATGTAACAATCTGAAAAAGTTGCATTTTTTGTGCAGCAATCCGAAAAAGTTTGGTCTGGATTTTTCGTGGTTTTTTATTGATAAATAAGGGTAAATCGTGGATTATAGTTTGGTCAGACTTTTTTTTTTATTTAACAAATCTGAAAAATTTGGATTTTTTTTAAATCAATCATTTTCTTTATGGGTACACATCCAAGCGTTGGTCTGGTGAATTTCTTATGTGTTGATTTTATATGATTATTTCCTCAGTAATCCAGAGGGTGGCAGTGTTCCACTTATTTTCTAAAAATGGTGTTATTTTCATATGACACAAGCTTTAATTTTAGTATATGTAGTAACCCTTAGCCAGAGTTGTATCTCCCTGTGACAGTAATGTTTTCTTTGATCAGGGTTCATTTTTTCAAAGTGAGAATGAATATTATTCAGTCTGTCATTAGAAAACATTTTTTTATGGAAAATACTTTTGCTGTTTCCAGATAATAGATCTTTCTGTAATTTGGATCTTCATACCTTAAGTCTCATAGAAAATCATGTAAACATTAAATAAACCGAATAGGCTGGTTTTGCTTCCAATACGGGTTAATTATATCTTAGTTTGGATCAAGTACACGGTACTATTTTATTATTACAGAGAAAAAGGAAATCATTTTTAAAAGTCTGGATTATTTGGATAAAATAGAGTCTATTGGAGACAGCTTTTCTTTAATTCGGAGCTTTCTGGATACAGGTTTCCGGATAATGGATCCCTTATGTGTAGTATTCTTTATTCCCTATTATTCCCATATCTTAGTTTGTTTTTCTCTGGTGCCTTTAACTTGGGGGTGGATTTATCAATCTGTAGGCAGTTTTTCCTCCCACTGTGGCTTTATTATGTCAAGGCAAGATAGTGAGTGGAGAAGATCAGAGCAAATGAATAAGGAAATATCCTTTCAGACAGAGACACACGCGAAGATTCGGGGGGATTCAGTCGCCCGGCGACTCTCACCGAAAAGCCTTCCCTCCGACTAGAATCAAAATCGCCGGTGGGAGGGCACTCGGAGCACTTAGTTTTCCGAAGTCGTCTGAAGTTTCTTCGTGAGGCAACTTCGGGCGACTTTCAGAAAACGAAGCGATCCGAGTGCCATCTCGCTGGTGATTTAGATTCTAGCCAACGGGAAGGGAGTTCATGATGATTAGTTGCCTGAAGAAGAGTTGACTTTTCACTGGGCAACTCTCAAAATGTATGTTTTTTTTAAATTTTTTAAAAAGATCTAAAAATTCAAGATTTATTAAGTGAAAAAAACCATGAAAGCCTTTCATGCAATAGTTGTCTAGGTGCTATAGAAGTCAATGGGAGGAGCACTGCTCCTATTAGACCATTTTTAAACCAATCAGAATGTTAGAGATATTTGGATTTTTTTTTCTCTACAAATTGTTCAGAAAACTCACATTGTTAGAGGTTTTTATGGTATTCGGATTTTTTTTTCAGACCGTTCAGTGCATTTTTTCATTCATTTTTCAGAACTTTTAATAAATTCAGTGACAGTTGTGGTTTTAGACTTTGTGAGTTTAGTCGTGGTTTCATAAAACCTAAAATTTGACCTCTAATAAAGAAGCCTCCAGGTGTAGGTATGGGCAAAATCAGGTGTCAAGTGGGAATGAACAAATAAGCTGGAAAAGTAATAATGAAATAGAAGTAGGGGACGGAATGACAAGGGAAAGGGAACTATTTATATTTCATACTTGGTAACATGCCTGCATCATCACTGCAGACACCTGCAAGATATACATTCTGAAAAGGCACTCGAGTGTAAAAGAATTCTTGCAAGACATTCCTGCCATAAGAATCCTTATTTGTTCTCGTTTTCATTTCTGTTCACAGCCCTGCAGCTTACAGTATCTCCTTACAGCTGTTAGGTGAGGGGAATTTGAACATTTTAGGGTATAAAATGAATGTTGCTGGTGTTTAGCCTTTGTCTGCAAGCTGACACCCTCTTTTTTGTTAATTAAACAATTAAAGAAATGTAAGATATTTTAGTTCCATTCGAGAAGCCTGAAGTGATTCTTTATTTACATAACTGTATAATCCTATGCAATGGTTTCAAGTAACGACCCCTCCTCGAGTGTTTGAGTCTCGTGGCCCATGTGCTGTGGAGCTTTAGCTTCTGTCATCCCCTGACAAACATGATCTGTTAGGAGACATTTGTGAACAACACGTTCTATAATGATTTGGTAGAGAAAGGTCCAAGGAGTGTGGCTGTACCAGTATATGTAACAGCTCAGAGTCAGCTGCTAATACTACATCAAGGTGTTCATTCAAACACGTGCAGTAGCATAGAGGCTTTGCATGATTTTTTCTTTGTAAAGATGTCGTTTTTGGGAAGGGAATGTTTCCAGATTTTTATTACCCTAAACAAGGGGAAGTAAAGTCTAAAATAGAATAAGGCTAAAAATGTTTTTTGTATTTTTTATACTAAACATAGACATGAACTTACAAGCCTAATCAAACAAATAATTTATGCTTTCAAAGTTGGCCAAAGGGGGTCACCATCTTGTAACTTTGTTAAACATCTTTGTAAGACCAAGACTGTGCACATGCTCAATGTGGTCTGGGCTGATTAGGGATCGTCATAAATTATCAAAACAGCACAAGTCAAATAATATCTGCCAGAAGCCGATACAGCAAGACTGATTAATAATCAGAATATACAGACTGCACTGGGCCCTGTGCTGTCACATCTAAGGTGGATTTTATAGTTTTTGTATTGTTTAATATAAACATTCTCCAACTCTGCAGAAGCAGTGGCTGCAGCAAAATTATCCTCCAAATATAATCCCAGTTTATCTTTTTAAATCTGGCTCCATGATCTTTGTCCCTGCAGCTGGAGTTGGAAACAGTAAAGGGGATGTAAAGGCGAAATAAAATCCAATACAAATCTCTACACAGTCACCGACTGTTCTACAGGGAAACAAACAAAGCTGCTTGAGTTCTACATGGCTGGGAAGTAAGGCGGGGGCTCCCCCTGCTGTTCATAAGTATGATTGTTTCCCTGCTGAGCAGTTAGGGACCATCTGACAATTCCTATCCACAGCAGTAAATGAAAGGAGAATTTCACTACAAACAGTCAGGTTTTTTGTAAAAACTATTTTTTAATTAAAGTATATTGGAGATCGGTTTCTTTTTCATTAAAGAAAGTAAAAATGGGATTTTATCTTTTTTGCTTTTACATGCCCTTTAAAGGGAAACTATCACAAAAATGTAAATTTAATATAAGTTTCATCATACTGAAATAAGAAACTTTCTGAATGCAATCAATTAAATATTCTGTACTGTTTCTGAAATAATCAAGTTTATCTTCATTATCCCTCTCTCAGCATCTGTTTCTCTTTATTCTGTCTTCATGCAGGAGTTGGATGTCAAATGAATGATCCAATATATCTTATAGGGGGGCTCCTTTTGCCTAGAAGATGTATTAGAGCTTACTCTATTAAAATCACCAGAAATCCTGGGGGTCATTTATCAACACTGGGCAAATTTGCCCATGGACAGTAACCCATGGCAACCAATCAAATTGCTGCATTCATTGTTCTACTTGCAGCTGGCTTCAAAAAGCTAATAGCTGATTGGTTGCTATAGGTAACTGCCCATGGGCAAATTTGCCCAGTGTTAATAAATGAGCCCCCCTGTCTCTCTACATGCAGGATTTGTGCAAAAGGCAGTTATTTTGTTCTGATTTGTTTGTACTGGAATCAGCTAAATGAATGAGCTCTTATTCATCTGCTAGGAAAGGAAGCCCCCCTATGAGATATATTAGATCATTCATATAACACCCAACTCCTGCATGAAGACAAATTGCTGAGAGAGGGATAGTGAAGATAAACTTGATTAGTTCAGAAACAATGCAGATTTTTTTAATTGATTGTATTTAGAAAGTTTCTTACTTCAGTATGTATAAAATATTTTCTTTTTCTCAATAGTTCCCCTTTTAAAAAAGGAATTGTCTGGCCCAACCATCGATTACTAATACTGCTACTTTTATAGGAAGAAGTGCCCGGCTTGGAACCACTGATCCTAGGATTCTATTGGCACCTTGTTTGAACAAGTCAGTGAGATATCATTAACACCGTTCATGTATTTTGCGAGGGAGGAACCTGTTCAGGACAGAAGCAGAAATATGAGCATCTCCGTGTTTGTTCAGCTTTGTGATTGTCATTCTTCTATGTGCTATTTGTATTGTTTATAAAATGAGAGCCCTGAAAAAAAGAGCCTGCATTAAAACAACATACAGGTAATTTGCCAATTTGGCATACGTCTTCCTTTATAGGAATTTTCTGTTTTTGGAGCCCATCCGGGGTAATGCACCCTGTTTCCTTATTGTTTGTCTTTCTCTTTGATCTTCTTTCATTATTGAATATTATTGCAGGAAGCATTGTTGGTCATAAAGGGAATATTGGTCAGAGCATTTACAGAGCCAGTAAGGCAGGATTGATTGGATTCTCCAAGTCCCTCGCTAAAGAAGTGGCAAAGATAAACATCCGAGTTAATGTAGTTGCACCAGGTAAGACTGGGCCAAACACTCTAACCTGAACACTTACACCTGTCTGATCATTTATCAAAATTGTTAGATGAATGAAAACACTGCACTGGGTCAGGACCCAAATAGGAGTCCCATGAGGACCCTTCTAGGGGGCTTAAAGCGCCCAAGTCGCAATTGAGTAATGGAGCAGTTGGTGTTCTTCCAGGTCCTTTTTGGTGGACACAGTGGGGCTCATTTATCAACACTGGCAAAATTAGCCCACTTACAGCAACCAATCAGTGATTAGCTTTTTAAAGCCAGCTGCAAGTAGAACAATGTATGCAGCAATCTGATTGGTTGCCATGGGTTACTGCCCATGAGTAAATTTGCCCAGTGTTGATAAATGACCCCCAATGTCTGGTATTTCTCCCCCTCCCACCTGGTTCCCCTGCTGCCCTCATCTCTCTTTCATATATTTTATTTATTATCATTATTATTCTGTAAAAAGTGATCCCTGTTTTTCAAGCAATACACAGGGTATAAATATAGTTACTGTGTGTTTGTTTAATCTAACAGCTGGTTCTCATGCTGAAATATATGGCTTTAATGCCAAGGCTACATTTTTCCATAAGATGTCAAGGGAACATTTGCATTTATACAGAATCCGCTCAGCACTGGTTTTCTCACAGACGCTCAGTGTTGGGTTATATATCTGTGTTGCAGGAATTATTCAGACTGATATGACTTCAGGTTTAGAAGAAGATTCCCTAAATAAAATGATTCCCTTGGGCAGGTTTGGAGATCCAGAAGAAGATGCCCAGTCAGTCCTTTTCTTATTGGAATCCCCGTATATCACAGGACGTTTACTGGCTGATGGTGGCCTCCAACTATACATTTAGGTTTCTTCATCTTACAAAAGTTTAGAAATTGTATGTTCCAATAAATATTATAAGAATAGTAAACGATGTTCAGTTTTTTACATTTTATTTTTCAGAGCCGCGAAATATGCACTTTAGAAATAAATGTTAATAATAATAATATAAGTTGTAAATAAAATCTCACCTAAGAAGTCATTCTGTTTGGGGTTTAAATCTATTATAAAGGAAAGGAAAAAATGATAATAACAGGAAAATTGAAATGAAATTGAATATTTGCAGATGGTCTTATTTTTTTTCTTTCCAGTAACCGTACTTTATGTATGGCTACAACAAGACTTTAGTTTCTCTTTAAAGTGGACCTGTCACCCAGACATAAAAACCTTTATAATAAAAGTCCTTTTCAAATTAAACATTTTTTATTAAAGCATTCATAATTCATTTAAAAATCTCAGCTGTCAATCAAATATTGGCTGCCCCCTCCTCTATGCTGTGGTCAGCTCTTGATTGGTGCAAACTTTATCATGAAGCAGGACCGAAAAATATAGTTCTAAGCTATGAAAAACCTATTTGGGGAAAAAAAGGAAAACCAGAGTACGGTCTTTGTTGAACTGTACAGCAAAATCACCAGACCTTAACCCTATAAAGCTCTTCTGGGAATATTGAGTACTGAACCTGAAATAATTGTGTTAGTCTTCATTATCTCTACATTCCCTCTCTCTACCTCTGTATATGCAGCATTTGTGCCAGAGGAAGTTTTTCTTTAAAGTATATATATATATATATATATACACACACACAGTATATAAACTTTATATTCTTGGCAATCAATTATTGAGCTTGAAGTATATCTTATGTATACCATACAATTTAGGGGCAGATTTACCAAGGGTCGAATTTAGAATTTTAAAGCCTACAAAATGTGAATTAAAAAAAGAATTAAAAAAAGACCAACCGAAATCGAATCAAAAGGTTTTTTTTGGCTGAATAGGTCTGTTTTCAATCGAATAGGTCCATATTCATTCGAATTCGAATTGTACAAATCGAAGTAATATCATGATCTTACGATTCAAATTTTTTTCCCCCAAGAAAACTTCACCAATTGACTCCAAATAGGTTCTAGGAGGTCCCCCATAGGCTAAAACAACAATTCGGCAGATTTTAGATGGCATATGGTCAAAGTCAAATTTTTAAAGAGACAGTACATGATAAATTTTAAAATTCGAATTTGGACTCTTCCCTAGTCGGAGTAAACAAAAATTTGCTTTAAATTTGAATTTTCACTTCGACCTTTGATAAATGTCCTTAGCAAGTAAATAAAAAGCGGTTGAGAGTTGGCACATTGAGACTGGCTTTTAAAGGCCATGTAAAGCCGACATTTTCCTACCATGTATATAAGTTGGGCACATCTTCCCCGCCCCTCATGGATGGCTCATGTTCAATGCGAGTTATTTATGCAAAAACAATTTCTCCGCACTAAGACGAAAAAGTTTGAAGAAACAATCTTTATTTAAATCCTTGCATAGCAATTTTCTTAAAAACCTTCCCCACAAAAAAAACATCTGTCCATGGCATTTAACACACATTCATGTTAAACTCTGAACCGTCTCAATATTGTTACATTAATCCTACTAACAGACGGTGGCACTTGATATAAATACGTATAAATGGAAGCATTAAAATGCTAGTGAGAAAAAATCAACCATTACCTAAATAAATCACATTAACAGAGGCATTTGCACGATGTTATAAGACGAGCTGTTTTCTACAGTAAACTAGAAAAGCACCGTGGCCCTTGTCTAAAAGTGATGCTGTTCCAGAAATACACAAATTATTATGTAAAGTCCTTAAATACAACATGGTGACAAAATAAAAGATGGCCCTTTTTACATAATTAAGGTGCATTGGCTCTTTTCCTGATGCGGATATTATTTGGCCTAAGCAGACCCACTACAGTAGAGGGTTTTAGGATATCTCCACATATATAAATGTAAATAGTTATTCGCGCCTTTAAATGATCTTATTTTCTGTTGTTGGGTTCCGAACAATTCCATATTGATATCTGGGACCGACACTAGGAAGCCAACTGTCACACACTGACATCACTATGCTAATATGGGACTAATAGAACCCCTTTCCATACTGAAAATCTATTGTTGGGAGTCTCATGGCTGAATTTGGTAAGACCCTGAATGTGATGCCCAAATCCATGCCAAGGGTCACTGGAATTGAAATATATTCCTACAGACGAAATTATTAATGTTGCAGCCATTTCTGCTAAGTTACTGTAAACCTTAAAGGGATAGTGTCATGGGAAAAATGATTTTTTTTTAAAACACATCAGTTAATAGTGCTGCTCCAGCAGAATTCTGCACTGAAAACCCTTACACAAAAAAGCAAACAGATTTTTTATATTTCATTTTTATATCTGACATGGGGCTAGACATAGGGGCACATTTACTTATCTCGAGTGAAGGATTAGAATGAAAAATACTTCGAATTTCGAAGTATTTTTTTGGCTACTTCGACCATCGAATTGGCTACTTCGACTATGACTTTGACTTCGAATCAAACGATACGAACTAAAAATCGTCCGACTATTCGACCATTCGATAGTCGAAGTACTGTCTCTTTAAAAAAACTTTGACAGGATTAGAATAAAAAATACTTCGAATTTCGAAGTATTTTTTTGGCTACTTCGACCATCGAATTGGCTACTTCGACTACGACTTTGACTTCGAATCAAACGATACGAACTAAAAATCGTCCGACTATTCGACCATTCGATAGTCGAAGTACTGTCTCTTTAAAAAAACTTTGACAGGATTAGAATGAAAAATACTTCGAATTTCGAAGTATTTTTTTGGCTACTTCGACCATCGAATTGGCTACTTCGACTACGACTTTGACTTCGAATCAAACGATACGAACTAAAAATCGTCCGACTATTCGACCATTCGATAGTCGAAGTACTGTCTCTTTAAAAAAACTTTGACCGCCTACTTTGACACCTAAAACCTACCGAGCACCAATGTTAGCCTATGGGTAAGGTCCCCATAGGCTTTCCTAGCAATTTGTGATAGAAGGAAAATCGTTCCATCGATGGATTAAAATCCTTCCGATCGTGAGATTCGAAGGATTTAATCATTCGATCGAATGATTTTTCCTTCAAACGAATTGCGGTAAATCCTTGACTTCAATATGCGAAGTCGAAGGATTTAACTTTGATGGTCGAATATCGAGGGTTAATTAACCCTCGTTATTCAACCTATAGTAAATGTCAGTATCCCAGCTGCCTCCAGTCATGTGACTTGTGCTCTGATAAACTTCAGTCACTGTTTACTGCAATTTGATGTGATATCACCCCCTCCCTTGCCCCCCCAACAGAACTATAGGAAGGTAACCAGACAGCAGCTCCCTAACACAAGATAACAGCTGCCTGGTAGATCTAAGAACAGTAAAATACAGGTCCCACTGCAACACATTCAGTTACATTGAGTTGGAGAAACAACAACCTGCCAGAAAGCAGTTCGATCCTCTTTCTGAAAGCACATGACCAGGTAAAATGACCGGAGATGGCGGCCTACACACCAATATTATAAATAAAAAAAAATACACTTGCTGGTTCAAGAATGACATTTTATATTGTAGAGTGAGTTATTTGCAGTGTAAACAGTGGAATTTAGAAATAAAAACGACATCATAAAAATCACGACAGAATCCCTTTAATATCTGACCTGTCGAGGCCCTTGGGGCCTGGAATCCAACAGCCCTGGATTAAAACAAACACATAAAAAAGTGGCCAAACAAACTTCTGTCGGCAATGGGGTTTAGCAAACATGGGCACGAATATCTATATGGCGTGTGGTAAATGACAAGTGTTATATAAATCCACTATAACTGTGTTTAAAATTAGCCCCAATATTTCTACTAGACTATTGCACTATATCAAAAGCTAATAACTTGCATTAAATAAAACGGCTAATGTATATCTATACAGCAAGGCATATAGTGAATGATAAATGTTTTTTTTTTTTTTTTAAAGAAACAAACAAATAACAAGTTCATATGTAGTGAAACCGAGATAAAGCAGGTCAATATTTATTATAAATAATAGAGGCTATATGTGCTTCATACACGGAATACAGTGTTTTCCCTTTCATGGTTTTGTTGTTGTACCGTCAGTGGTTTATTATAGATTGTTTGGGGTTTGAGGGTTTTTGCATCTGGTTTTTGTATAGACAAGACTGGTTTAAAGTGATAACAGTCAGCTAGATGTTACTGGGCCCCACAGCACATTTATTTTAGGGCCCTCTATATATCCAGAGGTTCTGTTTCACCAATATACAATTGCTCATTAATTAGGGCCTCATGGGGCCCCCCTGATGATAGTGCTGGATAATAGTTACATCCCTGATGATGGTGCTAATCTGAGCACTAGAGAAAAGTGCAAGCTCCTGTGAGCACTCGCGTCTTGCTGTATGTAAGGGGCTGAACAATATTTTTATTATTCATCTTTTGTGTCCAATTGTGGAGCTCAATAAATAAGAGATTCTGAGCAAAAGACCAAGCAAACTGGTTTCAGTTCACAGCATTTCAGAAGTGTTGGTTCCTGGCACCAAGTTCATTACTTTGTATTTGTCATTAAATACGACGACTCCACACCTTGTCAAAGGGACTGCCAGTCTATGTAATTCTAACATATCTGCAAATGTCTTTCATTTCATTTGGAAAGCACAAAAAAATTAAGCTATATTGCCTTATTAGCCAAATGATTTCATTTAGGAGCCATTCCTACTTCCCTTTATCTGTTCTGTACATGTCTACTGAGAGAGGCCTGACCTACTCCACATTTCCATTCTTTACACTTGCATGAAGCACCTACAATATTGTATCCTACCTGCTGCCTGAGCTTTCCTTTCAAATGATATGGATTCTATTGCTGTACTTATTCTACCCACAGCTCTTTCCTCTACTAACCATGTGCATGCCTGGGACTACTTTACTACTTCTTTTTGGGGTACATCATTTTAAAACATGGAAGGGTTTCCACGTCTTAGCCCCACACTTTGCACTTTCCAGAAGTTTAAAGGGCACAATGGGAAGAGGCCAGTGTATTGTTACCCATTCAGTGAACTGTCATACTTCCCGTCTATGAATTGCTTCTTGTTTAATGTGACTTATAACTATATGAAATACATACTACATTAAAAAAAAAAATTAAATTACAAATTAAATTTGAAAAGTTCATATGGCCTTTTTTTTGCTTTCCAGATCAGAGCATTGCACTTAAAAGGAGTCAGAATTGCGCCACACTGTCCACCATCATGTCCGGTTTAAGGGCCCGAAGCTGGATGGAAGCCATAACATTCATTGGCTGACAATAGCATCTGTGTTATTTTTGTGACTTTGTATATGTAAATTCTGTAAAGGCAAAATCCAAAAAGGGCATTCATTTAGCAACTACAACGCTACAACATTATATACACAAGTTAAATGCATTATCCTCAGACTTTATGTAAAGTAGCAGTTGAATTTTTTTTTGGCACAAATAAAGATGCAGAAGGCTGGTTTTGTGTTTGAAGCACTCTAACACTAAGCACTCTAACACTTAGCATGTAACACTGCTACCCTGCACAGAAGGCACTGCTTATAGTAAGAAGGCTTGTTTCTCAGAGGTGGGTATGCATAGTAAGGAAAAGAGCCTTTTTTATAACAAAGCAGAACAGTAAGTGAAACGTTTGTGCCATGAATGTGGCAGCTTTAATTCTGCTTTATCCTATTTCTAGTCTGCTAATACAAAAAAGTGAATACAGAGTTGAGCATGTCCTGATCAGTACAGCTGAAGGTCTGATGACCAATGACTGGGAGCATTCAGTGTATTCCCTTTGTGGCCGCTTTGCAAAGGTCCCACTCATCCAGTCTACAGATCTTCGCTTTCTACCAGCGCTGGCTGTAAGTGCACAGGGTTTGCTTCAGGCAGGAAAGCAGCTTTGATGTCCAGGCCTTGGTCGGAAAGTGCTGCATATCGACTCGCTGATGGACGGACCTTTCTTGTCTTTGGGGCATGAGATTGTTGATGCCACTGGGCTGGAGACACACAAAATACATAAATACACGTAAATCTTTCAGAAAGAAGATTGTAAAAATAACCCCCACTTCCTACACATAGGGTAACAGCTCAACCTAAAAGCGTAACAGCTCTTAAAAAAACTGCAACCTGTTTGAGCACCGCAACAAACAAGAAATGTCCTTTCTGGCCCATATGTTCTTATATAAAAAAAATAGGGATGCACCGAATCCAGGATTCGGTTCGGGATTCTGCCTTTTTCAGCAGGATTCGGCCGAATCCTTCTACCCAGCCGAACCGAATCCGAATTTGCAAATACAAATTAGTGGCGGGGAGAGAAATCACGTGACTTTTTGTCACAAAACAGGGAAGCAAAAAATGTTTTCCCATCCCTAATTTGCATATGCAAGGATTCGGGGGTTCAGCCGAATCCAAAATAGTGGATTCGGTGCATCCCTAAAAAAAATGGTTGCATACTCTAAGTACAGGTATGGGACCTGTTATCCAGAATGCTCAGGACCTGGGGTTTTCCAGATGAGGGATCTTTCCAGAATTCAGTGACTTGAAAGGGGCCACATGGAACAGTTTGCAGCTGATCTTTAGCGTGCGGCTCAGATTCAAAAGCAACAGTTATGTCCCATGTGCCCCCCCCCCTCAAGTCACTGATTGGTTACTGCCTGGTAACCAATCAGTGAAAACCAAGAGAGCTGCAAAACAGGAAGTAGTGTTCTGGCTATTATGTTATACATCCAGTCACTCAACACTAAGTAAACCAAAAAGGAATGTTTTTGCTTCCAATAAGGATTAATTATATCTTCGTTTGGATCAAGTACAAGGTACTGTTTTATTATTACAGAGCAAAGGGAAATCATTAAAAAAATATATTTATTTGATTAACATGGACTCTATGGGAAATGGTCTTCCCATATATTGGAGGTTTCTGGATAACGGATCCTGTATGGGTGCCAAGATCTCTGCAGCTGGTGGTAAAAAATGTAAATCAATGTTTGGTAAAGACACGGTCATGATAAAAGGTATGAAATAAGGAGCGTTATGGGGCAAACTTACTGTGCACGTCCAGTCTGGCAGTACAGGAGACAATACCAGCTTCATTCTTTGCTGACACAGTATACCAACCAGCATCCTCCTTTGTGGCACCCTGAATTAGTAGGCACAGGTAGCCATAGTTATCCTGATGCATGCTGGGGAATAAAAATAATGCAAAGGGTAAATATCAACATTATAAGTACATTGAACACATACAGAAAATGACCTGCCTTTAAAATAAATAAGCAGCAAAAGTATATTTTTATTCTATACAATCAGAAATTCTTCCCTCTTAGATGAGAACTAAAGCCTAACTAAAGAAGTAGCTAGAAATGTTGTACATTATGTTTTGGGCTTCTGTACCAGCCTAAGGTAACCACAGCCCTTTAGCAGTAAAGATCTGTGTCTCCAAAGATGCCCCAGTAGCTCCCCATCTTCTTTTCAGCTGATTCACTGCATGTGCTCTGTGCTGCTGTCACTTACTGAGCTTAGGGACTGACATACAATAAACTGTACATACAGAATAGACATGTCACCATATAAGGCTGATTAGTAATTAATACATATAATTACTACATGGTAGCACAGAAACCAGTGCAACTAGCATCAGAATTTACTAATCAGCCTTGAAGCATCAGTTTATATTACAGGTCAACCTCATTTTCTGCTGGATAATTTGTGACGACCCCTAAGTTTAGCTTCTCAACAGCTGCTCAGAGTCCACTGAGCATGGGAGTGTTACAGACACTTTCCAAGATGGTGACCCCCTGTGACAAGTTTGAAGTCCTGGATCATTGCTGCTATTGATAAGCTGAAACTTTAGGCTGGTGCAAGAAGTTCAGTATATAAAATATGACATATTTAGTCACATTCATTTTTAGGGTTTCGTTTTCCTTTAATATAAATGAACAGACTATGATGCCTATATATCCATTCTAGACACACACTTATATATCATGTACTGTATACAAAGAACAGCTTGTAATCACCTGACTCTCTCTGTGCTGTAGGTGAGCGACTCATTCTCCTTCTTCCAGAATATCTGCGGAGGGGGCATGCCACTGACACGGCACTCCAGCCTAACGGGATATCCTTCAGCAACACCGGTATTTTGAAGCTTTTCTATAAACACGGGGGGTTTATGGGCATCCTTGGCTGTGGGAGCAAATCAGTGGATGAAAGCTGTTACTTTAACAGTGTTCGTATTCATGTTGCCAGTGAAAGGGTTAATGAATGCAGAATAAGACAATGGCCGAGACTTGCTCTAAACGGAAACCCTGCCAAGCGCTACTTCAAACAGATGACAACCAGACTCAGCGCAATACTTTCCAGCCCCTTTTTGTTGCCAAAAAAGGTCTTGTGGTGCTGTTTTGCATGAGCAGAGATATCTGGCTTTCCAGATTCGCCCGTGTTTTTCATAGAGGCAGAAGTCATAAACTAAAATAGCTGTGAGTTTCAGTGTTTGTGCCAAAGAATAACAGGGAGTCCCCGAACTCCTCGACAGAAAGAAAGCAATTCTGCTCCGGCCGTTGTCCCCATGGCTACCAAAAGAACACATCAATAGCCGCTTTAGCAGGACCCTGCCTAATGGGAAAGCTGCTTTTCATGGCTCTACACGTCTAAGGTTATGGGACAGATTTATTAAAGTTCGAATGAAAAAAATTCAAATTTCAAGCTATTTTTTGTGTACTTCGACTACGGAATAGTCCAAATTCGAATTTGAAAAAAAAATTGAATTTCGAAATTGTACTGTCTCTTTAAAAATTCTACGTCGACCATTTGCCATCTAAAACCTGCCGAATTGCTGTTTTAGCTTATGGGGGACCTTCTAGAACCTTTTTGGAGTCAATTGGTGGACTTTGAAAAAAACAAAATTTCTTTGGAGAAAAAATTTTAATTGAATTTGATTGAATGCGCTATTCCTTCGATTCCGATGATTCAATTCGGCCGTATACGGACCTATTCCATTGAAAATGGACCTATTCCATTGAAAATGGACCTATTCGACCAAAAAAAAACCTTCAACTTAATTTCGGTTGGTCTTTTTGAATTAGAATTTCAAAGTTTTTTCAATTCTTCGAATTCGACCCTCGATAAATATGCCCCTACAGTATGTGTTGCATGAATGGCTTCTTAGAATAAATCCAGTTTACTCAATCCCTGCCACAACAAATGGGAAATCAATCATGTTGATACCCGTAAATAATAATACTTTTCCCAACAAATGGAAATATTGGTTCAAGTATTGGTGGGAATTTACAAAATATGAATGTTTTATAAAGATGCATGGGTTCCTCGCAGACACAACACACATACTACTTGTGTATAGTAGGGAAATTGGATTGTAAGCTTCACTGCAGCAAGGGGATATTTACTAATGATCTGATGTCTGAATAGAGCACAGGTTAGAGGGCAGATGCCAACCCCACATGAGTAAAGTGCTACCAAATCACTGTAAATACAAACATGGGGCACAATAATATATGTAACAATATAAGGCCATAAGATGTGCTGCTTTTATAGTGCAGTAGGTGCCACATACCTGCAACAATGAGTTCTAAGGTGAAAGAATTCTGTCCTGCACGATTAGAGGCGACGCAGGTGTATATTCCAGCATCTCTTGCGGTGACTGGTTCAACAACCAATGAGTGAACTCCATTCTCCCTCACCAGCATTTTGTGCGAGTTATCGGGGCGGATGGGTCTTCCATTCAGTTGCCAGCTGAGATCTGGTGTTGGCAGGCCACTAACCTAAGGTTTGAATCACAGAATTCCAATATTAATGCACACAATCACAACAATAGGTCATCACTATTAAGCATATTCGGGGAGATTTAGTCGCCCGGCGACTAATTGACTCCTCTTTGGGCGACTAATCTCCCTGAAAAGCCTTCCCGCCAGCTAGAATCTAAATCGCCGGCAGGATGGCACTCAGATCGCTTCATTTTCCAAAGTTTTCTCATCAGACAACTTCGGCGACTTTGGAAAACGAAACGATCCGAGTGCCTTCTCGCCGGTGGTTTAGATTCTAGCTGGCGGGAAGGCTTTTCGGGGAGATTAGTCGCCCGAAGAGGAGGCGATTAGTCGCTGGGCGACTAAATCTCCCCGAATCTTCCCATGTGTCTTTGCCCTTACAGTTAAGAATGAATACACTCCATACAGACCATAACATGAGCTTTAAACCTTACACTGACATTTACTCTCCATCTGACAACAGAAAGACTGCAATTTAGTTCACAGATTCAACTTCCCACGTAAACAGTTTGCAAGTAACGTGTGAAGATGAATGCATTGGGATTAATTGTGCAGCTATTTACACATTGGTCTTGTACAGACGTCCAATTGACATGCGAGTTCAGCTGTAAGAACTGCTCAAGTACAGACAGTGTACGATTGGGCCTCCCACAGTCTCCCATAAAGTCTGCAATCAAGAGCCACTCTCAGAACAATTACATATAAAATACTAGTGTGTGGAGCCTTAAGGCGGGTTAATTGCCTTTTCGGAGAAGGAATGCTTTCATTAGTGCACTATTTGTGCAAATAGCAATAATGTTGTATAATGTTTATTTGACTATGGCTGCAAGGGAACAAGGAAGGCCATTAGTGACTAAGCCGTTCTGACTCACCTGTCCCTTATTAAGGGCTACACTAATATTAACATTACACTAAAATAACCCTCGGCCGTTCTATAAATAAACCTGCGACATCAATATGAGGCACATTACGGCACTTCTATAAATACCCTTTTATATTCCAGCCGCGGGTTTGCTTTCCAGCACTAGGGCCTGTGCACATGATTTCAGTTTTAGTGCCTCTTGATGGAAAGGAAAATAAAGGTTGGTTTATTGGCTCCAAAAACAGGAGAATGTTAAATAGTATTTATGTTAGAGATGAAGCAAATCCACAATGCAGCTCAGCATTCCTAAATTGCATGCAGAACCCAGATTCTTCCAAATGCCTATTGTTCAGCCAAACCATGTGACTTCACAACTTAAAGCCACGCACTGTATTCTGATTTTATTTTGTTCAAATTTAAATTTGATAACTAGGGATTTAATATTTTGTTGCATCCCCAATTCATGTAGTTGTGCATTAACTGGTGTAATGGATAAAGCATTATATAGTACATTATACAGGAATTTCAAGTACCTTTTTATAAAAAAATCAACATTTATTTAATAAAACAATACATTAATCTCTGTGGGTAGGAAAGGGTGGAGGCAGCAAGCAGCACAGGTCAGTATTGGACCATTACTGCAAAAACTACAACTGCTCTGCTTCTCTAATACCAGCACACACAGCCAGTGAGACTGAGCTACAACGACAATAATTGCAGTGTCTCTTGCCTGCAGATGCTGCTACAACCGATAAAGATACCAAAAAAAATAAAATAAATACTTTTTTTAAGATCAAAATTATACCATACCCTGCTGAATTACCAACAAGTCTTGTTGATTTGTTAGTACAAAATGATTTTCAAGCTATAACATGGTTAGCTTAAAGCTCTTTTCACATACAATCCAGTCTTTTGTTAAAGACATATTCCCCTTTGGATGAAGGAGTGTGCCGTGCATTTTTAGTGCTAAAACCCACAGCCATAGCTGTATAGTGTTTTCCTACCCACCTATAATAAGCAAAGCCGCCAGACTCCCTCTATAATGTTAATATTGCTTTTTGCTGTAGAATAAACTGTCCATGTCATTCCTTAAGTTTAAAATAATATCAGATACTGGCGTGGATTTAGTCTGGAATGACACACCACTCTTTTAACTGACAAATAATAAGATCTGCTAATTTGTCTCTGACTCTCGAGCAAGGCTGATGCTATTGAATGTGCTAAGCTTTGCTTTTTCCCATGGGAAGGTTTCTAAAGAGAGAGAGATAGTAAGAGAGGAAGAACACGCAAAACAATTGTCTATTTACAGCATTATCTAACATTACACATCTGTCAATTATCTCTGAATTACATTTCACAAGTGTCTTTTTAATTAGTTCGTAGTCATGTCAAACTGCTTGTCATAGAAAATGATATTTAATGCCACCAGCGCTGGTTAGATTTCAAGATAAACAAAGGCAGACGTTACCTATTGTATAGCTGATACCTCTGTAAACATGTCAGCAAGAATAGTCTGGAAAGGAAATCTGGCAGAACTACTGTGACGGCCAACAATGTTCTGATGATCTGATGATCCATGGATGTTTAACCAATCTCTGATGATCCATGGATGTTTAACCAATCAGATGTTTGCTTTCAAACAGGTGATCTGGACCTGGGCAAACTTTGCCGTATTACATCATAATATAAATATTACATTACTATATAAATGCCTTGTGGCCCTGCTCTTCTTCATCTCCAGCTGTTGTTGACCTACGTACCACAATGCCACCATGAGAAAATGGACAAGTATAATCAATCAGAATGACAAAGCCCATTCGGTCACAGTTAACGAAGTTCTCCTTGAGTTATAAACCAAAGTTTAAAAGGCTTTAATAAAATTCAGAGTTGGCTTGTAGAGGCAGTGAAAATAAAATCAAGGCACAGTTGCCCAATAGAAAGGCAGGGATGATGATATTTCAGTGAGTGCTCTACGAGTAGGAGGAGATTCCAAGATTTATACTGCACTTTCCCTGCAGGTCACAACTAGTCCTATCCCCGGTGTGAGGTAAGTACCTTGCAGTCCATCCTGCAGAGCTTTCCTTCCTGAACAATGAGATCCCCTGGCGCCTGCAAGAAATGCGGACGGAAAAATCTCTCTTGGATTGGCTCATTTTCATCTCCACTATCTCTTGACCGAGATCGGGGTCTTGGAGAAAAAAAAATATGATTAAGGCTCATTAAAAATCTATTTGCATAACAATTAACAGTGATGGTGTCAAGCTGGTTTCTCACATTGAAAACAAGTCCTATCTTCCCTTAGATCATGAACTATAAGGTCACTGATGTCAAAGATCTACACTTTTTTTTACAAGTGTTTGTTTTGTTTGTTGCTCCAAATGGCCTCAAAGCAGGTGCTTAAGTTTGAATTTCTGGATTGGATGCAAGTTTTGGTTACGTAGAAACTAAGTATACTGCCAAAAAAGCCTCCTGTAGGCTGCCAGTCCACATAAGGGCTTACAAGTGGCCATTAATTACTTTTCCACCACCCAGGAACTGTTTTTTAATCTTATGTTGCTCCCCAACTCTTTTTAAATCTGAATGTGGCTCATGGGTACAAAAAAAAAAAGTCTGGGGACCCCCACACTACATGATGTAGGAAGAAACCATGATTTCATATTACCTTCGGACATGGAGCTGTGATGTTGGAGTACGGGCAGTCCTTCCTCTTTGGTTTACAGCCTGTACCATCAGCCTTCCAGTACAGCTTATTCTGCCCTGTTATGGAACAAATGATAACATTATTCAGAGAAGCATTCAAATGCCCATTCACAGCAGTCTCTTACAGGACATGACCAGTCTAGACTGTCCAGGTTATTGGATGGCAAGACAATATTTTAAATAATACAGGAATGAGGGTAAAATCTGTCTGCAAACCTTACATGGTATTACTTGGGTAGGAGAGAGCATTCTTGGGAAGCCACTACCTTGTCATTATAGCACTGACAAAATAGGTTTCCATATGAAGGTAGGGTGTGGTATGTTTGTCTGTCTGTTTACAGGGTGTTCCTATCACTATGGCTGGAAGGTGTAGCTGTAGCATACGATAATAGAAACTAAATAAATCACATCTGGACCACATTTACAAATATGCATGTGCCCATGACTAGTTATAACTATTTAACTGCTAAAAGGGAGTAAAGGGGAGTCCCTAAATCTTATCATTTCAGTTTAAAGTTCAGTGATTTGTTGCCCTTAGTTGGCACCAGATTATATTGCCCCTGTTACCCACCCAGTATCCAGCCCTCCAGCTGCCAATCCTTCTTTTCATTTCTGCCAACCCACTGCCACCAGCATGCAAACCAGCTTGATGTGTTTGCACTAGAAATGTTTTAAACATGTAACTACACTTGGGCCTGGGAAATGTGGGAGTGGTAAGGTCCCTGAGACTGAAAATGAAACTGGTCCAGCTCCAGTTGACCCCTTTGCCACATCTCAGTAGGGAAAGAGCAATGAACCCTCATAGAAGAGTAACCTAGCAGCCGATTCACATAACAAAGCCCTTATGTTTAGACAAGAGTTTGTTTTCTCACAGTACACTCCTTCTCTCTTGGCTCTGTACTATCTGAGCAGCTACATCTAGCTGGTCAGGAACACAACTATTCCTTCCATATTTCCAATTTTTGGTGTTTTTGTGGAATGTTTCTTTCATTTCACTGAAGGTTTTACATTAGCAAAAAAACAAGGGAAAGAGGAAAAAATTCACCTATACCCAGTCCCACAACATCTATGGAGTATCCCCAAAGTATAATGTATATAAGGTGGATACCACCTACTATCAGTGTTGGATTGGCCCACCGGGATACCAGGAAAACTCCCAGTGAGCCCAGGTGTCAGTGGGCCTCTTACTTCTAACCATTTGGCCTATTTCACAGTCATTCCCTATTTCTTTATGGAAAAAAATAAGATTAATAAAGGAAGAATAGAATAAGTAGATATAAAGACTAGGAGAATAAAGAAGTTGACTGAGGAGAGGAGAAATAATAGTTTGGAAAGTGGGCCCTCAGTCTAAGGTTTTCCAGTGGGCTCGTGGCCTAAGGTTTTTCTGGTGGGCCACTGGCATCCCATTCCGACACTGCCGAAGTTAAAGACACAGCTCATTTGTCACAAGGCTTTTTAGTGGAGAATGTCTTATTATATATTCATAAATTGGGTGCAGATTATCTATTCTAGATATATCCCTCATTGCAGCCCCTACAAATACTGACTGGTGAGTAAACCTTTTATTTCTGCTGAATGTCCAAGGCTTAGCAATGTACAGGCATTAGAATTATTCAGTTAGGGTCATAGGGAGTCTGATGCACAGCAAGGCATCTCCCACCTGTGTAGAGGGGATATCAATGTCAAGCTATATCTCGGTATAAGGGGGGGCAGACTAGACAGTCACATGACTGAAGTCCCACACATCTGCTAGTTTAAAGCTTCAGCTGTAACAACCCATATGGTATAAAATCTCATGTTGCAATGCAAGGGATCAACACCTGTCCAATATCCAATCCATCGTTTAAAGATATCACAAAATAGATGACAATACCTTGTTTCTATGAAACAAAAGGACAGGGTAGGGATAAAACTGCCCCATGTATACATGTTTGGTACAGTATTGTATCTGATTATAGATCAGGAAATGCTCTTTGATTCCCTTGCATCTTGCATTACTACTACATCCACTAATGAATATACTAGCTTTCTCTACAATCGGCGCACAACATTTCTAGCATGTGTTTTTGTAGAAAAGGCATATGTTTAGAACTGTCACCGTTTAGGTATTGTCTATCCTTCAGGAAGTTGTCAGTTTTAGGTTTTTAGGTATTGTAAATGTTTAGGGTGCTGCTAAAGATATTGGGGTCATTTACATTCCCCCTGAGGCAGAAGAGCAGGAGCACTAAGGGATAGAAGATCATGCCCCATAATGCTAATTTAGACAGAACTTCTCCCCCAGGTTTGGCTGTGCTCAGTACTACAGGGCGGAAAAAAATCCAGATTGAGATGAGAGCTCAACATAAGCAGGTGCATGCCAAACATGTCCCAACCTCCTGTCCCAAGGACAGGGCCCTGCTACAGCCTGCATCCATTGCAGCTCCCTAATTAGCATGTCTGAATGATGATGTCTTGGACAGAAATAATTTTGAAGTCTATTGTGATACTAAATTCTATAGTTAGTCTAGATATGGGTATATATATAATTTATGCGAAAGTATAGAGGGGTGTGTGTATGGATGCTGGGTTTTCATTTTGAGTGGTTGAACTTGATGGACGTTGTCTCTTTTTAACCCGATTTAACTATATAACTATGAATGATGCTCAAGTTAGGGGGTGGGGACACACACCTATGATCCTCTCCCCACCCATCCCTCATGAATACAGCACTGCCGAACACAGGCAGCCATGTATTCATGGAGGTAGCTGCAGGTTTCTGTGCTTTGAAATGGGGAGTGGAGACCTGCAGCAATTCTTAGTCTGAATTCTCAAATTGAGAATTATCACACCTCGACCCTGGAAACAGTTCTAATTCAATACTACACCACCTAAAACCTGCCGAGTTCATGTAGAAGTCAATGGCGGAGGTCATTAAACCATTTCAATATGTTATTAGTCTGACATTCAAGTTTTTTTTTTGGGAAGAAAACTCGATTCGAATGTTAGACGTGCACGTTTTTTCATAAATAACCTCCCATTCGAGTTGTGAGTACATTTAAATTTATTAAAGCTAAAAAAAATTCACATAACTTTGAAATTTGACCTTTGATAAATGACCCCCCAAATCTTTTCAAGTTGGCAAAGATATTGTTTCTGATATAACATTAGAAAGGAACTGCCTTGAAAAGGTATTTTTTTTTCTTGCCACAGTGCTTCAGGGCTACAGATTAAACAGGCACAATTGAAACACTGGGCACAAGGGAATATTTTTGGGGAAAGGGACAAACTTAATGCAAAAGTGGTGAGCTCTAAGAAGTAATTTTCTGCCAGGAATCCAATGCTGTCATTAGTAATAAACCTCTGGACTAAAACAGAGCCTTGCCTTCACATCACTGTACCTTTGGGCTTTAATGTCTTAAACTGAGGTCCTATAAACCTGTGGCTCTCAGAGGTTGCCAAATAAATCACATCCTTGCGGTGCAAGTTCTTTTCTATAACTTAATACCCCACCAATCATTTTGCATTGAACTTGCTATATAATGTTGGTTAATGGTACACTTGTGAAATGTTGGGGTGGGGAAGTCCTCAGGGCTCAAACCAAACTGGTCCAGTTCCAGCTCCAGTTCCAGCTCCAGTTCCAGCTCCAGCTGACCCCTTTGTCGTTTTTAGTGCAGGAAACGAGCAATAAACCCCAGTAGAAGTGACGCACTGTAACCAAGCAGCACATTAATTTAACACAGCCCTAATGTTTAGATTATTTTCTAGCTTGGTGACAAGAGTTTGTTTTTTCTTACAGAGTAATCCCTTTTTGTGTGCTTAATATTGGCTCCATGTTGCCAGGCTTGTCACATGTAACTGGTCACTAACACAATTATTCTTTACCAGCCTCAGTTTTATATCGTTTTGCAAATGGATTTGTTCCATAGCAATGAAGGTTCTGAAACAGGTATTAATAACCTATGGGTCCCTAGTTTGTGCTTCCATCATTCTACTGAAACACTAATAGTGGAAGTTCAACATGGCAGAACTGATTGCCCCTGCAGAGTGTTTGTTATATTCAGGGGTTCTCAATGATTCTGCAAGCCAGCAATGTTTATCAGTTGTAGCTGCAATCCCAGCATGATTGGGAACATGTTAGCAAACTAGGTTTTCTGGGAGTTTGACCGCTGCTAAAGAGAGAATATTTATCTTTAATAAAAAAAATGGCAAGGAATCTAATTTATACTGGATTATTGAACAATGTGACCTGAAACAATTCCTTTTTTACATTGACTATTACATATAAATGAATTGATTGGATGATAATAAAACACTAGACAAAACACTAGTTTTGTTTCAGTGAGGCTCAGTCATTAATATTTGCTGCAAAATAAAGAAAATGCTACCATGTGTCTGTATTCTGTTTGTTTGCACCTTGTCTTCTGTTTTAACCTGTAATCTATCTTTCTAAAGGGGTTTATCAATGAAAAACATCTGCCAGAGCTGATGTAGAACAGATCCCATAGCAATCTCTTCTAGTTGCCCTGCTAGAGATATTCGTCTGACACCGTAACCAGAAATGGATTCATTTCACTATATGACCTGACTGATGGTCTGTTAAGGAACGGCAACTGTGAATATGGAAATCATTACTAAATGTGAATACAGAAGTACTCATGAAATTCTACTGACAGCAAATCCTCATTTCCCTAGGTTATGAAGCTCTGAACGGAGAATTAGTTTGGTAACCAAATGATAAATTATAAAAGATTTAAATTATGTATTTATAAATTATTATTATCATTATTTTATTATTATTATATGATCAACAGCCTGTATATCTCAACTTGTTTCTGTTTTAAGGCTCATAGTATCCCAACAAAGGTGTTGCCTGTCATTCGGGCAAACTAGTAACTGCTAATACTGCTGGTGTTTACAGTGTTTATCAGGATATGTAGAGAGTTGGCTTTATTACCTGTGGATTTGCTGCCATTATGGTGTAATTCCCATCATCATCCAACAAGGAAGTTGCGGTATGAAGGGAGCAGGTCCCATCAGGTTCCCTCTGAATCCTATAGTGCTCACTCCTTTTTGAGATCTGTTTCCCATCCTTGAACCAATATATCTGTTGTGGGGGAAAAAATGCAATGGTTCATAAAAGTATACAAAGGTGAATATTAACGAGAAATGGAGTTAACGCCAGAAGCATAAACCATATCTAGACATAACAGCTGACTCTCTAAAGCAGCTGCTCTCTGAATTGAGATATCAAACAAATGAACGTGCTGATCCAAAACGCAGAGCTATTTTTAAATGGCTAGAAAAACGGATTAAAGCGTTGCCAAGAATGCTAATCTCTAAAGGTTATGAGGCATCCTGCATGTGTCAACATTTCATGCATTCCATTTGAATGGTATAAAATGGCATGAAATCACACGTAAGGGTCTGAACTCCCTCTATGAGGGCGGTTAGAGAAATCGTATTATGACTCCAGACTGTAGCTACTACAGCTTAATTGATCCAAGATGGTTATTAGATCATACCTAATGGATTCATCATCATACACAGCATTATAACCACTTGAATGACTTATGCTTTGAGATATCCTACATTCCTACAGGGAAAATAGTGTTTTCTTCTTGACTTAAGGCTTAAGCTAATTCCTACAAGTCCTGCTCAAATATGGATAAATAATGCATTTTTGACTCAAATGCAGCACTGCTTTTGCAATTTGTCATTTCAAAGAGTGAGAAACCCAATGCACAGCACCACGATAGGATTCATGATTTTCGAACCATGGCAATTGCACTTGCATTTATACACTTATTCATGGCCTGTCCCATATGTTTCATAATTTTATAATTAATACATATAATTCAGCAAATACAGCAGTAGTAGAAGACATATCTGGCCTAACTATAAGAAATACAGAGTATAAGATAGTAGTGTTTGCTAAAGACTTATTGCTGTATCTGACCAATCCAGTTATAACTTTAGAAAATTTAAATGTGATTATTAGTAAGATTTGGTAAATTATCTAACTTTAAAGTTAACAGGCAAATCAGAGGCAATAAATATTAATCCCCCCCCCACTCTGTTAGGGAAACTCTATCATATAAATTCCCTTTTCCTTGGACATCTGTCAAAATTAAATATTTGGGGGTGTACAGAACAGCAGATTTATCAGCCCTGTATCAAAATAATTTTATCCCTCTTCTTAGTAAAGAAAACCTTGATACTAAGGGGGCAGATCTACTAAGTTAGAATGGTAAATTCAAATTTGAATTTTCGAAAAAAAAATGTTATGGTCAAACTCACAAATTCGAATTTAAAACCACTGACTCAAATTTGAATTGGAATGTGAGATTTATCACACCTCGACCCTGGAAACAGTTCTAATTCAACTATTCTCCACCTAAAACCTGCCAAGTTCATGTAGATGTCAATGAAGATGTTAATAGAGTTGTCGACCTTTGATAAAAAACCCCCGAGATGTACACAATATATGGAAACAATTCTGGACAAGTCAAGTGTCAAGAGTGAGTTTATTGTCATTTCATCCATATACGTTTGTACAGTACACAGTGAAACGAAACAATGTTCCTCTAGGACCATGGTGCTACACACAACATAGATGTACTGGACAACAGACAAAAAGTGCAAGTAGAAAAATATGCAACTCCTGCAAGACAGGACAGCATAGTGCAGGGACAGGACAATACAGTGCACACTCAGCAGATGTAATATGTTACAACTGGACAATTCCAAGATTTGTATACATATATATTGTCATTTCTCTTTGAATGGTATATTATAGTGGCATAGGCTAAAACAATGATCACCATGAGCTAAGGTTTCATTATAAAGTAGCTGATGGCTGGCACTGATGGAAAGATTAACATCTAAATGGCAGAATGAATCCGCACATACCACATACTTAACTGTACCCTGTAGTGAGTGGTTGTATGAATACGTTTTTTTCTCTGCATTAGTAGGGAACGTCAGGACAGAAGCATTTCAGAAGAGATCCACAAGCTGCCAGAACCCACTTCCAGGTAAAACTCTTTTCTAAGCTGAATCATTTCATGAGTCATTAAACCCTCTACCTTGTCTCATATTAATTGCAATACACAATATGCTATGGATTAACACAAAGTAACTTTTTTGCAAAATGAAATATACTTTCCCAAAAGTGTTCACCTATTGTGAATACTTATTGTGCCTATAAGTACTGATTTTCTATAAAAATTGTATCTAAATTCAATAATTAGCATAACAAGGAGACATACACACCACAAACTGATTTGATACACAACAAAAATTGCAAGAACACAATGCCAACTACTCCCTCCCCAGCAGTAAACTCAGTACAGAGAAGCCAGGTTCCTAATCTATTATTTGATTCTTTAATAAATTTTGTATCTTTTATATATTCTGTATCATTGTGCATTAACAGCTGAGATAAAGATAAGGATGCTGATAAGGGCCCTAAGGGTCCACAAGGTTTACAAACTATACACATTTTGCTTGCACGGGTATGGGATCCGTTATTTGGAAACCCATTATCCAGAAATCTCAGAATTACAGAAAGACGATCTCCCATGGACTCCAAATAATCTGAATTTTTAAAAATGATTTCCTTTTTATCAGTAATAATAAAACAGTACCTTGGTCCAAACTAAAATATAATTAATCCTTATTGGAAGCAAAACCAGCCTGTTCGGTTTATTTAATGTTTAAATATTTTTCTAGCTGACTTAAGGTATGAAGATGCAAATTACAGAAAGATCCTTTATCCAGAAAACTCCAGGTCCTGAGCATTCTGGATAACAGATCCCATACCTCTTTAAGCAACCAAGAAAGGTGGCAGCAGAGTTGTTGCACATTCTTCTTAATATCTTAATTTCAGGTGAACACAGGCACTGTGCTCAGGAACCAATCAGAGAGGTAAAGGTGCTTCTCCAGTCAAGAACATCATGGCAGAGGGGGCCCCAAGAAATGCAAATGTCCAAATTGTTTTATTTGAGTTCCATTCCACAATTTAGTTGGACTCACCATTTGTACATCGTTATAAATAGAGAATAGTGATTAGATACATAACTCAGTGCTAAGTTATTTTATAACTGAATGAAATGTGTGCATATAAATAGAAAGTGCTCCCTACTTTATATATGAGGGTATAAGAAGTCATCGTCCATCTCGGAGTTCCATAATCTGTATTAAAGCCATGTGGCATTTCAACATAGGGATGGAATGTCCTGGTGACTTCTAGCATCCTTATCTTTCATTTTAGGAGTTACTTTATTCCCCATATAATGTCCTACCAAAACAGTTTTCACTTTGTCCGGAGCTACCATTTATTATTTATTAGCAGTTGTAATACCTGTCTATTGAAAGCTAAAAATCCCAGGTTACCTGACCTGTCACTTCTAGGATAAACAATAGGGGTACAGCAATGTGACTTATTTTTATGGCCTGATAAGGGTATCCAATAAGCCATACAATATGTTTGTCTTACACAAATACACACAAATCAATGTCATTCCTTACATATCACCAAATAAATTGCCACAAAACTAACTGCATACCTGTGTGTCATGTTAATGAATGTAAATGATATTCACTCTGGATACAATCAGAAAGGGCCTCTCCCTTAGAAACTCAAAGGAAGAAAGATCCCATTCAGAGCACTGACAAATGTGCTGAATGATAAATAAAGGTGTATTTTTCTTGTATGACAGCTAGTACATTGCAGCTTTAATATGGAACATAAAACATGACGCCAAAGCCTGCCTTCCAAGTGCAACAAGACTTTACATCAGAACATACGGAAATTAACCCCATCAGAATATAATTAAACTGGGGATTTATATTGACAAAAAAAGTATATAGTATTACTTTGAAGTTGGACTTGATGCATGATTGTGCCTGGGAATACAAGCATTAAGCACAGGTTTCTCATTGATGGAAGTTACCTGAAACCAAAGTCATTCCTTTTAGAGCCTTGAATTATTTTAAAGAATTTGTACCATGTTCATAATTACAATTTTAAGTATGAGGGCCTAGCTAATTAGCTTCAAAGACAATGACGACTCTGTTTATATCTAATAATACGCACAAGTAAAAAAACAACGGTCCTTGGGTATCCAGATTGACAGAGACACATTTGTAATAAACTAGTTGTGCCTAATCAAGAGATAAAAGCGTAGAGCCACACCCATAACTTATATTTTGCTATTGCTACACTATTAATGGGGCAATTAAACTTCCCATAAAAAGTAAGACAGACATGGAGCAAGGCCCCTGATCAAGACCAAACTCAGATATTATTATTAACATTGCCAGCTGTAAATTTTCCATTAAAGTTGTCGCTTTTTTTCCTGGGATGTCCTGAAGACCTGTACGCTCCATGGAGCTTCTGTTCTGTAGTTGGAAATTTTTGTATCGAAAATATGTATGGGCTTGTCAAAGAACTCATTTATGTTTTCATTGAACTTGAGCAATTTCTACCTCCATATTTTACACATAATTATTTGGATTGTGCGACACTAATAACTCTTCTCGCAGTTCCGCTCTTTAAGGTAAGAATACAATTCTTTAAACCCCTAAATATAACAGTTTATGTCCAGTGATGAGTTCAGCACTAGGGAATCCTGGGATTAGGTTACTGTACCTATTATATTAGATGTGATGTATTCACTTAGCTTCTGAGCCTTTTGTCACTGTGGCATTTCTCTGCTGGGGCAGAAACACTGGATACCAGCCGCTGCTTCCTATCAATTATGTGAATGGAAACCACATCTCACTGCTCACAACAGTGTTTGGCCAGAAAATGCACATTAGTGTTTCTTTGCGGCAGGTGGTTTCCATTTACATAAAGGACTGGAGGCATGGAGGGGATGGTGTCAGGGTGAAATGAACTGTCATAAAACCGAAATGGGCCTCACATTATCGATTATACATTGCTGATCACATAATTGTGTTGCAGTTTGGTGAAACTCTCTCTTATTTTCTTTTTCAGTAAAAAATTCTCTCAGATATTATTTGACTTGTGCTGTTTTGACGATCCCTAAGCAGCCCAGACCACACTGAGCATGTGCATGTGGTCTTGCAGAGATGTTTAACAAAGTTACAAGATGGTGATCCTCTGTGGCCAACTTTGAAAACATAAGTCATTTGTTTGATTAGGCTTGTGGTGCAGTAAGTTCATGTTTATGTTTAGTTTACAAAATACAGCATTTCTAGCCTTAATCTATTTTAGACTTTACTTCCCCTTTAAGAAGTAAGAAGTGATGGTCAATGTGCAAACTGTCTGTCTGTTGCAGTAAGGGCTCCTAACATTCCAGTGCACTGGGGGCTGTAGAGCAGCAGCAGCAGCTGTACAGTCACTTAGATATTATTACCGTATGCAAAAGACAGGTGAAGCTTATACAGAGCATGCAAGATTCATCCCACATTCATCACATTTATAAACAGACCCTAGACATGTTTTAGGAAGCTTTCAATGGCTGAGTTACCACAAGGCTGCCCTTTCTATAAGCAGTGTGCTGCGTATTCAAACAATTTACCTTTGGCTTTGGTTCGCCGGTAACCTTGCAAGTGAATGTGGAAGGCATTCCCTCAAAGATTTTGAAATGTTTCAGCTTTGTCTCAAACTGCGGGGCTTCCCCGTTCTCCACTGGCTCATCTCCATGTTCTACTTCTTCATCAGACTCTTCCACAGGGGATCGTTCCAAACGGTACTCAATTTCACTAATTAATCTCTGCTCAAAGCTGGAGACTTTGTACTCCTACAGGATTTCAAAAAAATACATAAAAACAACACAAAGTATTAAATGTCATTTTATATATTTATTATTTTTATTTTCGGCCATTGTATGCCATTTACATGAATTGCTGAGTTGAACTTGGTAAACTTTATCACAATCAAAACTCATGCAGACAAAGTTACAGGTGTTCTGTGGAATTCTCCTTGCTTAGTAGAAAATAGTGCAACACAGCAAACACAGTGAACTGCATCGCACTGAAACAAACTTCCCTTTCGTTTTCATTTTTCGTATCTCCCAGCAGGTTTGATTTGTGTACAGACTCATCACTTGCACACGTCCATGGCTAGATCAGTGGAGTCAGGTATCAGGGAAATTGTCAGAAGTTTAAAATGAATGGTGCCGAGACTAAAATAATATAACAAAAGAAATGGAAAAGGGATCCCACCAAGGCCAGTCCTATGGGTGCATAGTATTAGACCCCTATTATGCCACACTCTTTACATATATATTTTTCCAAGCTTACTTTTATTGGCTGGTAACAATATACTTACACTGCCCAGACCATGAAGAAGTATACATATATTAAGAAATGTGCTTGAGATGATTGTGATTTTGTGTATTTTTCTCCAGTATTAAACAGTGAACTCCAGGGAGAATGTATGTTGTTGCAGCAGCAAGTAAGGCTGTGTTTGTGTACAGGCTCAGGAAAAGCCGAATAAACGGGTCCCTGGAGTGAATGAAGGAGACCAGGGTGGGCACTATGTCACTTTGTCTTCAGAGAAAGGTTAAAAATGGGAACAAAATGTTGACAATAAATGTTTCCTAATTTTTCACTGCATTATGAAGTCCTGGAGTGAGTCTATTGGTGGTATCTATACAAATATATATATATATATATATATATATATATATATATATATATATCACAATATCTCTCTGAGATGAACTGCAAACTTCACTGTACTGTACCTTCAGTATTAAATAACATATTTCTTGAGCAAACTTGGATCTGTATAAAGCTTAAGATTTCTATTCAATAAATAACAGATGCTTTCCCACTAGAAATCCAAAGTGCAAAAGGAAACAGACAAAACATGAACCGTCTGCAGTGACAGCAGCCTTTTCTAATTGGGTTCCTGACAGAGCTGACACAGTAAGTTCTTTTTGAAAAATTCTACTTTGCAGATGACATATGGGATGGAGTATATCTATATTTATATACGGTATATGTATATATCAGCTCCAGTTTCCCTTCCCCTTACAACAACAGTCATTTCTATTTCCAATCACAAAGGTTAAAGCTATTTCAGGCCTCCAACGAATCTGGCTGTTTTTAGTAACGCAAGTCTGGAAATGCAAGACCCTTTTTTCTAGTACACATTCTTGGAAATGACCCACGTACTGTACCAAGATACATGATATGGACATTCAGTAGAACCCCCATTTTATGTTTTTCAGGGGACCATAAACAATGGTGTAAAATGCAGGAAAACTTAAAGTCAGGGTATATCAAATTAAGATTTCACTGTAGGAATTTATGGGACAGTAACACAAAAGCACATGTAGATATATACATATTTACATATGAAACATACACAAATGTATAGAACACGTAGGTATTTCCAGATATGCCTTTATTAAGCAATGAAATAAGATTTGTGCCAACAAAAATGTATCCGTATCAAATGGCTTTAACAAGCTAGTACTTCACAAAAGGGGCAGGGTGAGCAGGCGCGTGGCTATAAAACCAGAAGCCAGCAGTGCAAGGTGGTGGGTGGGGAGAACAGGAAGAAGAGCTTGACCCGGACCCGCCTGCCATCCGGAAATGGGGGTGCAAGGTTGGCCCGAACCCGACTGACCCGCCGGTCCCACAGGTATCATGCCCACCAACACATCACTATGTACAGCCAGTACAATCAGGCATTTTTAGGATCCTTCTTTATTTTAGTGCTACAAACCCTGAGGAGCTCTCAAACCCATTTTGGAGAACTGAAGAGTTATCTTTGTACTAGACTTGTTCTTCAGAACCTGACCAATAGGTTTGTGTGTATCAGACTAATGGGTCCAGTGTCAGACTGGGGGGTCTGGGCCAACCGGGGCTGCCACTCCGGGGGCAAGCACCCCCACGGGCCCGACCCCCTTACAACACTTGCACGGGACTCCGACCCCTCTACCGCCACCCACACGGGCCCCTGCCACAAATCCACCTGCGCACTCTGTCACCCTTCCCCCTGCCAGCATGTAATTTCTTCAATGCGTGTTATTTCTTCATGTAGCGGGGGAAGTCAGGAAGGAGCAAGGCTCTGCCAGCAAAGGGCTAGCGGCCCACCGCGTTTGTCCCGGTTTCCCACCGGCCTAGTCCAACCCTGAATGGCTCTTTGGTTATTATTGCTCCTGCATATATTTTCTACTATATTTCTTTAACATCATAAGCATTGCTGGCCCCTCATGAATAGTGATAATAATATATTGGGGCCATCCATAGAAAAATACTCATTGCAATTTACAGCCTTGAGATTTCCACCTCATGTCTCATTCACCATCTTTGCTTTCATTTTCTAATTTATGAATGCCATAAATTGAAGGTACTTTTTGTACATTTCTGAATGAGGTATTAATTTGTATTCTTTCCATACAGGAAATTAGTAAGAACCCTTGAAGGCACGGCTCTTTTGTAACGTATGACACTTTGATGCCTATGTGTAATGGCATATGTTTCTGCAAAGAGATCACATTTTTGGTTGCAGGTATGAAAACACAGGCAGGGTAATGTGAAAGTAAGATAATACACTGTGCTGGTTGTTTATCTTTGCACAGTGACTCATAACTCAATGGCTTTTTTAGTGAGGGCAAACACAACAGTTCTGTGTAGCAGTCCAAGCAGGTGCAAAATGCCCTATTGTATTTTCCAGGGTATATTTGACTTATCCTGAATTCTTCATCATCATCATTTATTTATAAAGCGCCCACAAGTTACGCGGTGCTTTATCAATTCTTCAGCAGCTTTCAGAAATAACCCCTGCTATTTCCAGAAATAATATTTTGTGATAGACTTAAAGGTTTTCCTTTGTGCTACATTTTATAGATTACAACATAAATGACAAAGCTTTTCTGTAATGAAAAGGACATGCATTTGAAAATAAATGTGGTGCAACTTCTTGATGCCCTTATTAAATACTCATATATATATATATTATAAATATTACACACACAGGATCTGTTCTCCAGAAAGTTCCAAGATATAAATTGAAATTTTCCATACTGTTCTTTTTAAACAAACATTATTTTTTTCTACGTAATATATAAGATAGTACCTTCTACTTAATTTTAACTAAGCTGCATAAATCCATGTTAGTAACAAAACAGTCCTAATGTTTTATTTTTAACACACATTTTAGCAGTTGGTGCTCCAAATTACAGAAAGATCCATTATTTAGGAAAAAACAGTCCTAAGAATTCCAGATAAAAGATAACATATGTGTTTATTATTATATATATATATATATATATATATATATATATATATATATATATATATATATATATATATATATATATATATATGCTACATTTTAATATTTTTATACCTTTGGTACATCCATAATATAAATGTGTGCCATTCACATAAATCCACAAACTGTGACAAAAATAAAGAATCTGAACTCCATCTCTACAACTACAGCAAGGGTAAGTAGTGCAGAAGGTGTGTTCTCTAACAAAGGACAGAGAAAAAGTGAGAGAGAGTGGCAAGACCTTTTGAGTGGCAAGAGGACTTTCTACAGAAGCTTCAAGAGAGTCAACTTTCTGCAAAGGTAGAAAACAGGATGAAAGGAAACAATTAGGAAAGTGTTCTTAAGTAATGAGCTGGTTCTATGGTTTTATCTTCATGGTCTATATTTTTTGTACACCCTGGTGTATTTTACTTCTGCCGGAAAGTGGTAAACAAATTCTCTGAGCTATTCACCAAAAAGCGTTCTGTAGAAGCAATTGTCATGGTTTCTTTTTCGCCCAGGACTCACATGTTCATCACAGGCAACAGTTGGATCTAAATTATTTGAAAAATCATTTTGAGTCTCCAATTATGTCTAGAGATGAATATAGGAATATAGGTTCCTCTGTTATTAAAAGAACTTTATGCTGTAGAGATTCATGTGGTTTTATTTAAAGTCTGGGGAAGTAAAAAGACGGCTGGCTGGATCAAGGGATTGATATGAAAACTATATTACTTTAAATCTGTCTGGCAACATTAGTAATCTCTGCTGAGCTGGACGTGTAGGGTTCAGACACATCAAGCAGCAAAGACAATTTTATTAGGGTCATTCACATTATTAAACCTCCATTTATGCATCGGGATGAGATTTCCCACAGGTTAATAAGAGGACATGGGGGTTTCTAATTGCTTCCAGAAAATGCATAGACTTCAAGTCACATGACAGTTATGGGAAAAGAAATGTTCTTTTGAGTTAAGTGTTTAAGCAGCCATTAGGAAAAATATTATTTTGAGATTGTAAGAGATAAGCAATATTGTCACTGTTCCATGGATACATTCCAGTAACAGTAATGCAGAGGGGTAACTCCCTGGCAAGGGAAATATTTTTCTTATTCAGCCTAGTTGGATGTTGGCACTTCCTTTGACTGAAATTATATTTACCAATGCTGACTGTAAAAAATACAATGATATTAGAACATATGTAAAATAAAAACCAGAATAAAACACATACCGTATATACTCGAGTATAAGCCGAGTTTTTCAGCCCCCAAAATATGCTGAAAAACTCTACCTCGGCTTATACTCGGGTCAAGCGCAAAAACAGTCGCGTCTAAAAATAGTCACCGGCGTCTAAGAATAGTCGCCGGAGTCCAAGAATAGTCTCCAAGAATATTCGGCGGCATCCAAGAATGGTCGCCGGCATCCAAAAACTAGATGCCGGCACCTCCAATGGGAGCAGAAAGCCTAAATTTTTTGATTGAAACTTACCAGAAGCTGCTGCATTACTCACCCTAGGCTTATACTCGAGTCAATAAGCTTTCCCAGTTTTTGGAGGTAAAATTAGGTACCTCGGCTTATACTCTGGACGGCTTATACTCGAGTATATACGGTAATAATAATAATAACGTGAACAACTTACTGAAATGCATGTTAATTCAAACAAAATGGGACTGGAGTGTCCTTACCTGCGCATTCCCATCCTCCTCTGGTTCCTGGATATTAAACACTGTTGCCGCATTGTCAGCACCAAGCAACCGACGAGCCATTTTCTCCTCATATGTTAATTTCTAGATGTAGAAAACACATTACTAGGTATTGGTTGGAGATATGCATGGCTGTAATTTGTACTGCTATCAACTAAACCTACGACCGGAAAATGGTTGATTTGGCTAATTTTAACCAAACTGCCCATATGTTTTTCTTAAAAATCAGATTCTGTTCAGATATACTGTTGAATGCCTTTGGACAATAATATGTTTAAACATGACTCAAACTACTCCTCATACTCGAATCCATAGGGTTTGGGATCACATTAACACAACAATGCTGTAAAAAATATACTACTTAAGGCAAGGTTAATTAAATAAATAAATATATATTTATAAAATAAAGGCTTAAAAGATGCTTAGTATAGCAAAAGCTTTACAGTCACAGTACATCCTTCAAATTCTGTGTGAAACAACACTGCAGATTACATTCTATTATAATTAAAGGAATTGATCATGGATATCTCACAGCAATGTGATTTTCCCACTAGGAGGTGGATTTTTCTTTGCACCAGTTTTATTGTATCCTATATAACAATATATGTAAGATCATACTAACTCTACATTATTAAATATAAAGGAAAGTCCTGGAGCTATAAAATACTTTATGGCAAAGTTATAAGTCGCGTTCAAAGGCAATATTATGATAGATGTAAAAAAGAGTTTAATTTCTGATGGTGGAGAAAGACAGGGATGTGATGTCTTCTGATATCTTCTGAGCAGGTAGAAACATGCCACCCACCCTCCCCTTTTTTGCATATTTTGCAAAATGCCAGGAGTTTCTCTTTATGTTGTCATATTATCTATTAATAAGCAAATGTGGATGTATTCCTGCATGTACTGTTATATTGTGGTTTCGGTATAGTTATACAGTATAAATATGAGAGAGTTTGCATGTTATTATTCAATTTTAATGAATGTCAAAAGCTTGATCCAGGGAATGTCTCAGATCGCCAATGGGGTCAGGAAGGAATTTTTTCCCTTTGAGGCATAATTGGCAGTGGCTTTAGGCTGGGTTTTTTTGCCTTCTTCTGGATCAAAACAGTGGATATATGATAATGTATCTTTGGTTTTATTTGTCACAGCAACGGTAGGACCTTGTCAGAGAACTACATAGGTAAATTTAGAAGAGGGAGAAAGGAGGTTCTCTCCTGTGACTGCACAGTGGGTTGATTGATACAGACGCTACTACTGCTTGTGCTAGGTGACAGTCTGCTTGGATTTCCTATCATCAACACACTGCAGATTCCAGACTGACAGCAGGGCTGCTGAACTTCTCTCATGGTGGGAGATGCAGCTCCTGCTTGTAGCAGAGTTTGGGGCCAGCGTAATACTCAGTGGTGGATAGGGTTGCCTTCTGGCAGGTACTTGATGGTTGATCCCAATGTCATCAATAGGGAAAAAAGATAAATATATAGCAAGGCATTTTTTCAGAAAAGGTGGCAACCCTAATGATAGATATAATGACATAGTGCTAATCTCAAGTGAGGAGCGGCAGAGTATAGTAGGGATCTCTGGCTTTTAATATTGCCCTGGGGTGAGGCTGGCAAGGCCCTATTTATTTGATAAAATGTGAATAAATGCTGTGGCCATTTTCACCATTTCTGACTCCTGGTGTCTCATTATCTCGGTATGTAACAATCGGGTTTAATGGGATAGCTGAAGGCGAAGGTTCAATTGAGGATTCCCCTTGTCAAATGAATTTGTGTGAAAATAAATTCACTTCAGAAAGCCCCATGCGTTCTAGTAAACAACAACATTTTCTCTGGATTCTGAAGCACTTTAAACATAACAGAACTTGGTTGCTGATCACTCTCTATTTGGGCAAGTGACCTGGCAATTCTTGAATAGATTCTCAAGAGATAAGAAATGGAGGATAAACCTTAAATAATGAAGAGTAATGAACTCTACTCACAGACCCTTGATTATAATCAACAGCCTGAGAATGTTAGTGCAACACAGAGCTCATTCTATGTACTGGTTAGTGCAATACCGGCTGGCCATTGTTCAGCATCTCCTCTTTGAAACGAAGTTTTCGCTCCAGGTCCTGTATGACAGCATCTTTTGTGCCCTGGATCTCTTCATCTGATGCTATGCGTGCAGTACGGCCAGATTTCTTTGGGAAACCACTGTTAAAATAAACAGAAAATATCAATATTTTGTCAGATTCATGAAAAGAAAGGCAGAGTTAGACCTCAAAGGAGTCTTAGTAGACACTCACATTCTAGGGTTGACTCCATCTATGTGGAAATAAGGTGTAGCTTTATACTTATCATAGAATATTCTGCCAACAAGCAGACTGCTGGCCACTAAGTATATTCAGTGACTAAAAAGACAAGACATGGGTCAAAGCCATTGTGCACATCCAGATGTCTAAAACATAAACATACATCTAACTAAAGTTCGGCTGTGATGGGAATTTTTTTTTACAAGTACTAATAAACTGAAAATCCATGTTTGTGAAGTTTTCTCCTTGGAGAGATTTCAAAGACCACCCATTTTAGACAAACTTTAGCACTTATTGAACCATAACACATTTTATGAGCTGGAATGATTATTTGGCTATTCAAAGGTAAAAACAGTATGTAAATACCATGCCGGGAGGGCAGGACATTCCTTGTAGAGGAGGCAAGGCCAAAATGGTTTCTAATCCTCTTACAGTAAGTAATGAATAAATATTGATGCTGGTAGGACCCTGAAGATGGCTGTGTGGAACTCCGATGCCTGAATCTGTGCCGGAGGCTAAGTATAAAGTTAGGGGCATTTCTCCGAAGGGGCAGCTATGCTGGGGGTGGAGGGTCTACATGGGGTGGAGGGTAGGGTTTTTTTGTTTTTTTTTGAAAACGGTTGAATTCTCCTTTAAGACTAAGTTTTTACTTATTCTCAAGAACCCTGTACTGAAAATAAAGAAAAACAAACTGACACAGTAAAGAAATTTGATGAACTTACTTAAAACTTAAGTTTTAAGGTAGAAGCAGGCCTGGATCTGTGGAAAGGCCAGGGGCTAAGGTGGCAGGTTTTTTTCGGGGGAGGCATGAGATATGATTAAATGATTTTTAAAATTTCCCATGAGCCAATTCCCAACGTTCTGGACCCAATGATAAAATTTGCATATGTGCATGAATGAAGGGGAGGGGACAGGGACGATGAAGGGCAGTGGGCCTAGGGGCACTCACAATATAAATCCAGCCCTGGGTAGAAGGGAGCTCCAAGAGCTGTGAGCCAAAATGTGTGATTCAAGAGTCAGGCCTTCAGAAGTGTGGGCAGGGTTTAAAGCAGACCAGGAGAGAGGTGCTTTGTGTAATGGGCATGGCCCAGATGTGCGCATGATTTAATGTTATTGACGGTGGGAAGGTTATTATATGGGACACCCTGGAGGAAAGCCCTAAATAAGTAGTATTGGGCACCATGATTACTCATAGTTGTCCTGTCCAGCATTAAATAAATTCAAAGATTTACTGGAAAATCCAAAAGGGATAACATGCCATGCCATCAGGGACCAAGCTATTCTGGAATCACGAGATGCTTTTTGTCTTTTTTCAAATTTCTGAGAATATTTTGAGCCAGAGTTATTAATATATATGCAGCAGAGACATGGGAACTATAGCAGAATAAGCCTGGGTAAGCTATATATATATATATATATATATATATATATATATATATATATATATATATATATATATATATATATATATTGTGGCCAACATAATGATTGCTCCCTTTTGAAAATTATGAATGTGCACAAAATTTATAACAAATTTTCAACTAGCAGATGAGTAAAGGCTTCCTGCTAAATGGGTAACTATGGGATATTAGAACACTTCCTATACCATGAGCACAATTTATAGAGTTCACGATCATGTATTTAAAATGTTCTTTACTTTACTTGCAAGTTGTGGAAAAGCCACCTAGGCCCGGGCCTAGGGCGGCAGGATTTTAGGGGGACGGCATGCTGCCCAACCACACCCACATTGGTTCAAAAACACTGGGGATGCACTGGAGATACAATAATTTTTTACATTTCCTGTGCGCCAATCCCCATTGCTCCAGTCCAGATGATGAATATTTGCAAGAATAAAGAGCAGGGGACAGGGGCCACAAACGGCAGTGGGCCTAGGGGTGCCCACTATGTAAATCTGGCCCTGAGTGGGGGGTTCCCAGACGTATTACAATGCTGTAAATCTGGGAACCCCCTCACTTTAGCTTCGCAGGGCTCTTTAACCTAACCTAAATAATCTTTGTTATGAGAAGCTCCACTAAAAACAATGAATCTGAGACTGAATGGCTATACAGAACGCTTTTACATGTAATAGAACTGATATGTCAAATCAGATTCCTAATTTCATTTTCTTATCGGACTCTCCGATATTTTCCATGCTAATCTGATTTATTAAAAGGTCTGAACGAGGCCTAAGTAAATGCACTGCTTTAAATCAAAACTAGAAACCTGTCAGGAGAAGAAAAACTGAACAAAAAGCTAAAAACTAAAGCTAATTATCACTATTCGTCTGTTATCAGGGAATTAAATATGGGCACGTGTCTCAAATAACATTGATTTTTTTTAAAACAAATCCTTAAATGTTAATGCTAACTGAAGTAGCATTATTAGGAACGTATTTTAAACAAAAGAATATTTACCCTACGGATATGTAAAAGAGAAAAATATTATACCTGTCATGGGCAGTGCTAATTTCTAACATATGGTGCCATCGCTTTGCCCTGTCGTTGCTCCAATTTTGTGCCCTCATAATAACATCAATTAACTTTAAAGCAAAGAGATCATATATCCCTGATATCATCTCCCGAGGAATAGTTCAGCTGCAGAGAGTTCCCGGTAACACAGCTACAAGTATTTTTCTGTTTATACTTGAGGCTTGTTTGTATGTAGAGCCAGAGTACCTTGATCCTAATGAGCTTGCTGAAAGGCTATAACTCCATAAACCTATTTAGGAGAGTGAATTCTTGGCATTTTTTGGAGTTATTAACAGAAGCTTTTCATTTTTGCTCAGCATCACAAATGTTTTCTTATATCAAGATCAAATTCCTGTGGGCACTGTGATTTTTAGAATTATTTATTATTTTACTCTGCATCTTTTCAATTTGGAAAGCTATTTTCTGGCCTGTATTGGCATGTTGATGATCAATTAGGAGAATGCTATATGGCTTTTTTAAGTTGCCTCTTACTGCACATACTAAACAATGGGATGCATTTGGTTCACCTAAGCAGCTTCTCAACTGGCCCTCATTTTTTATAGTTTTTGAACTATTTGCTTCCTTTCCAGCTTTCAAATAGGGTTCACTGATGGGGGAATTTATTCGCCAGGCCGCGAATTTTCGGCAAATTTGCCCGTTTCGCCGCCAGCCAATAAATTAGTGAATTTCCAGCGAAAATTTGGTGTCTCTATTTCGACGCCGGCATCAAAGGTTTATCGATGCCAGCGACAGTTCATAAATGGACGCCCATTGACTTTAACGGGCGTCGGCTTCCATTTTGACGCCGGTGAATTGTTGCCGGCGTCAAAATCGTTGTTTTGCTAATTTTTCGACAGTTTTGCGAACTTCTCGCGACTTCAGAAAACGAATTGCCGCGTGTGAATAGCTCCAGCGTTTTTTCATTTTAGCCGGCGCAGAGTGAGGGAAGGTGTTTGGGGAGATTGTTCGCTGCAAAAACAAGGCGATTAGTCGCCAGGCGACCAAATCTCCCCAAAACACCCACTGTGGCCTGACCCTAAAAACTGTCTAACAGGCCTGTGATAAGACAATCCCTCCTGTGTAAACAACTCACAGACCCATTGCAGTGTCCATGTTTTAAAGTAATCATTTTTGCAACTGACTTATCAGACAGAATGTTTACTTTGTGCTTGTTACCAAGCCCAGTGGAATAGTATATACCTTATCTGTACATATATACTGTACATACAGCACAAAGATTGGTTAAACAATGGAAAGAAAACATGGTATTTGAGGCCAAGTGTATGGAGTTGTACTAACATGACACTACTTTCATTATGAACTGGTCTGTCCTTTGCTATTACCCAACTGGCAAAAAGTGGTCAAACTGATATTTACTTCCCTTTAATGAAATGATTATAAGAAAGCTTCCTAAAGAGACAGAGCAGAAAAATGAATCATGACTTTGAACAAATGTATATTATGAATAGATCAAATATCAGTGGAACTACCTGTATCACATGTTGTTTGCACCAGATGGTAAAGCAATTTTATTATTTCACAAGTTTTTTTCCAATGAACAAATCACCAATCATTCTCTTAGTGATAATCTCTTTTGTATTCTGTAGGCCGTTTGCATCCTGACAGGTATAAATTAGTGTCTGCTTTCTATCTCAGTAACCTGCAGGAACCTTTAGGGGCCATCTAAGAAATGCTAGCTTATATGGAAAGACTTGCAAATTAAAGCATGTTACGTAATGTCTCCACGCATATTAGAACAGTTTGTTTTCATCATTTAAGAGAATTAACAATAAATGGTGTACTTACGGAGGCATTACACCTTTAGGAAGCCCAAGTTCATTGAAAGTAATTGGTGATGGCTGAGGAGGCAGCATGGAACTGATAAAAGCTGCTGGGCTCTGGCAGGAACTGGGAGCTCTTCCAGTTGGTGAAGGTGATGGACTGTAGAAAGGTGATGGTGCAGAAACTGGAAGAGGTGGTGGTGGTGGAGGTGGTGGAAGTGGAAATGCCTCAACAACAGAATAATTTGTAGTTGGACTTAAAACAGGAGGAGGGGGAAGTGGAGGAGATGATGAAGCTGGAGACCAAAACTGTTCCCCTTCTTGGGGAAATGGCTGAGAGAAAGGAGGAACTGGAGGCCTGCCAAATTGCTTCTGAGGGGTTGAAGGTGACATTGGTGATGGCAAACTAGAAGTAGAGGAACCAGAAGATGGAGACATATAGCCTGAGGTGGAGCTCATGTTCTGAGCAGCAATAAACTGTTTAGGCCTGGCATAGTTGAACGAGTTTGCTGGCTGCATTGGAGAATTATGTGAGTTAAGGACATTCATTTGCTCTGGGGAAGTAATAAGCTGATTGGCCTCCAGCTCCTGGAAGGAAGGTGGAGGAGGGAAGGATGGAGATGGTGGTGTATTCAGCTGAACACTTCCTTGATTCCAAGAGACACCTTCTTGCTCTAGTCGAATCTGGTTCTGCAACTGCTGTATTAATTGAGAATCCCTGAAAGAGATAGAAAAAACTATTAATGTCTTCAACTTTTTGAACATTTTTTGTCAACATATTCTTTAACTTCTGACTCTGCAACTGCCACTGTACTATATTATCCAGCATTCTATGAAGTCAAGCTGGAGTTATACTTATTTTTGTACAGCCCATCTAAATCATTGTGAGATGAACACTCATAGCTTCATAGGTCTGATAGTTAATGTTTTGCTGCCTGAGGCACAAGGTGGTTGATTGATTGACTTCCCAAAAGAAACAAGACTGCTACCCAACCAAAGTCAGTGTTTGGAGATCAGCGTCTAAGCCACTCCTGAGAAATGAAGCCCACCAACAGCTGATACGCTCAAGGTTGAAGAATAAAAATGTGCATTTTTATATCCACTTTCAGCCAGAGGACATTTCATGACCTAAAATCTCATGTAATTACCCATAGTTACAGAAGCAACACAGACACTTTCACAAGATACTGAGACAGATGAAAAGAACAAAACTAACCCTGCATAAACCGGGATTCTCAGAAACGTTACAAGGGAAATTTAACAAAAGGCATTTCCTTAAATAATAAATAATAATACAATCTAACACAGGTTCAGGCTGCTAGAGTTTTCCTAAATGAAAGGATTCCAACAGCAAATGGAAGCCAGTCAAACTCCCCCAAAGAAACCCTTCAGAGCATGTGATGTAAGGGTCAGTGATAAGTCCTCTATGATGAACATTGTAAAGACATATCACAGTTTATAGCACACAAGGTAGGGATTAACACAAGATGAGTATTATATGTTACAATTTTGGCCTCTCTGATAGGAATCCAATGTGTGCTCTCTCCATGGAAAATCTCTGGCTAACTAAGTTGTCTCAAGATTACATACAGAGTTTGGGTGCTTACATGAGAGATGCTATAGTATACAGTGAAACCTCAATTTACCTCCCCTTATTTTAAGTTTTCCCTCACTTTACATAGTTTTTTTTGTGGTCCCATCTATATATTATGCATAATACATTTCCCAGCTTTTACATTTTCCCTGATCTTACATAATTATATTCTGGTCCCTTTAAAAACGTAAAATGGGTGTTCGACTGTATGTGTTTTGTTACAGATGGAAATTAAAGCTTCATTAGAATGCTCTCTCAGATTATTGTCCTGCATCCAAACAAACAAACTGCTGGGCAGTTTAATACCTGATTGATGTTGTTTATCAGGGACAGTTGAAAAGTTTGCCTTGAAGTTACGTTCTGCCTATTGTTTTAATCACAAAAGGACTATGTTTGTTATTTTTTGGGCTAAACACGGCAAACAGAGATTGAAGTTACTCCATGTTTGGTTCTTGCGAGGTTGATAATAAATAACCAATATACAATCCCCTCCCTTTCCCCTGTGTTTTGTTGTGTTAGCAAAGGAGATTATCTGTGCACTGGTAATATAATATTCTACAGCGCAAACACTAAACATGGAGCAGCTTCAATTTCCCGGTTTGCCCAGTTTGGCTTATAAAAAAAAATAACATTATAACAATACTATAAGATTTTTCATGATAAAAAAAAAGTATGTCTGGCACAACCCTAATCCACTGAACTGCTGATGAAGACAGAGGTATACTGCCAAATTAAAAATATGTACAGGTATGGGAATGTTTGAGACATGGGGTTTTCCAGATAAGGGATCTTTCTGTAATTTGGATCTTCATACCTTAAGTCTACTTAAAAATCATATAAATATCAAATAAACCCAATAGGCTGATTTTGCTTCCAATAAGGATTAATTATGTCTTAGTTTGGATCAAGTACAAGGTACTGTTTTATTATCACAGAGAAAAGGAAAAAATTTGGATTATTTAAATAAAATGGAGTCTATAGGAGGTGGAGCTTTCAGGTTAACGGGTTTCCGGATAATGGATCTCATACCTGTATATCAATTAAATTGAACATTTGCGGTCAATCTGTTCTGGTTGTTGGGGGTCATTGACCCCCAACAACCAGAAAGCATTTTAAGTTGCAGGTTGAAAAAAAATAGAATATTAAAAATAATAAAAAAAATATTAAAAATCCCTACAAAAGGAAACTAAAATATATAAGATTTTAGAAAGGAACTAAAATATATTTTAGCAACTGACAACATAAACTACAGCTGACATTTCTGTCACTCTTTTCTATTACAAAAACCAATGATTTACTCTGGAAAATAAAAACTTTATTTTGTCTTCATTAATTAAAACTAGGAATGGGCGTCATCTGTTTAGCAGGCTCACGAGCAGAAGTGAACTGCTAATAAAACACACACAGGCCAAGCAAAGCCTAAAAAGGCAGCGAAAAAGCATTTCTTTATTTACTTTGTGACAGCTCATCCTTTTATCACTAGAAGAACAAGCAGCTGAACTGATGCCCATTTTCCTTTTTTGTCCATTTATCTGTCCAAAGGAAATGCAGTTCCTAAATGTCTATTTAAAGGGAACCAGCTGTAGACAGATTCCTGTGCATTTAAACATTTCACTTTTCCCTTCCGCTGAAAAAAAGGCACATAAACTCTAGTGCACGCTGCTGCTGGCCTGTAAAATACAAGCTCTCTAGTTTGTCGGATGCTACGTGATATGTCAGATGTATTCTGTGTTTTCTAAATAGGCCATAGGCTTTGTTACACAATGCAAGAGGGAAATTGGTAGGACTAGTACAAAGCATTTGGCTAATTAGTAACGTATTTGGTATGTATCCATATGGGCCAAATTAAAGGCTCAATCCACATTACTGACTTACTTTAAGCAAAATATGCAATTATCCAGCATATATCTAAAATTGGGTGGGAAATGGAGTTACTGCAGTAATTACGGACATGTATACAAAGCTTGACTTTCCCTACAGTGAAACTGACCCTGATACCCTGGTATTTAATAATCTGCACTAACTGCAGGACAAAATCACAATTCACATAGCAATATGGCATGCCTCCCAACATTCTGCAAATAGAAAGAGGGACAAAAAGATTTTTTGACCACGCCCATTTATGTGACCATACCCCATAATTACCATTTTACAAAATTTGGAAGGTTATGAACGTTTGAACACATTTCTGTGGTTTTTATGTGTTTTTACATTTTTTCTAATGACAGTGAATTGCCCTTTTGAGCTCTTACAGACGGGTGGTTTTTCCGTTGCGCTTTGTTCCGTTCAGCCGCAGGGGAGCGCAGTAGTAGACGCACTCAATTATTGTGAAGGGGGTTGTACTCACACAGACGCATGTAAGCGCCAAATGCAGGTGGGACACAGCATGTTGCATTTCACCTGCATTCGGTGAATACATGCTACTACTACTGCGATCCCCTGCGGCTGAACGGAAGAAAGTGCAACGCAGGGGAGCGCAGGAAAAAAATGCCCGTGTGTAAGAGCCCTAAAGCTGCTGGTCACAATTACAATAACTTCTTTGCTTATCTGAAATTGTTACAAAAGTTTCCAAGTGCACCTGGTGGCTGTTCTGGGCTCTCTGCCAAAAGCCAATTAAGTTAGAAACTTTGTATCTTTTTCTGGCTGTTCAGTGCAGGAGATCAAATAGAAAGTCGGGGCATTTCAGTAACAAGCCGGGACTACGGGTTGCGCTGTTAGAAGCGGGACTGTCCAGCTCAAAACGGGACAGTTGGGAGGTATAATATGGTTGGTCCATGCCTATGTTCCCGAAGGTGCTTTGCCATCAGATCTCTACAAGAAGCAGAAGCACTGGGCCAGAACTACAGACCTGCCATTAGTGTGCATGTACCTGATTACCAAACAGTGCAGTCAAGTTTGAAAATGGAATTGGTTAATGGCAAATATGATGCGCACAAGCCCGGTGCCTTGAATTCAGCTAAGCGAATCATCAGAAAGTACAAGGAGATGTGGAAGTAGATGGGGCTGGGGGTCCTCTGTGATGATCCAACAGAATAAAGCCATGTTTAGCTCCTCTTTAATAGACCTGATTGTAGTAGTCCATTATCCAGAAACCCATTATCCAAAAAGTTCAGAATTATGGAAAGGCCATCTCCCATAGACTCCATTATATTCAAATAATCCACATTTTTTAAAATTATTTCCTTTTTCTCTGTAATAATAAAACAGAACCTTGTACATGATCCAAATCAAGACAATCCTTATTGGAAGGAAAACCAGTTTATTGGGTTTATTTAATGTTTACACGATTTTCTAATTATAGAAAGATCTGTTATCCAGAAAACCTAAGGTCCTGAGCATTCTGGATAACAGGTCCCATACCTGTATGACTAACACTCAGCGCCGATTCTGCGGTTGCTGCCGCCTGAGGCAGCAGCCCAGATGCCGCCCCCCTCCTCTCCCGCTCCGCGCTTAAAAATTAGCGTCGGAGCGGGTTTCAGGGGGCAGTATCGCTAGTGCATTGAGCGCAATAGCACTCTTTGCACTAGCGGAGCCGAATTTCCGGGTTAAAACCCGGAAGTTCGGCTCTTAAAGTTACAAGAGGCGGCTTTTTGCCGCCCCTTGTAACTGGCCGCTCGCTGCCGCCTGAGGCAAGGGTTTCACCTTGCCTCATGGCAGAAGCGGCCCTGCTAACACTACATACATTCCTGATTAGGGTAGCAGATTTTAACCTTCCTCTCCCATGTTTGTACATGTGCAAAGACTCAATTTCCCATCATGGGACACATCACAAACCCATATTTTCCCCTTAGTCCAATACAATGGTTGTACCCCCTTGATGGATGCACTGTTGGTAGGCACAGCTTTTTTGTACACGTATTAGAATCTTAGAACCTAAGATAAACAGAAAACCTAGGACAACCAGTAGCAGTTAACTTTGAAGCAACACCACCAAGCAACAGAAACTGGGAGGCCATCCTGTATTTTGACCACAGATGGAAACAGAACAGAAGACTATACAAAGTCCATCACACTAGATCAGGGATCCACAACCTTTTTCACCCATGAGCAACATTCAGATTTAAAAAGAGTTGGGGAGCAACACAAGCACGAAAAATGTTCCTGGGTGGTGCCGAATAAGGGCTGTGATTGGCTATTGGTAGCCCCTATGTGGACTAACAGCCTATAGGAAGGTCTGTTTGGCAGTACATCTGGTTTTTAAGCAACCAAAACTTGCCTCCAAGCCTGGAATTCAAAAATAAGCAGCTGCTTTGAGGCCACTGAGAGCAACATCCAAGGGGTTGGAGAGCCACATGTTGCTCATAAGCTACTGGTTGGGGGATCACTACACTAGATCATACAAGTGCAATGTCCCTACATCCCGATAAGACTGAAGTCTAGCAGTAGGTAGTGGGCTGCCACAGTACATATAATGTTTGGTACGTTGTGGCAGATTCTCAGGCTGTGTTGTGTCTGTATACAATGAAACCATATGTCAGGATCAATAGCTTCATTCACTGGAGCATAACGTTTATAATGTTGTCATCTTTTATAATTAAGTTACTAGCAAAAATTGCAACATACAATATGTAGGATGCGCAACACACCCTTTAAAAGAAAAGATTAGGAAACACCACAGTGATATTAAGAAAATAAATCTAAGAACGCCCGTGGGTATTATTTTAGTACATGTTGTAATAGTAATGTTAGGGAAGGGCCTTGAAAACATCTTTTAACGTAATACTGCCACGTTTTTATAGTTATGTGTCCATAACACTACAGAAACCTTCCTTGTATTAGATTAATATTTTAATGCTAACCCCATGGCATTGTATGTGCCACCATAGTGTCCCTTCAGTCTTGTCACAAAGCAATTGACTGCCTTCATTTCAATCGGCATGCACCATCCTCATATTAAGTGGGCCACACATTATTCACAAATGAATCATTACAGGAGACAAGGATGATGTCACTATTGCAATGAATCATCAAAAAAAAAAATAGAGATATATTTATATATATGTCATTTGATCTGAGCTATGTGATATGCAGCTGAAGTAATGGACCCCAGTGGTTCCTGGCCTAAACCATCTGGATTTTTGGTGCTTGGAGGGGGTGTATGATTTGAACTTTTCATCCCTTTAGATAAGCCGGAATGATGTCTATTTTCTATATTTGCTATAAATTGTTGGGGGATTCTGTTCAGCAATTCTGAAGGCAATAACATGTCACGATACTGCAATAGTTCAGGAGCAGCACATTCTTTATTTAAAGTATCCATTACATAGAAAAAAAACAGTATGTGCTTTATATCAATGTTGCTAATTACAAATACATTGTAGACAAATGAGCAATTGTCCAATACAAACCATTGCATTGCTCGTTGAGCTCTCCTAGGCTTTTTCTTAAAATGTCCCTTCTCAGTGGGCTGTATTGAGAAAAGTCAATGACAGCAGGAGGTGTTGGAATACAGACAAGGTGTCAGAACAGCAGCGTAAAACACTGACTTTTTTTTATTTTTTATTTATGTGGTCAGAGTCACCCCATGGATTAGCAGGGCCCAGCACAGCTGCCTTGTCTTCCTTATTCAGAACAAATCTCCTCTTCTTCTCTAGTGAGAGGAAGGTGCAGGTGTATCAAAGCCATTACTCTAGGGCTGGCAGGACCATGGTGGGACACTGGAAATAAACCCTGCTGTGATATATAAATGTAATTGATATATATTGGTATTTATACATAGAGTAAATCTGAACTATAAAATTGTTCTTTCTCTATTGCTCTTAATTTGCCATATTGCCATTATCTTGTCCAAATATATTTGTTATACCCACTGCTGCAGTGCCTGCACAGTCAAGTGCACTTCCCCACTAAGTACAGGACCCAGAGCTAACAACTGTATCTTGGAACCCTTTCTACAGAAAGCTTTCAGGGCTGGATCTACTTCTATAAAACTTAGGTAGGAAGGATGGAAATCTCCTTTGGGAAAGACAGTCCTAGATTATATATACATGCTCAGAGCATGCAGTCCCCTAGCAGTTAGGCAAGATCTCCCTCAATGGATAGGGTAACACAAATAGTATAATCCAGCATCTAATCTAATTCCTAATTCTAAGGCCTATGTTGCTTCTCCGTGGTTTGTAGAAGAAAAGGAACTAGTTCCAGTATATTTCTGTTTAATGTTTGAGTGGACATAGCATAAAAAAGAGTTTGCCATTCATTGGTAAGGACAGTTAGTTGATCCCTTATACTCACTACTAGATGCTATCACCAGATCATTTTTGGAGGAAGATATGAATGGACTGGACTCCCATAAGCAGGCTGCAGTTTCTAGGGAGTTTCATGAGCCCCAGCCTGTCCTGCAGCTTCATAGACCTTTGTATGACAACTTAGTTTTAATATAATGTTTGCAGCATATATTAAAGCTGATCCTACTCTAAAAAGTTTGGACAATACTGCTGTAAATGAATATAGGCATCAATGCAATTATATGAAAACCGAGGAGCAAGGGATATTATAGTCAGGGGCATAACTATAGAAGAAACAGACCCTTCTTCTACAGAAGCCTCATGAGGCCCTTATTTATATACAGTTTCAATAAATATTAGTAAAACTAGTCAACCTTTAAACATTTTGGGGGCATGAAAAATAATTTGCTGTGGTGCCCAGTAATATCTAGTTCCGCTACTGATTCCCGTCACAGCATAGAGGTGCATGAGGAATGTGCTTTGCACTTTAACCAATAGTTCTCCATCAGTACAACCCGAGAATATGTTAGATGGCTTAGCAAAAGCTGCAAGACTTCAGTTTCTACACCCTGGCCTGAACTAAATAGAAACATGTTGTCAATCACTAAAGAATAAACATGAATAACTCAAACCTCTGTCAGTAGACTGTCAGCTACATGGCGAAGATCTAAGAGATATTCATCGTTCTTATCATGTTATAGTAAGGAGCTGCCAGAACACAGCATCCCCTCAGGGGGTTTCAAAAATAATCTGCAGAGACATTCTTTGATTTTCTCTCTCTCGTCTGTCATAGCACCACTAAGTACCACTTCATTGAAATAAACCATTTTCTTGGGATTCATCTGAGCGCCCTTCCTGTGGGCCAGTAACTAGTCACTTGAGGTAATGTGGCATTAAAGGAAAACTATACCCCCCAAACAATGTAGGTCTCTATTAAAAGATACTGAGTAAAACAGCTCATATGTAAAATCCTGCTTCATGTAAATGAACCATTATCATAATAATATACTTTTTTAGTAGTATGTGCCATTGGGTAATCATAAATAGAAAATTGCCAAAAAAAATAAGGGCCGCCCCCTGAGATCGTTAGATTCACTGTGTACACATACAAACCACATGTTAGGTCACATGAGCCAATTAACAGACAGAGTTCTGCCTTTTGCTTCCTCACTTCTTCCTGTTACAGTTAGTGTTGTAGTATTTCTGGTCAGGTGATCTCTGAGGCAGCACAGATAGAGTCACAAAATTGTGGTTCAAGGCAAGAGATGTAAAAGGGCAATATTTATGTAAATATATATTCCAGTTTGGTAAGATTCTTTAATATGTCATTCAATTTGATATAAACTATCTGTTGCTTAAGTATTCATTTTGGGGGTATAGTTTTTCTTTAAGGAAAGAACTCTTTCACTGGTCTAAAACACACCTTAAATCCCCAAGGTCTTTTCAAATTATAGAGAGAGGGGAAGTTGGGGACGCCCCAGTAAACCCCTTTGGAAACCTTTTCTTATACATATCTTCAAATAATTAGCCTGGCAATCCATTGGAAAAGCTACCTAACTTTACCTAATCATCAAATTGGAGAACTATAACTCACAGAAATGTCACTTTTTGCAATTACTATTACGAAATACAACCTAGAAACATTTGTAAATTGTATCACTATCACTATTGTATCACTAAGATTTTAAATAAGTGACCACCTACCTGACGCAATTTGATAATTATCTTGTATGTATTTATATTGCTATTTATTGTGTTTCTGGCAGGCCAGATTTTAATTGGAAATTTTCTAATGTTAAATAAAATTGTATACTTTCAGAATAACTTGGTCTCAAAATACATCTTTAATTAATTTTATCAAGTAAATAGTCAACTTGTTTTTTAAGGTGGCCATAGACTCCAAGATCCGCTCATTTGGCGACATGGCCAAACGAGCGGATCTTTCCCCGATTTGCCACTAAACTGCATTATCGGGGGTAATTCGAACGTTCGGCCGTATGGCTGAACGATCGAATTCAATGCGCCAAGCGGCTCCGATGGGTCAGTCGGGTATAAATCCAACCTTCCCGATCGATATTGTGGCCAGATATCGATTGGGAAGACCCGTCGGAAGCCCCATACACGGCAGATAAGCTGTCAAATTGGTCCAAACGACCGATATCGGCAGCTTTATCTGCCCATGTATGGCCACCATTAGGCAACAGAGATTGTTATGTTATAAGATTAACAGCAGACTCCCATCAACATTTGCCACTCGGTGGCTTGTTGTATTATGTAATAAATGAGGTGGCTCCCTCTGTATATTCATGAGCAGATGCTACCATATTGCTTGTCTTGGCTGATGCATTCCCTGCAGACTTTACTAGAACAATGTGAAGTATTTATGTGTAGTATTACGTATTGAGTGAAGTAGTGTATTGTTGCATTAGTCTGAGTAACAAACATTTCCATCAGTCAAATAAAACCAACAGGACTGTGACTGGATTCTGCTAATAGTGAAATGTATTATACTTCTATATAAGGGAAATCCAGTCCAAAGTGGGAACTTGTCTCAATTAGCACTGCCATATGAAGTGTTAAGTCCTCTGTAACGTGACAGTAAAAGCAGCCGAGAGAAGGAAGAGAGGAAAATGGCAATAAAAAAAAACTTGACAATGATTTCCTCTTCCTAATAACAAATACAAACTAAGCCATGATATCCAAATGATCCAAGGCCTGCATCTCATCCTGATCCAGCTATAAATCCTCATGTGCTGATTATCTGTGTCCCCAAGAAAGACTCCTCACATAAAATTGAGCCCATACTGTGGCCAGTCTGCTGGAAAATTGAAATCTTTTGTATTTCTCTATGTATTGTATTCACCCATCTGGTCATATAATATCATGTATCGCTCCACTTCAATGAAGCAGGTAACATACTAATAGAAAATGGTAGACTGCGGCGACATGCTTGGCTTAACCAAAAAAAAATCATTTAAACCAAGCAATAAGTCATGGCCATGAGATCTGTGTAGTGCAAGCGAGCCATACAAGTCTTACAAGACATATCATTTTCAAAATTCGCAGTTGGTCAATATAATGATAATTTTATGGGAAACAATACTAACAATGACTAAAAAGAAACAATTCCCCCCTATACTAGGATAGGACATGAAAAGAAGACAATGTCTGTCCAATACCCAAAAACTGGCAAGCACTCCGTAGTCCACTCGTAGAGTAAAACGTTCAAGTTTATTTCAGCACGTTAAAAACATCACAATCCTGACGCATTTCGTATGCTTATGACGACTGTATCTTCGATAGGAAACGCGTCGGGATTGTGATGTTTTTAACCTGCTGAAATAAACTTGAACGTTTTACTCTACAAGTGGACTACAGAGTGCTTGCCGGTTTTTTGGTCTTGAGTGCAAATCACCTTAAGCTACGGGTTTGGGACGATGCATCCGGGCCACTCGTCTACTTCAGTGAGTGTGGTTTTTCCCTAGACTTTTATGCTTGGCTAAAGTGTGTGCGAGCCCAGAAGAGTGGGACCTGTGGTTTGTACACCCAGGTCATCCTGGAAAAAGGGTGAGCACTTTTCGCTGTTTTGAGGAGGCTCTTCGCTGTTATTATGTATATATATATATTTGAGGAGTTTTCCGAGAGCAGCGGTTTTATAAATATAAATATATGCCCCTTGTAAATAAAATTTGGAACTGAGCTATATTTTCTATTTAATGTCTGTCCAATATCAAAAATGGCATGTCATGACCCAATATGTTTGTCCTTGGTACATTATGTTCACTCACTTTTCATCTAGTCACTCAGTAAAAACAAAATCATCATCGTTGTATAAAAAAAAGCAAAGCTAGATCTCACATTATTGCTTTTATTTAAATGCCTCTGACATTTAATCACTTCCCCGTGTTTGAATTCCAGCTGTCAAATTCTACATTTGCTTACATTTTTAAATGGCTTGACCTTAGTGTTGCCAAAACAAATACAACAGTTGGAAAACTGTGGGTTTCACTTAGGGTACAAGTTTTCATGCAGAACCAGTCAGAGATGGGGGAGTTAGTGATTATTTAAGTAGTGGAGTAACTGTTGAATAATGGGATCCTTACAGTTTGTACCCCTTCTCACAATGAATAAAATTATCTGGCCATTTATAGTAATATATAAAGAAGTGTCATGGGGCCCTCTATATTCTTGGGCTTCCCCAGCCCTCACTGGGCCTGCTGCCTCTATTTTTGTGTCCTATTTTTTTGGGTGGAGCTGGCAGCGGAGGCCAGTTATTACGTGCAATGCTGGAATACCTGGGGCAGTTCAGTGTTAGGACTTGTTTACATGAGAATTGTTACCAGGCATCAAATCAAATGGAAATGTGATCAAAGTTAAGGTTTTGGTTTGTGGGCATCTGCTCTGTAGATGAATTATTATGATTATTAAAATGCTGCCATTACAGATCAAAGATACCGCATGCAGAGCTTTTACGACTAAAATTCAACTCAGCATAAAAGACAAAGAAAAGAAACCCTGTGAAAATATTCTTACTGGGACCATAAACTGTACTTTGATTTTAATTTGAATTGAACACAAAGATAAAAGATGAGAAGAAAAACACAATGTGAATACAGAATGCAATCAATGTTTCCTCTAATTTCTTGTAGGCCACATGCTCAAAAAATGTGTTTTTTATACCCATATTACAACTATGAGCACATACTCTGTCTATTCTGGCCCCCTTTTAGTCTACCAGCCCACACAACGAATACAAGTGTTTGTGTCAATCCTTTACTTTCACCTTCTTAAAGGAACACTTTACCCCCAAAATGAATATTTAAGCAACAGATAGTTTATATCATATTAAATAGCATATTAAAGAATCTTACCAAACTGGTATATATATTTAAGTAAATATTGCCCTTTTACATCTCTTGCCTTGAGCCACCATTTCGTGATGGTCTGTGTGCTGCCTCAGAGATCACCTGACCAGAAATACTACAACTCTAACTGTAACAGGAAGAAGTGTTGAAGCAAAATTGGCTCATGTGACCTAACGTATGGATTGTTTGATATGTTTGTGTGCACACTGAATCTTACGATCCCAGGGACCACACTTATTTTTTAAAACTTGAAGTTTTCCATTATGATTACCCAATGACACATACTACTAAAAAGTATATTATTATGAAAATGGTTTATTTACATGTATCAGGGTTTTATGCATTTTATGCATTGTATTATGCAGCATCTTTTTATAACCTGCATTGTTCGGGGGTATAGTTTTCCTTTAATGATTCTTTGGGGACATTGCTTATTATCCTGGTTTAATTTCAAATATATTGCAGATAATCAACAACCCTGATGTATGTATGCTGTATGTATGCACAGGTATGGGACCTGCTATCCAGAATGCTTAAGACCTGGGGTTTTCTGGATAAGTGGTCTTTCTGTAATTTGGATCTTCATAGCTTTCGTCTACTAGAAAATCATGTAAACATTAAATAAACCCAATAGGGTTCCAATAAGGATTAATTATATCGAATTTTTAGGAAAATGCCTTTTAACATATTCCTTTGATCACTTGCTCCCAGCGCACAATCATTTTCTGACAATGTGGCAAGTATTAGTATGACAGAGGACAGCTTGGAGGCATTTGCCATCTCAAGTCGGGTTACTCCAGAATCACAAACTGAAGGCAAACACATACAATATACAACTACCCAATAAACAAAGTCAGTGTCTCTTGGTGGCGAGCAGTCATGCAACGTAAACACAGCTGGCAACAAAAATGAAGTCATCATATTGTGCATATGGGTCCTTAAATGAAGGGCTGAAAGTTTAGAGTTCTAACTGGCCAGAATCTGTGCTTTCATTAAATAAAATAATTCATATGTGCGGGGACAAAACTGATTTATTAAGTCTACACATTTTAGTCGTCAGGAGTCGGCCAGGATTCGGCCTCTTTCAGCAGGGTTCGGATTGGGCCAAATCCTTCTGCCAGGCCGAACCGAATCGGAATCCAAATTGGCATAATTTGCATCGTGTGACTTTTTGTCATAAAACAAGGAAGTAAAAAATGTTTCCCCCTTCCCTCCCCTAATTTGCATTTGCAAATTTGGATTCGGATTCAGTTCGGTATTTGGCTGAATCGTTCCAAAATAGTGGATTCAGTGCATCCCTAATATTAACACTTCAGTATAGAACATCTCAGATGTCATTTATTTATTATATATTATATATGAACTCACCAACCTTTGTACAGAGCAAATAAAAATGAAACATCATTTACAAAAAGCCGTATTGTAAAGTGCAGGGCTGGTGTTGACCCTAGCCAATGTTGGAAAGGCTTTCATTTTGAATAAAAATGATCTGTAGATGTTGAACTTGATGGCTGAGTCTTTTATCAACCTCATCTACCCCCTAACTGTCAGGGTTATCTAACTTGCAACATTCATTATACAATGTATGTACTTTGTACATTTACCAAGGTCGTCGTTTTCCTTTTAGGGGCTCATTTTACAATAGGGGCCCAGGGCATATATCGTCTCTGCCTTAGAACTCACCCCGAAACTGTCTGTGGTTAGCTAAATGTCAGCCCTCCCTTATCCAGAAATAATTCAATCAGCTTTGAAGTTTCACAACTCACGCTCAAGCTATTATTACTAGAATGGCCATTACAGACGCTAAATGGGACCACACACAAACCTTTCGGATCACGGTGTTATCTACATTACAGTGGCATCTTGTCATTATGAAGCACACATCTGCTGGAATTAGCTTCAACGGAAAATATTCAGTGTGCCACCTCTGTCTTAAGCCTTGAATTTTATTTGCACAGTAGCAGAGATGGAGAAACTCACTCAGCTTCACCTAAACAGGGTGGCATTATCAGGGAAAAAAAGCAAGCCCCAAATAGCAAAATACATAGAGGAATGGGGAAATTACAAGTGTAGCATTATTTTAAAGGAGAAGGAAAGCTACGGAGGCATTTTATTGCCAATAGATTAGCTGCAACAGTGCAAGCTAGAATGCTATATTTATTCTGTAGACTGTTTTACCATACCTGAGTAAAAAGCTCTAGAAACTCTCTGTTTGTTTAGGATAGGAGCTGCAGTATTAATGTGGTGTGACATCACTTCCTGCCTGAGTCTCTCCCTGCTCTGGGCTCAGATTACAGTAGAGAAGGGAGGGGTGGGGAAGAGGAGCAAACTGAGCATGCTCTTGCCCAGGGCAATGAGGTTGAAGCTGAAGGCAGGAAGTCTGATACAGAAGCCCATGTGCACACAATAGAAGGAAAGAAATGCAGTGTTTCTTTTGACAGGGGACTCAGAGCAACATTACTTTGGGGATTTACTGGTATAGTTAAATGGACCTTTCTGATAAGGCTTACTTAGTTTTAACCTTTCCTTCTCCTTTAAACAACGAGGGATAGGGTGGAGCACACAATCTGCAGGCTCTGCTGCAAAAATTTTATTTGATCACAAAAAAATTTTTGCAGCAAAGCTTGCACATTGTGTGCTCCATCCTATCCCTCGTTGTTTAAAGTATTGCATTGGTCTGGCTGGTGTGACCTAACAAGGAAAGAGAGCAGCAACACAGGTGGATGTCATTAGAAAAAAGCCCTTTTTCACAAGTGTAGCATTGTACTCTTTTGTCTTACTCTGTAAACCAATGATATTGATAAAGTCATGCAGGAAATTTACTTTCTTGGGTATGTCTATAAAAGCGTTCATGCAGTCATGATATACAGTATGTACAGAGGAGGGAGTAGAACCATTGTAATTGAATGTTGGTGACTATTAAGGGTTTCAAATGCCAGAGAAATTCCCTACCAATTAGCTGAAGTGAAAAAGCTGCTTGAATAAGTGGTGAAAATGTTTCCAAGAATACTCAGAAAGTCCAATTGCTATAAACTTGCCTCTACTAGATACTGTTCTGAGTAGAAATCATTACAATGCTTAAAAAATGGCAGTTACTGCTAAATTATTATATTGAATGAACAAACCTAATAGAATAGAACTTGTTCCTACATAATTGTGACATGTGTGCTAAGTTTGCCCAGAAAGGGTCTTCTTTCATATATTTACATTTTATAGAGTGGCTCTCATACAGCTCTGCAGTGTCTGTACCCATGATGTCCCCATGCTTATGTATATCTCCCTTGCCTGCTTTATTAATTTGCTGGACAGTGGGAGGGATGCAAGAGTTAACATCCAGCTAGACCAACCTTAACTTCCCCTGAAGGTCTGCTGCTACTCATATAAGGGCAGTCTCAGTGGTCTCTAAACTGTAATTATTCATGTGTCCATTGGTTCTATTGCACAGTGGGTGATTTTGATGCTTCGAGCAATGTGTTTAATCCATACTGAAACAAAAAAAGTGGGTTTAATTAATGTTAAAATTATTGCTGAGCAGACTTTAAAGTACGGTGATCCAAATTATAGAAAGACTCCTTATCTGGGAAACCCCAGGTCCTGAGCATTCTGTATAATAGGTCTCATACCTGTATTTTGAACTTACTTCTTTATAGTAGTGAATAGCATTTTAAGACATGCAATTTTGTGATTTGCGCTGCTCCTTGCACTAGTAAATGCGGCCTTAGGCGTCAATACTTTTAGATAACTTGCTTTCCCTGGAGTTACTATTTCTTTAAGCATGATCTTTTTCGTTTTAAACTCCTGTTACTGGAAAAGCCAATAAATGATAATTCAAGCCATGACAACCGGTTCCCCAGAGCTGGCAAAGGGATGTTAAAATAGTTCTTCAACAGCTGGAATGCTAAAGGTTACCTTCTGCTGCCTTGTACTTTGTGAAGGAGTTGACTAATCTGTCACATAAATGCTGACTAGACAAAGCAATGCAATCTTCCCAAAGTTGCAGCTTGTTGTAGGGTTGTAGGCTGTTCATTCACTTGATTTCATATTTTCCAGGGCATGCAGTCTACAGCAGAGAAGTCCACTGGTTCAGACTGACAGCACATAAAGCATCCATAATTAGGCATTTCTGGAAGCAACGGTGCAAGGCTTAAGGCAGGTCTGATGTCAGTGATGGGGAATTCAAATGTTTAGTTAGTGCCAGGAGCAGTAACATAGCATTAGAATGAATTACAGGCCACTGAACTTTTCACTTGCACATATTTACACTGAATGCCTACACAGAAAGTGATAGTCCTTTAAGTCCTTCCGAAAATTTCCTGCAAATGGGAGGCAGTGGGAAAACCACAAAGCTGAAGCGCAGGAAGCACTGAATTGCTCTTTTAATGGCAGATAATGATGATGGGTAATTACTTAAACGTCTTCGTTGCTAAACTCCCGTTTATTATTACAGTCTTTTTTTCCTTTTAAGGTTTGAACACTACCAAGCTGACATGTGTTGCATGAGGCCAAATAATTATGCCAAAAACATGAACTTCTACAAAATGAGCCAAACGGGTAGGTTTATCCAGCTATGAATATTAGAACTGAAATAGACCTGGGCAGTCGCAGCTGATGATCTAGAATACAGTAATAACAAATGCTTTCTATAGACAAGGTACAGTATGTTCTATGTGCACAATAACATGGCCCTCCATCTTAAGGCTAATTGGTCTTAACAAAATACTTATTGCAATTAACACATTTCCTCGTTAACCTGGGCGCAAAATGTTGCTCTCATTGTCACAAAGGCACTCTTATGAAATGCTCTTAGGAAAAGTTATGGTCCCTGGGTTTCCATTTATGTGAAAGATAAAGTACACAAGGGTATTGAATGTTTCTCAGCTGGATGAAATACAAAGTTATGTGATTTATGTGGGATTTGTTTAACAAAACCATCTTATCTATAATTACATTTTTCCATTATCTTTCCATGAATATGCTCAGTTTAGCTCAGTATCAGACTACAAGCCTACAAATTCAGAAAAAGTTATAGGCTCCATAGATTTTTAGTATGTTTGCATATTCATAAAGTATAACTTCCTCCGGGGCCTCTGTATTATCGCTACTCTCAGCCTTGACTTCTTCATATACAACTAGCACCTCCTCACTGTATTCCATTGCCGGCCCCCCACTCCACAGACGGCCTGAAGACGTTTTCCCTTATTCAAATCCCAATACTACATTATTTTCTGGGCAATATTTACAAATGGCACACATTCCTGGGAAATTAGATGCTCAGAATTTTATTGCAGGTCAGGATTTCTCAATACTTACTTTCTTTCCAGGCTATGATTTATGATAAAATACTATTTGGAAACTCCAATTACCAAAGGTAAAAGAAAAGGCTTTACTAAAGCGATCAGCACTATGTCAGACTTCGAGATCCAGCCAGAATAAAAATAGAAAAACGTTCTTGATTCTAAACATGTTAGCTGTAACAGGTCCATGATGTTAGAGGACAAATACATTTGCAACTAAAATGCTTCTAAATCAGTATTATCAGCACTGAGCAGTTGAAAAATAAATGTTAGTCCATAATACAGACAGTGTTATAATAGTATAAAATTAATATATATTTTCTACTGAAAAGTTAAGTTGTACTAATAGGATTTTAATAAAACCACGCAGGGCACATTTCTCTATTCTAAAGGAAGGTGTGACGTGACGTTCAAGTCATCTGAACATGATCTGGGACTGACTGTTGTCAGATGCCCTTTGTTTGAATTTCTATGCCCAGCATCCAGTTACAGAGCATAAATTCAGACAGATCCAAGTTTCTTAAGACTGTCCTGGCGGTGCTTTTTGGTGAAAGGCTCCCTTTATGGGTTGATAAGGACAGGTTCTGGAATAGATGAGGTCTCTGACTATGTACAGTATAACAGATCCTATAAAAACATTAGATCTATAGGGTCTCTGTTACATAATTCCTACAGCATGGATTTTATTATTTTATTGAGAATACAAAATGTTGCACCACAAAGAGGCCAACATTGCCTGCTATAGTTCTCCATTCAATCAGCTTGCATTACACCTTAAAGGTGGGAGGTACAGTACAAGATGCCCAATTTCTATACCTTACAACACTATACCGAGACAATGGTGCAGAAATAAACACATTCCATGCCGAGTAATATAGGACAAAGACCACCAAACATATGACTTGTTTGAAGTATAGCCCCCCACGAATTACATCTTAAAGGGCTTTAAGTCTTTATCGTATGAATTATTTTTCTAAGATGTTATATAATGTTCACACACAAGAGCAACTGCACTATAGTCTTTCTTGTTCCTTCAAACAGCTAAAGGACTTTGCAGCAGTTGTAAAATAGCCTCACTTATTTTCCGTGTTCTTTCATGATGTCATTGGGCCACTCTTGTTTTCACAAAACTTGACCTTGTTTGTTCTGGATTTTGTCCTGCAGTTTCTGGCCACAAAACTGGCAAGGCAAAATGCAAGTACAGTAGCTCTGAATCCTGAAGAATGGATTTACATGGAAGTAAGTCATGATTTTGAGCTGCCTGGGTCATTAAAAAATGTGTAGACAGCTCAAAATCACGAGTATCTTCCATTTAAATCCATTCTCAAGGAAAGGGAAATTCCAAAACCTTAATACACCCCCAATTATCATTGTCATATGTAGGGATGCACCAAATCCAGGATTCGGTTTGGGATTTGGCCAGGATCGGGCTTTTTCAGCATGATTCAGATTCGGCCGAATCCTTATGCCTGGCCAAACCGAATCCAAATCCTAATTTGCATTTGCAAATTAGGGGCGGGAGGGTACTTGCATGACTTTTTGTCACAAAACAAGGAAGAAAAAAATGTTTTCCCCTTCCCAAACCTAATTTGCATATGCAAATCAGGATTCAGATTCGGTTCTGTATTCGCCCGAATCTTTTGCGAAGGATTCGGCCGAATCCAAAATAGTGGATTCGGTGCATCCCTACTCAAAGGACTCATTTCACAACACAGCAGCATTTTCTTTTAGTGACATTTTCTTGCCGCTAAATGTAACTGAACTACACTGTTGACTCCATCAATATCTGGGGTCTTTCCCATGCTTGTGTGCGGAATCTCTTTGTTCTGTAGACCGCTCTCAACATATGGCAAACTCGTCTGTTCAATTCCATCTAATGTTCAAGTGGAAAAAATATCAACTGCATGTTCTACTAAAGCATCTGTTGGAACCACAGGATTAGACTCCCTCTTTGCTCTGAAATTCTGTCAGTTTTTCCACTACAGGGGAGCTGTTATCTGGAGATTTGTTGATGCCCTTGTAATAAATTTATTAGAGTTACAACGTCTGCTTCTGCATCTGATTGTGATGACCATGGGGCCGATTCACCAAGGGTCGAATATCGAGGGTTAATTAACCCTCGATATTCGACTGGGAATTAAAATCCTTCGACTTTGAATATCGAAGTCGAAGGATTTTAGCGCAAATAGTTTGATCGAACGATCGAAGGAGTAATCCTTCGATCTAACGATTAAATCCTTCAAATCGAACGATTCGAAGGATTTTACTCCAAGGATCGAAGGATTTTAATCCAACGATCAAAGGATTATCCTTCGACCAAAAAAATTTAGGAAAGCCTATGGGGACCTTCCCCATAGGCTAACATTGACTTCGGTAGCTGTTAGATGGCGAACTAGGGGGTCGAAGTTTTTTCTTAAAGAGACAGTACTTCGACTATCGAATAGTCCAATGATTTTTAGTTTGAATCCTTCGATTCGAAGTCGTAGTCAATACGACGTAGTCGTAGTTAGTGAATCGGCCCACATATGTAGAATTCAGGTGACCAGCAGTTATTTAACAAAAGAGAAAAACTCAGCAGAAAACTCCTTTCCTAGCTAGACAGTGTAACAACGAGTCACAGTTCAGAGTAGGACCTCTAAGACAATGTAATGGACTGTGTCATACATTTTCTGTCTCAAAACAGAAGATGTTTGTCTAGGTCAGATAAGAATGTGTTGGTTCTGTCAAGAAATGTGTTATTCAGGAAGGCCAGCTCATACCAACGTCCCAGTCACTTGTTTGTATCTGTCTCAGAAAAGTAAAAGGGACTGTAATTTACTGCCAACTTTTTACAGCAGTTCGCTATTGTTTGAGCTGTTATTTACATCACCAAATCTGAGTGTTCAGACAGTACTATGATGAGTCATTGTACTATGTTATTATATCATTAAAGTGGAAACTCCAAACCATACCTTTGAACCTTTAAATGTTTAAGACAATCTTTAACATTAGCACCTTACAAACATCAATGCAAACAAAAGATTATGGGCATCCCGCATGATTTTCAAGGACCCTGCAGCTGAAAGGTTCATCCAATTACATTCTGCTAGAACAGATGTTGGAAATATGGAAGTAGCTATCATTCTGCACAATAGTGTACCCCAACTGGGAAGCTCCTTAAGTTCTAGGATCACCTCTGCCCCCCTCCAGTTTAATATATGAATGTTCTGGGAAATACAAACAAAAATGCACAGATCTACAAAATAAGATGTGAAAAATAACAATGTATCTGTCCATTTCACACTAAAGCAAAGAAAGCTACTGTAATAACCCAGGCATAACAGTATTGGTTATCTCAGACTAATCAAACTTGAAGAATGGACTTGTCATTGCCATGTACCACAATCATCTGAACAGTCCAACATTACTGTACTAGACATCCTATTTGTATCTATACAAACTCTATTTTCATTTCCAAAATTTATTTATAAGACTCAACATAGGAAGTGATGAGGAAAGGGTATACCATTACTTAGTGCCTGAATATTTTTGGTGTCTGTTTTCTAAATGATGTAAGGCATTGTTAGTGGTCACATTTTATACAGACCATGCTAAAGTAATGTTGAAGTATGGGTCCCACCAACAACAGGCCTGCCCAACCTATACCCGAGGTTTGAAAATCTCATTGGACGAGTAGCACATTGTTGTGATGAGTCTGTCTCCTTTCAAAGGGTCTCTATAGGCCCATCTGTATGATCCCATTGTTAACCTTAGGGCCAACAGTCGGATCAGCCAAAGTGAGTCCAAACCAGTCCAAGCCCTCGCCAAATGAGGACATCTGCCTGCGTATGGAAACCTTTACAACTATTATCACTTAGCATGTAATCAGTGGCAGACAAAGCACATAAGGCCCCTTCCTATTTTCCCACATACACCAGAAAAACTGGTTTAAAATGCCTTAATTCACCCCTGTGTGCCACAGACATTAGGTGTAATTATTTGGTTTGCAAGGCTTTTCTGAAAAACAATCTTGTGATGACAACAAGATATATGGTCGACAAATGATGCCTCCAAGTTACTGCTTAGGCTGTAAGTTTGCTATCATAATCATCTAAACAATTGATGATTATAAAGGACATATTTAATGTGCAGTTAGAGATGGTTATTCCCCTTATAATGCTAGAACTAGCTTACAGTAGGTACAAAACTGTTGATATACAGTTATGTATAACTCCCAGCATGCACCCCATATGTTGCTGATCTACATGGTAAAACGCTAAAGACAGTTGCCACTGAAATGTAAGTTTTTAATACCCCCTGCCCCTCTCTTTCAACCCCTGGCTTGAAATCTGCCCTTCAGTACTTTGTCTCAGCAGCTTCTGGGCTGTTTCCAAAAGCCAGCCCTTCATGCCTGCTTGCCAAGTTTCTGTAAACACATCATCAGAAGGTCCGTCTTTTTCATTTTCCTTCCCAGCGTTCCTTAAAAATACATTCCTCTTGCCAGGAAACTTAACTGTATTTTTGTCTGCGAATCCCAATTTTAAACAAATGTTCAGAGCCACACGCTGAACCTGAGCTGCCCTGAGCTGTTTTCCTTTACCTAAACAAGGAGACAGACTAGAGAGCCCCTTTATGGCACATCAAAATGCACAGGCTGCCTCATAGCATGTTACTGATTTCCTCCATTGCAAGAATATTATACACAGAGAATTACATATATTAAACATATACATCGATATGGGTAATTTGTTCTTAAAAGATGACAAGAACCAGCAAACTGAGCATCCTTTTACCATAAGAAGTACTGAATAGTACATGTTGCAAAGTTATCTGTATGTACATATTCTAGCAGTAAAATGGTTCAGACCATGGCTAGAGAAAGATGCTGGAAGTTTAGTTTTGCAACAGCTTGAAACTTACAGGCTTTTTAAATTCTACATGACACAAAAAGTCTGGACCCAATAAACTGATAAATGTCATTGTGTAGATGAAGAAACATCAAAGGATAATGATAAAAAAAAGCTAATCTGAGTGTTATAGTGTCAGTCTTCTAATGTTCATTTTAAGTCTTGGTCCAGCTATACATACTACAGCATTACCATACATAATATTGGTGCAAGTAAACATAAAGCATCATTACCACTACCATTGTAATATGGGTCTATCTGCACACAAAGCACAATTACCAAGTATAGTATGGGTACAACTACAAATATTGTGCCAGTATTACCATGCATCGTTTCGGCACAACTATACAGAAAGCACTATTGTCCTATAAAATATCAATGTGAATACACTTAATGGTCCATTTCCATCCAACATATTGGTGCATCTTTCCAGAATGCACCTTTTTCTCTTTCTTTAAATCAAGCTGGTATGAACAGTTACCTGAATAATAACGTAGTGTCCTCATGAGACATTTAAGGAATCTTTTTCATCTATATAGTTTTTCAAACTACAATGCACTTTTTATGGGTTTCACTCTATTGTATCTATAATTAAAAGGCAGTTACTACTGCCTCCGACACTGTAGCGTTGTCACAGTGGATTGACAAAGAAATCAGTCACTGCACAATGTCCTATGTACCACTCTGGTACATTGTATATGTAAGTTTATCTTGTAAAGCTTTAGTGTATTGGATACCACTCTTGCACAGTATATGTTGGGTTCCATTCTCACACTGAGTAGTGTATTAGATACCACTCTGGCACAGTATATGTTGGGTTCTATTCTCACACTGAGTAGTGTATTGAATACCAATCGTGAAGGGTTTATGTTGGGTTCCATTCTCACACTGAGTAGTGTATTTGATTCCACTCTTGCACAGTATATATTGGGTTCCATTCTCACACTGGGTAGTGTATTGGATACCACTCTTGCACAGTATATGTTGGGTTCCATTCTCACACTGGGTAGTGTATTGGATACCACTCTTGCACAGCAGATGCTGAGTTTCTGTCATTATACAGTATGTCCAAAGCCATAGCTTTACTATACATAGACAACCACATAATCGGTTTTCTTATTAACACTACCCAATGTACTGGATACCACACTGTACCGCGAGCTGAGTTTCCATTTTGCCCTCTATTTTTTTCATGGTGAGCAATGTGCTGGATACATTCTTGCACTGTGTAGTGCATCAGATCCCACTATTACTGACCACCCTGGCTTTCATTATTTACATTGCACAATACACTAAAAAGCAATATTTATCAGTGACATGCAATGCTGGAAGACAGAACAGTTTAATCAAAGGCATCTTTTAGTACAGTCCAAATGGTTCCATGCCCATAGTTACATAGTAAAATAGGGTTGAAAAAAGATAAAGTCCATTAAGTTCAACCTCTCCAAATGTAACCCAGCATCCATATACACACCCCTTCATACTTTCACTTAAATTCTATATACCATATCTATACTAACTATAGAATTTAGTATCACAATAGCCTTTGATATTATGTCTGTCCAAGATGATCACCTCTGAATAGCCAGGGAAACATTAGATTGCCTTTATGAGATCTCTCCAGTAATGGTTACAGCTAGTCTTTTCGTTAAACAAACTCTCAGCTCCAGCAGAAATGAAAGCCAGCTGCTGGGACACTTATTCTACTAAGGTACTGGATAAGACCCTGCCTCATTCTGCAAGATGATCACGTAAAATTTCCCCTCAGTGTGGCGTAGCCTGCAAGTTCCACGAATACCTGAAACCAGCCAGACATTACAGAAGCGCCATTTGTGTACAGTAACTGGCTCAGTACAGTGAGAGCTACAAGCTTTCATTCTCCCCATTCTCATTCCTGATACCCCTAATACAATGTGCACTATATGTCCCTGCATAAAGCATCTTACCTTTGGGAGAGCTTCTTGCTCTGCCTCTGATCACCAATGAAGCCGGTACTCTGTGTAGAGAGTCGGGAGCAGCAGTGCTTGTGACTGAAGTGAAGCCCAAAAGGTACTGAGCACGACTGCACATACACACGTTAGTCAGACAAGCTCAGATGGATCAGCAACTTCATGACTCAGTGATTTTTCAGAAGGAAAAAAAAAACTCTATTCTGTCCAGCAGCAGTTTCACAATAAATGTCCCTCCCACTCTTTTGCAGAATTCCTGCATGTGTTTAAAAAAGAGGCGTAGCTGCAAATCTAAACATTGATAGCAGACGGATTATATTTTCCCCCTTCCCTGTGCCCATTTCACTGGCCAATGAAAAGCCAGGGTGTAAATTGCCAGTGTTTTTGTCTGCCTGAAAACTTCTCTTTATTGCTTAATTGATCCTGGAACAAAGTACATGTGAGAGGAAGGGCAAACAGTTCAACACTGCTGCATTTGCCATATGTCAGATCCCAAAGTGCAGGTTCTTTTATTAGGGAAATTGCTGAAAATTTTTGCTCTGAAATTTCATTCACAAATTAGATTTTTCTGTATCAAGTTTGACTATGTAGGAATTGGAAAAAAGGCTGATACTGGAAACGTTGCAGGTCAGAGATCTAAAAGCCATGTCAAGTAAATAAAGGCTTTTTCAATTTAAATGGAAATTGTGGATGGTGCCATGCTGATTTTTACCTTAAACGGGTTGTTCAACTTTGAGATAACTTTTAGGGTAAAATTTATTAAACAGTGAAGTTAGAGGTCACCACAGTGAAATTCCGCCACTCTCCATTCATTTCTATGGCAAGTGAAATTTTTATTCCTTTGATAAATATGCCCCACTCCTGACCCGAAACCGCCCTCCCTCCACCCGCACCCAACTTCCAGGTTCCTTTTATAGACTGGCCCCACCGATGATGCCACAAAAGGGGAGTGGCGAGCAGGCGCGCCGTTATAAAACCGGAAGTTGGAAGCAGGCAGTGTAAGGTGGCAAATTGGGGTGTGAGGTTGGCCTGCTGGGTCCCGTGGGTATCGGGCTGGCCCGCAATCACTAGTAGAGAGTTATATTCTGAGACGATTTGCAATTTGTTTTCATTTTTTTATTATTTGAGGTTTTTGAGTTATTTCGTTTTTTTATTCAGCAGCTCTTCAATTTGCATCTTAACCAATCTGGTAACTAGGGTCCAAATTCCCCTAGCAACCATGCATTGATTTGAATAAGAGACTGGAATATGAATAGGAGAGGGCCTGCATAGAAGGATCAGTAATAAAAAGTAACAATAACAATACATTTGTAGCCTTACAGAGCATTTGTTTTTTAGAAGTCAGCTATAAATCTATTAAAAATAAATAATAAAACCAATTGTAAAATTGCTTAGAATTGGCAGTTCTATAACATAATAAAAGCTACCTTAAAGGTGAACGACCCCTTTAAGTTTGACTATAAAAAGGTGCTGCCCACAGAAAAAACTGCCTCTCCCTTGGGCAACAAAGCACCCAAAAGTACCAAGCCATCCTCTGGTATAGGAATTACTGCATATACAGTACTTTACATATGGGAATCCCATGTAGAGGCAATTGTGGTAGACAAAGCCTATGGGGCAAATTCACTAAGATGCGAAGCGCCGAACGCTAGCGTTAATTCGCTAGCGTTTGGCATTTTCGCTACTGCACAAATTCACCAACGAATGCTGGCGCAGTTTCGCTAGTGTTACTTCGCAACCTTACGCCAGGCGAATTTTCGCTAGCGACGAAACTACGCAAATTCACTAACTTGCGCAGTGTACTGAACGCTACCTTTTACGCTAGACTTCCTTCGCCACCTCAGACCTGGCGAAGCGCAATAGAGTAGATAGGGATTGTTTCCAAAAAAGTCAAAATTTTTTCTAAGTCCCAAAAAACGCTGGCGTGTTTTCTACATGATGGGTGATAGGCTGAAAAAGATCGAAATTTTTTTTGGGGCTCCCCTCCTTCCCCTCTACATTTCCTGACTCATGGCAACTTACCTAGACAGTGGGCATATGTGTAGGGCAAAATAAAAATTTTATTTGCAGATTTGAAGGTTTTCTTGGCATTTGTACTGCTGATATGTATTCCTCCATTGAAATTTGAATTTCGCGGCGTATGCAAATTAGCCTTCGCTAGCGTAACTTCGCTTTACATAGCGAATCAACGCTAGCGCAACTTCGCAAACTTACGGTACCCCTAAGCGCAACTTCAGATTTTAGTGAATTTGCGGAGCACTGGCGAAACTACGCCTGGCGAAGTGCGGCGAAGTTGCGCCTGGCGCAACTTCGCATCTTAGTGAATTTGCCCCTATGTGCCATTACCTATGTCACACTAAGTGGTTGCTCCACCATCATGTCCTAAGAGTCATGTATTTTATTACTAGTATATGTTAAGCTCAGGTCCTGCAGCCCTCCAGCTGTCATTGATATACAATTGCACTCACTTGGGATCTCTGGGTTGATACAACTGGCTTAGATGGTACATTCCGGTGATGTGGGCTCACTAGCGAAAGAATAGAATATATGGAAGGTGGATAATACTGGGCATTAAAACACATGACTACTACAATACAGATCTTTCCACAAGGCATGCTGTGTGTCACTAGAGGGGCAGTTTGTATCATTTCCTTTTAATGTCATTCTTTTCATCCTCCGCAAATAGTTTAGGTTAAAAATAACAGCGCAAGTCAAAATCCCATGATAACCCGATGTCATTCTGGCAAAACTGCTCAGTGAATAGGGAGATGCATCCTGGGGAGAAAGACAGACTGTCCCAGTTATGTTCCAAACTGCTAAAAATATCAAACAATTGTTTATACTCTTATGTGTTATTTGTACATTCATTTCAGAAGTTTCATCTCTTTTCCTACAACACTTTTTCCGGTTGTCAATTAATGTGTCCACTTGTCCAGATGTTTATGACTGATTTGAGAGGTCAAGCAAATTTGTTTTCAATCCGCAGCTCTACGTACTAACTCCCATGCTAATCCCGGATGCAAATTGCGTGTGGACAGATTTGTACACGTTTTTGCGATTCATTTATTCCAGCATGGAAAATTAATTAATAGGAAACAAACATAATGTTTTATAATATATTGCCCTGGTAAATATTAAATATTTGCAGGGATATTTTAAAGCTTGGCAGAGCATGGTGTTAAGAGCGCCACTGGAAAAAAGTAATTTGTGGGGAAATCCTGCATGTCTTATATGCAAACTGGGGTTGAAATACTGTAGCTGATATGTTTCTGTGCTTAGAATTTACAAAAGTGTACCACCTGTGGCTAAAAATGCGTTGTCTTCAATTATCTGGAACTTTAAAGTCACATTAGGTAGCATATATATCAAACTGACTCCTGGTTTTATTCCTACATAAAAATGAATGAGCTCAGGGATCTTTGATTAGGCTAAGTATAATGGCATACGGTGCAGAACACAACACCCATACTGAATGTGTCCACTGAGCAATAATTATGTTCACTTACAGAGACTGACTGCTCACAAAGCTCTATTACTCTATAGTCACATAGACTGTCAACTTAAAGCTTTAGCCAATGCAAATATGTCACAACTTCCAATAATCAGATATACAGGTATCATTTGACATTAATATGCTCTCATTCTCCTCCTTCCCTTGTCTGTTCATGATAATTGTTATAATTCTCTCTCACTCACTTTTCAAAACTTTCTTCATACCCACTATTTCAAATCATGATCACACCTGCCATTTACACATCTACACAACTCTAATTTTAAATAACAAATAGCTGTGCCATTTTTGCCATCACTACATATTTGGGTAGAGGGCATGCACAGATCAGTAAACAGATCCTAGGACCAGACAAGAGGGACACACTTGCAGGCATACAGTATGGGCAGGTTAGCATGAGGATAGTTAACACAATGGCCCACCAAATGACTATACTGGCCAGAGATTGCCTAGATAAACTCTGTTCCACACAGAACAAACTTCAAGTTTGCCCAAAATGGCTCATATAGGGCAAAACTTTTTCTTTCCTTTTGCGTAGAAGAGCTAACCTTTAAGTGACAGTTATATATCTTCCATAAATATCAACAAACAAAGCCGCAATTTATATCTCGTGGTGGGTTTGGTATTGTACTGTATCAATTGTGACAGTAGATACAAAACAGAACAGATGGGAACAAAATGAGGTTTCTGTCAGGCACTGCTGGGATTCCTTGTGGTTTGTTTTTCTCCTTTTGCTTTGAAACTGGTTTTGTGTACATATTTTTGTCGTACTGTTATGCATAAATTGTCTGGTACAAGATATTGATCTACCTGATGTACATTTCATATCTATATAAAAATAAATTTATTTCATACCACCTTCTGTATATTATTCAGAGTGCGCAAACCCATTACATGTGACATTGAGCTTTGGGTTTACTTGTTGGTGGTATCCCTGGGTTATCAGCACCTCCTACATTTGAAATTTTGTTACTTTAAAAAGACTTTTAAAAAGACTCTTTTGCTACTTGGAGTGCCCTCCATTGATTTGTGTTACTGCTGGGATTCGAAGCAGGAACCTTTGGGTTTCACTGGGCCAGATGAGCAGCCTGCTGGGTCACTCACTATATGTTACCTGGCCTTTGCAGCCCCAGCCCAGTAGCAGCCTTATTGGTTTGCAGTCAGCAAATCAGGGCTGACTCTGCCCTATTTAAGGCCAATCCTCCTCACACGCCTTGCCTGAGCATTGGCTTCCCATACTAGCACTGTGGCATTGCCCCTAGCTAAGTGTTCCAACTCTAGCCTCCTTTCATTGTCTTGTATTGCCTTGTTCTGTCTTACCTTGAACCTTGCCTTGTTCTGATCCTGCCTTGCCTTCCCCTCCCAGTTCTGCTCCAGTCCTGCTTTAACCCTGACAAACTTATTCTGCCTTGACCTTGACCTGACCTTGCCTTGCCTGTTCCTGCTTCCTGTCCTGTTCCAACTTGTACCTGTATCCTGTCTTATTTCTTCCCTCGTCTGTCCTGTTCTACACCTGCTGCCTGCTGCCTGCCGCTCCTACCCAGTCTGCTCCTGTCCCAACTCATCGGCCTCTTCTTCCTGTCCAGTCCTGATCTTCACCCTCTCCGTCCTGTTCCGCACTGCACCTGTTCCACTTTGACAGACTACGTCCTCATCAGCCTGTTCCTCTCTTTCCCTTTGTGATCCATGGGCACAGCCAGTCCCTGCCTATTTATTATTATTAACATGTATTTATATAGCGCCAACATATTGCGTAGCCTAAAGGATTCACCTTCCTCCTCTACCTCCACAGCGCTCCCTACCTAATCCTTGACAGTTTCACAGCACAATGCGCACATATAACCCATGGTGAAGAGACAATACAATGCTCCCTACCAATAAAACAGACAAACAGTAAGTTATCCAATAAAGAGTTGAATCAAAACAGCTCCAGGCAGTATATTTTAAACTGAAATGTGTTTTTATTAGCAGTGTTGGCATACTGAATCTGGAACCAAGTACTGGTGCCTGAATAAAAAAGGGTCATTCTATACAGTAAGTTATGCATGAATGCACCATTTTGCAAATATCAGTGAGGATCCTGCTCTCATAAAGGAGTATAGTTTAAAACTTTCTATGTTAAACTCCAGTGCCTTCATCAATATCATAGCTGTTAATCAATATTTAGGCATGTCTCAACAGTAAAAGGTAAGACACTCATTTGGTGGCTGAGTAAAGAGGGAGAGAAGCAAACTTTTCACCCCCAGCTTGAAAAAAACATTATTGAATTTTTTCATTGTTAGTCACATTCTCCTTGCTGGATGTGCAAAAAGGAACCTCTGGGGATGTGGATGACACAGACTAGGGTATTGTCATACATGTCTAGATGTTACAAGTGATATTGTTAGGATTAAACATCAACCTATAGATTTAATTTGTGCTAAATGCTAATCACCATATATAATATGAGATACTGCTCTAGCGATTGGACCTACCACTTGTAAATTATCCCTAATATACTGTAATTGTCTCCATTACAGAAGAACTTGCACACTGCAATACTCAAAAGGATCAAATTGATTGAAAGATGCAGATAGAGACCTTTCCTGTTTTAGTCTGCACTAATACCAAAATGACAAAAGGGCTCCGTATATGCTGATTATATTAGCTAAGGCATTTCCCTAATGCAAATACAAAAGGTGGCCCCACATGGACTGACTGGTCATTTTCTAAATAATCTATAAGATCATTGATCTGTGTGTGGGTCCCCTACCTGCATACTGGTCAGTTAGATGACCTGATTTGCTTTGTGTATGGATTTGTCAGACATTTGATTTCATTATCAAACAGCAGCAGGGCAGTAATCCCTGACTTTACTAAACCTGGCCCATCCCGACCTGTGGACTTTCTAAACCATACACAGAGGTAAACAGTAGTTCTGGTAGCCACAGGACTACTTTTCAGATAGTTTCTGATGCATTGTCAGCATATCCAACAGCTGTAGTTTATTGTGTGCGGAGCAGATGGGATTTGTAGTTAAAATCGAAGCTAAGGGGCTGCAAGTTGGACATCAACTGCTGCTGGCACACGACTAACTCTTCTCAGCTTTCATAGCATGGATAATTGTCCACCAAAATCATTTCCCCAATGTCTCTAGCAGCTCAACCTCTTTGCCGACTTGGGTTCAGTGGAGAAAATGTGTAAAAAAAAGCTTCAGGATGTGTAACATTACAGGCATGCAAGAAACTAATTAGTGGGTCCCAGTCTAGTTCTCAACATAGGACGCTGATTCATTGTTTCCAGTAACATGACATGAAAGTTAGCACTCCAGCAGTTCAACAGACATTCTTTGTGCTCCATAGTTGTTAAACTTCAGTATCCGAAAAATGTTTTCATTTTGCCAAGGGCTTCATTAACTTCCCAAGCGCCAGAATCCTCGTCAACAAAAGGTGACCATGTGGCAATTGTCTTAAAAATTAGCCCATAACTGTAATATTATAATAATGTATTGCACTGTTTGTATAAAATGTAATACAGGGAAAAAACATTACATATATATGGGTTTTAAGATATGGAAATGTGCTTAAGTGTATAATGCATAAATAAGCATGTAATAAACTCTGTAAATGTTAAGAGTTTCCTATCAAATTGAAAGTCACATAGAAAAACAAATGAAGACAGTCCCCCTAAGGCTAGGGACAGTCAGGGCCCGAAATCAGACATCAGTTATTTCAAAAAGTGCAGCAAAGCCGGGCCCCCCTTTAGGCGCGGGCCCAGTACAACAAGTACCCCCTGTGCCCCCGTGATGGCGGCCCTGTTGCCCGTGCTCAGGGGCTGAAATTGGCCTATAATTATCCACAGGCTAATTTCAGCCCCATCTGGCCCTAGCCTAAATGTTACACGGTTACATGGTAACTGACAATCCCTGCTCCTGAAGCTTTCAGTCTTATGGAGGAATGTAATAAAGGCAGTAACGGAAAAAATATTCGAAATGTGAAAAAGTTATGCCTCTGTGCGAACAAACTTGCATTTCGTCGAATTTAATATAGCTTTTGTGAACCTGGAAACTATTTAGTGACCACTTCCAACAGTGGAAGGAGGTTTGCGAATTTTATAGTTAGCTCCAGTGCGCAGTGAATGTAATAAAACTTCTTGCTGAAAAAGTTATGTTTGCTCCCAAAGATTACGACACCTTCAAGCGCTTCTTAAAAATGGAGTATTACATGCCCTCCGTAGTTCCTTATCACATTCACACCACAAATACTAGAAGCAATTTCAGTTTGGGGTGTGGGAGGAATAAGAATACCCCATACTGAAAGGAAACCCATGCATACGTGGGAGGAACTAACAAACTGTTGCCCACATTCATTGTGCCATATGAATTCAGCATGGCTGCCAATAATATAAAATGCCCTTACCCCAGGCTTACAGTTCTTATCACGTGGGAATTGTTCAGATCTGATGACAGTGATAAGGCTTGTTGTACATTACATGGACATATCCATTAATCTAACACCTGCACTTGGCAGGGGGAGAGGTTTACATTATTGGAATTCTTGTGCATGAGAAGGAATATGTACAGTAAATTAACCTGAAAACACTGCTAAGAAAGAAAAGGTATGCTTTGAACTGTGGTATAATCCTGTTAACCGTAGCAAATATAATACTATCACTATGCATACTGCATAACAGACTATACTCACCTGTGCCTTGCAATATTGTGGCACCTACATGGTGTGAAACAATACTGCTGCTTGTTCTGCACACCAACCTACTATTATTTTATCTAACAGTGCATCCTGGGAATTGTTTGACACATGTGAGGCGTATAATAAATATATTGAAAACTACTGACAGCTATTTCAATGGCTCTCAGGATACATAGCTATACTATATTATACTGTATTTACTATACTATATACTATACACATTTTCCTAGTAACCAAAGCAAAGAAGAACAAACATGTTGTGGACAGACAGTAAGTATAAGGAAATCGTGATCATCAGTCGGGTGTCTCTCTTTTGATATCTAAGTATGACTGAAAAATAATCCCTATGTTACACAGGCACTACCCTCTGCAGTTTGCTCAGAATCCCCAAAATAACTTGTACTCTGAAAATCCTGCTCTGAGACTTCCTTATTTGGTTGCTGGAGCTGTTCTTTGGAACATTCTGAGAAGGCAGCCCGCCCCCCTGCTATCCCATTTCCCTGCTTAGTTACACATTCATACAGTCAGGTCCGTGCCTCACGCCGCCGTTCCCTTAGCCAATCACATGCACACTCATGCCCATGTAAGGAGCACCTTTCCTTTCAAACATCATCTGGCCCAAAGGGAGTTCTGCGCTCTGCAACAGAACCTGACCAACCTCACAGCTTCAAAGGAACACAGCAAAGGCTACAATAATCTGCACAGTTGCACAGCACATTCATTCCCCTTCTTCCCCTTTACCAAAAGCTGCAATGGGCAACAAATTCAGTCTTCACAGTGAAAAATAAGGGGAAGATTTCAAAATCTTTCTTAATCTTACAGTTATATGCTAGGGTGTTTTCAGCTTTTTAGAGAAACAGTTGAACAGAAAACAATTTTGCCTTTTACTAAAAACATGAAATTAAGAATGGGACTGATAAACAAAATTCAATAAAAAGAACAGTTGATGCTCTAATGTAGCCTTCACTGTGGCAGTTCTTCTGGCAGCTGATAGGACCCTTTCCATTGCTGGCATGTCCTATGATGATATCAAATGGATCATTCACGATGTTTAAAAGGCATATAATTATAATGCGTAAAACCCATTATTAAAGGGATACTGTCATGGGAAAAATTTTTTTTTCAAAATGAACCAGTTAATAGTGCTGCTCCAGCAGAATTCTGCACTGAAATCCATTTCTCAAAAGAGCAAACAGATTTTTTTATATTCAATTTTGAAATCTGACATGGGGCTAGACATTGTCAATTTCCCAGCTGCCCCTGGTCATGTGACGTGTGCCTGCACTTTAGGAGAGAAATGCTTTCTGGCAGGCTGCTGTTTTTGTATTTGTTTGAAGGATCACCAGAATCAAAAAGTGAAAATATGTTGTTTTTTTAACACACTGATTCCTGCAGGTGTTGTGCCATTTATAAAATGAATCTATGTGATCTATGTGAATATATGTGATCTGATTTGAGGGTTTCTCCTTTGAGCAAATATAAAGTTCAACACTGTATTCATCACTGCATTAAAGGTGGCCATAGCCGCACAGATATTAACGTATGAAACAAATTTTCGAACAATATTAGGTGAAAGACGAGCCAACCGGCAGAAGACTTGGATATCGGTCGGCTCCTCGATCGGCCCAGGGAAAAATTTTGATCGGGCGCCTTTGAAGGCACTGAAACATTGGCCATTGTTATTGCTGAATCGTCAGATACAGGTATAATTCTATTGTTTCTACCTGTATATCTGATGATTCAGCTCTACCCGTGAGTACTGAAACAAACAACCTTTCTCGGAAAGATCTTTTCCAAGAAAGATCCTAATTGTTACATCTATGCTCACCTTGAGGCAATCCATGTATATACAGTATATAAACCCTTTGTTACTGTGTCAGTTTGTAAGATTAATGTTATATGTGATGTGCCCATCTGTACTGGTCAGACAGAGTTGCAGTAACAATGTCCTATTGCATCATGGCGTTCCTCCTTCCCATGTAGCATATATTATGATGCTATTAACATCCCTCCCTGTCCTTATTATGTATATATATGTAAGTTTATCAGATAAATACAGGCTCCAGTGGAGCTTACCATCCAAGATATCTATCACACACAGAGTGCATACACTAGAGTCAGTTTTATCAGGATCCAGGTAATCTCTCCGTAAGTTTTTGGAGAGTAGGAGGAAACCCACACACACGCACACACACACACACACATATATAAACTCTGCTTGTAGATGCCATGTTTGAAATCAAAATCAGGACCTGAGTGCTGAAAGGCAGCAGTCCTATCTGGATCTTCATGTGCCAAATCCATGCTTTAAAACCAAACACCCCCTGGCAGGTCCTAAAATTATAGCTGTCTATCTTGGACTTAATGTGTACCCCAAACCCATACAAGGAACACTTGGGAGTTGAAGCATCATGTTGCCACCAGACTCTTCAAGACAAATGAGTGCTGGTTGATGTTTATACACGAGACATACCAAACTGTAATGAACCAATGATGACAATAAGTACAATTCTGCAAACAGTCATCCAGCACTTTATAAGTAGGTGCTTACTTTTCTAGGGGTGCATTTAAAGTAATGTGTTCACCTTCACATCCTGTTGCACGAAATCCATAGAGAATTGCAGCACTCCCAAATAATAAAACCGCCTTTGTTGCACTTTACTTTTGGCACAGCAAAGTTTCGGACCTCCCGGTCCTTTTTCAAGCTTTGTCAGCTTAAAATGCAATAAAGGCGGTTTTATTATTTGGGAGTGCTGCAGTTCTCTATGAATAAGTACAATTCTCTAAATTTAACATGTATATTTAAGAGTAAGCCAGGACAGATATTAGCATGCTGATTTTCACTATGCCTCTGTCTAGTCTCCTGTATCCAATATACAGGAGATCACAGGAGCACAGAGTTCTACAGCAATTTATAACTTGTTTCCTGATTTGCATCATCTTCATTTTTCATTCTTGCACTACTTAGCTGTCCAAAGTCCAAATAACTGCAGCCAACAATCTTTGATTTTATGATGAATAGCTTTCCAGACACATATTGAAATATTTTCACTAAGGACTAATAAGCATGTCTACCCTTCCTTCCAATTAGTCGTTCCTCTTCTTCCAACACCAAGGCACTCTGGGAAATATTTTATAAACATTTTTTAATAAACAAAATGTAAGGCTAAGAAAGAAATTAATTGCCTTTGACACTAGAATCCATAAAATATGGTCTTTAAGATATTAGAGAACTCAATTGCCAGCAGGATAGATAGACAGACACACACCAGGAAAAAACAGGCAGCTTTTACTAATATAAGTAATTATGAAAAGCATAATTATAGCATCATTTACTGACATTCATTTACAATTTACTTGTTTTTGTTAATTCATGATATTAACATTTTTACACTAATATTGTGAATATGTAAACTGTGCATCCCAGTGTTGTGAGGGGCACAGGCAGAATAGCCAATAAATATTTTTTTGAGCAGCACAGAAGGGCTTGCAGTACTAGGGGCCTAGGTTCAATTCTAGGTTACAGGAATTTGTATGGGGGTGCTCTGGTTTCCTCTCCCATGGAGGTTTTGAATTCGAGCATTGGAGAATATCCTATGTCAGATATTAACAAGCTCTATTTAGTGTCTGTGTGCTTTAATCACTTATTGCACACTACTGAGCACATTTACATTTAAAGGGCAGGGCTTGTGCTGAACGTACTTTTTACCCATTCTAATGAGGAAATATATATGGTTTTTATTATTTCTTGCATTAAACAGGGCAACATTTGAAAACGAAACTAAAGCCACATTATACTTCCTGATCCCAATAGGCAAAGTCAAACAAACCAGCAGTCCACTGAGAAACCTCTGTATAATAAGCTGCTCTTTATCTAAAATGATAACAGACTGTAGCGGAGTAGCTGAGGAAAGGGGGGGGGGTATTAATACAGAGGCTTTTTCTTTGCCTTATGCAGTAAATAGAATGTGGCTTTAGTTTCATTTTCCAATTTGGCCTTATTTTGAGCAATAGATTACAAAAATAACACATATTTCCTAATTAAAGCAATAGGGAAAAAGTATGTTCAGCACAAGCCCTATTCATTGCACCAATGTTAAAAATTGGGGTATATGGCCCCTTTAAAACACCCTGATAAAACCCTTACATTAATCACTGCATTTGTAGAATGCCATGCATTGTTCTAGTAAAGTTTATACAAGAATAAAACCCACATGTAATTAAGGGCAAGTGTCCAAGGATGCAAAGCTCACAAACACTTCCAAATGTTTTGTATGCCTGCGACTGCTGAGGAACGTCTCGTACATGTGAATTCTAACCTCACATTGCATCATAGGGTTTTTGAGAGCTGAGGTGGCAGTCTCTTTTCCCTGGCTTAGACACGGTTCTTCCCTATCTGGTTTCAGCTGCATTCTGTTCATGTTATTACCAACAATTGGAGTCTGTTCTTTCTCATGCACCCTGCTCTGCCACTCTCACTAAGGAAAAGCCTGCCATATCAATGTCTTGTGTTTTTTTAATGGATATTCTCATCACTTTGTACTTCCCAAGATGTGGGAGATTTATAAATAAAAAACAATCTGCTGTCAGTTACCCATCACAAAAACCGATAAACCTTAAGGGAGGTAGTTCACAGTCCAAAAACAAGTTAATGAATTTCCACTCCAATGGTGATTCTTTGCCAATAACCTGGTGTTCTCTGGAGGCCCACCTGCTGATCACACAGTGTGGCAGGAATTTACCAAAATATGAGTCCATGTGAATAATAATCTTGAATTATCCTAACAAGAGAATGACTATGACCTGCAGGGTGCCAAACAAAAAACAACCAATAATCACAGAAACAGATACACAGAAAAAAAACTATGCTTAGGCTGATGGTACACAGGTACTTTTCAGCTGTCCAAAAAATGCCCCCTGCATTTACACGGGGAGCTTGGGAAGTTCCATGTGTTCTGTGGCATATCAATTTCTCTTATTGACCACAATTAAGAAATAAACACTGCACAATGGTGGCAGATGATGCCCTAAGGGTTCGTACAACTAAAAATATGCACAAAGGAGAACATTTTTACACAAAGGAAACATTGTTCGCAATGCACATGTTTTGTTTTTGTTGATTATTTTTATTATCCCAGAGGGGCTGGGTCGAAGATATTTAAGCCAGCTGACATGCTTACTATATTGGAAGGCTGACAACCTTGGTAATATTTCCAAAGAATATTGGGTGGGCTGTGCCACATAAAGGTACATTAAATAGATAATGTGATACGGACTGTAATCCATATTCTACAGCCTTCGGTGAAGTTAAGTTCATGACTCTGACCATAAATAATAAAAGTTTTTATATATACAGACAATGCTATTTTATGTAGCTGGTTGCTTTGACATTGGACAGGGTGGGAGAAAAAGGAGTCAAGGTGCCTTAGCAACTGCCCTAAACCATATTGTGAAACAATCGGATATTAGGAAATTCAATAGCTTTATATGCAGCAAGCGCTGGAACGAAGACTGAAGGCAGAGAAATCAGATGATAAAAGTGTTTGTCAAACTGTGCAAAACAAATGAATTCCTCAAGAAATAGAATTCTATTCTTCCCCAGTCTCAGTGTTGGCTTGCAGCTAATGTGGTTTTAATTATAGCAGCTGAACTTTATACAGGTAGGAACTAATAACAAAAAAAATATTACAATAATTCAAGGGGCTCCATTTTAATGTGAAAACCTTTAATGCAATAAGACCTGGTTTTGATTAAGATGTTTCTCTCCCAGACAATTTGATGCCACATTATGGTGGAATGTGCCCACAGAAATCTGCTTTTCTTACAGTGTATATTGCCAAACATAGAAGAGAGCTGCCCTACAGTCATATATACAGAAAAAAAGATCTGCCTCCACCATTGCCCCTCGGGTACTGGTTTTGGCTAGACAAATATTCTGGAAGTTCTAGTCTAGAAGCAGCTTAGACTGTGGGTGGGAATCCTGTAACAGAGGAAAACATTCTGCTTAACTCAGGCCCTTTAGATGTGTCCCATACATGATCCGTGAAAATATCAGTCAAATAATGTACATTTTTGTGGGTTTTGTCTGCCATAGTTTATCCTTTTTTCATTTTATATGTGTTACTGGAACTTTGTGTTGATCTTTAAACTTTTATTTGCCTTTAAACCTCCTAATTGTCTTCAGCATTAGCTGGTACTGAAACAGACAGGATACTTTTACTGAAATGTCCTAAAACTTTTCACTTTAAACTAAAAATACATATGCTTTGTGTCGGGTCACGGTGCTATGACTAAATCCTTTTTTACAGCAGGTTAAGGAGAGCATTTTCCCGGTGCCTCCATCTTTCCTCTCAGCTGTAGTGCAACATTAGCAGATAGTGTAAATAGAAACTCTTCAGCTGATCAAAAAACATTATATTTTATGCTATTCCCAAACGATGCCCTAGGGGTGCACAAAGTAGTGTCTGGGGGGATGTATGCATATTTACTCCTGGATTTGCACCTTGAAGGTTAAATAGGGTAAGCTTTGGTGGTCACCAGTTTTTGTCTGTCCTAGATATTCTCCAAATTAAATACATGATTGAATAGCTAATATGCCAAAGTTTTTATATATCTGTGGCCTACATGGTGGATCTCGAAGGGAGGTTATTAGTGACTGACTTACAGAAATTTTTTACTTTTTGAATGTATTATTACAAAGTGAGTTTCACAAGTTGGCATAAAGAGCATGATTTTTAATAATCGACAGAGCCACTTCTAAATGCTTGTGAACATCAACAATAAATTCTTATGGAAATTGCTATTGTATAATGGTCTACCTGGATTGGTGAGTTAAGACACTCATCATGAGATCTGATGGGTCAGATAAAAAAGGTGTATGAGAATACCAAATGGAGACATTCATTGTACATGAATAAACACAGGCCTTTATCAGTCAGACATGCAAACCTTGACAAAACATTTTTCCACCCCTGTTATTGTATATACGTTGACATTACATGATACTTATAAAACACCTTTTTGCAGAGGTTCCCAAACTGTAGAGAGGGAGTCACTTAGGAGCTGTAATCTTGTCCTGCACAACAACCGTGAACAGTGACCCAGAGCAATAACGCACGCTACAGATCAAACAACCTTATGTTGATTTTTTTGCAAACTGTTAACATGTATCTGATCTGTTTACTTGACTACTAAGAACACACAATTACTGAATAGACATGCAGAAGTAACATGTGGCCAAAAGCTTATATATGTTAACATTAGCCTGTTTCATCCTTCAGCTATTCTGTAAATCATAACAGTGTTTTAAGCAGTTTACTTAATGGAAAAAAAGAGCAATTTGTATATCAAGTTTTGCTCTCTTGCCATTGTTGCCTGCACAGGGCCAAGAAGAGCTGTCCTTTAGATTGTAAGCTCTTGTGAGCAGGCCCCTCTGATATATAACCCTTGTTTCTGAAATTATTATAGGGAGACTGTTTGTTATAAATCATTGTAACTTTGTAACTTGCTGACACTATGAATAATGGATGACAATGATTTCCTGAAGCACATCTGTATTTTTGCATGAACTGGTTTACAAAATAAAGAGTGACCAGCAAAGACTTGGGCACCAATTTACAAACTGGAACCACAGCGAGGGATGTAATTTTATTATTTATAACTTAGACTCTATGCATGATGGTTTTACATGTTAAACAGCTGGCAACGATAGCTGGACTTGCGGTTTTGGGCTGGCTAGCCAAGAATACTTAAAAAAAAACAGACTTCAAAAAGATGATGGCACAACTTTTTATAACCAAGGGTACAATTTCACAGGAATCTACTGCTAAATGCAGAACAAAAAATATTGCATCACATTAAATATTCAGGTAAATAAACCTCTATATACCGAATAACTTGTTCCTACGTTTTACTTAACACTATCAGGAGTTCAGGTGGTTGCAATCAAAAAAGGAAATATTTTCCCTTTATTTGTGATGACATATAGATTAAAAAAATACTAGGGTCCAAGCCAGGAGGCTCAGTCCACTGTAAACTATGATTCTTATTAAATTTGCTGTTAAGATAAGAGTAGTGTCCTTGTACCTGACCCGTTGGTATTTACAGTCAATTGTTATGGTGTAGGCTACTGTATTTAATTTATTTTCTTACTTTTATGCGCAAGTTCAACTGCTTGCCTGTTTCATCCGTGTAACTGTTATTGCTTACTTCTGTAAGCCCTTTGCAGGTCCCTGCTGGTGCTCCAAGGGGTTACAGTCTGAATAACAGACAGGATACAGCATATAAACAGCAGCAGAAAATGTTTTCAAGTAGCATATATATATATATATATATATATATATATATATATATATATATATATATATATATATACACAATCTTGGGCTTTTACTTGAATTGAAAACTATCACAATAGGGTTTCCACCTGTTCAGGAGGTGTCCACAAGTTTTACCTCCTGTCCAGGTTTTCTATCTAACTGTAGCAGGGCTGTTCAGGCGGCAGCAAGTGGCTAGTAACAAGGGGTGGCAAAAAGCCCCTGAACTGCAAGTATGGTAGCTCCACTGAGAACATAAGCAACCCCAATACTACCTCCCTACCACCATCATCACCCTCTTTGTTACTGGCGGTGCGCAGGGAAACAGATTTTATTTGTCGAGTTTCACCGTAGAAATGACTCCCATATAGACTCCAATGGGAGAAAAAAAATACAGGAGTCAGAAAAATATATAAAAAAAATCTGTCGCCGATAGACTTTAATGCATTTCGCCAAATTTTCACAGATGGCGAATTTTTGGTGTAAAGAAAAGGGTCCAATTCGCCCATCCCTAATATTGTGCTTGCCACATACTTAACCAAGAGATGATAGCCTTGATCACCTGACAGCAAATAACACAGGTTCTAACTGTAAGAGGAAAAAGTATGGGAGTAAAAGACAGAGTACTATCCGTTCATTGGCTGATATCACCTAACAGAGGGAAAACTTTAGTACTTAAATGTCATCTTTTCATTTTAAAACATTTGAATTAATTGATTAAATGCAGTCTATGGGTAGGGTTGCCACCTGGCCGGTAAAAACGATGGTTGATCCCAATGTTTTTAATAGGGAAAAAAAAAATATATAGGAAGGCCGGTATTTTTTTCCAGAAAAGGTGGCAACTCTATCTATGGGAGGTGGTAATGCAAGAGCTTTCTGGATAACAGGCTTCCAGATAAGGGATCCCATGGAGAACTGAAACAGTGCTGAAGCTCTGTTCAACGGGTTGTTCACCTTTAAAGCGATACTGACACGTTCCTATAAAAATCATAGGAACGTGTCAATATCAAGTAAATGCTGCACCCGTAATCATTCACCTCAAAGCCCCCCCACAAATCCGATTTCACCCGACCCTCCGACACTGCTGAAAGACCTTCTGAACCGTTTCAGTGACGCTGGGCTGGGGGCGGCACGATACTTCCATAGGCTGATTAAGAATGAAAACAGGAACTCAGTCTATGGAAGGATCTCTCCGCCCCCAGCGTCACTGAATCAACCCAGAAGATCTGTTAGTAGCATCAGCAGGTTGGCAGCACACAGGTTCATGGGGGACGGCTTTACGGAGGGGCTTTCGGGGAACGGTTACGGGTGCAGCATTTACTTTATACTGACACATTCCTAAGATTTTTATAGGAACGTGTCAGTATCGCTTCAAATTAACTTTCAGTATGATGTAGAGAGTGATATCCTGAGACAATTTGTAATTGGTTTTTAATTTTTATTATTTGTGGTTTTCGAGTTATTTAGCTTTTTATTTACAGCTCTCCAGTTGGCAATTTCAGCAATCTGATTGCTAGGACCCAAATTACCCAAGCAAGGAAATCATTCTATAAAAATTATTTGATAAAATGGAGTTTATGGGATATGGTCTTCCTGTAGGTTTCCAGATAACGGACCCCATTCCTGTACATTGTAAAAGTGGTATGTGCAGGTATAGGGTGCCCTTCTTTTATGCTGTGTTCCTTTGTTACAAACTATAGTATTTCCATTAAAATGTGAACAGTGCCAAGGACCCCCAGCATCTGTTCACTGCTTCCCAACTGTCCTGTTCATATTTGGGTTGGACAATCGCAACTTTGTCCTGAGGAAGGGTAACACTTTCTGGTACTGAATTATATTGTTTGGGGAAGACTAAAATTCAAATGCTCGCAGTTCTTAAATTTGGCATACTGGGCAGATATGTTGCTGTGAGCTCATGTCATATCCACAATTGAATTAACATAATGTAATAAGATATTATGTTCTTTTTTGTAGTTATGCATCATAAAGATTTTGCGTACATGCATCATTAAAGGGTTGGTTCACCTTTAAGGTAACTTTTATTATGTTATAGAATGGCCAATTCTAAGCAACTTTTCAATTGTTTTTCATTATTTACTTTTTATTTTTATAGTTATTTGCCTTTTTTCTCTGACTCTTTACAGCTTTCAAATGGGCGTCGCTGACCCCTTCTAAAAAACAAATGCTCTGTAAGGATACAAATGTTTTGTTATTGTTACTTTTTATTACTGACCCTTCTATTCAGGCCTCCCCTATTCATATTCCAGTCTCTTATTCAAATCAATGCATGGTTGTTAGGGTAAAGAACATGTGTACTCAGGACAGGATTTACATAGTGGGCGCCCCTAGGCCCACTGCCGTTCTTCTCCCCTGTCCCCTCCCCTTTTATCATCTGGACCGGAGCAATTGGGATTGGCGCATAGGAAATGTAACAAAATGGTTGTATCTCCAGCACATCCCCAGTGTTTTTGAATCAATGTGGGTGTGGTTGGGCAGCATGCCGCCCCCCTAAAACCCTGCCACCCTAGGCCCGGGCCTAGGTGGCCTTTCCACAAATCCGGGCCTGTGTGTACTGCCAAACAGATTCACCTGTAAATCCACACAGGGATTACCAAATAAACAATTACAGCCTTTACTGGGCACCCCTAGGAACTTTTTCAAATGTTTTCAAGTAAAAAAACATTTGGGGGCCCCTGATCTAACTGCTTAAATGCTACATGGAACATTGTAATTGCACAAACATTGGGCTTGCAAGTAGACAAACAGCACTTAGCATCAATTCACAGGGAGCCTGCAAGCAAGGTGTAGGCCCAGATATCAACCCTATGTAACTTGTAGCCCTCCAAGTGATTTATGGACCCCAGAATGCTCAAGGGTAGGGTTAGAGTCATTTGTAGGACTTCATTACTTTAAGTCATACTTGCATCACATTTCTATATCTACACGTCCTTGGTATGGCAGTGAAGTATGATGAAATTAGTAAATATGAATATGGGGGAATCCTTACTGAAAAAACACAGCATGGCCTGTTGAACTCAATGATGCTTCTGATGAAGTGACACAATGGTCACGAAACGCGTCAAGCGCACATCCCCTGCCCGCTGGTGATTTTAATCTGCATCTAATAAAGTATTTACAGTTTTAAACGCTGAGTGTTCCCGAGTGTCTACTGTTCCGGTGGAGTCCGTCTCTGAATTTTGCAAGTTGAAACTCAATGATAGTTTCTATTCAAATTTTGTTTTCCTTTATCTTCTTGGTTTATCTTAAGAGTAAAACAATAATGTGCTGGACCTGAGCCAAGTAAAGGGGATTATATCCCCCAAAGGGATAATCAACGTTGGGGTCATAATGCTAAGTAAAACAAATAGTGGGCAGTCAGCCAGATCTTCAAGAGTAGAAAAAAAACGTTTCACTTCTTTGTTTCAGAAACAAGGTCTCGGCAATTCCAGGATGCATAATGTTGCATGATCAAGTGGTCTGAAAGATTGTTTTGATAGAGCAATTTATATTTTTCACATAATACAGAGCTCTTTCTAGCCATAAACTCCACTTGATTAATCACGCTGAGGTTTTTACATTGCATTTGGCACTAGCTGTAATTAGGCTACTTTGTGGTGGACGAAATAGCATCATTAGCATTGGGATATTTGTGTGTAAGTAAATTAGTATTGTCACTTTTGAAATGAAGATCATAAACTAACTGAAGAGTGATGGATTCCATTAAGAACAGCTAATTAAACAGAATCCCTAACGCGGGTTACATTGTATATAACATTGATTTAACATACATTTGTTACTGGAAGTTTATAACGACATCACTACAGACACTTGACAGCAAATTAAGTTCATATTTAAGGCTTATTTTAAGCAAAACATCAACTTGAAAAAAGGCCTGATGAGGACAAAGCTTTAACCTTTAACCCAAACACACACATAACACTTAATTTTAAGCAAAGACAACATGCCTCCAAATACATATGTGTACAAAATTCATTCTCCAGCCCAATGCCGATCATGTATGAACACAACAACATCCTTAGAGAAACTTCCCTGTGATGGCTCAAATTTGCTGTCCACAAAGAGTGCTCAAGACCTTGGAAACTGTCATTCCACATGAGAATTACCAGTGAGTCAATCCTCATGTGGAGTGGAGAGCAGAAGGAATGTTCAATGAAGGGGAACAGAACACCCAAGTGGATAAAAAAATGACTGGGAAAAATGAAGAATAGAAAAGGTGGGTAAAGAACAAAGTTGAACAAAAGATGATGGTACAAATGGAGAGTAAGTAGAATATAGGAAGAACAATGGAGAAGTTTATGGTTAGTAGAGTAGCCGTCAGGTGATCCCAGCCAATAAAAGGGCAACCATGTTCGCAAGTAAGTTGCAGGTAAAACTTAGTCCCTATGTAATGAAGCAGTAGAATTCTTATTGAATCAGATAAAAGTTCAGTGTAGGACTGGCCAGACCGGGGATGACTTTGACGTAGTTGGCCACCTTAAATATATTGCAATATATGGACAACAATCCCTGTTTAAAGGAGAGGGCATTTTTGGTAGCTTAAGGCACAAATGTCTCAGTGTCTTTAACATATTGATAATCAGGCCCGGATTTGTGGCAAGGCATGCCACCCAGCCACTCTATGGGGAGCACTGGGGACATGTAGAATACAGATAGCCAACTCACACTGATACAACTATTTGGAATGCAAGATAAATAATCACATAGGTCATCACTGCTGCTTCTGACTGGCTGCTTCCCACAAGATCATAGCGGTCATCAGATTAAAAGATTTTCAGTCCTGATCAGCTTGCGAGTAAGTTTTTCTCAGTGATATGTGACAGGGGTCAGATGTTCTTCTTAACATCTATCAGTCTCTTAGCTACAAATTTTACTTACTTTAATAACGTCTCAACACTGAACTGTATGTGCGTTATAAAATGCATCTTTATATTCTCTAGTTAAATCATTAACAAATCTGCCCAATTATCTTGATAATTAGTAAGGTGCTAACTATCTTGATCAAGTTTATAATTGTACAATCTAACCCTCTATGTGTACAGCCAAATGGGCTAGAGCTTGTTTTTTTTAGTCAGATGGTCTCAGCCCGTTTGGGCAGCTATAAAAGTGCCAAGCAAACTGTATGAAACCTGCCTATGACAAGAAAAAAAGATTTAGTCAGTGCTAAATGCTGCCAGAAAGGTTGTGATATGTGAGAACAAATCTTTGTATGAAATATTAGGCATAGGGTTACACCCTGAACAATTAAACAAAGGGGTGGGGGTAATCAAAAGCAAAGCTCTAGTTCAGCAATTATATCAGATAAAACACAATCCTAAAGCCATTCTGACAATTTCAGGCAGGAAATTTGTGAAAACTAACACCCAGGCCAGCATATTTGTGCATAATTGTCAGAATTCTTCCAATGCGGGTTAAGGAAATAAACACAGCATTGTTTTGGCAACTGGATTCAAAGCCTGCCAAATAATAATTATAAGAAAGAAAAATGGAAAACATATTATGTTTATGCTTATTGGAAATGTACAAATGTGCAATGTTTCAATTGAAGGCATAGCATATGCTCATTAATTTACACTTCAAAATCAGTCACAGACTCACTAAATCAGGAATGACCAGATTTGAATCATGTAGCTACTACCTTGACAAATTGTATCTACCACTGCAACAGTGTTATCACAATTTACTGTATCATATGGGTACCACAAAATTTAATATATTGGTTGTGCTAAATTTTCATTTAAACTCTAATATGTATTAAGTTTTTTTAAAGGTGAAATATCTTTTTAGGCAGAGTGGGCAATTTCAAATGTTTTTGTTTAGCTCCATAGGAGGGGGACGAAATACTTGAAACCATCACACTTTTAAAGTGAAAAGGAATCACCACCAGGCCCCAGGTCCTGTCAAGTGATGTGTTTGGTTTAACAAGGAAGTAAAAATTTTTTTTCCCTTTCCCACCCCTAATTTGCATATGCTAATTAGGATTCAGATTCGGTTCAGTCTCTGAACATCTGCCCTGCCACCTTCAGGCAATGTTTCTCAAGCTTCAACTCACTTGTATACGGAAAAAAAATTGTATTTTAATTGGAGTATGGGGAAATAATTTACCCCTGCCAGAAATTATAAAGATATTAGAAGTCACTAAATAGTTTGATTACCTTATTAAAGCACAGGGCCAAAGGCCGAGTGTTCGTGGAATTCCAACATGACTCGTAATAGCCTGATATTTTACAATAGGGATCATATGTCATATGTGTGTGTTATGGTAAAAGCTAGTTAATCTATAAATATATTAAAAATTCAGTAAAACAAGCTCGTCTACTAAGTATTCTACTCTATGCAAACGATTCACAATAAGAAATGTCTAGTTTTGTTTATAAAGTGGCAAGTAGGCAAGGCTCCATTTACTTCTCCCAGGCAATGTAATTATTTACATAGAACTTCTGCCCTATGAAATTACAGTATAGATGCAGTTTCCCTGGCCATAATTGAAGATGGAACCCCCTAGCTATTGGGAATAGAGATGGCGCGAACTGTTCGCCGGCGAACTTGTTCGCGCGAACATCGGGTGTTCGCGCTCGCCGGAAGTTCGCGAACGTCGCGCGACGTTCGCCATTTTGGGTTCGCCATTGTTGGCGCTTTTTTTTGCCCTCTCACCCCAGACCAGCAGGTACATGGCAGCCAATCAGGAAGCTCTCCCCTGGACCACTCCCCTTCCCTATAAAAACCGAAGCCCTGCAGCGTTTTTTTCACTCTGCCTGTGTGTGCTGAAGAGATAGTGTAGGGAGAGAGCTGCTGCCTGTTAGTGATTTCAGGGACAGTTGAAAGTTTGCTGGCTAGTAATCGTGTTGATACTGCTTTGTTATTGGAGGGACAGAAGTCTGCAGGGGTTTGAGGGACATTTAAGCTTAGGTAGCTTTGCTGGCTAGTAATCTACCTTCTACTGCAGTGCTCTGTATGTAGCTGCAGTGGGCAGCTGTCCTGCTTCTGATCTCATCTGCTGACTGCTGCAATAACAGTAGTCCTTGTAAGGACTGCTTTTATTTATTTTTTTGTTGTTTTACTACTACTACTACTACTACTACTACTACTACTACTATAAGAGCCCAGTGCTATTAGTCTAGCAGTGTTGGGGAGTGGGACTGGTGTGCTAATCTGCTGCTCCTAGTAGTTCAGCAGCACCAACTGTAATTTTTTTTTTTAATATTCATTTTTTTTTTATTTTACTTTTTTTTATTTTACTATCGCTGTAGTAGTGTATAAGTTGACCTTTTAGGCATTATTTGCCCTGTAGGCATTTTTTGCCCAGTGTGTTATTCAACCAACAGCCATCTAGCTGTGTGACCTTGTTCACATTCTGTCTAAATATCCATAATATTACCGTCTCCAGAAAAAACACCGGAGTGACTTTTTTCAAGCAGCCATAATAAATTTTACGTAATCCGTATCCATCGCTGTAGTAGTGTATAAGTTGACCTTTTAGGCATTATTTGCCCTGTAGGCATTTTTTGCCCAGTGTGTTATTCAACCAACAGCCATCTAGCTGTGTGACCTTGTTCACATTCTGTCTAAATATCCATAATATTACCGTCTCCAGAAAAAACACCGGAGTGACTTTTTTCAAGCAGCCATAATAAATTTTACGTAATCCGTATCCATCGCTGTAGTAGTGTATAAGTTGACCTTTTAGGCATTATTTGCCCTGTAGGCATTTTTTGCCCAGTGTGTTATTCAACCAACAGCCATCTAGCTGTGTGACCTTGTTCACATTCTGTCTAAATATCCATAATATTACCGTCTCCAGAAAAAACACCGGAGTGACTTTTTTCAAGCAGCCATAATAAATTTTACGTAATCCGTATCCATCGCTGTAGTAGTGTATAAGTTGACCTTTTAGGCATTATTTGCCCTGTAGGCATTTTTTGCCCAGTGTGTTATTCAACCAACAGCCATCTAGCTGTGTGACCTTGTTCACATTCTGTCTAAATATCCATAATATTACCGTCTCCAGAAAAAACACCGGAGTGACTTTTTTCAAGCAGCCATAATATATTTTACGTAATCCGTATCCACCGCTGTAGTAGTGTATACGTTGATCTTGTGGGCATTATTTGCACAGTGTTTTCTTCAAACCGCCATCTAGCTGTGTGAGCTTGTTCACATTTTGTCTAAATATTGATAATATTATCGTCTCTAGAAAAACCACTTGAGTTACTTTTTTTCAAGCAGCATTCTTATATTTTACGTAATCCGTATCCACCGCTGTGTATACGTTGACCTTGTAGGCATTATTTGCACAGTGTTTTCTTCAAACCGCCATCTAGCTGTGTGAGCTTGTTCACATTTTGTCTAAATATTGATAATATTATCGTCTCTAGAAAAACCACTTGAGTTACTTTTTTTCAAGCAGCATTCTTATATTTTACGTAATCCGTATCCACCGCTGTGTATACGTTGACCTTGTAGGCATTATTTGCACAGTGTTTTCTTCAAACCGCCATCTAGCTGTGTGAGCTTGTTCACATTTTGTCTAAATATTGATAATATTATCGTCTCTAGAAAAACCACTTGAGTTACTTTTTTTCAAGCAGCATTCTTATATTTTACGTAATCCGTATCCACCGCTGTGTATACGTTGACCTTGTAGGCATTATTTGCACAGTGTTTTCTTCAAACCGCCATCTAGCTGTGTGAGCTTGTTCACATTTTGTCTAAATATTGATAATATTATCGTCTCTAGAAAAACCACTTGAGTTACTTTTTTTCAAGCAGCATTCTTATATTTTACGTAATCCGTATCCACCGCTGTGTATACGTTGACCTTGTAGGCATTATTTGCACAGTGTTTTCTTCAAACCGCCATCTAGCTGTGTGAGCTTGTTCACATTTTGTCTAAATATTGATAATATTATCGTCTCTAGAAAAACCACTTGAGTTACTTTTTTTCAAGCAGCATTCTTATATTTTACGTAATCCGTATCCACCGCTGTGTATACGTTGACCTTGTAGGCATTATTTGCACAGTGTTTTCTTCAAACCGCCATCTAGCTGTGTGTATTATCGTTTCCAGAAAAACCAACTGAGTTTTTGTTGTTGTTGTTTTTTTAAAAATAATGCCAGGCAAAGGCAGGCCGCCACGCAGAGGCCGTGCTAGGGGCCGTGCTGCTATGCAATCCTGTGGCCCTAGCAAATTGCCCAGTTTTAAAAAGCCAATGACCCTGAACTCCCAAAATGCTGAAGAGGTAGTTGACTGGCTTACACAGCACACCCCATCCTCTACCGTTTCTAACTTTACCACAACATCCTCCTCATCCTCCACTGCTATGGCCACCCCACGTAACACTTCCTCCACCACCGGTGCCCCTTCTTCACTGGAGTCAGAGGAGTTATTTTCCCATGAGTTTCTTGAACTGAGTAATGCGCAACCATTATTGGCAGAAGAAGATGAAGGAGATGAGGACGTTACACCAGATTTAATTCTGGCAGAGAACACGACAGAGATGGACATAATGATGAGTGATGAGGAGGAGGTCCCCGCTGCTGCTTCCTTCTGTGATGTGTCAGAAGAAATTGATGCATCTGAGGAGAATGATGATGAGGAGATTGATGTTTTGTGGGTGCCTAGTAGAAGAGAGCAAGAGGAGGGTAGTTCAGATGGAGAGACGGAGAGTCAGAGAGGCAGTAGGAGAATAAGACTTAGAAGAAGCAGGGAGGACAGCCCGCAGGGATCAGTAGGGCAACAACATGTATCGGCACCTGTGTTCAGCCAGCCAACGCACCCGCCATTGCCGCCAACTTCTACTGTTACCGCCAGATCGCACACTTCCAAAAAGTCAGCAGTGTGGGATTTTTTTAATGTGTGTGCCTCTGACAAAAGCATTGTAATTTGCAATGAGTGCAGTCAGAAACTGAGCCTTGGTAAGCCCAACAGCCACATAGGTACAACTTCTATGCGAAGGCACATGAGCGGCAAGCACAAAGCACTTTGGGAGCAACACCTCAAAGGCAACAGGCAAACTAAAAGCCACACTCCTTCTGGTCCAGCATCTTACTGCTCTACCTCTGCTCTCCTTGACCCATCTGAACCACCCTCCACTCCGCCTTCCACCTTGACCACCTGTTCCCATTCCCAGTCATCTGCCACCAGCCAAGTTTCTGTGAAGGCCATGTTTGAGCGTAAGAAGCCAATGTCTGACTGTCACCCCCTTGCCCGGCGTCTGACAGCTGGCTTGTCTGCACTCTTAGCCCGCCAGCTTTTACCATACCAGCTGGTGGACTCTGAGGCCTTCCGCAAATTTGTAGCAATTGGGACACCGCAGTGGAAGGTACCCAGCCGCAATTTTTTTTCTAAAAAGGGAATACCACACCTGTACCAACATGTGCAGAGCCAAGTTACCGCATCTCTGTCACTTAGTGTTGGGCCAAAGGTCCATATGACTACTGACGCATGGTCCTCCAAGCATGGTCAGGGCAGGTATGTCACCTACACTGCCCACTGGGTGAACTTGGTAATGGCTGGGAATGGGAAGCAGGGAATGGGTAGCTCAACAACAACAACAGTGGAGTTGGTGTCACCGCCACGGATTGCACGCGGTTCTGCCACCACCTCTACTCCTCCATCGCTCTCTACCTCGTCTTCTTCCTCTTCTTCTTCTTACTCTGCTGCTGGGTCCTCCTTCTCCTCCTCCACACCTGTGCACCCCCAGCTCCCCCTAGGCTATTCGACGTGCCAGGTACGCCGTTGTCACGCTGTCTTGGGGATGACGTGCCTGGAAAGCAAAAACCATACCGGATCTGTACTCCTGTCATCTCTGCAGTCACAGGCCGATCGGTGGCTGACCCCACACCAACTGCAGATCGGAAAAGTGGTGTGTGACAATGGAAGCAATCTGTTGGCAGCGTTGAGACTGGGAAATTTAACACATGTGCCCTGCATGGCACATGTGTTAAATTTAATAGTCCAACATTTTGTCTCCAAGTACCCAGGATTCCAGGACGTTCTCACCCAGTCCAGAAAGGTGTCGGCCCATTTCAGACGTTCCTACACAGCCATGGCACGCCTTGCTGACATTCAGCAGCGCTACAACATGCCAGTCAGGCGTTTGATTTCTGACAGCCAGACTCGCTGGAATTCAACGCTCCTTATGTTGGAACGTCTGCTGCAACAACAAAGGGCCGTCAACGAGTACCTTTTTGAACTGGGTGGTAGGACTGGATCTGCAGAGCTGGGGATTTTTTTCCCCCGTTACTGGGTGCTTATGCGCGATGCCTGCAGGCTCATGCGACCTTTTGAAGAGGTGACAAATATGGTCAGTCGCACCGAAGGCACCATCAGCGACCTAATACCCTTCGCTTTCTTCCTGGAGCGTGCCGTGCGACGAGTGACAGATGAGGCTGTAGACCAGCGTGACGAGGAGCTGGAAGCGCACGATTTATGGTCGGAATCACCAGAACGAACCCAGGCACCTGCTGCAACGCAGGGAGAGGTGCCAGAAGTGGAGTCAGAGGAGGAAGGTGGCTTTGTGGAGGAGGAGGAGGAGGACCAACAGGAGCAGGCTTCCCAGGGGGCTAGTGGTGACCTTTTGGGGACCCCTGGTCTTGTACGTGGCTGGGGGGAGGAGACCGTGGATGATGCAGTCCTTGATAATGAGGAAGCGGAGATGGATAGCTCTGCATCCAACCTTGTGAGAATGGGGTCTTTCATGCTGTCATGCCTGTTGAAGGACCCCCGTATCAAGAGGCTTAAGGAGAAGGACCTGTACTGGGTCGCAACGCTACTAGACCCTCGGTACAAGCATAAAGTGGCAGAAATGTTACCAACATACCACAAGTCCGAAAAGATGCGGCATTTACAAACCAGCCTGCAAAACATGTTGTACAATGCTTTTAAGGGTGATGTCACTTCAGGAACTCATCAACATTCCAGGGGCAGAGGTGCCAGTAATCCTGCCACGAGCACACCTGCAAGGACAAAGCCCTTTGGCCGGTCTGTAACATCAGACATGCAAATGTTTTTCTGTCCAAGGCAGCGCCACAACCCTTCTGGATCCACCCTCAAAGAACGCCTCGACCGGCAGGTAGCGGACTACCTGGCATTAACTGCAGATATCGACACTCTGAGGAGCGATGAACCCCTGGACTACTGGGTGCGCAGGCTTGATCTGTGGCCAGAGCTGTCACAATTTGCCATGAACCTCTTGTCTTGCCCAGCCTCAAGTGTGCTCTCAGAAAGGACCTTCAGTGCAGCAGGAGGGATTGTAACTGAGAAGAGAACTCGCCTAGGTCACAAAAGTGTCGATTACCTGACCTTTATTAAAATGAATGAGGGGTGGATCTCGGAGGGTTACTGCACGCCGGAAGACTTGTTCTGACTTCTATGCAGCTGTCCTTCTCTTCAAGCCTCATGACTCCACACACAGCTGTCCTTTAGCGTCCTCCTCCCTCCGCCACCGTTACAAACTAGGGTGCAAACCCTACTGGTTTAATTTTTTCTGGCCTCTGTGCTTCAGTGGCTGCGTCCAAAAAAACTGGGCAAACAATGTCTACAAGGTCAACGTATGGCGAAAAATGACTATTTTCAGCATTTATATGGCATATTTTTTCTGGCAACTGTGCTTCAGTGGCTGCGTCCAAAAAAATGCATATTTTCTGCATTTATATGGCATAATTTTTCTGGCCTCTGTGCTTCAGTGGCTGCAACCAAAAAAATGCATATTTTCTGCATTTATATGGCATAATTTTTCTGGCCTCTGTGCTTCAGTGGCTGCAACCAAAAAAATGCATATTTTGTCCATTTATATGGCATAATTTTTCTAGCCTCTGTGCTTCAGTGGCTGCAACCAAAAAAATGCATATTTTCTCCATTTATATGGCATAATTTTTCTAGCCTCTGTGCTTCAGTGGCTGCAACCAAAAAAATGCATATTTTCTCCATTTATATGGCATAATTTTTCTGGCCTCTGTGCTTCAGTGGCTGCAACCAAAAAAATTTATATTTTCAGCATTTATATGGCATAATTTTTCTGTCAACTGTGCTTCAGTGGCTGCGACCAAAAAAATGCATATTTTCTGCATTTATATGGCATAATTTTTCTGGCCTCTGTGCTTCAGTGGCTGCAACCAAAAAAATTTATATTTTCAGCATTTATATGGCATAATTTTTCTGGCAACTGTGCTTCAGTGGCTGCGACCAAAAAAATGACTATTTTCAGTATTTATATGGCATATTTTTTCTGGCCTCTGTGCTTCAGTGGCTGCGGCCAAAAAAACTGGGCAAACAATGCCTACAAGGTCAACGACGTTGACCTTGTAGGCATTGTTTGCCCAGTTTTTTTGGCCGCAGCCACTGAAGCACAGAGGCCAGAAAAAATATGCCACATAAATGCTGAAAATAGTCATTTTTTGCCATACGTTGACTCAACGTATATGGCAAAAAATGACTATTTTCAGCATTTATATGGCATATTTTTTCTGGCAACTGTGCTTCAGTGGCTGCAACCAAAAAAACTGGGCAAACAATGTCTACAAGGTCAACGTATGGCGAAAAATTACTATTTTCAGCATTTATATGGCATATTTTTTCTGGCAACTGTGCTTCAGTGGCTGCGTCCAAACAAACTGGGCAAACAATGTCTACAAGGTCAACGTATGGCGAAAAATGACTATTTTCAGCATTTATATGGCATATTTTTTCTGGCAACTGTGCTTCAGTGGCTGCGTCCAAAAAAACTGGGCAAACAATGCCTACAAGGTCAATGTATGGCAGTTGTTTAAAGAGAACAGTAGATTACTAGCCAGCAAAGCTACCTAAGCTAAAATGTCCCTCAAATCCCTGCAGACTTCTGTCCCTCCAATACAGAGCAGTATCAAGCAGATTACTAGCCAGCAAACTTACTATCATCTGTCCCTGAAATCACTAACAGCTCTCCCCCTACACTATCTCTTCCAAGCACACACAGGCAGATTTTTCAGATAAATTTTTGCCCTTGATCCCCCTCTGGCATGCCACTGTCCAGGTCGTTGCACCCTTTAAACAACTTTAAAATCATTTTTCTGGCCAGAAATGTCTTTTTTAGATGTTAAAGTTCGCCTTCCCATTGAAGTCTATGGGGTTCGCGAACCGTTCGCGAACCGCTCGCATTTTTGCGCAAGTTCGCGAATATGTTCGCGAACTTTTTTTCCGACGTTCGCTACATCCCTAATTGGGAATATGTAAATCCAAATATCCCCCCTATTCTATCTCAATAAATCTCTCCAGTTCTGTCTCTTGATTATGAATGTTATTAGATAATTAAACAAAAGTGTGTTCAGCCTATTTACCTTTTACAGTACAACCTACCACAATAGACCTTAGCCACTAAGTTTGTTCACGAGCAGTAACTCATATCAACCAATAGACTCTTTGCTTTTGAACAGGTGACCAGAAATTTCTACCGTCTGCTTGGTTGCTATGGGTTACTGCTCCTGGGCAAACTTAGTGCCTTTTTTCATAACCCCCAGTCTATACTGTGCTATGGTAATACACTCACACCTACAGCAGCAACCCCTATGGCTCGGTTCTATTGCCTGGACAGCAAAGCAATGCCTTGCTGTTATATAAATCCATAAGATAAGTCTGATATCCCTTTCAGAGACAAGGACTAAGAAGATGTTAAAGGCAACAGAATAAAGGGTTGTTTAAAAGCTACTGGGATTTCTCAACACGACACATTATTCATTAACATAAACAAGGATAGTCTCTGGTAACTTCTCAATACTAGTTTGTTTAAATGCTGTCATTTCTTCCATTTTTGGTATTGTTGAAAAATGTCTACAGTTGGGTTTCATAGAGCGGCCTTAAAGGATCAGGAGTACAATGTGCCTCAGCTAACTATAGTGTCTCCATCAAAAAACAACAATCTGCCTCAAACCAGGGAGAGAGCAATGTTAATCAGAACCAGTCGGCAATAACCATAACTATAACAGAACGGGTATTTCTTTCATATATTTATTTCTAAAACAAAAAGAAAAAAAATATTTAATTGGTTCTGAAAGATTGTTGTTAATTAAACAACAGAATAAGATGGAAAACAGATGTTGGGGAACAAATGCTAAACAGATTATAGGGGCAGGCAGCTTCCTTGTTTCTGAGTTTTCTGACTTGCTGAAAGACTGTGCTGCATTGAATTAAATAGGCTGTAATTTAGTGCAGCTGGAAATATATATAATATATATTATGAAAATATAGTGGTAATAATAGCCCCTGGGAAGGGACTGTGGCATAGCAGGTATAGTAGGGAGAGATGGTGCCTATAGTAACAGTGGGATAATAGTCTCTGGGAAGGGAGTGTGGCTGTGGGATAGCAGGTATAGTAGGGAGAGATGGTGCCTATAGTAACGGTGGGATAATAGTCCCTGGGAAGGGAGTGTGGCTGTGGGATACAGTGGCGGAACTACCGGCGGAGCAGGGGGTGCGACCCCCAGCAGTCCGTTCGCCACTGAAAATGCCAAATGCGGCCGTATGGAGGGGGCGGGGCCCGGCTGCGCGTCACGCACCAGGGCCCGCCCCCCTCAAGGATCGCTACTGGTGGGATAGCAGGTATAGTAGGGAGAGATGGTGCCTATAGTAACAGTAAACAGTAACAGTAAAAGACAGTATGGGGCAGATTTGCATAGGGTTGAATACCGAGGGTTAATTAACCCTCGATATTCGACTGCTGAAGGTAAATCCTTCGACTTTGAATATCGAAGTCGAAGGATTTACTGCAATTAGTTCGATCGAACGATTCGAAGGATTTTAATCCATCGATCAAACGATTTTTCTTCGACCAGAAATTTGTTACAAAGCCTATGGGGACCTTCCCCATAGGCTAACGTTGCACCTCGGTAGGTTTTACTTGCTGAAGTAGGGGGGTCGAAGTTTTTTTTAAAGAGACAGTACTTCGATAATCGAATGGTCGAATAGTCGTACGATTTTTAGTTCGAAACGTTCGATTCGAAGTCGAAGTCGTAGTCGAAGTAGCCAATTCGATGGCCGAAGTAGCCAAAAAAATCATTCGAAATTCGAACTTTTTTTTATTCTATTCCCTCACTAGAACTAAGTAAATGTGCCCCTACATGTCAGGCAACCAATACTAAGCAATGCAATGCATTGTGGGCAGAATGGTGATACAGCTCTAATTATGGTTGGCTAGCTAGGGCGACAGTGGCATTCTTATTTATTTTTCATGGCCACAGTCTACTCAAAAGCTCCCATAGACTTTCTGTTATTTTACATTATTTACATATGGGGTTTATTTCACAAAATCCTAAATAAAAAAGTCAGACTAGAATCCACTAGATTTGCCCTTATTTATCAATAAAAAAACCTCAAAAAATCATATCTAGAAAAAATGTTACTTGTTTTGATTGTCGCGCAAAAAAAACCCAAATTTTTCTAGTTTGACGCCGAGAAGCTCATTTCATGAAGGTTAAAACATCTTCAAATGGTTAAGAGGACATCTGCCATTGAGTTTTAATTCTTAAACTGCGTCTTTATTTACCGTTTTTTTTATCTTGAAAATGTGTGGAAGAAAATTAGACATTAGTGAGATAAATCATTCATCTGATTATGAAAACTGAAGATTTAAAAAACGTAAGGCAATAACATTTGGATTTACCAGCTAAAGACTACACAAAACATAAAAGTCCTATGAGTTATGAAATAATACGTCTTTGAGAACTGAAAAAATAAAGATGACTGGATATGAAAAATATGTATGCCATAGTGTAATACTGTTTCAGTGCTTCCCCGCAGGACATATTTTCACAGATGTCCCATATTAAATACAAAGTATGAATACCCAGATGTGTTTTAAAATATAAAAAATAGATTTAATGGCTCATGTTGTCAAGGGGAAGTGAATTGTAAAGTGCAAAAACATAACAGCAGAGCACAATGTCGTTTGGCCAACTTTAGCCACATTCAGTACTTGTACTTTGTATAATCGTGCTCATATGCATAATCGTGCTCATATGCATGAATTTCGAATGAAACAAGATGTGAATTGCGAGCTATTTTTTGTGTACTTCGATTAGGGAATAGTCCAATTCGATTTGAATTTGAAAAAAAAATCGAAAATTTGAATATCGAAATGTATCATGTAACGTCTCTTTAAAAATTCTATTTGGGGTCAATTGGTGGACTTTGAAAAATCAAAGTTTTTTTTGGGAAAATGAATGCGCTATTCCTTCGAGTCGTACGATTCGAATACGACCGAATACGGACATATTTGATCGAAAACGGCCCTATTCAACCAGAAAAAATATATCAACTTAATTTTGGTTGGTCTTTTTGAATTCAAATTTTGAAGTTTTTTCAATTTGAAATTCCACTCTTAATAAATATGCCCCTTAATTATCAAAGTCCGAATTTATCTCAATATTTTCTGCTACAGACTCTGATCAAATCTGCTCGGGTTTTTTACGCTTATTTATTATGACATTTTCCCTAAAATTTGCTATGCAGGAAAAAAATCATGATTTTTTCTAAATTTTTGCAACCTCGACAGGTCTGAGATGCTGGATTTTCAGACTTTTCCTTTGTCGAGGTTTAATAAATTCAGAAAAAGTCCGACTTTATTAAAAAAATTACGAAGTTTTCATGATTTTTGCATTTTGCATTTTGCGTTCAGTAAATAACCCCCTTAGAGTACGTTAGGTGACAAAATTCTGTCTTTTACTCCCGATCTTCTTTCTGTTCCAGTTAGAGCTGCAGTATTTCTGGCCAGGTGATTTCTGAGGAAGCACAGAGAATATCGTAAAATAGGAAAAGACGTAAAAGGGCAATATTTACTTAAATATATATATATATATAGTGGATAATGTACCCCCTACTGTAATTTATAAAGATATTATGTTACCGAGGAGTTATGTGACCATATAAAAGCACGAGGCCGCAGGCCGAGTGCTTTTATACAGGTCACATAACTCCGAGGTGACTATTAATATCTTTATAATTTTCTGTAGGGGGTACATTATCCATTATAATCTACAGTGTTTTTACTTTTTTTATTGTCTCCCTGTGTGATTCTTCTCCTTTAAACTAAGTTCTGTGGCATTCTGACCACATGGTTGCAGTCCTTTGGCTTTAAGTTAAAAAGTGGCAGAAGGGGAAAGACACGAAGGGTGTAAAATGCAGGGGGGTGGGCAACTCCAGAGATGAACTGAGTGAGATAAAGAGGAGATTGATGGCACAAGAGGTACGTGAGTGGGAGGGACAGACGCAGCGAGACTAAAGTTTGAAGCTGGGGGGTGGGAGCAGCAAACAGATCGAGACAAAGAGTAACAGGGTGTGGGAGGGCAGATGGAGAGCGACGAAGAAGGAGGGGGAGCAGTAGAGAGAGGCAGACGGAGCAATATTGAAGTTACCTGGATTGGAGCGCTGAAGAAACAGGAGCAAACGGTGACAGGGTGTGGGAGGGGCAGAGGGAGGAGGAGCGGAAGAGGAAGCCCGAGGCAGACGAAGTAAGATCAGTAATGGAGGGGGAACAGAAGAGGAAGAGAGACAGAGGGAGCAAGCATCAGAGGGTGGGAGACAAATGGAGAACGGAGAGGTAGGAAAGGCAGCACTACCTTAATAGGAGGCGCGAGAGAGCACGCAGCGTGAAGGCGGAAGTGAGGCAGACAAAGCAGGAGGAAAGCTGTAGGGAGAGTGCAGCACTGATAGCTGCTGACGCATTAAGCTATAATCGGCGCGTTCCGACGTCAGAACGCGCCGTTTATAAGGATATAATTTACAGTCTGGTCCCATAGGGAAATGACCAGACTGTAGATTATATATATATATATTCCAGTTTGATAAGATTCTTTAATATGCCACTTAATATGATACAGTATAAACTGCTTAGGTATTCATTTTGGGGGGTATAGTTTTCCTTTAAGTCCAGGGTTCTCTTGCACCTTCTTGGGTGCTGAGCTTCTTGAGTAAGATAGGGTAGGACAATGTGATTAGACAATGGTATTCTAGTAATATTAAATATGTTGTTCTTACAAACCAGTAAATTTTCAATGTTTTAGTTAGAAGGAAACTATTTGTGATTGGCACAAAAATTTTTGCTAATGAAGTATAATATTTGAAAGAACAGTCCTGAGGGCTTTGCTTGGATGTGAAATGGATTAAGTAAGGACTGTGCCAAGCAATGTAACAGAGAAGCCTGTAGGATAAATGAGCCATATTTTTACCCAAGGTTTGTAGAGTTGTATTACTGGATCTTGGCAGTGTTAGTATGCATATAGTACAACATTATACTGAAGCCCATGCTTTTTCACAATGACACGGATGAATCCAGTATCTTCGCTGACCATCCCCTTTTTTTGGGAGGGTGTTAATGTTAGACTGAGTAACATACAGTAACTAAGCAGTAAGATTATATCAAGGGTAACATAAATTCTCCTTCAAAATGTTTCTAATTTAAAAACCAACATAATTATAGCTCTGTCTGTACACGATACATTTACATGGTTCTGATTCTAATTATTTCTCTCTATGGGGTTGCTTCAGAAACATCCCACTTACAGTTCACAAACTACAAAAACAATGTTTGAATTCAACACTGAGTAAGGATTTTCTGAGGGTTTTTATTGTCTTTAGTTTTTTTAATTGCTGAATAAAAAATTATGTATCAAAAGTACTAATTTCACAGTATTCAAAGAAAGCGTAGCAACTCATCCGAATCCTTGTTAACTCAAGGAATACAGGGTACAACCCTTCCCACTCTGCTGTAAGGTTTAGATGTGTGTGTGGGGGGCAGAAAGGGATCTCTTTTAAATTAAATAAATTAAGAACCTAATGTCACTTTACGTTAGCTTCTGTAGAGGTGATCCTGTATCAGAATACAGTTTTAGGCTTGCCACATTTGTACTGTGTAGCCACAAGATTCCTTATCTCAGATGTAAGAGCTAGTACAGGTACGGGATTCGTTATCCTGAAACTCGCTATCCAGAAAAGTCATAATAATGGGAAGGCCATCTCCCATAGACTCCATTATAAACAAAGAAGAATTCATAAAAATGTTTTCCTTTTATTCTATGATAATAAAACTGTACCATGTACTCAACAAAGTTTTAACAAATCCTTACTGGAGGCAGAACAATCCTATTGTGGTTATTTAATGTTTAAATAATATTTTAGATCCATATACAGAAAGATACGTTATTCGGAAAACCCTAGGTCCCAAACATTCTGAATAGCAGGTCTCTTACTTGCAGTCCTTTAAAAAGCATCATTCTGAATTGATAAGAAGAATGTCATTAGATGTAAGGGCAGTAGGGAGGGATTTCTCGACAACATAATTTATCGCTGATAGTCTTACTTGTAAAAATACTAAGGGGGTTATTTATCAAAGTCCGAATTTATCTCAATATTTTCTGCTACAATCTCCGATCAAATCCGCTCGGGTTTTTTGTTCTTATTTTTTAAATTTTCCTGAAATTGGCGGATAAAAATACGATTTTCACGATTTTTTTGTTTTTTTTCATCCGATTTTCTAGTTTTTTTTCTGAATTTTCAGGTGTAAACTTTGGAGTATTGCACAAAACCCAGTGCACATCAAAAAATCATTGGGACTTCTCCCATCGACTTATATGCAACCTCAACAGGTCTGAGACGCCGGAATTTCAGATTCAGACGTTTCCATCTTCGGGGTTTAATAAATTCCGATGATGAAAATTCATGATTTTTTTAAAAGTCTGATTTTATACCAAAAAAAAAACGAATTTTTCACGATTTTTGCATTTGGAGTTTATTAAATAACCCCCTAAAAGTGCCACTGAATATGCATACAGCTGCGCAAGGAGCATATTTAGAAAATAACTTAATATTCAACTTCCATTTGTAAAGGTTGTGGGTGCACTATTTATACATGTGCACCTTAACGGAACTGGCAAAAAGCAAGTAAACCTGTTAATAAATGCATCTTACTTTCAGGGTTGAGTTTATGCCAATTTAGTATTTACGCTGTGATAGCATATGTAATGATCGCTACAGTATGCACTGCTGCTTTACATGTGTATACCCGTATGTGAATGTGTGTAGTTTTTAAGGATGCACCGAATCCAGGATTCGGTTCGTGATTCGGCCAGGATTCTGCCTTTTTCATCAGGATTCGGATTCGGGCGAATCCTTCTGCCAGGCCGAACCGAATCCGAACCCTAATTTGCATATGCAAATTAGGGGCGGGGAGGGAAATTACGTGACTTTTTGTCAGAAAACAAGGAAGTAGAAATGTTTTCCCCTTCCCACCCCGAATTTGCATATGAAAATTAGGGTTCGGATTCGGTTCGGTATTCGGCCGAATCTTTCACAAAGGATTCGGGGGTTCGGCCGAATCTAAAATAGTGGATTCGGTGCATCCCTAGTAGTTTTGTGTGTCTGTTATTGAAAGTTTGGATCACAAGCCATTCAGTGTTTGGCTAAAAGACAACTTTGTCCTGAACTTTTCAAAAAATAAATGTAAATAAGTGGGGATTGCTTTAACATTCCTTTTTTTACTTCCTAACCACTTCATAGCATAAGCACATTTTTGTATAAAAACATCAGGATTTGTATTTGTACAACAATAAGCCAAGTCTGTGATGATATATTCCAAATACTGAAATCTGGTTATTTCATGAGTAGTATTGGCAGCTGTTTGGGCTTGGCATCAAATTGTGTGGTTTAGAGTTAAGGCACTCGGATAGTTCCGTGACTTTTTAATGTACAACTTCTGATTTATTTTCTAGTTTGAGTAATGTCTGTTTTAGAAGAGTTATGCAGCTTTCTATTCTGCAGGATATTTCAGCTATGTGATAAGTGTTCCTCATTTTGTTACTATTTTAAACCACTTTGCTTAAATTTAAAACACAAATTATTTACAGCCTGTAAATAAAAAAATGATTGTAATTGAGGTACTTATTATTTGATCTTTTTTTAAGATGATGAAAATTATAATAAAAAAAGAAATTGCTTTTTAGAGGGGTTGTTCAGCTTCCAAACCCTTTTTTCAATTGAGCTGTTTTCAGATTGTTCACCAGAAATAAATACTTTTTAGAAAAATTCATACTTTTTTTCCCAAAATCTAAGTTTAAAGTTTAATGTCCCTGTCTCTGGTGTTTGAGTCTGGCAGCTCAGTAATCCAGGCGCAGATTCTTAACTGTAACAATTTTGTAACATTTAGTTGATACATTTCTCAGCAGCATCTCTGGAATATTAGCAACTATTGTATCAATTCTAACAACTGCCTTTTAATGAAACTCATGGATTCTGCTCAACAGGAAAAAAAAAAAAACAAAAAAAAACAAGAAACCTAATCAACTAAATGTATCAATTTAGAACAGTTTAGAGGGTCGGCGACCCCCCTCCAAGAACTGCTTTAGAATGTGAAAAATTAGACTTTACACTTTAATATTAGAAGAACGGTCACACATAGAAAAAGAGAAGGAAATTGTTATTTCTGTTGAACTGTCTGAAAACAACTGAACTGCAAAAAGTGTTGGAAGGTGAACAGCCCCTTTAAGAATGCACATTTATCAAAGCTAGGTAACAGATGAGCTATAGGATTAGTATAGGAACGTCTACAATTTGCTTGGTAGACCTTAATTTGCGCTGTCAACTATTGGTTATTGGAAGGTGGTACTTTAAGCACAACAATTAAGGTTGCCACCTTTTCATAGAGAGGAAATGGACAGGGGGCGGATTACTTTGGGGCGGGGCAAATTACATTAGAGGTGGGGCTGTGATGTTGGAGGGCATGGCCAGTGACATCAGGGGAGGGCTGATTATGTAGGGGGTGTGTCTGATGGCGTGGCAATCAGTGATTGGCTGATTACCATATCATTAACTTCAATGTTTATTCAGATTCCTTTCCAAAAACCAGCCTGCCCGGGTGAAATTCTGACAGTTGGCAACCCTAACAACAATAGTCTGATAATATTGCCCACTGGACATGCATATTGTGTGCGGTGTATAGTGAGCTACAGCCAACCAACAGTAAGCCTGATGTGTTTAACATTCTCATGCCAAGTTAGGCATGGTTAATTGTACATGGAGCAGAGAATGTTCAGTGATTATTTTCTTTTGAGAAGCTTCCAACACTAATGGCATAGGTCAAATTGTTTAACAGTAAACTGTTCAACAACCCTTCAGCCACTCACGGCCATGTGTATTCGGTTTAACTTACTGTATATGTTCACTTTCACATTTCCAATGTAAATGTATTAAGCAAAGCTGATGTAGGTAGAATAGTCCACTGGGTTCAGCCAGCTAAAGCTTGAAGGCTTCCATGGTACTAGGTGGGTCAAAATGTAGATGGTCATATTGCACTGATTTGCTTTTCATAGATTTCAGCTGGACCACAGAACTTGTGTGAGTGCAAGCACAAAGACTGCAAGTTCACACCACACTTGGTGGTACATGGGCATCCATTTTTGGGGGTTACCAACACAGTTTTGCTTTCAGAGCTCAACATAAGGTCAGAGTCTGTTGTTCAAACTGCCAATACCTAAATTAGCTCAGGCAATAAATCATTAACCAATGTAGAGACAACAGCATCAACACCATTTGTTCAAGATCACTATCAAGTATGCGATCAAACTTTATATAATATGATGTTTGGGTTAAAAACCTGAACTTCATGGGATTTGGCATCTGTGTGGTCAGCTGTAGAGGCTTTTATATACTGCATCTCGTGGTGCCCTAATCCCTGTACATTCAATATTGTCATCCCCCTCATTGAGTCTGATATATATCCCTGCAAGAAGAAATTACAACAGAAAAAAAGCAACTAAATAAAACTTACAGTTTTGGCTTTACAGGGACTGGTGGTGGCTCCTTGACTGGTGAATATGTGCATGGAGAAGTGACAGGAATAGATTTGCTGTCAACATTATTGCTGTCATCGTTAACTCCATTATTGCCATTTACACCGTTGCTATTATTTTCCACTGGATAGAACTGGAAGTGACTTCTTGCTATGTTGGACTTTGAGTCTGTTTGGCTTGTCTGAAAACACTCAGAATTCTTTTTGGATGACATTTCAAGACAACTATTGTCAGGAACAGCAGAAAGCAGTGACGGCTTCTGGGAATCGTAACCACTAATTTCTTCACTTGACACATCATTTCTAGTGTGTGTATTGTTTTCTAAGAAAAGAAAAGACCACAGCAACCACAATAAGTAAAAACAGTATATGCATAAATGCTAATCTTGCTTTAATATGGAATAATCTGTTATATCATTCATATAGGTATGAAACAACACTCAATGACACACTGACAGGACAGCATTTCGGTGCAGCAGGCCCCTGACTGCACTCATTGCCTTCTACATTGTGTTTGATATATATGAAGCAGAAAGCAAAATATGAAGACCGTGTGCAGAGAAAATCCAAAACTGCCATAATGAGCTGCCATACTGCTTAAAGGGGCCATATTCACCAATGTTCTGCATGGGGCTTTTACAGAAATATGAAAAAAAAATCATTGCTTCATAGATTTATTTTTCAAATTTCAATGTTTTTGTGACATCCTATTATATATAAAAATAGAGTATTTTGTTTCCTTTTTATACTGAATTTCAAGTTATATTCCATGCTCCCAAAATATCTTTAGAATTTAGTTATTACAGATACAGGTATGGGACCTGTTATCCAGAATGCTCGGGACCTGGGGCTTTCCAAATAACAGATCTTTCTGTAATATATGGATCTTCATACCTTAAGTCTACCAGAAAATCATGAATGCATTAAATAAGCACAATGAGCTGGTTCCGTTTTTAATAAGGATTAATTATATCTTAGTTTGGATCAAGTACAAGGTACTGTTATTATTACAGAGAAAAAGCAAATCGGCTTTAAAAATTTGGATTATTTGGATAAAATGGAGTCTATGGGAGATGGACTTTCTGTAATTTGGAACTTTCTGGATTATATAAGTAATATATATGAAGCAAACAAACATTGGGTTCTGATTTCCGCACATGGGCTTCCAGACAGATGGGACTGATAGTTTCCACATGGACAGTACAACTGATAACCATTAATCACACAAGGTTATGGCGCTCCATTAGCTATTGCTGCAAACACTGCTGTTTATTAATCACATGGCTGACATCAATGGTATTGAAAGTTAAATAAACACTGCACCCTATTCTTACTGGATTATATTTCATATCCTGTTTGCTATACCCTTTGTTCTGGGATTTTGTTTTTTTCATTTATATTTATAACTTTTTGTTTTATGTATTTTTAGATGGCAACTTTGACTATTAGTCAACAAATATGGGTAGGTAGGAGCACTACTCACACTTTTCTGGTGTTGTTGTACACAGTGGTGCTAACTTTGACTATTATCCATACAGAATTATTACTTCCCTTCCCCTTATTATTTTAGTAGGTAAGAAAGATCACTAACTCAGACACCTCTGTCAAGGGCCTTTCTCCATTACTTCCCCTTTTGTAACATCTCAGACCATCCATCAACCAAGAGAATCATCACAATTGAAAGATTTGAATGGCTAGCTGTATAAATAATCATAATCATAATGAAGTGCTAACACAATAGCGATATGGAAAAGGTATCAACCTTCTCAGCTGTGAACAGTCAGCTTTAGTGCTTTAGGGGGAATGTGTCAAAAGATTAAAATTCATAACATGAATGAAAATTATGCAGTGTTTTCTAAAGTTAAAGTTTATACAGTCGTTAAGATTTTTGTCCATACTTCCTGGTTACACTGTATCTGCCATCACAACTATCACAATCTTTATGCCGCAAGTTTGTATAAATGCAGTAAATGTTTAAAAGCATTTTATATATATATACACATATATATACAACAAGAAAGATCCGCACTCACAGGACTTAGGCGAAGAATAAAAAGTTTTATTTTAACATACGAGCATAACTTTTCGGCCTCCTCCAAGGCCTTTCTCAAAGTGGACTATATATATATATCAAGTGCCCCTGTGGATTATTCTACGTGGGGAAAACTATTACCAATCTGAGAGACCGGATGGCCAACCATCGAAGTTCAATAAGACAGGCACTGGAGACTGGCAAGGCAGAGACCCCTGTGGCATCCCACTTCTTGAAATACAAACACAGCTTGGCGAGCTTCCGGTGCATGATCATTGATCATATTCCGACGCCCATCAGAGGCGGTGACCGTGAGAAGCTATTATTGCAAGCCGAACTGAGATGGATACACAGGCTCAACACGATCAGCCTGGGAGGATTGAATGAGATGGTGTCCTATGCACCTTTTTACTAAGAAGTGACCAATACAATTTGTTGGGATGATTAAGGGATTGAGGTTTAATCTTGAATGAAAAAAGGGGGGGATCTAGGTTTTAGTGACTAGTGAACATCGGGTGAATATAGGCTATTTGTCTTTATGACTCATTCCTAGACCAATTAGTTACAACTGTATGTAATGTACTAGTTATGTTAGATAATTACAGTAACATGTGGGATTGGAGTATTGTTTTTAAATGGGATTTGGGTAGTGGCGTTGTTCTATGTAGATATCCAATAGTGTGACATAACATTATCCGATAGGTTAGAATATTTGGAAGCTAAAGTTTGTCTATTGGTGTTAATGGAATATCTGATAGAAGGGTTGCAATTGAATATAGGATCAATAGGAGTTTAGATGGGAGCAGGTAGTGCTTAGGGTTGGATACCCAATAATTTTGAACATGGAGTCATCCTGGGGGCACCTTTTGTGAGAGTGTTATAATAAATTTTAAATTTTAAACTGTTTAATGTGGAGGGTGAATTGATCACGATTGTCTTAGACGAATTTAAGATTTTGGATTTTTAATTGAATAAGTATACTTTTATGTTTCATCCATCTGTGTATCTTTTACTTTTTTCATCTTTGTACTTTCTATTATAGACACTGCCCAGGAAGGGGTTAAAATAGACACATCACGGATGGTTACAATTGATCACTAGGATAGACCTATCACATACATGGATGTGGCTGATGCACAAAGAGCGCGCTGTTGGAAGCCGCATGGAGTGAACTGACAGGAGACGCACTGTGCCTGCGGTTTGGATGACACGCACGAATACGAGTGCACTTCACGGGGAGAGTGACAGTTAGCATGTTTTTGGTATATCACGCTTAGTGAGCCTCCGAGGGACCGCATCACACACATTGCGGTGTTATGGATTATCATTGGTGAAGGTATTCATGGAGGTGGGGGCACCTACACGGGTAATGTTGATCTCTACAGGGAGGAGGTAAGCCCATGCTTGGCACGATACTAACTGAAGTGGTTAATACGATCTTTCCCTACAGGTTTACATATATGAGCACTCCGGATATTACCAGCAACATCTAGGCGGATCAGTTTAAAAGTAGCGGTTTATGATCAGATGGCTTGCGTGTTACTTACTTGCGAACAAGATACGATTGTGGCCATTTGGCAATTTATGTAACCACGGGACTACACTGTAACCATATTATGACTGCCTGTGAACTTTTGACGATTAGGTATATGAAGAAAATCTTTTAACTTTGGGGATACATTTGAACACGTCACAAGGGGGAGGGTGCTTGGGTTTTCGCGCCAGAACCTGAGTATTTAAGGGTAATTTGTTTGTATGCATGTAACTTTGACAAAGGCTGATGTTGCAGCCGAAACATTAGTTTTTTCTAATAAATACATAATTTTGCAATAAGTCCTGAGCTGTGCGGCTTCTTTTGGAGAGAATTGTATGCAGCTTTTGTGAGGCGTGCAACCAGGCAACGTGAGGACCTTGTATCGTGAGTGCTGGGATTTTGGGGCAGTATATATATATATATATATATATATATATATATATATATATATATATATATATATATAGATATAGATATAGATATATATATATAAAGCAAAAAAACTTCCGCACACATAGGTCTTGTTAAGTGAAAAAAAGCTGGTAGATTTATTTCAAGTTTCGGCTTACAAACTCAAGCCGTCATCAGGAAAGTAACATGTCCATATCAAAGAGGTGCTGCACACCGAATTTTTTCTTCTAAAAGCCCCCCCTCAAAGCCTCCCTCAGCTCCGCAAACCTTTGTGAAGCCGACCCTCTGACACTGCTAACGGATATTCTGCATTGTTTCAGTGATGCTGGGCTTTCAATATAACTCTTAGTTGGGAACAAGTATAAGGCACTGCTTTATTACAGAGAAAAAAGAAAACAATTTTATAAATGTGAATTATTTGATGCAAATGGAGATGGCTGTCCCATACTTGGGGGCTTCTTTACTGGGTTTCCAGAAAATGGATCCCATAGCTGTATTCTTGAAAACATTCACAAGGGAAGATGTGAAACACAAAAAACTGCCATTTTTTAGACTGTGATATAAGCATCAAAAGGATGGGGGACCTTAATATTTAAGTATAAAGAAACCCCACTCATACGGATCAGAATTTGGAAACTTGTGGATACCTAGACTGGGCCTTTGTCAACCTGGACCACTAAAGTGGACTAGTGATTGACCAGAGATTATATTCAAATTAATTGGCATTTTTTAAGCAAATGTCCTGGGATTTAGGCACCTGGGGCACACATAGTAAGTGGTAAGAATTATTGTACACTGATACTTTCTTACAGTTAATTATACACTACTAGAACCTATCTTGAACAGAAACATATTTACATAATTACAGAGTTTCAAAGTTTCAAGTCTGACATTTAGTTTGTGACTCTCACACCTATGGGTTTCAGCTAACACCTACCTGAATAAATTCCATGGAACTATTGAGCTTGGATGTTGGTGACTCTATTACCCTTAACTAACCAGGAAATCTCCTACCAGTAGAACTGAGGAAGTCACTTAGATAAATAGTGAGATGTTTTCAAGATTACTCTGAAAGTCCTGTTGCTTTAGACTTATTTCTACTAGATTGTTTTATCTTGATCAACTAGAGTAGACAATGGGTGAAAACGATCTCATATGACTATTTCATGCTACCTTTATGCTATATTATATGAGGATAATTTATAAAAAATATGTTTTCAGCCATTTCTTCGTCTTCCACTCCCTAGTACTCAAAATAATTAAACAGGGTCCATTTACCCCCAGTTAAAGTTGTGCAAAATGGCTGCAGTCATTGAGTATAGGAATGGCATTCATTAAAGGTAATTTAATATATAAATCCACCCATTGTGCTTCTGCATAGTTGTGCCAAGTGCCTGTTGGTTCCAAAAACTGTGCCACAGGGGAACCCTGTAGCTACTTCCACCCACAATGGGGGTTATTTTTCCAGGTTTCCCACAGCATTGTAGTCTTGTAAGGCAGCAAACTTGCACCTTATTGTGCATATGTGTCATTTTGATTTCAAATGGCAGCAACCAATAAAAATTCCAGTGATGGTGTCCGATTTGCAACGAAGTGCACACAATTGTGTTGCCACTTTGTACACTACACTTGTGGTAAGTAATTGTCTTCTAAGGTTTCAGTAAATCACCTAATGGGATATGGTGCAAACTGCTTTTCAAGATGAACCCTTTATTTTATGTACTAAACATTACTACCCAGGGGAGTGATAATTAAACGAGATGATGATGAATGGAGCAATTCTGCACAAAACATTAAAAAAATAAAGTTGTTGAAGGTATCACAGTTAATGGGGTGAATCACAGCGAGACAGCTGACATACCAGAAAGGACTGTTAGCTGAGCACTGCAAGAAACCGTTCCGTAATCATTTCTTGCTGTACAAGTGAAAATGCCCGCATCTTCTGGAAAAGTCTCAGCTATGACAAGGGTACAGATTTCCTCTGAAAGAGATAAGATAGTCAGAAGAAACCACAGCTTATACAATTGAACAGTATTGGAAAATTAACATTGCATTTGTCAGAGCATGATCTGATGGAATGAATAAATCAAAAACATTAGATAAGCCCAGGTCAATAAAAGAAGTCTGGTGAAGCCAGAAGAAACACAACTATGTTCAGTAAATCATGTAGTAGGCCAATTGCAACTGATCCCATTATTCAGCCTCACTTCACTGTAGACCCTTTAGTCATGGTTTCATGTGGTCCGTGGTCGAATGGGTTTTTCAGTGCATCTGACCAATTAATATCTTAAAAAAACCCAATTGCATATTGATCTGGGAGAGCAGTATTTTAGATACATATATGGGTCAATATACATTATATATAAAGCATACTTTTTGCTGGAGTTGGTTATCCTTTTAGGCAAGTCAGATGAATAAGCTATAGTGATCAATGAGAGGTGGTGCAATAGGAAGTACAAGGCAAATAAGCAATATTGTTCCTGAAAGTGACACATGTACTTCAATCTAGTACTCCAGACTAAAACCTTTTTCCCCTGGATTGATAAAGTCTCTTGGTTTTAGAGGAGATTGCCCACTGCATCTTTGTAAACCACTGCATACGTTTCCAGCAGATTGTTAAGTCATTAGACTATGATTTTGCTGACTTTAGTTGGATTCAGATATAATATTTATGGTGTAGTTTTTATTTGTGACTTACACTGTTTATACTGGAAATAATTCACTCTAACATGTAAAATTTAATTCTTGAACCAGCAAGTGTATTTTTTTTTAATTTATAATATTGGTATGTAGGCAGCCATCTCAGGTCATTTTGCCTGGTCATGTGCTTTCAGAAAGAGCCAGCACTTTAGGATGGAACTGCTTTCTGGCAGGCTCACAAGATAACAGTTGCCTGGTAGATATAAGAACAGCACTCAATAGTAAAAATCCAAGTCCCACTGTGACCCCTCCAGTAACCTTGAGTTGGAGAAACAAAAGCTTATCAGATATCAGTTCCATCATGATGTTTCTGAAAGCACATTATCAGGCAAAAATGAGAGGAGATGGCTGCCTGCACACCAATATTGGTTCAGGAATAAATGTTTTTAAAGTGGAGTGAATTATTTGCAATGTCAATAATGTAATTTAAATAAAAATTGAAGCTATAAGCTACACCATAAAAAACTATACAGAATACATTTAAATTTGTTGAGAATGGCTAACTTAGTAAGGTAACCCTGTGCATTAAATTCTAAAGTCATAATTTGCAGAATTTCTATCCTAGTAAGAAGCCTTTTCTTTTTATGTATTTTTCAAATTTAAATTGAGAAACAATTCCCACTTAATTCTTGTACTGGCTGTAACGAAAAAGTAAAAATTTGAGTTTTTGACGTTATAATATAAAGTTATTCCCTTTTATTTAATTAAAACTCAATTCTTTGAGCGTGTCTCTTTGCAGACAATACATTGAGGTAATATGATAGGCTTTGCGGCTACAACTAGACAGCTGAGTAATGGCCAAAAACAACTGGCCAGTGATTCATTTTTTTCCCTTTGAGTGATCCAGTCAGCAATGTGTCCACATAAACATAAAAAAAGAACAAAGCAGTTAATCTGACAAACCTGGATGGTAGTTTTAAAAAAAGAACGGACAACTGATTATGTCACAAAACTGAAGATTGTGATTTCAGTCTAGACAGAATCAGCACAGAGCACATTAACCAGACAGAAGACAGGAGTGACATGAAAAGCCTGTTCATATTGGGAACCCCAGGCAATATGAACTCACAGGCTGTAAAGGCATGTCCTACTTGGCATGAGTGAAACCTAATGAAAGCAAGAAAATCCTAAACAAGAATCACTGTCACAGACTTGTAGCTTACTACTTACAAGAAGCTTACTTCCATTGTGATATCTCTATATAGCACTATGACTACCAAACCAATGACCACGGCATCAAACAGACAACCAGAATTTTATTTAGAGTTTTCTTTAGGACTTTGCAAGTTAAAACACCCCCATAGGGCAGCAGAACAGAAAGTTTAATGAATGGCTTCTATGAATGGACTATGGCAGTAGGAGAGACACTATAATATGTACAGTAGATATGAAAACAGAGGCACTTTACATCAGGAAATCCCATCATACAACCTTGAGCTGCTGTTGAATTAACCCTCACTATCAACCACCTTTCAAGTAGTATTTCAACAGTTGAAGGGTTGCAGGTCGAGGAGCTCCATCTATGTACAGTATGAAGCAGGCACCATGTGGCCACCATCGCCAAGGACACCCCTACCCAAGTGAGATCAGTGGGGAGAAAAATCATATCTTAGAGCCATGGCATTAACAAATGTCATTTAAGAGCAAGATGAACTGCCATGGCTGTCATGCTAACCGTTTTAATCCAAAAACAGCATTCAGGAATAATTCTAAAACCCACACATTGTCCTTCATTTTTGGCTGTTTTATGATCACAGCTGGGTCTTTACTTCTGATTTTATTGACGCTCCTTACTCCTAAAAGCAGCCCCCCCAGTCCCAGACCCATGATCTGGACAATAGGGAAATTAATTCCATAAATATAAGCAATTATATACAATGGCCTTGTAAGCCTCCACACTTCGAAGAAAAGGTGAATTAGGCTCTTTTTTTGTTATAGAGAGGACAGGCAGCAGCTGAACTGTAGCTATAGTTTAAACCAGCACCTGTACATACAGTAATGTACTCTACACTAAAAGTTGTTATGTTAGCTAGTTAGAATTTAAAGTGCATTTAATAGTGATGGGCGAATAAATTTGCGATACTGCCGTGAGATTTCGTCGCGCCAAAATTTTTTGACACCGGCAACAATGTTGATGCCGGCGACAATTTAACGAGCGCCCATTGACTTTAATGCAATCGGACAAAATAGGTGCATGTCAAATTGTCACGGGCGTCAAATTTGCGCATCGCTGATTTTTTGCCCTTTTGCAAAAAAGAACAAATTCCCTTATCACTAGTGTTTAATGCTTTATTAGTGGGAACTTTTAATACTACTCTAGAGGGGGGATGTAATATATTTCATTAGAGCAAAAAACATTTGCAAAGACCATTGCGAATGTTAGCAGACATGTTTGCATCCATTTTGACTGATTACACACCTCAATGCGTTCCTTGCAAAGTTTGCGATCAAATGGCTTTTTGCCAACATTCGCAGTGTAAGTAATAAAATTCAATTGCAAATTTTAGCATATTTTGCAACTAAATATTTAATGAAACTTGAGAGCAGGTATTAACGCTAACCTTTGCTTAGCGATGTAATATTCTCCAGCAAATGATTTGACATAGCGAGCAGCGCTAAACATTCATAAAAATGCCATTTTCAACATCGCTAGAGATTATAAATCATGTCGCCCCTAAGGGTTTTTGTATTTTTATCCGACTACTTACCAGGCTCTGATGCACATCGAGGTTCTACAGGTAAAAAGAGATAAAAGGAGAGGAATACAAATGAGTATCATAGATCAATTATTACAATTTATTGTATATTCATATTTATGTGCAGGCTGCCCCAACCTACAACTGCCACCTGAAGCACATGCCCTTGCTATCTAAAAAATATGGCCTTGTCTACCTCACCAAGAGTAAAGCTGCGAGTATAATTAAGGCCTCAAACCTGAGAAAGGCGACACAAACTTTTTGGCTATAATAAGGCAAATTACTTTTATATATATATATATATATATATATATATATATATATATATATATATATATATATATATATATAATATAATATAGGCATTGGATCATTTATCCAGAATGCTAGGACCTGTGTTTTTTTATATGAATAAATGGTGTTTCCATAATGTAACTATGGCTACTTTTAAACACTTAAACATTAAAAGAAAATACAATTGTTTTGCCTCTAGCATGGACATAGCTTAGTTACCATCAAGTATAAGGTACTTCTTTATTATCACAGAGAAAAAAAAAACAAATATATATTTATGTGTGAGCATGTATGTATATGATTTTACAGTTACTCAATCAAAACACAGGCAATATGGTACACTACATTTAACAGACTCCCCCCACAGAGTAAAGTGCCTCACAAAATATTACAAGTGCATCTGGACAGCAAATGGTTGCAGTCATTACAATACTGGGTGGTGGCCAAAGTTAAGAATTAGGGGCAAATTTAATAAGGTTCAAATTGTAAATTTGAATTCGAAATGGAAACAGTTCTAATTTGACTACTCTCCAACTAAAACCTGCTGAGTTCACGTAGAAGTTAATGGCAGAAGTCCGTTGAACCAGTTAATTGCCTTCCTGACATTCGAGTTTTTTTTTCAGAGGAAAACTCGATTTGAATTTTCGGGTTGTTCCTATTCGGTCGAATGTTAGAAGTCTGAGTTTTTTCATAAATAACCTTCCATTCGGGTTATGAGTAGTACTTTCAAATTTATTAGGGTTAAAAAAATTCACATAACCTTTGATAATAACCCCCCTTAATGTGATAATTGTATTTGGAGAACAACAGCTAAATTACATTGTTGTACCATTTGACTCATTTAATGGGCTCCCATTTTTAGGCACTTATATGCAGACAACAAGCACTTCTAACAAAGCTAACCCAACAAACACACAAGCGTTTGTATCTCGCTTGTAATAATAAACATGATCAAATTAATGTCCTGCCTCTAGAGCCCACAGTACAATATATAATCTCTCTCAGCAGCCTCAGGAGCCAAAAGAGAGAACGATAAGTACTTGACAGTTCTGCCCCTACAGTATTTAAGTACAGCATAACGTGTGACTGGAAGTTATATACAGGTAGGGGAAAAAAAACATCCCCACTCTCCTAGGGCTGTTTACAAAGGCAGCCGGTTTCCAGATATTCATTAAGGAAACACATAATGGAGAATAAATGTTTAACTAGTAATTTACCAGGATTATGCATTTCAGACTGAGCTCTAGGATTTCACTTTGTCATAATCCTTTGGCATAGTGTGTACTACATTTATTTTAACTGAGTACAAGTGCCGCCTTGTAATACAAACTGAAGAGCTTCTTTACTATGGGCAGGCGCAAGTGCTGTAAAGCTAAGGGGGTGCAGCGTTAACTTCCCCATACACTTGATTTCAATCGCACAGAACAGTACTTGGCTACACAAGGAAGCTTCATACTTAATGACTGCCTTGAGAATGAGCTGGTGACCCTTACATATAACACACAAGTAGGTGGCAGCACAGTCTGAGGTTAAGCTGGCTTTCTAGTGATTTTCTAGTGATTTTCTAATGATAATAATAATAACTATTACAGGTATAGGATCCATTATACAGAAACCCATTATCCAGAAAGCCCCAAACTAGGGGAATGCCATCTACCACAGACTCAATTTTAATCAAATAATCCACATAATTAATAATCATTTCCTTTCTCTGAAATAATAAAACAGTATTTTGTACTTGACCCCGACTAACATAATTAATCCAGATTGGAGGCAAGACAAGCCTATTAGGTTAAATCAATGTTTAAATACATTTTGGAGATCCAAATTACAAAAAGATCCCTTAGGGCAGAGACACATGCTCAGATTCAGAGATTAGTCGCCCAGCAACAAATCTCCTCTTCTTCAGCGGGCGACTAATCTACACGACCTGCGTCCCACCGACTAGAATGTAAATGGCCGGCGGGAAGGCACTTGGTGCAATTTGCTTTCCGAAGTCGCCCGAAGTTGCCTAATGAGGAAACTTCAGGCGACTTAGGAAAACGAATTGCTCCGAGTGCCATCCTGCCGGCGTGATTGTGTGTCTCTGCCCTTATGTGGAAAACCCCAGGTCATGAGAATTCCGGATAACAGGTCCCATGTGCTATAGATAATAAATTACAGGGCACTATCTCTCTCTTTCAATGCACAGAATGACATTTTGCACTCATTTAATTCACTTAAGGCAGGGATCCCCAACCTTTTAAAACCGTGAGCATTTGAGCAACATTCAGAAGTAAAAGGAGTTGGAGAGCAACACTAGCATGAAAATTGTTCCTGGGGTGCCAAATAAGGGCTGTGATCGGCCATTTAGTTGCCCCTATGTGGATTTTCAACCTACATTGAGGCTCTGTTTGGCAGTGCACCTGGTTTTTATGCAAAAAAAACTGCTTCCAAGCCTGGAATTCAAAAATAAGCTCCTGCTTTGAGGCCACTGAGAGCAACATCCAAGGGGTTGGAGAGCAACATGTTGCTCATGAGCTACTGGTTGGGGATTACTGACTTAAGGCCTCCATAACGATGAAATGTTAACACAGCATGTGCCCTTATTCCATAAACATGTTTACAATGTAAGTGATGACATCATTGCATAAAAAAAAGGAAAGAATGATATTGATATGTGTCAATGCATTTTTAGCCTCATCTTGGTACACAGAATAGCTAAAAATATTCTAGCAGTGTCACACACAAGCCTATTTTTAAAGCAGTAACCATCTCCTCTTGGTCCACTGTGAAAACACAAATGATGTTGTTGCTGCTGTTTCCTGACAGCTAGACATACATTTAATAAACCAGTTCGTTTTAATGAAGGACATAACGAGTCAGGGTTATTAATGAACTAATACCCTAGCACCCTACTGGCAAAATAAATACATAGCCATGACAGTTATACTGGGTAACATGAATTAATATCTACTAAGGAAACAAAACTGCCAGGAACAGTTCAGTGTGAAAATAAAAGCTGGGTAAATAGACAGGCTGTGCAAAATAAAAAATGTTTCTAATATAGTTAGTTAGCCAAAAATGTAATGTATAAAGGCTGGAGTGACTGGATGTTTAACATGATTGCCCAAACACTACTTCCTGCTTTTCAGCTCTCTCTGAGTTAGTCAGCGACTTTAAGGAGAGCCACATGGGACATAATTGTTCAGTGAGTTTGCAATTGATTCTTAGCATGCAGCTCAGATTCAAAAGCAACAGTTATGAACCACGTGCCCCCCTTCAAGTCTCTTATTGGTTACTGCCTGGTAACCAATCAGTGGAAACCAAGAGAGCTGCAAGCAGGAAGTAGTGTTCTGTTCTGTTACTGTATGTTAGACATCCAGTCACTCCACTGTTAATAGATAAAATTTTTGTCTAATTAACTATATTGATAAAAATGTTGTTTTGCACAGTCTGTCCATTTACCCAGCTTTATTTTTGCACTGAACAATTCCTTTAAGGTGGCCATACAAAAACAGATATTTGTTGTTAAACTTTTTTATGACTGATCACAATTTAATTCAAACACTATAGGAAATACACAATATATACAAAAACATATGCAAATAGGCTTTATTCCAGCCACAGATGTGACCAGTAAAAAAACACTAAGTGCTATGTGAGTTCCTTTTCATCAACAATGATCACCTTTAAGGGGAAAATGTCTTGATTAATCATAGTGTAATAATCACTGTCTGGAATTAATGGGATTACTGTGGGTGAATGAATCCGGTGCTTTTTTACCAACTGTGAAGTGACTGTGTACCTTTAGTAGGAACCCTAATGGCAGAATTATTATGTGGTGTAAAAAATGGTGTTTAAAATCGCCACACATCACTAGGCAATGGCATAAAAATGGCATACTTTTTTTTTTTTTAACAACCTTTTTCTTTGAGTGACTTCTGCCAGAATTTACTACTAAGATCTGAAGCAGTGTAAAATAATGGTGGCAAATCTGGCATTCTCATGGCAAAAATAAAACACACCTTGATAACTTTGCCATTTATTTTACACAGCTTTTTACGCCATTTTTTAATTTTAATTTTACACAGCATAATACATATGCCCCTAAAAGTTTTAATTGTCAATTAAACTTATAAGTGCAGTTAGTGTCTAGATGTTAATGCTTTGAAATGAGTTCCTACTTGTCTTACTTTTTTGTAGAATTCTGAAGTCGGGTGAATCCTGTATTTCAGTCCCTTGCCTGAACCATTTGACTTTTACAGGGGGTGTGCCCTTCACTCTGCACTCCAGAACCACAACCTGTCCATCCGACGCTGTCTGGTTTTGCAGCTCCTGCATATGAATAAAAATATTGTTTTCATCATCTTAAGTACTGCTGAAAAGTTTACCAAATAGGACAATTACAAAAGCATTCCCACCCAAAAGGATAAGAAATCAGACAAAGACTAAATCTTCCCAAGCATCTACATGGTTTGGCAATTCTTGCATTTAAAGATGGGATTTCAGTCCAATCCCTTTGCCATAACTGGACAATGGGCTTTAATTCCATGGTATCCTAAAGAAGATACTTGGGGGCAAATTCACTAAGATTCGTAGTGCGTAACTTCGCCGCACTTCGACACAGTTCGCCAGGCGTAGTTTCGCCAGCACTCCGCAAATTCACTAAAATCCGAAGTTGCGCTCAGGGGTAATGTAAGGTTGCGAAGTTGCGCTAGCACTGATTCGCTAAGCGAAGCGAAGTTACGCTAGCGATGGTTAATATGCATACAGCGCCAAATTCAAATTTCAATGGAGGAATACGTACAATCACTACAAATGCCTGGGAAACCTTCAAAACATCAAATAAAACATTTTTTTTGCCCTACACATGTGCCCACTGTATAGTTAAGTTGCCATGAGTTAGGAAATGGAGGGGGGAAGGAGTGGAGCCCCAAAAAAAATTTCGATCTTTTTCAGCTTATCACACATAATATAGAAAAATCGCCAGCGTTTTTTGGGACTTAGAAAAAACGTGAACTTTTTTTGAAGCAATCTACTCTATTGCGCTTCGCTTGGTCTGAGGTGGCGAAGGAAGTCTAGCGTAAAAGGTAGCGTTCAGTACAATGCGCGCGTTAGTGAATTTGCGTAGTTACGTCTGTTGCGAAAATTCACAGGCGTAAGGGTGCGAAGTAACACTAGCGAATTTACGCCAGCGTTCGTGAATTTGCGAAGTAACAAAAATGACCAACGCTAGCGAATTGATGCTAGCGTTAGGCGCTTTGGCGCTTAGTGAATTTGCCCCATAATATGACTGTTTTCTAGTGTGGAACTTTTATAATCTTATTAAGCATGGAACTTGTAATTAAAACTAGTGAATGCAAATAATACTTCTTAAGTTCCTTCCAATTAAAGATTGAACTTATTACTTGTTATAATGTGCATATTTTGGTAAATCAGAAATATACAGATCAGCAGGCTGTAAACTGTCTGAAACTTACAAAACTTGGCACCTACTCTTAAGGTGGCCATAACCACACAGATAATATAATACAAATAATATTACGATATTGGTTGGCTTGTCGATCAGGCTGCCAGAAAATTCTGATTGGGTGCCTTTGAAGGCACCCAAAAATCGGCCATTTTTAGTACTGAATTATTACTGAATTATCAAATATAGGTAGAATTCTATTGTTTCTACCTGTATATCTGACGATTCAGCTCTACATATGTGTAATGAAATGAATAATCTTTCTTAGAAAAATCTTTTCCAAGAAAGATCGTAACTGTTACGTCTATGACCACCTTAACTGTGGTTTTAAAAACTCAGTGGAGGAGAATTTGCCTACAAAGATTCCAATAAAATGGAAAACTAATTGATATCGTGACCTTCCATCAGAAATGCTTATATATATACACAGAGAGGATAAAGCTCGGAATTTATGCTTTGCGTGTAATTGCCCATTGGGCTGATGAGAAACTCTGAATGCTTTACAACTGAATGGATTCATGGATAGAACAATAATTTCCAAAATGCCCTATTATTTAGTTCTGTTACAGAATATTCTTTACATTCTTGAGATGTGTTTGCTGCAATCAATCTATGCAGTCTGAGTGTTCTATCTGGACAGGTAGAGGCTAATGTAAGATAAAGCAGAGCTTTATACTGTATGAACTCTTATTCCCATTTATTTCTGTTTCCATTGAGGAACCAAGACTCCATTGAGGAACCATCAAGCAGAATGTCTGCACGCATAACTGTTTTGTAAATGTAAGAACTGTACAAATGCCACCTACCATATCTCTATGGACGTACATACTCTATGGCCATAGGTATTCAGAAAACTGTCTGTCTAATATGCCGTTCCAAAATAAAGTAACAACAATCTTTACCATCTTAATCTTGAGAAAAGGCTTTACACTACATTCTATGTAGTGGCACCTGGCTATGCAATGATGCCTGTGGCTTAAATAGTTATTTCCAGTAAATAGATTGGGCATCCAGATACTTTTGGGCAAAGTGACCACTGACTGTCATGTCAAATTTTATGCCTATGCAGAAACTATTTTGACTACAAACCAGTTTGTTGCGTAAATAATAGCAATTACTTATGTTTAAGTGTTCATTTCCAAATAATCAGTCACTGCCTTAAAACCAAAACGCACAGATTAGTTTGCCAAGTTTATTTCTGCACTAGGCAGACAACTGCTTGATAGAACAGCTGGCCCGTTACAACAGTGAATGTCTTAATATTTCCTGAATGAGTTTCTTTAGTGATAACTAAGTTAAACACTCTGCTCTCTTTTGCCATACAGGTTTTTCATACACTTTATGTCTTTGTTAAATAAACATATCCCGGATACACAGTGGGCAATATTTTCAGATATGTATGTGCAGGAGTGTCAGACAGCATGCTGAATTAATAATCCCTGTCTGCTATTTCAGGGCAAGTTGTCCCAGCTTCATAACATATAAGGTACCCTCTGACCTTGCCTAGATTTGTTCCAACAAGTATTCTACATGACCCGAAATTAACTAGATTTGGCAAAAACAAGAACTTGCTTTATTTAAGCTTGGAAACATCAGACACTGCAATACATTTGCTCACTTTATTTGGCACTATTTGACTTTAATTTGTTGCTGTGCTGGACCATGAATATACTGTAAATTATATCCTTATAAACGGTGAGTTCTGATGTCATCAGTTATAAAGGGTGAGATCTGATGTCATTTCTGTCACGACTCACTGAAACTTGTGTATTATAATAAATAAACTTGTGTATTATAATAAATAAATACAGGTTCCATGACCTGTATAAAAACACTCTGCCTTCGGCCTTGTGTTTTTATATGGTCATGAAACCCCTCGGTAACTTATAATATCCTTATATTTTACAAGAGGGGATACTTTATTCACTATATACCTGCCAGTGTTGTGTCTTTCTGGTGCTCCAAATGACATGAAGTGACATGCCTGCGTTTGACAGTGCTATATTCATGAAGGGTGGATGGAGGCATATAGATAACCCCTTTCCTGTCCCCTATCCATCTCTTACCTTGCATGACATTCAGTTAGGGAGCAGTGGTAGATGGCCTACAACCAACACTGCACTCTGCACCTTGCACTGCATTTTTTCTCCAGGGTAAAGCACAGAGAACAGCCAGTTTTGTGTATATATATATATATATATATATATATATATATATATATATATATTTTGTGAACCCGTAACTGGAACACAGTGTGAAGGGAGATATATTTCCCCGAGGTTCATGTCTTACTCCCATATGTACAGCAGTTCTGAGTGGGTTAATTCCCCTAGAAAGTCTCACCTTGGAAATAATTAGGAGGCTAGATCAGCTAGCTGCAAGAGAGGGTTTGGGCTCAGAGTGAAAGATTGAGACACACACTGAGGAGAGCTGGGAGCTGAGTGTAGCCATTGGAAGCAGCTGTTTATGTTTCCCCAAAGGGAAAGGACTTTTGCAAAGGTGCTGTGACTCTGGGGAGTTGTACTGTTTTTGTTTGACCGGAAATCCCAGTAGGGGACCGGTAGTAGAGAGGGAAACTACTCTGTGTATTAGTTAGAGCCCAAGTGGGGCAAGTATTTTGTTTTGTTTTATTTTGTTTTATGCTGCTTTGCTCACAGAATCAACAGTATGTGAACAATAAATGGACTTTACCCTGTTCAAGACCCGTCTGTTCGTAAGATCCTGCTCACAATATATATATATATATACAGTCCAGAAGTTCTTAACGCACACCGTAATGCATCAGTCTTGGTCGATACCTGGGTGCTATCTTTACTGGCAAAATTATCCAAATAATTTTTTTTACACAAATCCTGGTGTGCATCTTTTTCTTTTTCATTATTTATATATATATATATATATATATATATATATATATATATATATATATATATGTATATATCTTCACAAGGGCAGCACTCTGCTGATGTCGTGTTCCCTGGGTGCACGGTAAAAAATCCAAATACTTCAAAAGGACCAGCAACACCAGGATTTTTGTGTATCAAATCAAAGTGTATTCAATTATTGCATGAATAGCCGACGTGACGTTTCGGTCCATGCAGGGACCTTCCTCGTTGCCATGACCGAAACATCACGTCGGCTATTCATGCACAATAATTGAATACACTTTGATTTGATACACAAAAATCCTGGTGTTGCTGGTCTTTTTGAAATATATATATATATATGTAAAAGTTTTCTGTTTAAGGGAAAATAGAGGAAATATCCTGTTTATAAAGAATTGTATAAAGAATGAAGAACCCCCCCTTTTTTATTTCTGTTTGTAAAGAATTAGATATTTTGCAAGTAATGTTTGCTTAAATGTATATTTTATCACTGATTTCATTAAACATTTGAGGCAAAACTATGTGTGTGTAATATGACTTCTTATCATTGTACATTAGTATAGAAAAGTGATCTTGTATTTATAAATACATAATCCAAAAAGCTCCAGAATAGGGCACTGCTGTTTATTGTAATGTTTAGTTTAAACAAACAATTCTTTATTTTTAAGTGATTTATTTTTCCCCTGTGATAAAAAGATGTAGCATCTACCTGTAAGTAATCAAGGATAAATCCATGTTGATGGCAAAACAATCATATTTTTTCTTTTAATGTTTTAATTTTTAAGGCATGCCTTAAAGGCACCAATGACCATCCCTGGGGCATGGTGCACCACATTTCTTTTTGGAAAATCCCAGGTCCTAAGAATTCTATAGAATATATATCTACACTACCTATACTAGGTAAAAAACATCTCTGACGCAACTGTAATTTTCCTGGCGGTCTCATTCCCTTGATTTTCTTCTAATCTGTCTTACTGTATCATTTGCTTCCAGTGGTGTGTATGATTCAATATTAGAGTACTTTAAGGCAAATAAACTGCAATACAAACCTTTGTAAATGCCGGAGCACAAAACGTGGGTGTTTTTGATCTGTCTTGGGGATATAGGCAGGATGTAGGACTTCTGACCTGTAAATAAACGGCACTGTTAACTGCATCAGGGGATTATGAGAATAATTTTATTTCAGTCATTTCCTTCTCTCCTTTACCTCAGGATAATTGCTTTGAATACCTGATACCTGATAGTTTAAATACTCTTAGAAATACCCTTTAATTTTTAGTCAACTTACCTGCTGAACAGGTATGGAAATTGGCTGCATTACTGCAGTTGTTATTCCACATTTTGGGGAAGACGGGCCTATTGTCAAGGAAACTGAAGATGTTTTCTTCTGTACCCTAAAGGGAAAAAATCACAACAACATTTCTTGCTTTTTATCCAGTTATTTTTTGTATTTGTTCGAGTGAATGCATGCTCAAAATAATCTGAAGTTGTAATCCTAGCCAATCAAGAGCTGGCTAAGGGTGCTGGGGCTTATTGATCAAAACAGATGGTGGGCATGTTACCCATGTTCTGATGTAAACACAACAAAAATCTTTGTTTACTGTATATGGACATGTTTATTCAAGTATACATGTGATAGTTACAGAGCTCACATGGGAACTTATATTTACGTTAATGTTCCTTTAAACTGTAAATGACATGGGATGGCCAGAAAATGCTTTAGATGATTAAAGAAAGAGCAAAACAAACACCAGGACATCTGTTTTTTATAAGCCAAGTCCCTGATTACGTAGACAGTTCTTTAAAAATGAATAAACATATATTTTCTAAAAATGCATCATAATTTATGATCATCCATATAGTAATAAAAGAGCAAAAGTGCCTTAAAATGATCTTTAATGCATTGCTGAATAGGTTTCACATTTTTAACAACTTGATTTCAGTGCCCCTGTAACACTATACAGAATATACAGTCCTTAGAAGCTCTTTTCAAATATTTGCTTAAGAAGAATGTTAGTCATTTGTGTTAATTGACAAGCAAATTTAGCACAGCCCAGAAACTCACTGCAACCAATGAAATAGTTGTTGTCATTATTTTAACTGCAATTGCAGGTTGGTTACAGGATCAGGACAAAGTTTTAGTTCTAGTGCCACACATTTTAGTTTCCAGTACACATTTGAGGAGAATAAATACAAGATTAGTTATTTAAGCTTCCTAGAAATAGTCTTACATATAAAATAATAAATAAATTATAATATATTATAGTGAAAAATGTGTCCTTGCAACCTACTAAGTCATCTCGTCATCTGTACCCACGGAACTATCGGGGAGTGATCGCAGGCAGCAGGACGAGGGAATTTTTCGCCATATATATCTGGAGGGCAGCAGGCACAAGTCTGAAGCCCCAGCCAGTTACACCACTGATGAGCCTGCTTATTGACAGTTCTTTTTGTAGTTATAAAAACAAAAACATATACAAAGAAACCTACAATAGTTAATGTATAAAAAAACATTGGAGTTATTTGCGGGTGAGTGGGAAGATCAGGGGATATTGGCTGCAAATAGAGCTGTGACAAGTTTAAACTGGGGTCATAATTAGGAGGAACAGCTACTTAACAATTGTAATGCCTAATTTTTTAGCAATGTATTGGCAGTACATTTTCTTTTACCTGCCTGTTCCTTAAGCTGGTCATAAACAACCTGACCTGTATAGTACTCTAACCAATCATCTTGTGGGCCAATTAGACGGTGCTTGTCACTTTTGTGTTGTTTCAGGCCTGAACAATCAGGACAGGTAAATCCTAAGGGGCAGATTCACTAAAGGGCGAAGTGACTAACGCTGGCGAAAATTCGCCATGACGTCATTTCGGAACTTCGCCAATTTACTAACTTTAGCTGGCGTAATTTAGCCAAGGAGATAGATTCTGGCGCAACTTCGCACTCTAACGCGAGGCGAATTTACGGTCTGGCGAAAGAGCATTACTACGCAAATTCACTACGTTTTTGATTTTACTGACTCTTACCTCTATCGCCAGACTTGCCTTCACCACCGCAGACCAGGCGAAGTGTAATAGAGTAGATAGGAGTCCCAAAAAACGTGGGCGTTTTTTCCTATTTAAAGGGTGATAGACTGAAAAAGATCGTACATTTTTTTTCGGGTATCCTCCTTCCCCCCTACATTTGCTAACATATGGCACCTAAACTATACTGTGGGCACATGTGTAGGGCATTATAACAACTTTATATAATTTTATTAAGGTTCCCTGGCCTTGTGTAGTGTAATGTATTTGCTGCAGCATATACGGCCATTGTACTTTAACTACACGCCGTATGCTAATTAGCCAACGCTAGCGTAAGTTCAAACTGCTGAGCGTAATTTTGCTGGCGTATCCTGTGCGCAACTTCGGATCTTCGTGAATTAGCGTTGTCCAGGCAAATTTACGCCTGTCGAAGTGTTGCGATGTGCGCAAAGCCATTGCTGGCGAAATTACGACTTTTAGTGAATTTGCCCCTTAGTCTCTCATGATCACATCATTAACTTAATGTCTTAATCATGTATAAACAGCCCCTCGACTAGCTCAACATGCCCAGATGGTTGGACATGGACAATATGGTCTATATTAGCCAAACCACCTGAACAAACCAGGTCATGTATGGACAGATTTTTTATTAAGTAGGCCAGTGATTTACTGGCTCACAACCCTTTATTGGCAAACAGCAAGCCATCTCTAGGGTTTTCAACAGCAGAGTGTAACACATTGTTCACCCCACCACTTTATGGCAACCAGCACAGCAGGTACGTTGAGTCACTGTGCCATTTAATATTGGGGAATCACTGTGTTATCTGATGCTGTGAGTCTCTGTGCCATCATGCTTCTAAAACATATTGCCCATCATATACTGTAGTTGCTATCTTCCTTATTAATATTATTATCTTTAGTAGCCTTTTACCACAGGTCAAATCGGTCACCTTGTCTGCAAAAATATCATCCTCCTTTTAATTGTTACTGTACTTCTTTAAAGGGATACTGTCATGGGAAAAAATAACATTGAACTTATTATTTTTACTATGTGGAACGGTAACCTTATTTCATGCTATGTCTGACAATTAGCAAAATAGACTGAACTGCTAATATTGTAGATTTTTTATATTTCATCTACATTAAATCTGCCCCTATCCTATTAGAAGTGATACTGCTTGGGTTCTAATAATAATCAGCACCTTACTACCACTTTCCTGGAATTGTGAACATGTTTTCCTCATTCTGATTTCATATTTGGCCTAATAACTGCAACAATGATTATGGATGGACTGGAATGAATTGTTCCATAATGACTGTTGATAGATCTGCCCCACAATGTTATATTTAGCTGAAATATTGGCATAGCTATTCAGAAACTCTTTCTCAAACTAAAATGCAACAGGCTGAATGGTAGACTGCACAATCCACTATGTGACCAATGCTTTTGTACCAGCATATTTTGTCACCTTATCATTTATCATATACTTAAAAGCCCTTCTCCTGACGAGTTCACATCTCTGTACAAAGTCTAACACCAAGGAGAAAAATTCATAGCTGACAACTTGTTGATTAATTTCTTGCAAGCAACAGCTTAGCATTTGTTCTTGAAGTTTCCAAATGTGTCAGGCTGAAGTCAATCACCTGACTCTGAGTCTGAATGTTGAAACTTAGGCAGAAAGTAAATTAAATACACGAACCTTATTTGAGGCAATGTTATATTTAGTTTAGTTAGAACACCGATGTTATTAGAAAGATAGTTAGATACAACATAGATACAAGGTATTTTCTCTAATTTCCATTTGTAATTGTCTAATTAATGGAACACTAAACCCTCCTTCAGTTTTTAGCCGTTCGACCACCTGTAAAGTGATCCCTGGCCAACTGCATCAACCCCATGAAACAGGTCCTTCATACTTAAAGGCCAAGTAAAGAACTTCAGAGAAGGGTTTGCAGCTGCCATATTTGGCTGCATTTCTTCTGGTGCCAAACTACCTGGTGGCAATTGTTTGACAAATAGCATGCATGCTGGAAGCCAGGGGACTTGTGGACTATTAGCTAGTGGTGGGGCACTGTAGGGGGACGAACAGTTAAAAACAGAAAGGGAGGGTTTACTTAAGAGAGGAAATTCAAAAAAGAGAGATGTGTAAATCATGCGCATCTCCCAAATCCCACCCTAGAAAATGTCACTGAATAAAACACAATAACTCACTGTGGCATTGCTCCTTGGTTTGATTTAAAAGCAAAACTTTCACTTTCTGAATCGGATGAGCTGGCACCTGGGATTCAAACAGAAAATTAGGAACAAGACACCAGTTGCCAGATGTTTTGAATTCATCACAATATTCTTAAATGGAAAATCGGAACACTATTGGCCGCGGGTACTGCCTTGCCAGAACCAGCTACAGACTCTGATACACTAATCCCTAATACGTTTCTGGTGAGCACCAGGCTTTTTAGGGACTATCCTGTCTCTATACATTGGGTACCATGGGGAATCTTTTTAACTTGAATTCATGTTTGACATTTTAGTTAAATTAATTTGGAGTGTGACAATTTTTAGATTTTTTTTTCAATTTGCCACACTGTTTTCCATGGTAGAATTAAATAGCAGTCATAGACAGAACTTCAGTGGGCAACTGCCATGGACAAAGGCAAAGAGCCCTTGCTGAATACTACTAAGCAATAACGTTTGGATTCAGCTGCTCATCTTTCCGTCCACTGTGCCCATTTGTTAGTATGAAAATGCATAAGTGATCATTTTCCCCAAGTTTTGATACATATACTATTATTTCTCTATTAACCCTATCCTACACTGTTCAAAATGCTTTATAGTAAAAGAGTTTATCTGGGCAGGAGAGCATCCCAGACTCAACTAAAAACACTGCTGGTCCCATTCACTGGCAGAGGGCACTAGCATTTACTGTATATGGATTCATGCTTCCATTAGGACTTGGATTTACCTTCAACAAATATTTCTGCTGATGATGTGTCAGTGCCAAGGGGGTTCGATGCCACACACGTATATCGTCCTGTGTCTTCTTCAAATGCCTCTGTGATGACCAGGGAGTGGAGACCGTTGCTGTCGGATGATGTATGAATGTCGGGCGAGTTACTCAACTCCTTTCCTTCACAGAACCACCTGGAGGCATAAAAGTATATCAGATATTTAAACGGCTCGGGAGGGGGAAGGTTACAGGGAAAGAGAGAAGGCATCAGTCTGAAAACAAATAAATGTAAATGTAAAGACAACAGACTGCCTGTGAGTCACACATGTGACTGATGCAAACATATATTCCCAAAAATGAATATTTGTCTATAAACGCTTTAATCTTTAAAAACACTACAGACAGAACAACTTGCTCTAGGATGTGTCTCAATTGGACAAGACAGATTTATGAGTTTTTAGATATGAAAGGGGTTGGGAAGATTTATGCCTGCTCCGTCTAGACTCTAGCATCAAGCCTGGATCGTATTACACTTCACTCATGCAACAGAATTACAATTTTTTTGCATAATAACTAAAGAACAATTTAAATGAGTAAAGATCATTAAGTTCTGCCATTATTTATCGTGAATTTAGTGGAAATATCCTACAATTTAGATGGTATTCTATCGACACTGCAAATTATTACCCCTTGTTTATAAGAAGTGGTATCTTAGCTTGTTTGCCAGTTTATTTTTAGGGGAATCGCTGTAAGTATGCTTAAGTATTATTGTAAAATGTTTATCATTTTATGACCATACTTACATTTGACACTACGGGTTGAAGTGAAAATTCGAATTCAAATTTTCTAATTTATTTTTTTGGTCTAAACTCTCAAATTCTAATTGTGAATTATCCAAACTTGATTCGAGTTTTAATTCAAATTTCAAGACTTATCATAAGCTGGCCCTTTAACAACTGGAATTCGACTATTTGCCATCTTAAACATGCCAAATTGCTGTATAAGTCAATGGGAGAGGTCCATGGATCAATTTGGTGATGTTTGCAGCCTTCCTGACAAGTTTTTTAAATTTCGTTTCAAGTTATTTTTAATTCAAATTGGATTAGATTCAAGTTTTTCTAATTCAAATCTAATTCGATTCAAGTTTTTCTGATTTGAATCAAATTCGATTCAAGTTTTTCTAATTCGAATCGAATATGAATCCAGTTTTTGGGTTGATTCAATTTGAAAATTTGATTTCATCAATACATTTTGATTGGTCAAATTTCGAGTTTATGGGAGTTTTAAATAAAACCACATGAACCCGAAATCCAGCCCTTGCTAAATGTGCCTCTACATGTGCCACCAGTGCTCTTCTGTGCCATTATATACACACCAAACTCAAATTTTATATAACAACGCAAAAATATACACTAGTTATATTTCCATAGTAAGGTATTTAGGTAGTTATATTTTGGAAGCCTTTGATGACAACTTATGACTAGTGAATATTTTGAAAATAAGCCTCAATGGCATCTGCTAACATCTGCTGATGATGGAAATGAATGCAAACAATCCCAGAGTGATCATCTACTTGAGTAAACTAGAGGGAAGAGGTTAAGGTCAAGGGCAGCAAAAAACAGACACAAGTAAATGAGTCTGAAGTGCAGAGAAGGGTTCTGTGAAGGCATTTCTGATTTATTATTGAACATATCAATAGCTTCGCTTAACTTTTATACTTTCAGCCAAGCCTGATCTTACCCACCAGGAAAGGCAGGTTTGTTTAAGAGCTGAGCATTTTAGCAGCTGGGAGCTGTAGTTCAATAAGAGCAGAATAGTGAAAGGTTTCACTAGTTTTTCCTCTGAGCGTAGGACCCCCAGCCTTCCTGCATTGCCTGGGGACTCCTGCTCTTTCCGGGCCTATTAAATTTGTCATCTGGTTTGATTACTGAGAGCAATATTTGCTTTATGATTATTTGCTTCAGGGGAAAGCTAAGTTTCCATATATACCTTGCTTGGCATACATTTACATTTGTGCAGGGAGATGTAATATAAGTTACAGATAGCTGCATGCATAATTCACCAACATTTGGAATCTATTACACTAAATGAGTAGAGTGGCCCCAAACTGTGGAGCTGGTCCCCTAGAATGGCCCAGTGCTGTGGATGTGGTACCAGTGGTACGGTATTCCGCAACCAAAAGATGCAATAATAACAACAGAATGCCAGGTATTACCTTTATCAGTATAAGGGTTTCAGTCCTAGTTTAATATATACATGGAAATACTCTGATTCAAATATAGGCCCTTGCTAATTATTTTTGGTTATATAAATGGTCGAAAGTTAAATACATATATGTTCTTCTTTTATTGGCTTCTCTCTAGCTTTCTCCTGATCACTAGAAAATCTGCCCCATACAGATTCCTTTTCATCAATAAACCTGCACTCTAAATATTTCCCTGCTGGAATATCTCTGTTCTACCACAAACCAACACTGAAAGTTGTTTTAAAGGAGAACTACAGTCTAACTAAAGAAGTAACTAGAAATGTTGCACATTATGTTTTGTGCTTCTGTACCAGTCCAAGGCAACCACAGCCCTTTAGCAGGGAAGATCTGTGCCTCCAAAGATGCCCCAGTAGCTCCCCATCTTCTTTTCTGCTGATTCACTGCACATGCTCTGTGCTGCTGTCACTTACTAAGCTTAGGCACCCACTCACAATATACAGTACACATAGAAAAGAATTGTCACAATATAAGGCTGATTAGTAATTAATACAGATAATTACTACATGGCAGCACAGAAACCAGTGCAACTAGCATCAGAATTTAATAATCAGCCCTGTAGCATCAGCTTATATTACAGACAAACCTTATGACCCCTAAGCTTAGCTTCTCAACAGCTTCTCAGAGCCCACTGAGCATGTGAGTGTCACAGACACTTTCCAAGATGGTGTCCCCCTGTGACAAGTTTGAAGTCCTGGATCATTGCTGCTTTTGGGAAGCTGAAACTTTAGGCTGGTGCAATAAGTTTAGTATATAAAATATGGCATTTTTAGCCATATTCATTTTTAGGGTTTAATTCTCCTTTAATATTTATTAATAATTAAATAGAGTGTATTGCTATTCTAGGATTTCCCTATTCTAACATGGTCTGTAAATGCAGACCCTGTATTTATTCTTTAACTTTACTCAGTTTCCTAATAACTGATTTTACGTCTATAATTTTCAACAATTACATTAACATAGTTGAATTTCCCCTCCCCTCTTAATGTTATATCAACATGGAGCAATATAAGGCTTGCCTGCTGTCCATCTTGTATAAATATATTTCAATTAGACCATAAGTGACCCAGGGCCCTTTAAATGATGTGAATGTGAGCCACAGTATACAATCATATGCAATTTTCCTACAGCAGAAATTATGCCTTTAAAAGGTTTCTCATGTAACATCAGCTTGAATAGTAAAGCATCTGCCCATATATGTTTTACCATCATGGTGATTAAAGATGCACAAAATGCTGCTCAAAAGAGAAATTCATTGGAATTCTGAACAATATATGAACCGTAATTTGCGATTTCATGCTTGAACACAATCAACAAACCTTTAATAGATTCCTTCAGTCTTTGCACAGCCCTCCTGTGTCTCTGAAAACCCTTCTGCCACTTCATATGACCTGATATTGACCAGATACTCTCACCAAATGATACTAAAAATACTTAAAAGTAGCTGTGGGGGCTGCAAAAATTGAAAACTGGGCTGGAAGGTTACTACAATCTCTCCAGCTATCAACGCAGTTCAGGAATGTGCGAAAAAAAGTGCTCTACTTTTTTATGGCACTTTAAAAGTTATGAGGTATAAGGTGTGTTCACTGCTAATAGTATCACCATATTAATAACAGTTGGGACAATGCAGTTGCAGTGGGATGGGTTCAGTTGACTATGGAAAAGCCATGGCTGCCTTAGAGAAATAAGCATATCACAAATGACTCAACACTTAGGATCTTATCGGAGCTACTGTATACTTAACGAGACATAGAAGTGTTAGAGACGTATGCAACAAGCTGAGAAGTCCGACAGGAAGCTGCTTCCCTTCATGAAATTCCAAAGAGGCAAGACAGACTTAAACAAATCTATTTTTTAAACAGATGATTATAATGGAGCCGACAAGGCCATAGAGGTGAGGGCAGATGACATCTGTCTCGGACACGTGACTATATATAATCAGAACTCTTTTTTTTTTGGTCTGTCTGTCTCAGTTCTGAGTTATAAGGTTTCAATGTGCCCTGTGCAACACTTCACCATCTAAACATGAAGGGTTCACATAATCCTTTCTCAACTAAACCAATTAGTTAGGTGAAAACTGAAATCCCCACTTTCAGTACTTCCTGACAGGGTCATTGTGAAGATAATGTAAATGTGTAACAGCGCAAAATAGTTGCATGTAGGTAAGCAGCAATAAGCATAAACTTGCATTTTATCATTTTGCCAGCACTTTTTGTTAAAATCATTTACAGCAAGATATTTGTGTGCAAACTAGGCCACATTCATCCATGTTAAACGGGTTTAGTTAACTTTTAGGATGATGTAGAGAGCGATATTCAATTCAAGACAATTTACAAATCATATTTTATTATTTGCGATTTTTGAGTTATTATATCTTTTTTATTTAGCAGCTCTCCAGTTTGCAATATGGTTGTCAGGGTCCAAATTCCCCTAGCAAACATGCACGTATTTAAGAGACTGGAATATGAATAGTAGAGGGCCTGAATAGAAAGACAAGTCTTTAAATGTAGCAATAACACAAATTTGTAGCCTAAAGCTCCCCATAGATTTTTCTTTGATGAACGACCGATTTCAGTGCAATCCAACCAATTCGCCAAATTATCGGGAGGTCGGAGTGCAATGAACAATCGTACATCTACCTATATTTCTCCCGACATCGGTTGGGAAATTGATCAGGTAGTGTAAAAAAAAACCAGAGCATATGTTTTTCAGATGGGGTCAGTCACCCCTTTTTAAAACCTGGAAATCAGAAGAAAAATAATTAAAAACTACAGAAAATACATAATGAAGACCAATTAAAAAGTTGCTAAAAGTTACCAAATGTTAACAAAGGTGAACCACACCTTAAAGGAGTAAGAATGCTATGGAGGTATTTTATTGCCAATAGATTAGCTGCAATAGTGCAAGCTAGAATGTTATATATATTCTGTAGAATGTTTTACCATAGTAAAAAGCTCTATGTTTGTTTAGGATAGCAGCTGCAGTAATAGCTTAGTGCGAGATCACTTTGTGCCTGAGTCTTTCCCTGCTCACTTATATCTTAGGGCTCCGATTACAGCAGAGAAGGAGGGGGAGCAAACTGAGCATGCTCACGCCCGGGGCAAGGAGGTTTAAACTGAAGGCAGGAAGTCTGATGCAGAAGCCCATGTGTACACAATAGAAGGAAAGAAATTCAGTGTGTCTTTTGCCCGAGGACTCAGAACAGCATTACTTTGTGGGTTTACAGGTATATTTAGGTGGACCTTTCTGATAAGGCTTACTTAGTTTTAACCTTTCCTTCTCCTTTAAATGAAGACTGTATACTGATTGATCAGCCCATGTGCTAATTAGCAAAAACACTTGTTCCTAATGATCCAATACACAAACACCTACAATGTCATAGCAGGGTCACTGCATGTTAGCTAGCAACAATTAGATATGGTTGAGAATGTGACTTCCCAACCAGTTGGCTATAAGCTGCTGGGACTGCCTGCTCTTCCAGGTGACCCACAAAGATCATCAAGAAGCTTTCATCAGTGAGTTTCTTGGGAGAAATGTTGCTGAATTATTTGTCACACTTGTTTGGAGGACAAGTATATGCTCCATATTGCTTATAAGCTAAGTGGGTGTATCACATATAGACACAAATAGGAGGAAAGAAGTGCACAAAGGTTTGGGTATTGGCCCATAAATTTCAAGACCAGACCATATAATATTCTAGTGATTGCATGTTCCTGTCTATGCATCTGCGGCCCCTCTCATGTATGTAACTAGCAAAAAGCTGCAATTTACAATTCCCAAGATACTCCAATCTGACACCCATGGTACAGACGTGAGGTATGAGGGAATGATGTAAAACGATGAGGAAGCACGTTCAACACACTACATTTAAAGCAATATAAACATACCTTATGAAACTATGCAAACAGCTATATGTTAAATGTGTCACTGCCTTCCTATCATTTCAGTGTAAAGCAGAGGTAATATTGCTTTGTGCTCACACAACATATGAAGAATGATATATGATGAAGCATGTGAGTTAGAACATCCGACACAGGGCTGAACTAAGTAGTATCATCATCACCATTAAATAATGGTAAAAGTAAAGATGTTTGTCCTTCATTGCTAGTGGCCTAATGATGCATCAAAAGCAGCACACACAGATTTGAGTATTTTCCCCTTAAATGACTCGATTTTTTCAGTGTGGAACAGGCAACTAGAATGAAATATGAAATGAATGAACCTTGGAAGGCTTATTAATGTTACAGCTGGACTTTAATCTAAAGCAGGAATCGTCATCTGATAACACCGGACATGACCCTAAATTATGCCTAATCTCTTTAGTGTAACAAATTCTTTCAGGAGTGTGCAATTAATTAGCTCCAGTGCTATAACAGCGGCACAAGCTTTCAGTGGGTGCTGGAGAAGTTTTGCCATAGCATGCCTCTTGTACCGACAGTAGAAAGGGAGGGGGAGTACTTTTGACTTTTCTTTTTTTTTGTTGTTGTTGGAAGGACAGCAGTAGATGTAGCCAGAAAGTATTGCAGCCATTCTGTGTTTATTTTAAGCCCAGACTAAAGCATTTAGGAAAACCCTATTTGGTAAACACCTCTTCCTTTTGTTTCCTTGCTTTTCATTTTGATACTATTATGTAACAATAATGGTCATTCTATGCTAATTTGAAACTGTCTATAGGAAATACGATTAAATTAACGTATTGAGATATTCTAACAGTACCTCCTGCTTTTTATTAAAAACTATAGGGGCCATTTAAGACAGAAGGCACAATTGTGTTGTGAAAATTTCCTTGCAGACAGTTGCACTTAAATACCCATTCATTAAAGGGGCTGTGCACCTTTGGGTTAACTTTTAGTATGATTTGAATAGTCATATTCTGAGATGATTTGCAATTGGTTTTCATTTTTTATTATTTCTGGTGTTTGCATTATTTAGCTGTTTATTCACCAGCTCTCCAGTTTGCAATTTAAGCAATCTAGTTGCTAAGGTCCACATTACAGTAGCAACTATGCATTGCATTGAATAAGGGACTGGAATATAAACTGTAGAGGATCTGAATAGAAAGATGAGTAATACAGAGTAGCAATAATAATACATTTGTACCCTTACTGAGCTCTTGATTTTTAGATTTTTAGTCAGTGGGCCCTCCATTTAAAAGCTGAAGAAGAAGAAGGCAAAAAAAATCAACAACTATAACAAATAAATGATGAAATTGCATTACTTAGAATTGGCCATTCTATAACAAACTAAAATTTAACTGAAAAGTGAACATCCCTTTAAATGTACACGTATTAAAATGCACTCCTTGCACTTCTGTATAGCTGTGTTAGCTAGTGATAGGTGAATCTGACCCGTTTCGCTTCGATGAGAATTTGCAAAACAGCAAACAGAAAATTTGCCAAAATACATTGAAGTCTATGGGAAACAATATTTTTTTTGACGATCAGGCCCGGATTTCTGGGCAGGCCACAAGTGATGGGGGTAGCATGCCACCCGCTGGCCGCAACTGAACCTGTCCCCACCACACTCCGAACCTGGCACTCTGAACCCGCCCGCCACTGCATCTCAACCCATCCTCCCAGTGCTGGCAAGTAGGAAAATTGCAAATTAGGCAAGTATCGGGACTTTGCGAGAAGGATGGGGGGTTGGGGAGTGCAGGGGATGTGTGAGCGGGTCGGGGGGTAAGCTGGTCGGTGGTGGGGGGGATGAGCGGGTCGAGGGAATGGGTGAGGGGGCGGTGTGCAGCCTAGGGGAGCACCTTTTAGAAATCCGGCCCTGTTGACAAGCGACATATTGCGCAACAAACCTGGTGAAAAATGCTGATCATCACTAGGGTTCATAAGTGCAGTGCACTTATGTCTAAAGAATCTGTCACACACATCAATCTTATGGAAATCACACCAACCAGACTCCAAACACAATTGTGTTAATTGTGACACACTGGCTGCAACTACATTAGAAACAACTGCCCCTGGTGACCTCAACCAGGTTGGAATTCTGGGAAAATCTAACATTTCCGACGTTATGGCATCTGCTTAGTCCAGAGGACTTGGGGTTTGGGGGTACTATACCGATAGTGTGTATGAAATCTTGAGTTAGGAGAGCGAATCCGCAAACCAGTCCCCCAAGATGTCACAGACGACATTGAAACAGCCTCACTAGTTTTGTTTGGTGTTTAACTATTTAATGGCATTTCTCCTCCAAGTCTGCTAATCAGCAGCTGGCTTCTGCTACATTGTTTCAGGAGTCAGAACCAGAAGTCAGAGACTATTGCCCGATAGATACTGCTTTAGTAACAGCTACATTTACAACCATTAAAACTATTAATTATAACAGTACCTATGTTGACATATTTATACAACATCTGTATTCCAATTATCACCTAATGAGGTTGTAAAAGCTTGTAAATGAGTTTCAGTAATGAATGTTTCACACAGTAGCAGTCAATAATTTACTGTAAAGAATGTGAAACAATGTAGACATTGTACTTAGATGGGATGCTCTCTGACACTGAAGGGCAACATTATGGGTGTCAAATAATAAAAGTTAAAAGTCAGTAATAGATCTAGTAACCCATTGCAAGTACTTAGAGTCAGGTGACCAATAAGTGCAAGCTCTATTGAATTTTGAACAATCACAAGAGTAGACTCATGGGAACCCTGGAATTACCAGCAGCCTGAATGTGTAAAATAATGGTGTTAATTTGCATGGTCTTTATATTTTATAAATAGGAGAATAGGATCAACATGGACTGCTAGTTGCTTAGTTTACCAAGGCTGGTGCAAACTTCGCCATTTCTTTGCTATTACCTTAATTGTAAACTATCTAGATTCATTTTTAATATAAGAAAACATGATCTTTATCTCAATCATGTTTTCTGTCAATTAATTTTTTTTTTCATTTTTTTTTCAAGAAATTTGGACAAAAAAAATGTTGAGGGGAAAGAGCAATCTATGAGATCACATTTTCTTATATAGATATGCCCAAATCTGGAAATTGAAAAAATAATAAATAGAGTCAAATGTGAGGGTTACACATGCTTTAGCATATACACGTGCTTATGGATGGTTTAATCAAGTGACTTCAGCACGATTATCCCAACTGGCTAGGATAAGCAGCCGTTCCTTTTACTGGAGTGTTTTACCACCCTTTTTTATTGAAAAAACTTACTTCATAGCTTGTATTAACATTATGTAAGTATGTTAGAACGTGTGTATCCTGGTGGAGCTCTACAAATAATATGACACGTTGTTACAATAACACGCACATTTATTGTTTTTACAATTAAGTGGGAGCTTGAAATGCACACTGTTGCAGAATACTCCATGCATATCACTGAGCACTACTCCTCCTTGGAACACATCTCCTGTGTGCATATAGCAACTGGCTTGGCCACTTTGGGAAACAGAATCATTAACGGAAAAGTAACACCAAAAAATTCAAGTGTTTTAAAGGAATGACAATGTAAGGTAGTGTTGCCCTGCACTGTTAAAACTGTTGTGTTTGCTTCAGAAACACTACTATAGTTTATATAAACAAGCTGCTGTGTAGCCATGGGGGCAGCCATTCAAGCAAAGGCTACACAATGGATAACAGATACGCTCTGAAGAATCCCACTGAGTTCATCATTTGTTTCTTTTGCCTTTACTCCTTTTTTAGCTTTGAATGGCAGCCCCCATGGCTACACAGTAGCTTGTTTATATTAACTATAGTAGTGTTACTGAAGCAAACACACCAGTTGTACCAGTGCAGCACAAAAGTACATTATATTGTCATTCCTTTAAAACACTTTTATCTTTTGGTGTAACAGTTCCTTTACAGCAGATTTCACTTAAAATCAAACTGGGGAAACAAGAGTTATTTTCCCCAATTACTAAAACATTCCTAACAGTCAGGAAAGTGTTTAGCAAATAAGTACATTTATCAAGGCAGTGTTACAGCTTGTGCAAAAGATAAACAAAGGAATAACAGAATAGTGAATCTGCTCCTATGTGATACTGTCACATATACATACTATTACTATCCCCTGCTCCTTTCAACTAACAACTCTCCTGTCCATGGGGCTCCATTATGAGGCAGTTCTGTAATCACACACCTTTTGGGCCACTAAAGACTGCTCTGCATATAGTTGGTGTCATGGGTGGAATATGATCACAACAAAGCAATATACAAGAGGTGATGCAGTACCTGAACAGGACTGGACAAGGGAATGTGCTGAATGATTTACATTGCAAGCTGTAAATATCATCACCGTGTTATTTTCCAGTTTTATGTGCCAAAGGCAAGTAGGTAGTGTCCTGCAGAATACGGTTACCCCTTGTTAAAATGCAATGTATAGCCAGCACACTTATCATTTGCAAAACCCATTGTGAGACTTGCGAATATCCTACGTGGATTAAAGTATCCTGCTAGATCTCAATAAATTTTCACAAGTCTCTGCTTAAAGGAATAGTAACATCAAAAAATGTAAGTGTTTTTTAAAGGAGAACTAAACTCCCCAATAATAAAAACCACTACCATACATAGTGCCCCCTTCCTGCTTCCCCCACATAGTTGATTACCCCTGAAAGTGCCCCTAATTCATTACTCACGTATAGGTGTAGCGTAAATGCAGCAAAGCTCATGGTTGCCATCTTCTGGCTCTTCGGTTAGCAACATATTGGTGCATGCGCAGTTGGAGCGGTCTTCCGATTTGTAGCAACTGTGCATGCCCAAAAGTGTTGGAAATTGCTGAAGAAAAGGAAGAGGACCCGGAGAAGACTGGAGATCCAGAAGATGGCACCCATGAGCTCCGCTGCGCAACCATTAAAGCATATGGAAGTCAGTCAGTATAGCTAAAAATCATACCCCGCTACAAAGACTAGGAATACACAGTTTTGAATACCAAAGTGCCAGCACTATTGATTTGAATAAAAATTGAAACTGTTATATTGGCCCAGCAACTTTTCAAACATAAATATTCTAGTTTTACCAAAAAAAAAAAGCAATTAAAGGGGAAATGTGTCTTTATAGTAAATTTTTATATATGTACCTATCCTATCAAAAAAAAAGAGAGTTTGTCTTATTTGCCTTCCATCCTACAACTGAAAATGTTGTCTGGTTGTCACAGGGTCACTGACCCCAGCAACCAAAAAACAAATTATCTGTAAACCTTTAAATTTTTGCAATTCTTATGTTCTATTACTTATTTTATTTTTTCTATACCTCCTAGTTTTCTCCTTCCATTTTGTTTTTTAAAACCGTTCCTTGGTTCCTAAGGGGTTACAAGGCTAGCTATGGGCTATAGACTATTGTCCAAGTCTAATTGGTGAAGAACAATACAAAAGTAAATATAACAAACTGAAATTTTTTTTTTAAGATTATCTTGGCCACATCATACTACAAGCTAATTTTACTGGGAAGAATTGGTTTAAACTATTGCAATGACAAAACATTGGTGTTCTAAATTTTATTTAAAAAGAAAAAAAAAAAAGGCAAGAAAATGTTGATTATTCAGGTTTCCCGGGCCCATCAGTGTTTGCTTGTGCTCAGCTCAGCTGAATGCATTTTGCTTTTTTAAAAATTCTACAGATGATTGAGAAGGTGGCCTGCTGCTCTATGACTCTTGCAGGAGTTGAAGGCAAATAGAAAGGACCACACAGTTGCTTGTTTATTTTTCCAACAAGGTTTATTTGCCTTTATCCTACCAGCACACACACTCCTTGATGAAAGTGGATTAAAACAGGTATTGTGAGTTGCAAAGCAGATATTTTTTACTTGTATCTCATCTTGTTGTCCTTTCAAAGGAGGTTTGCTAAATGTATTTTTATTGGTTACATTTTTATTGCTTAATATTTTGGTTACATTAATGATCAATTCATTATACTTACTATACTAAAGCAGTGATTAACATGTCCTAGCCTCACATGGAATCAATAGTACAACAGTGCTCCGGTTTTTCATATACTGTATGTTGCCATCTTCTGAGCCCCTTCCACTGAATAGGTGAAGAAATTGGTGGAAATGGAACACTCCCAACACGGTGTAGTTAGTTATACACTGAGTAATTACTTCATGGAAATGCATTAAGCTCCTGCACAAATCTGTACAGATGTGGCGGATACTTTAGGGAATTCTGCTCCACCTAATGCTACAGTCATAAAATATCACAATATCAGAAGGGATAGAAAAGAACCCCCACATGATCAGTTAAACTAAAGCAGTCACAATGTATTGTTTACACACTTATTAAGTCCCAGTTAAGTTATAAGTACTTGGATAAACACCACTAATTAGTACATTAGGTTAAGTATATCACTTAGTAATAAGTTATAAAGTGCTGTGCAATAAGTTATAAAGTGCAGTGCAATTAGTTGATTCGATTTTTAAATAAACTCAGAAATCCAAAAGGATCTATATTGCAATAGACCATAGAATTCGGACGAGACCCCTTCACACAGATTTGTACCCTACCAAATTAATCAATTATATGGTGCCAAATTGATGACTAAATTATTAATTAATAGTTACTATGTTATTAAATAAATTGCTTGCATTGAAAATACTAGATTGAGAGAATTAATTCAATAAATATAAAGTGCTAAGAAGTGCTGTATTAGTTAATACTCCTACGTGAATAGTAAGGTTCAATTGATTAAAATTGATTAAATTAAATAGACTGCCAATTGATAGGATAAAAACTGAAATCAATGCTCAAATTCATGAAAAAAGGAGGAAAATGAAATAAGAGGAGGTGGAGTTGTCCCAAAACTGTGCCTAAATTGTTTCTATCCCTGGGACACCACAAAGATGGAGAAGGCAGAGTAACCGGGACTGTGGTCTCAGTTTTTAAGATGGGCCCTAAGCTGGTTTGAGAAGCTAATATGTCCTAAAAAATTCCACGGTCTCCTGAGAGTTTAAGTATACAGAGAAGGAGAAAGAACTGAACCGAGCAAAGATTATTTCCACCACCCCCAAAAAATATTTTTCACCTTTTTTTAAATTAAATTTAAGTTAAAAGTAGACAAAGATCAATGGATAAGAACGCAGACGCGCGTTTCGCAATATTTGCTTTGTCAAGGCGTAATTACGCCTGTGACATCATTGGCGGGGCAGGGCACATGGGTCTATAAAAGGAAGCCTGTAGGCGGGTACGGGCAGGTGGAGGGAGGGTGGGCTTCGGGCGGGTGCGGGTTGGGAAAAACCTGATCCGCACACCACTAATTGGGATTACAAGGCAAGCTTCTGTCTACAGTGAGAAGTCAAATCACAGTAATATAAGCTGTTCAGTGTTCCAAATATAAGTTTAGAGACAGTATGTATTATATAAACTACTGTGACTAGTTTCCTAATATACTAACTGGACCTCTTCTTCCCCTCTTACAACAAAACAGGCAGCAAAATAGATGGGCAATGATGGCTAGTTTTCAAAGGCTTTGAATGTAACATAAAATATAATTTATTATAATACACAAAAGCCATGAATATCTTGTAAATTATATCCTTATAAATGGTGAGTTCTGATGTCATCAGTTATAAACGGTGAGTTCTGATGTCATTTCTGTCACATGAACCTCGGAGTTCTATGACCTGTATAAAAACACTCGGCCTTCGGCCTCGTGTTTTTATATGGTCATGAAACTCCTTGGTAACTTATAATATCCTTATATTTTACAAGAGGGTGTACTTTATTCACTATATAATGCTGGTTAAACCTCATATATGAAAACTATGAATTATTCCAATTCATATCCCTAAATATTTAAAACATGTAAATGTAACAGATTACTAGAACATCTGAATCAGTACCTACAAAATATAATTAGTTCTACTAATTCCTAGGTGGGAAACAACAGCAAGTTATAAAAAATGCGTTCCCAGCAATACTGAACATTTCCAGTATACATATCCTATGCAGGTACTGAAAATGAGGTATAACTGCATCTCAGAATATATCCTGTCCATAATGACTTGTTTAATCAATTTCATAATAAACTGGTAAATACAATTGTTTTCTTCTTTATTCCACCTACTGGCAGATACCTGAACAAAAAAATTAAAGCAATGAGATGGACTAAAGAAATACATGTCCTCTCTCTCTCCAGCCAGAGGGTGAACTGGGTTTCTGGTGGAACCAAAACTGCTTTAAGGTATGGGATACTTTATCCGGAAACCTGTTATCCAGAAAGTTCAGCATTATGGAAAGGCTGACTTCCATAGACTCCATTTTATCCAAATTTTTAAAAATGATTTCCTTTTTCTCTGTAATAATAAAACAGTACCTTGTGCTTAAGCTCTAATTAAGATATAGCCAGCCTTTTGGGTTTATTTCATGTTTACATGATTTTTTTAGTACACTTAAGGTATGAAGATCCAAATTACAGAAAGATCCGTTATCCAGAAAACAACAGGTCCCGAGCATTCTGGATGATAGGTCCAATACCTATATGATGGGTCATATATGCTGGAAGTATGTAAGGATCCAACACTGCACTGCATATAAACATTTTCAAAAGACTAGAGTTTGACTTACACCATTTATACCCATTGCAGAGGTTATGGCTCCATTTCACTATGTGATAATAAAGTTTTATTGTCACAGAGGGATATAGAGCCATAACCATCAGCATGCTTCTGAACAGGTCTGGGACCCATAGGTGGAACACAGATTTCCCACGTTCTTTTAATTGCTGCTGGTGGCTTCCCATATGCCTCTTACCCAGATATTCGAATGTTCTGTATATATTTTTCAGTATTATTATTATTGTCCCACCAATCCCAACACTCCAAAATGTCAGTGTCAAGAACTGCCAGTCAATATTTGCTTTACTTTTCTGCTCAGCAGTGAAAATACTTAAACCAAAAAGCAATCCTTTCTTAAGTTTTCTCTCCCCAAGTTTACATGGTGCAGAATACTGAATGCTTTATATTTAATTCCAGAACTTGATTAAAGGATCAATTACCGTATATATACTCGAGTATAAGCCGAGTTTTTCAGCCCCCAAAATATGCTGAAAAACTCTACCTCGGCTTATACTCGGGTCAATCGCAAAAACGGTCGCCGGCGTCTGAGAATAGTCGCCGGCACCTAAGAATAGTCGCCGGCGTCCAAGAATAGTCTCCAAGAATATTCGCCGGCGTCCAAGAATGGTCGCCGGCATCCAAAAACGAGACGCCTGCACCTCCAATGGGAGCAGAAACCCTCAATTTTTTGATTGAAATTTACCAGAAGCTGCTGCATTTCTCACCCTAGGCTTATACTCGAGTCAATAAGCTTTCCCAGTTTTTGGAGGTAAAATTAGGTACCTCGGCTTATACTCGGGACGGCTTATACTCGAGTATATACGGTACATACATTTTTTAAAAAAAAAAAAAATATTCATTGGTATAGAACAAAAAAAAAAACACAGTCTTTATTAAGAAATAACTTACTGAAACTCTGCATGCGCTCCTCTTCAGAAAAGGCGACAGGGTTACAATCCATCATGTGATGCTCGATTTCTCCTCCCTGGCTATCTCCTATAAGGAAAGCAGGGAGAAGAAATCGAGTGCCGCATGATGGGTCGACTTTTCTGAAGAAGAGTGCAAGCAGAGTTTCGGAAAGTTATTTCTTAAAAAAGACTTAGCGAGTCTAAAAGTTTAATTTGTCTTTAATTCGTCCAAAATATCACCAAAATACTTTAAAAAAGCATTTACTTGTGTTATCTTGTGTATGGCAACATTTAACCCACTTCTCCAAATCCTTATGACTTTAAAATCTATTTGTAATGAGATAGCATTAACCCTGTAGCCAAAGCCATTTATTGGAGAAAATAATGCTCTGGGCTCTAAGCCTCCTTAGACAGAAAATGTTCTTGGTAAAATACAGATTACAAACTATTGCCCTGTTTAACATTTGCAAAATATTTTGTTTTCATGACAAATCTTTCAGATATGGTTGATGACAAATTACATGTCAGTACAAGAGTAGTGAATGAATGAAAAGCAAATATATTGTTAACGCCACTATAGCATTAGCTGTTAAAAGGATTATATAGGAGTGTGGGAAAAGATTAGAAAGTCTAACTAAAAAACAAAAAACAAAACAAAACACAAACAAAACCACAGTAGTTTACAAATATATTGTTTTTGCATGATGATAGTGGATCCTGAGCTTCTCACATTGCTTTAAATTGTTGCAGTGATTCCCAGAGCATTGATTACTGGCACTTGTAAGAAAGATCAGAAAGTCTAATGCCCTATTGCCCTCACATTCACTGAACACTGAGTGTATTGATAGCCACAATATCTATACTACATTGTATATACAATAGGTTTATAATGGTCTTTACTTTACAATTTCACCGCAACAAATTACACTTTTGCTAAATTCAGATTAAAAAATGTTGGTAAGAGATTGAATTTTATGATTAAAATAAAAAAGGCTTATTTATATTATTTTAGTGTCAAAGTGGGATAGTGTTTATGGTGAGGTGTATACATGAGGCTAAGTTTTAAATACCAGGGATGCACGCAAGATTGGGTTTGGCTTTCAGACAATTTTTTTTTCCAGGATTTGGATTCAGCTCAGCTGAACACTTAAAATTCAAGGGAATTAAAAGTGCTGAACCGCTAATTGCAGCTATTTGTTGTTCCCAGATAATGCCATTTTTATCTTTCATACTGAAGGATTAAGTAAGTAACCTTATATAAAAATGATGGATTTGGTGAGTCTGTAGGGGGAAAAAAGTACATTTTAGAGGCCCTTTATGTTTCTTCCTTTTAACTATTAAGGAGAAATAAATTAAACTTTAATTAAACTACTATTCTTCCGTTTTTAGAAAGGGCTCCAACTGTGGTCGGAACTGTAACATTTACAAAACAGAGCATGAGCTGAGCATGTGGTCACACCAGAACAGCTTCATTGTCTGCCCTTTGGCTGGGTGCCCTGTATGCAAATACCTGCTTTTCCTTGGTAATCTCAGCAACACAAATCATTATTATGCTGCTACTCTGGTTTCTTGAAGTGGGATGTGAAGAAGAAAAAGCAGTTTTTAATGTGCTCCTTTTGGAGCTGCTCCAAATGACTATTTTGTCTGACAATATAGCCTTCATATATCAGGGAGTGCCTCTTTAATTATGCATCCTGGCTTTCCATGTAAAGTCTGTAAAGACTTTTAGGATTAGCAATGTCCAAGTAATCAAGCAAGGTGGAAAGCACCTTTAGTTATGCTCAATTAAGAGATGTCATAAAACACCCAGCTCACATAGGCAGAAAATAATCTTTTCCTTCCCTTAAGTTGTGTCTAATACATTGGCCTACTGCCATAGGACTAATTAACAGTGAGCGAGTTCATTATACCACTAGTTGGGCTCCTTGTCTGATAAAAAGGTCTGTGTAAGGTGCAGATCATGAAACTTTTGGGAGGGCATCTATTCTCAAGCCATCATTTTTAAAATTGTGGCAGGTGGCCAGTATGGTTTTTCTGGTGGATGCCAGTGGACCACCTTCCCCAGAATCTGTCATTTACAGAGTACCCTCTTAGATTGGGCGGATGGCATTTTAAAATGTGTTTAGATCAGATTTGCATCAGATTTCCCCCCCCCCCTGGTGTATCTTCCCTGGTGCCACCTTTTGCTGGTATATTGAGTGTATTATTTGTCTTTTATTAGTCTATATTTTTAAGCCCATTCTGATTGTATTTCTTTTTGTAGTGGTGTACCTAGATGGCCCATCCACTGGTGCAGTTAAGAATCAAAGTCCCATAGTGTAGGTACAATGTAAGGTCTTTCCCCAGCACCCTTGCCACCAGGTGATGCACTTTGAGGTTGCTGACATATCCCATAACATGTACAATTGTGGATTTATTAAGGCCTCCTCCTTAGGTCAGTCTTGCTTTGGCTGTTGTTCTGAGCTCATGCTGAAAGGCCAGCGACCTACATTCATTTGGCACGGATTCTAACACAAATGTTTGCACTTAGTAAATGAATGCTGTCATTGTTTTTCCAGGATTCAATAGTGCTGTGCAGTTTATTCTTCTACTTAAGAGTTTTCATGAACTGCATACTGACACAGAAATATGTTAGTTTTACATGGGATTATAAACTTTATGGAAGTTATAAACATATATTTTGCCAATAACATATCTAATATTACATACATTTTCAGAGTTTGGACAGTAGGAGTAGAAGCCCTCTAACAACTTAGGAAATGTTGTGGCTTCTCGAGCTTCTTGAACATTAAAGCAGGGATCCCCCAACCTTTTTTACCCATGAGCCACATTCAAATGAAAAAAAAAGTTGGAGAGCAACACAAGCTTGCAAAAAGTTCCTGGGGTTGATAAATATGGGCTGTGTTTGAATAACGGTAACCTCTATATGGATCTGAGTCTACTGAGTCTATTTGGATGTAAACCTGCTTTTAATGCAAATAAATCTTGCCTCCAAACCAGGATTTCAAATAAAAGCACCTACTTTGAGGTCACTGGAGGCAACATCCAAGGGTTTGGTGAGAAACATGTTACGACTTGGAAGTCACATTTAAAAAAAATCCTCTAAAACTACTATGTAAAGTTTTCTTGTTATAAAATAATAATATAGAAGACTGAAGGCTGCAGGTATCAGTCAAGGAAAAAGAATTGAAAAAGAGTTCTGTAGTGGGTTGGTACTAGCAAAAAGATGCAGGTATTGGGATGGGTTGTAGGAAATGTGGAGATGGAAGTGGGTAAAGGTTCCTATGAGCTGCAGCTAGTATTCTCTGCCTCAATGTCCTCCTCACCCTGCACTAAGTTTATAGAACTTCTAGAGTTATTATGGCATCACATCTGTTTTATGATGGCAAACAGTTAGAAATGTAGGTTGTGAGTTGGCCAGTCTACCTGATTAGTCCCACAAAGGTCAAAACAGTAAACGGCTGCGTCCATTGCTGGACATCAACCTAATGAACATATTTAAAATTTTGATATTATGATACATGGAGGAGCAATCACCATGTCTGGCTGCGTAAATATACAACCCAATAATTTAATTACTGCAAAACTATCCTAAAATTTTTTGTGCCAATTTGATTTCACCTTGCATATTTTAAAACTTTTTAGCCCCATACAAATGGCAAAGTTTTGAGATTGTAGGCAAGGGGAATCTAGGATGCCTCAATTTGATCTGACAACTACAATATATTTAACTGGCTTCAAGGATTAGCACACCTAAAAATTACGTTTTATTAGATTGTTTTATTATCATGTTTGTTAGGTTTGAGTTGGTCCATCTCCAACAATAATTCTCAGACCCATTCGGATCTGTTTAGTCTGCAGAGAATAGAGCAGCACAGGGAACTCAAGTCATTATCTTCAGTGGCTTTCTGCTTTAAGGTGACTGAAAACACAAGAATGCCCCTGTTAAGCTCAGTACATTTGTTCAGAAATGTGCTCAATTCAAGAGTGATCGTCTGTGAAAGTTTAATTTATTTTTCAGAAAACAGAAAAATCTCCAATCCTTCATTATTCCCTCTTGCAATAAAGCTGGACAGACCAGTGAAAAGAAAGCTAGGCACAGGGTAAGTATTTGCACCAACAATAAGGCTTCAATGTTTTTGGCATCTCATTTACACTGAGCTACATAATGTACATATTTTAGAAAAAAAGTGACAGAACTGATATAAGAGCCCCACATACCCAAATGCAAAGATCTCTTATCTGCAATGCAATGTAGCTCATACATCTCACTTAGCTGACATAAAAGGGCAGAACTGAGTGGGTAAAAATTACGAACAACCACAGACCATAAACACATAACAGAGAAAAATACTATTAAACTAGGTATTATTAGGAGCTAGATTTCCACATAAGGACTTAAAACACCAGAATTTCATGCCTGTAGAAAATCCTGCTTGAAGATTGTCAGTTGCATAGCTAGAATCCTCAAAGGGAAACTATACCTGTTATCTGTTGCTCAAGTATTCATTTTGGGACTATAGTTTTCCAAAACCTATACTTGGTTATCTCAGCGCAATACATAGTTCGTATTCAAGGCTGTCCAGACTTCCCTCTCACTTTTTAAACAATAACCAGATAATATATTAATATTTTTATCACAATGTTTTATTTATAAAATTTCAACACCAAAAATTCGGATGCATTTATCCAAATGACAGCCCTTGTGTCCTTTTTCCTTGTAAAGGCATCACATCAGCCCAACTACAAAATCAGCAGCAACTGACAAAAAAAAGCTCTTGTGCATTCACTTAGGGTGTGGCCTAATTCCTTTAATGACTATGGCGCATTGTATTAGTGTAAAGAGTCACAGTGATATAGAAATATAAGAATGGCTAAAGGAGTAAACATTGCCTTTCGTTAAGCTGCACCTTTGAGTCTTTGTGCCCAAAATGAATGGCTGGCCATTCAGAAAAGCAGTCTCAGTGACATATGACCAGGCCTTTCATCAAGTATTCTAGTCAGCTGCTGAATGAAAGGAAGCCCCTGACTCCCATTTGAATTGTCAGATCTCTTGAGTTATTTAACTTGGGTTATCTTTAATTAGCATCACATACTGCACCCCTCTCGTGCCATAGTCAGAGCCCTGGCAACTTTCTGTTTGCTGAAAACCTGACCTGACTTCTAATGAACAGTTTTTAGCACTCAGCATATAGTATGGAAGGAAAGACTATCTTGCTGCTCCTGCCAAGTTGTTTTAGAAGAAATATATAAAGTGAGCCATTAAGAATCAGCAAAGTAAAAAACATCTTGCAAATGGTACATTCTTCTAGGTCTGTAGCTTTTCCAGCATCCTGAAAAAGAATAATGTGGCCACATTATTTTATGGCTCCTTCTAAGCAGACAGAAAGTCTCCCTCATACCCTTCAGAGGAAATTGAACTGATCTCCAAGTACTCACCAAACCATCTTCTATCAATCTACTACTCAACATCTCACTCAAACCTTAACTTCAGACTATTTGATATTTTTGAAATCTGTGAGCCTCTGGCAAACATTAATGGAAAGCAATAATCACAGAGATTATGGGTAATAGAGATATTTTGTGATGTATATGGTAATAGTGAATGGCATACTATTTTAGGATCAAATGGTTGGTGTAAAAAATACACCGAAAATGTAATGTGTAAAAAAAATCCCATAAAGGAACCTATTAACTATATAGCATATTAATTATATAGCATAAGAGAGTATTTAATGTTGCATTTGTACCTGTATATATATTTTTGCTGCACTTATATCAACGTGAAACAAAGATGATTATGTCACTCCAGACATTAAAAAGGTATCGTAAAATGCCATTCTGTATATTGGCAGAGGCATTTTTCTTTCAATGTCTCTAAAAATGTGCTGCCTGTGATACTTACTGCAAGTGACAGGCCTACTATGTATCCTCATAGCCTGGGAACCCCATGGTGTCTGGCATTCAAAAGAGATGGGTTAACACAACACATATGAACATCAACAAAAACCTTAATTTTTGTTCTAGTGAATTCGAATCTAGCAAACTTCCACACATGTGCCAATACCTTTATTTCTCCTTTAAACAATAGTTTGAGAACAGAAGAGTTTTTTTTAACAACATGGACTTTTATAAAGAGGACACTACTCAGTGGAGACTACGGTGCACTTTTAATAATCACATGTCATGATTTTATGGCCAAAAGAGTCTGGAGAGATTTTCAGATACTAAAAACAAAAGTAAATCCATTTTAACAGAAGGCAGGAAATTTAAGAAAACTGGCCCATGCAGACCCCACACAGGATCCTAATATTTTAAAACTAAGGGATAAAATGTTCATTAAAGCAGAAATGGGGTACTCCTGTTCTATTCAACAAATACTGCAAGTCCTGCAAAAGAAATCAGTGCTCCATACCACAAGCCGCACGTTGTACTCTCCTGCCAAGAAACTTTTACTGCAGAAACATATACACACACACACCACATGCAGCTGGCAATAGTGCTTATAATTGCATATACAGAGGCCTCTTGTATCCTTCTGATCACATTTTAACTCATACATTCTTATATAACCACAAGGAAGCCAATTTATTTTAGTCGACTACTGGTGCTGGTTTAAAAAAATAAAATGGCCATAGAGCTCTATAAGTTACCTACAAACTCAATTTGAACTGAAAATATTTTTTTTCTATCAACGCTAGCAAAAACTGCTGCCATCATTTACACGTTTGCATGTTTTGTAAGGATTTAGGAATCCAGACATCGTAAACCTAACCAAGGATTCCAAAACAAGAACTCTCTAGCTGTTCTTCAGCTAAAACTTTAAGAATACCTTGTCCACAAAAATAAAATCTATATTTATAAATAATAATAAAGGCTAACTAAAGGTTGAATCAAGTTTTTACCTTGTTAACGTGTTATTGCCCCAATGATTCCAAGCTTGGTCAATGCAGGGCACATAGAACTTGTGAAACATCTATAATAATGAAACCCCTCCCTATATTTCATCTCTAATCTCCAAATACACTCCTTCACGAAACCTACGCTCTGCTTCTGATCTTCGTCTCACTTCTCCTCTGGTCACTTCTGCCCATTCTCGTCTACAAGATTTCTCTCGGGCTTCTGCTTTTCTCTGGAACTCTCTGCCACAAGCTGTCAGACTTTCTCCTTCCTTCCAAACTTTCAAGCGCTCCTTAAAGACCCATCTGTTTAAAGAGGCCTATTCGATGTACCTTAATTAATCATTGCTGTATCAAAAATGACAAATTGTTTATACAATCCTAATGTCTCAATTGTACACTAACCTTTTAGTTTGTAAACCCTATTGTATTCTGTAAACCTTGTCTGTTATCCACCATTTATTCCCTGTTTGCTATAACTGCAGTAAAGCACTGCATATCTTGACAGCGCTATATAAATAAATGATGATGATGATGATACTTGCTGTATGCTGTAACTTACAGTATGTACAGTAGCCCTATCGCCTTTTAGGTTTATTCTTGAGCACGCTACTTTGACCCTGCGCATGATCCTTGCAATTTGCACGTAGAAACAATGTGTCCAGCTACTCTAATAAAAGGCCTATACAGCCCCCAGGGGTGATCCTGGCCCCTCCGCCGCCTGAGGCAGCAGCAGTTGCTGCTCCCCCCCTCCCCCGGAAATTCGCTCTTAAAGTACCAGGAGCAGCATTTTTGCTGCCCCTGGTACCTAGTGGGGCGCTGCCGCCTGAGGGGACAGCCTCATCTCACCTCATTGGCGAAGCACCCCTGACAGCCCCACCCAGGCTGAATTTAGCACTGGTTTGTGGCAGTTTATGGCAGTCTCTCTGGCATCTGGCAGGAAATCTACATTGCAAGCTCAGGCATGCATACGAGTACAAATACTGGGCACACAGATGCAAAGCAACCCTAACAGTCAGAAACACCTACTTTAAGGAAGTAATACATCCAAAGTGTTCTTAGTGCAGCTCTGGGAACCCATGTGAGGGCTTGTTACAGTGGCAGATGGTCTATTAGGGTGAGATTTTGGGTGAAAGTGTAGTTGCAGTCCTAGATATTCTTGAAACTAAGGCTGAATTACTGATACACTAATATTCTTCTATACATGTACCTGTAACCTTGTTAAAGGAACAGTAACATCAAAAAATGAAATTGTTTTAAAGTAATAAAAATATAATGCAGTTGCCCTGCACCGGTAAAACTGCTGCGTTTGCTTTAGAAACACTACTATTGTTTATATAAATAAGCTGCTGTGTGGCCATTCAAAGGAGAAAAGGCTCAGGTTACACAGCTGATAGCAGATAAGCTCTGTAGAACATAATGGTGTTATCTGTTATCCACTATTTAACCTGTGCCTATAGCCTTTTTTCAATTTCTGCCATTGCTACACAGCAGCTTGCTTATATGAACTATAGTAGTGTTTCTGAAGCAAACAGATCAGTTTTACCAGTGCAGGGCAACAGTACATGATATTTTCATTACTTTAAAACACTTTCATTTTTTGGTGTTACTATTTCTTTTAAGGAGGTCTCCCGAGTAATAAACCTACAAAAAGTCTAAATGCAATTCAGATAATCCCACACACTTGTCAGTGACAACAACAGTCTGGATTCAATGCATGTGGTGTGATATAATGGGATAACTTCTGAAACTTATATAGCAAGAAAAGCTGGGGTGGCCAGCCGCAGGCCTCCAGCTGCTTTAGAACTACAATTACTTGCATCAGATTTCCAAAGATGATGGGTTTTGTTGTTGTAAAACAGCCAGAAACCCAAACGTAGCATCCCTGCTACATTTAAAGCTTTTTTTTTTTCTTAACATGTACTAGATTATTCGCAGTGATTAAATTGGGGAGTTTTACAGCACCAAATGTGAGAAACTGCCACCTAGGAGAGAAGCAACTTCAACAGTTGCTGTGCAATCTGCAAATTTCAATTGAGTATCAGCTGTTGTGTTGTGGGGAAAGTTTCCTTTACCTGCATTGTGGAGCAGTTGTGCAGATAAGCACACACGTACATATTATTTGTAGGTGGGTCAACATAACAATTTCTAGAACACCAGGTACATAATCGGAAGATTGTAAGCACCTCTGGGCTTGAGACTGGCATGAATTATGAACAATCTCTAAAGTTCGGCAAAGGCATGTTGGTGTGATAATGCACTATAATCATAATTAATAATTACTAACAACTAGTAACACCTCTGTCAGCACCCCTCTCTGCATGCTTCATGCCCAGTTTTCATTCCCCTGCAGGCAAAGAAAATCTTTGGTCTCAGCATATAAAAAAGGAAAACATTGATACAAAACCCAATGCATCTACTGCTTTCCTGGAAAAAATGCATGCCACTCTGTCCTTTGTAAATGTATCCATATACTACCAAAGGCCAGTGCCCATTGCTTGTTGTAGGGCAATGTCATCATTATGCCTCTGTTATTCCTTTGGAACTTAATACTTCTCCCAGTTAATTTAAGGCTGTAGAGTTTGGCAACATTGTTGTTGCAGGAGTCCCAGCTGCTGCCGAGATGGACAAGTGCTGGTGACGTGCCACATGGGAAAGGAAGCAAGTCTGCAGAAACCGCATGCTCCTTCTGCACTGATACTCCTATCCTGCCCGTTAACACTCTATAATTAGAGGCAACAAACCAGTGATGTAGGATGCCATGTCCAAAAGGTGACACTCTGCAAAAAAAGCCTGAGCAAATAAAAAGGACAACTACACAGAACACTGAATGACTTCAATTCCTTGCTTGCAAGTCTATAAAATGCTTGGTAATGGTTAAACTACTAAACAGTAGGGCAGATAGTAAATGTTTTGTTAAGTACACAAAGGGGAAAGGTTAGTCACTCAGTCCTGCATTCCACCAGCGATGCTTCAGCGCAAAAAACCCACCAATGGGTCACTCGCCTCTCCTGTATATACATTTATGCAGCATAAGTTACAGCTGGAACAGGGCAAGAATGCCAAGTGATCTGAAAGTGGGCCCTAGAGCCCAATGATTGGATCACAACGAAAAGTATACAGGCGGTTCGATTGAAGACCGCATCAATGAACAGATCCAATCTTTGATCCAATGGGTCATTTAAACCAACCTGATCATCATCTGGCCCACTATCGGCCAGATAGCGACCGACAAAGCCCATCAGAGGGCCCCATACACTGCCCAATCACAGCTTATATTGGCCTGTGTATGGCCACCTAAAAGGAGAGATATATAGGATAAATGAAAACCCCTAATTTTGTAGGCAATTATAATTAATATATGATGTTGCTTTTACATGGTGCTAAAAATTTATATTATCTTTAAAAATAGCCCCTTTATTGGAGCTCCCTATAGATGTTCCCTGGTCCCTGTTTCAAATGAGGGGTGGGCGTGTCCTAACAGTAGGAGGGGGACAGCCAATCACAGCCCTTCAGTCACACAAGAACAGACAAGCTTCAGTTCCCTATCAGGTCCTGCTTGTTGCTGATTGGTTCCTGTCCTAGAGAGCTGAGAGCCACCGGCTCTCCTGCACAGCCTGGGAATTCAGGGAGCAGGAAGTGGAAGAGAAGGGAGGGATTATTAGAGTTTTTGCAGAAATATTCAATAAATTAGCTGAAACACTACTTTTCTAAGCACAATTCTAAATGAGTATAACAAACTGGTACATTCTTATGTTTTACACAAAATGTCTCCTTTATGACAATCAGGCCCCAACTGAACACACACCTGTCTGCCATGGGGCCGGCGTCACCGAAACAAGGGCAACGATTAATCTGCCACGCTCACAACCAGCTAAAATACCAGGAATATTTGCACTTTCCTTTTTGCCAAAACAGGATAAAGAAAACAATGCCTCCAAATAAACAAATAAGAAAAACAGGAACGCCTGGACATTCGCTTCACGATTTGTATAATTAGTGCAGGCTCCCTGTGACGCTCAAACAAAAAATGACACCCTTTCTTTTATCACATTCACTGGCAAGCGGCCTGCACCTTAGGTTCAACCTGTGCACTGCTGTCCCTGCCTCCACTGGGTGCAGGTTGGGTGCAGGTAAACACAGCAATACAAGGGAACACCCCTGTGTGTTAATGATTGGCAGCCAGTGCCACTTTGTGAGAGGAAAGCCAGAGATGATCTCAGGTAACAGCTTCTGTGGCTGCACATACTCATCATAGTGTTGCTCTTTAACATCCAAGACCTTAAAGCAGCTGAGCTTCCTTGGTAATGTACCAGGCTGTTGAAGGACTACATCTCCCAGCATCCTCCACAAAGATGTAAACTAACCCTACATCATTTTTTTGGGGGGGAGGAGGGTAATGCCCCCCTCCTGTCACTTTAAATGGTAGCATCAAATAAGTGCATCTGTGAGTCATCCTAATGACATGGTTTGAGTCTTTGGGAGCTCACAAAGTTCCGGCGCTGGCTATGCACAGAGTAATAGAGTAGTGAGTAGAAAGGTAAGGAAAGCACCTGTCTCTGCCTCGCTCTCACCCTATCAGCGGAGGGATAACAGAAACGTGCCGCTGTACTTACCGGAGTCCAGGGCAGCACTGAGCATGATCGTGAGATAACTCCGCACAGCAGCGCTTTGCTTAGCCTCGGTACAGGCGGCCTCTTGCTCTGGCCCCCAGTAATATCTGAGACGAGTGATAGACGCTTAGGAGGAGGACGCCAACATTCCAGTAAGTCACATGTAGGCAACAGACAGGGGAAGCCCTTCTCTCTCTCTCTCTCAGCCGCTGAATGTGCAGAACAAAAGGCTCCCGGCTATAGGAGGGGCAAGTAGTGCGCTAAATGTTGCTGGCAGAAGCCCAGTGCAAGTGTGTGTGTGTGTGAGTGTGTGTGTGGGCATGACACGGGCAGTAGGACGGGCAAGCAGGGTGTGTATTTTGGGGAGGAATGTTAGCATCCAAAAATAACAAAAGTGACTGCTGTGATCCTCCTTCTCCTCCCCTCCCTTTTATCCCTTGTGCGGATCATTGTGTGGGGATGTGAGGAGCTCCCGCAGGGAGACAGTCCCATGTCCTAAATACAGACAGCTGGGTGTCCCCATGTGAAGGACACACAGTCTATAAAAACATTCCATCTCATTGGGGGACCACTGGCAATAACATTGCTCCACCGTCACCTTTCTCATATATCTAATTTCATCAGCAGTCTGAATTAATTCAGGAAACTTCATTCACAGACTCACAGTATATAAGAGTATGAATAGGTACACTAAAGGCCCCCATATACAGGCTGATAAAAGCGTCCGACAGACCAAGTTGGCAGCATATTGGCCAGTGTGTGGGGCCATCCGGCTGGCTTCTCCGATCGATATCTGGCCCTAGATCGGGCAGGTTAAAAAATCCCGTCCCGCACATGTGAGTCTATGAAGTCCCGCGATCCGACCACCCATATCGGATCCATTATGATCTGAGGGCACAACGATTGGATCAGCCTGATATCGCCCATTTCTATGTGGGCATATCAGGAAGAGATCCGCTCATTTGGCGATGTCGCTAAACGAGCGGATGTCTACGTCTATGGCCACCTTAAAGGAGAAATCAACCTGTGGGGAAAAAAAACCCGTACCCCCCACCCCAGGTAGACCTCCCTCCCCCCCCCAGGCTAACTACCCCCCTGGGGAAATGCCCCATACTCCATACTTACCCCTCCGTGCAGATTCTTCCAACAAAGTTCCACACGTCTATCTTCCGGCTCCTTGGTCAGCTGACTGAGAGATTGGCAGTTTCCGTGTAATTCCGCGCATGCGCAGTTGTCGCAAACTGCTCCAACTGCGCATGCGCAGAAATACCGATCTCTCAGTCAGCTTACAGAGGACGCCGAAGATGGACATGTGGAACTTTGCTGGAAGAATCTGCGCCGAGGGGTAAGTTTCCGGGATGGGGAGGGGGTAGTTAGCCTGGGGTGGAGGGAGGAGGGCTACCTGGGGTGGGGGGGGGCAGGGTTTTTCCCCCACAGGTTGATTTCTCCTTTAAGACATGAAACACGTAAGCTTGTTTTGCACATGCACTGCCTCTCAAAATCACTGTGTGTGCTTTAATAAAGCCAAATTATTATAAAGGCGATCGATCCTCCCCTTTCTACCTACTGTATACCTACATTTCTGCTATGTCTGTGATCTTTATGTACCATTTTATTGTGTTACAAATTCTTCCTTTATATCCTCATCCCTGTCATTACATTGCTGACTTTCTCCGCTGTTTTGTTCTACATTTTATACGCAATGATGCCTGCAAATTCCATTCTTCTGATACTGTTGACATAAAACTGCCACAATCACCTTTTTTATTCTATAGCAGCTTTTCTGATATTTTACGGTATCGCTTTCATACTAGCCAACTACTGTGTCAATAAATGCCAATGCACTCCTTATATATGCACGTACAGGTATGGGATCTGTTATTCAGAAATCCCATAGACTTCATTTTATCCAAATAATCCCGATTTTTAAAAATGATTTCCTTTTTCTCTGTAATAATACAACAGTACCTTGTACTTGATCCAAACTAAGATCATTATTGAAAGCAGAACCAACCCATTGCACTTATTTAATGTTTTCATGATTTTCTTGTAGACTTAAAGTATGATGATCCAAATCATAGAAACACCCGTTATCCGGAAAGCCCCAGGTCCAAAGCATTCAGGATAACAGGTCCCATACATGTATTTAGATACTAAAATGGTACCCTCATCTCCAGTGAGGCGAGGAATAGATGCTAAGATGTTTAATAAGTATAACTAAAGGCTTTTTTACAGATACAGATGTACAAAAGGTTCATGACATTACTAAGGTGACCCTGTTCTGAAGAGCATTTGCCATACAAAACCTGCCGAATTGCTGTTTAGCCTATGGGGGACCTTCTAGAACCTATTCGGATTCAATTGATGGACTTTGAAAAATCGAATGCGCTATTCTTTCGATTGGAACGATTCGAATTCAGCCGAATGCAGACCTATTCGATCGAAAACTGACCTATTCGACCCAAAAAAAGCTTCAACTTAATTTCGGTTGGTCTTTTTGAATTTGATAAATATGCCCCTATGTGTTAGATCTGTTAAAGGGGTTGTTCACCGTCCAACACTTTTTTCAGTTCAGTTGTTTTCAGAGAGTTCACCGGAAATAAAGACGTTTTCCAGTTACTTTCTATTTGTGATGTTTTTTTTCTATTATTGAATAGTGTAAAGTTTTATTTTTTTAACCTTCTAAAGCTGCTCTGGGGGGGTCATTAATTGCTAAATTGATACATTAAGTTGATACATTAGTTATCTATGTCCCTGCTTCATTAAAGGCAGCTGTTAGAGTTGATACAATAGTTGCTAATATTCCACAAATACTGCTGAGAAATGGATCAACTAATTGTAGCAAATTGGAACATGTCGGGAATGCTTCTGGATCACTGAGCTGCCAGACTGAAACATTATAAAGACATTACATTTTAAACGTTTGGGAAAACGGTAAAATATAAAATATGTAAAGCAGTTGAAAAAAGTCTTAATTTATGGTGAACAATCTGAAAACAACGGAACTGAAAAAAGTGTTTGGAAGGTGAACAACCCCTTTAACTTCCATGTGACTTTACTTGTAAACTGTCATTCAAGCTGTTTACTCCAGCTCAAGTGTCAGCTAGGTATTAAGTCTAAAATAATAGTGCTAAAGCATGTCTGTCTGCTGTAATATCACCTACACAGAAAAATAAGGCTAAAACACTTCTGCTGATTTATGAATGAAGAAAAGAAACACTCAGCACGGTTGTGTTTTTAGAAGGCGATTCACAATGCATGTCAGGAAAAAATCATTTTGATAGAAGCAAAGAAAAGACTGACACCAAGCCTTTGCAGGTCTCACTAGGGCAAGAGAGGAATGCTACTGAATGAAATATGAGACAGCCATGTCTGTTATGGGATTTCGCTTTTTGCCGGTTCTCTATTCTAATTTCCTGTAAAAGGGGCAAAGATCGGTTACACCAGATCCAGAGTAAAAAATATTTCTTAAATTAATATTTGGCTTAAACTGTAAGATGGAAAACCGCCTGCATTCTGCACAGTAATGAATTCTGTACTATAGCGCAGCTGCTGCTATAGCTGAAGGAAACTGTACCTGTTTACATACACTCTTCCATTAACATCTTTCCTCAGGTCAACTTTTATGAACAGATATGGGACCTGTTATCCAGAATGCTCAGGACTTGGGGTTTTCCGGATTATGGATCTTTCTGTAAATTGGATCTTCATACCGTAAGGGTTGGGGCAGACAAGCAGATTCGGGGAGATTTAGTCGCCTGATGACTTATCGCCTCTTCCCCGAACTGCCTTCTGTATGCTTAAATGAAGAATCACCTGTGTTAATGCACTCGCAGCGCTTCGATTTCCAAAGTTGCTTCACGAGGAAACTTCGGGCGACTTCTGAAATCGAAGCACCGCGAGTGTATTGGCGCAGGTGATTCTTCATTCAAGCAGACAGAAGGCAGTTCGGGGAAATATTCACCATGCAGAATAGGCGATTAGTCGCCAGGCGACTAAATCTCCCTCAATCTGCTTGACTGCCCCAACCCCAAGTCTACTAGAAAATCATGTAAACATTAAATAAACCCAATAGACTGGTTTTGCTTCCAATAAGGATTAAGAATATCTTAGTGGGGATCAAGGACAAGCTACTGTTTAATTATTAAAAAATTATTTAAAAATTTGCATTATTTATGTATAATGTAGTTTATGGGAAAAGGAATTTTCGAAAATTGGAGCTTTGTATTATTCTTTATTTATATAGGGCCTACACATTTGCAAAAGACTTATTTTTATGTTTATACATGTTATATTTAAGCAGGCGTTCAACAAATAATATGACGTCTAATATAGAAGTCATATCTCTTAACATCTTGTAAAAAGAGGAACCCCAAAACACTGCTGCTGGTAGGCATGGTTCTTAAGGTCCCCATAGACGCGACCATTCTTCTTTGGTGAACGACCGATTTCATTGCAGTCCGACCAATCCGTCAAATTATCGTGCGGTTAGTGGGATTCGAACGATCATACATCTTAAGTTTTTTCAGCCGACATCTGTCAGAAAATTGATCGGCCAGGTTTAAAAATCTTTATTGGTCCCAGTGCAATCTATCTATGTTTGCAGGGCCAGCTACTCTTCAGTTTTGCTGGCAATATCGGCTGAAATGGTCTTTTTAGTTGATGGACACATTGTATATTTAAATTATCATTTCGAGATAATCGTGGTCTTACGATAACGATTGGATCTGTTAAAAATCTTTACATCTATGGCCATCTTAAGGTCTGATTGCAATAATTCAAAAGAGATCTAAACCCAAATGAATGAATATATTGACAGGATCTGATAACCCTAGGGTCTGAAAGATACAGTAGCTGATAAACCAGAATCATGGTTTAAGCCACAAAACTCTCAGAAGACAAAATAGAAAATGCATGTAAATTGCAAAGGTGCTCAGCACTATAAGTACTTTTACATAATTTGAGATTAGGTCCCCTTTAGATTGCAAGCAGTCAGGCTTCTATACTCCGGTGCCCTATAGCAGTGGTGTTGTCCACTTCCCCTATTATTAACATCTCTGCTGGAATTTATATGGAATGTATATATTTTAAAATATGCACATGTGAGATTAAGGGGCAGATTTATTAAGGGTCAAATTGAAAATTAGAATTTCTGAATTTTTTTATGGTCAAAACTGTCAAATTCAACTAGGGAGTAATTCAAATTTGATTTGTGTTTTTAAAAATTCGAAATTCAATTTTCGAGATTTATCATACCCTGGCCCTTTAAGAATTCAAATTCATTGTTGGATTTAATGCCCTCTTAGGCTACGGGCACACGTGTATCTAGAGAGTGTTTTTTTCGGTGCAGTCTGTGCTGCCGTGCTGACCGTCATGTACAGTATATGCTAGTGATATCGTTCCATTGCCTATGCTTAAACTGATAGCGTAGGTACACAGTGGTCGGCTTTTTTTTTTTTTTTTAAATCCAAGGCGCGAATCACGCCAAAGACACTCTCTAAATACACACGTGTGCCCGTAGCCTTAGGGTAATTCCACACTGAGCTGTTTTCAGCTATAGAGGAAGCTGAACCTGCGGGGTCTGCTTCCCCCCTGGTCCCCGTAGACTGTGGGATCTTCTTCTATAGTTATGCTACTGCCTTCACTCTCCTCAGCCCACTATGGTGTCTGCATTCACAGAAGCTGCATCAGTCTGTGTGCAGAAATATGGAGTCGATTTCAGCACAGAAATGCATGCTGATGTGTTTCCGATCTTACCCTTAGAGAGCAAACAGTACTCGCTGTTGTAACACAGAGGGCTAATGGACACATCATTATGTAGAAGATCAGGAATGGTGCAGGTACTTTGGAACTTACACTTATCTTAAAGGAGAAACAAACGCGATATAAAAAAAAACCCTACTCCACATAGACCCTTATCAGAGTTCACGGCAGCCATCTTCCTGTCTTCTTTCGGTGCTTCAGCAATTTTGGCGCATGCGAACCGGGAAACTGCTCCAACCGCGCATGTGCCGCTACACCTCTCTCGTTGTCAGATTACCGAAGATCTAGAAGATGGCTGCCGTGAATTCCGAATCCCAGAATCTGCACTGAGGGGTAAGTAAAAAGTTAGGGCCTTTGCCCGGGGTAGCAGCTAGGCTGGAGGAAGGGGGGTCTGTGTGGGGTAGGGTTTTTTTTTAATAAGGGGTTTGTTTCTCCTTTAATAAAATGTTTCTTCCAGGGCTTCCTTCTGGTTTTGAACCTAGACGTGCAATTGACAAGCAGCTAATTAATTGCACGTTAATATCTAGTGATTCTCACCCACATTAATGTACGTAAAATGTGAACACAGCAACCAGGGGATTACCCATGTGAATATAATTCATGCACAAGTTAGTCTACTGGCACCTGCAATTACATTGGAATATAGAAAATAAAGTTTCCTTGTGAACTTTGCACTTGCTTGGTATATAAGCTCTGTAGTTTTTATAGACATGTTTAACACTGTGGTAAGCACAGAGGACAGCTCATGCCAGGATTTTTTCTCTGCTTCTAAACAAACTAATAAAAATCATCCATGCACTAACAGCATGGTATATACAGTAGGTAAATAAGAGCCACGATTTGGGAGATTTAACCTGGGAAAGCAAGTTGCAGGTCCCTATAGAAGTGCCTAAAAATTAATACTAGAACCCTTAGAGACACATTTATCAAAGGTCAATTTTAGATTCATGTGAGTTTTTAAAAACTCTCCTAAACTCCCATAAATTTGAAATTCAACCAATTGTAATTTATTAAAAAAAGAAAAATCTAATTTTTCAAACTCGGATGAATTAAATCGAGCCAAAAACTGGAAAAGAAATCGAATTTGATTCAAATTTAGAAAAGTTGATTCAAGTTTTTTCTCCGTTTTTCTTCCATTGACTTAAAAACAGCAACTCGGGAGGTTTTAGGTGGTGAATAGCCAAATTCGAGTTCTTAAAGGGGCAGCGTATGATAAATCTCGAAAATCTAATTATAATTTTTTTAAAAGCTCAAATCGGATTTGAATAACGCCCTAGTCGAAATTTGACAGTTTTGACCACCCCTTGATAAACCTGCCCCTTAATGAATCAGATGAGTGTAGGACTGACCATACCAGGGGTGACTTTAGATGACGGAGTTGGCCAGCTTGAATATATTGAATAATATGGAAAAATATCCTTTGTTTTATTTAAAAGGGGAGGGCATTTTTGGTAGCCGTCTTAATGACCCTAATATATTCACAATGAAGAGGTTTCTAATTACAGTACATATACAGTGGTGTGCAAAACTATTTGCCCCCTTCCTGATTTCTTATTCTTTTGCATGTTTGTCACACTTAAATGTTTCTGATCATCAAACACATTTAACTATTATTCAAAGATAACACAAGTAAACACAAAATGCAGTTTTTAAATGAGGGTTTTTATTATTTAGGGAGAAAAGAAATCCAAATCTACATTTTCATGTGTGAAAAAGTAATTGCCCCCTGAACCTAATAACTGGTTGGGCCACCCTTAGCAGCAATAACTGCAATCAAGCGTTTGCGATAACTTGCAACGAGTCTTTTACAGCGCTCTGGAAGAATTTTGGCCCACTCATCTTTGCAGAATTGTTGTAATTCAGCTTTATTTGAGGGTTTTCTAGCATGAACCGCCTTTTTAAGGTCATGCCACAACATCTCAATAGGATTCAGGTCAGGACTTTGACTAGGCCACTCCAAAGTCTTCATTTTGTTTTTCTTCAGCCATTCAGAGGTGGATTTGCTGGTGTGTTTTGGGTCATTGTCCTGCTGCAGCACCCAAGATCGCTTCAGCTTGAGTTGACGAGCAGATGGCCGGACATTCTCCTTCAGGATTTTTTGGTAGACAGTAGAATTCATGGTTCCATCTATCACAGCAAGTCTTCCAGGTCCTGAAGCAGCAAAACAACCCAGACCATCACACTACCACCACCATATTTTACTGTTGGTATGATGTTCTTTTTCTGAAATGCTGTGTTACTTTTACGCCAGATGTAACGGGACGCGCACCTTCCAAAAAGTTCAACTTTTGTCTCGTCGGTCCACAAGGTATTTTCCCAAAAGTCTTGGCAATCATTGAGATGTTTTTTAGCAAAATTGAGACGAGCCTTAATGTTCTTTTTGCTTAAAAGTGGTTTGCGCCTTGGAAATGTGCCATGCAGGCCGTTTTTGCCCAGTCTCTTTCTTATGGTGGAGTCGTGAACACTGACCTTAATTGAGGCAAGTGAGGCCTGCAGTTCTTTAGATGTTGTCCTGGGGTCTTTTGTGGCCTCTCAGATGAGTTGTCTCTGCGCTCTTGGGGTAATTTTGGTCGGCCGGCCACTCCTGGGAAGGTTCACCACTGTTCCATGTTTTTGCCATTTGTGGATAATGGCTCTCACTGTGGTTCGCTGGAGTCCCAAAGCTTTAGAAATGGCTTTATAACCTTTGAAATTGAACTCAGGTGTGATAAACCACAGTTAAGTTATTTTGTAACAAGGGGGGCAATCACTTTTTCACACAGGTCCATGTAGATTTGGAGTTTTTTTTCTCCCTTAATTACGTAAACCTTCATTTAAAAACTGCATTTTGTGTTCAATTATGTTATCTTTGACTAATAGTTAGCGGTTTTTGATGAGCAGAAACATTTAAGTGTGACAAACATGCAAAAGAATAAGAAATCAGGAAGGGGGCAAATAGTTTTGCACAGCACTGTACTCTGTTAGCAGTTATGGCATTTTAGGCCCTGTCAGTGCCAGCTCCAGCATTAACAAGCAGTTCTCATAAAAGTCTGTTTGAAGTAGCATGGCGTGCCATTAGCCTTATTGTATTCTCTAATAATTTTCCCAAAGGGCCTGCACATAATACTCTTTGTCCTGGGGCTGCCATCACTGGGGATATTCAAATGACTTCTCCTAATTAGAGATTAAAGGGAATTGTTGTTGGCCTGGCTTATGTTATATGTTAATGTTGTAGTATGTTGCAACTTCACCACACAGTAAAATACCAAGCCTGTATTCATTTCTTTTAAAAGTATGTAATTTTCTGTGCATGAAAGTTTCTATTTTTAGGAACAATGACAAACCTCACTAAACAGAAAATGTCTTTGTTCTTCAGAATGTACCACGAAACATTCTGGTCTACTCAGGACAAATTCAGTTATGAAACATATATTGCCATTTTCCGTGTGGAATGCAATGTAACGAGCATTACTAATTTCCATGTATTTGAGCATAATTCGAGTATGCTTGAGGCATGAAAATTGGATTTCAGGTATATTAGCCAAACAGTTGCCATTGCAAGTTATTGTCTAAAGTACTATTCTCTTAGCATTCAGGCCAGAGCATTATCTGTTAACAAGGTGGTTTCTTGTTACAATGTTGAGCTGAAATCAGTTGTGATAAAAGGGCTCAACAAGCAGGTGAAAGATTAATAAAAACAATGAGCCTTATATAATGTTCCTGGAAAGGTCTGTCTGACAATGGGGCAAATTCACTAAGCGCCTAACGCTAGCATCAATTCGCTAGCGTTGGTCATTTTCGTTACTTCGCAAATTCACTAACGAACGCTGGCGTACATTCGCTAGTGTTACTTCGCACCCTTACGCCTGGCGAATTTGCGCAACGGACGTAACTACGCAAATTCACTAATGCGCCCATTGTACTGAACGCTACCTTTTACGCTAGACTTCCTTCGCCACCTCAGACCAGGCGAAGCGCATTTAGAGTAGATAGGGATTGCTTCAAAACAAGTTCAAATTTTTTATAAGTCCCAAAAAACGCTGGCGTTTTTTCTATATTATGGGTGATAGGCTGAAAAAGATCAAAATTTTTTTTGGGGCTCCCCTCCTTCCCCCTACATTTCCTAACTCATGGCAACTTAACTATACAGTGGGCACATGTGTAGGGCAAAATAAAAATCTTATTTGATGTTTTGAAGGTTTCCCAGGCACTTGTAGTGCTGCTACATATTCCTCCATTGAAATTTGAATTTGGAGCCGTATGCAAATTAACCATCACTAGCGTAACTTCGCTTAGCGAATCAACGCTAGCGCAACTTCGCAACCTTACGCTACCCCTGAGCGCAACTTCAGATTTTAGTGAATTTGCGGAGCGCTAGCGAAAATACGCCTGGTGAAGTGCGGCGAAGTTACGCCTGGCACAACTACGAATCTTAGTGAATTTGCCCCTAAGCACCTCTTATTTTCTAATCATAATTCAGAATGCTGTCAAGGTTGGGGATATTTCCTACAGAGAAAAGGCTCTTGCAATTGGATATGATTCTCTTTTATAGTACATAAGAGGATATTATTATAGAGTATAGATCCAGAGAGCCCTTTTCACCAGAGGCCACAACACTGAGTGTGCCTTGGCACTATCCAGATTTGCATCTAGCATTGAATCCATATATTTTTCTTAGAAACCTGCATCTGCTCTGCTGAACTTCGCACTGTTACACACATAGATGCAAGGAAAGCCTGCAATTACCAGCAATCTTTTCAGTTCATAACTTTTTGAAATGTTAAACTGTAGTTATTAAGAAGCATTGGGCAATTTACTCTTTAAGACCTAAAGTGTATTGTGTGTAATTAGCACAGTATCTATACTAAAGTAGTTTTTTTTTTTTTACATTCTAGGAATACCAGGGCTCATATATGAAGCTTCAAAGCAAATAAAAACAAAATCCTACAAGATATAACTTTTCAGATCTTTTTCTGGGAGGTTTTGAAGGAATGCCCGAGAATCCCTGACACTTGCATCAAGCCTAAGCTTATGACTAAATGCTCGTGGGAGCATGAAATGCGTAAGGCTTTAAAAAAATTAGCTGCTTATAGTTTATCTACTAATTGGGCTCCAGACCAGTTCCTGTATTTACTTTCTATGCTGAAGGTCTGGGGCATGTTCACCTGGAGCCGTGTTTACTTTACCCTCTCTGACTTCTTTTTTATATACTACACTTGTATTAAATTCACTTGGTTTGGCATTACAAACATTTTGTGCTTGGTCCGCTCCTTTTTGCACTCAGGTGTCAAAGATTTATATATTTGAGGCGTTGCAGGCTTTTGCACTAGTCCAGATTTGACAGGTGATTGATTGGTTGTCTACAATGGGGTGGAGCAGGACAAGAGAAGGCACCACTCTGGCTAAAGCAAAAAATGTAGACACCTCTGAATTATGTATGTTAAAAATAGGCATATCTATAAAAACATTTAACCAATAACTGATTCAGTTTATTAAAAAGCCCTGCTCAACAGAGCTTAAAACAGATTTCGACTCATGAAAATTGCAGTGATCACAGAAGAACAAATTCTGGGCATTCTATTAATTAAATAGTTAAGATATTGGTCTGAAAGTTCTCTCCAACATTGTTGCAGATTTGCCCACACATGAGCTCATTGGGATTAAGGTCATTAGCATCCCTTTATCTTCCCTTTTCTTCAAATAGATCTGACAGAGCTTGGAGGTATGCTAAGGATCATTATTCTGTTGCATGAAAAACAGCTGTCTGATACGGCTCATACCAGAGGGTGTGTCATGTCACTGAAGAATACTGCGGTAGTTCCTTTGATTTAGGATTGTTGAAACTCTATACAGGTCCCCAAATTTAGAGCAAAACACCCTAAACCATAAGGCAACCTGTCGTCTGATCTTATTGTTCATCTACGTCTGTCACATCTTTTACTATAAGAGTTCATTGTTTCTAGATGTCATTTTACAGTGTCAGCCACATCAAAATATTGTCCATTTCTTATTAGATATAGTTTGTTTATAAATAAGATAGTCACAAACATTTTTTAATTGGCATATACATATTCTTAATTACATTTTAAAATGTAAGGAAATATTTGATAATGAAAAATATGTGTATGCGAGGCAGCACTGGTCTATTTTGGGCTGCCCACTTTTTTTTTGGAGGCTTTCTTAGGAATAGGAGTAAAGGTTTAGTTGAAGAAAGAGAGGATTCCAGAGGCACAATGCAAAAATAAACACCTGCTGCCAAGAAGTGGTGCTGCCATTGACCAGAGTCAGCTGCATAAACAAAAATATCTGTGTATCTTTCAGCTCAAGATAAATCTCATTGTAGGAGAGTTTTATTTAAAGTCCCTGTACCAGACAATGCAAATGCACAGGTTGCGTAACTTGTTAATTCAACCTCAATTCACCTCAATAAAACCTAAAAATGTGTTAATTTTTTTTAGGTTTCTATAGACCTAGATCAGATTTTGTGTACTAAAATTGTACATCTGACAATGTTTCAGCCTTTAATAATATCCAAATAACCAGGGCTGGTCCTATCAAATGTGGGGCCCAATTGGGACCATGTTGGCGGGGCCCCTAGACAAAGTGTTGCTGGCTACTGACACAGCAAGTATTTAGGAAAATAAGGGCATACAGGCACAAAATAGAAAGGAAAGGGGCAGTGCGGGGCCCCCAGAGGTGCGGGGCCCAATTGGGCCAATTGGCCTAAGGCCGGCCCTGCAAATAACAATCTGCTGCAATCTGTCCCTTACCTAGCCATGGTTCCAGGTACAGGCCAGGAAGAAAGCTGGTGCCAGCAGAGAGGCAGATTCTTGTCCTGCGTTTTTCCCCAGGCCAAGGTCAGCCCTTTGTGGCATCAACCTTATTGATCAACATGAACTCTGGTCTCAATTTTGTCATATTTGTCATATCATTTGCTGTTTTTGCTTTATGCATGTTTTAATGAGCATCTCTCTCTCTCTCTCTCTCTCTCTCTCTCTCTCTCTCTCCTTTATGTTTAATATAACATTTAATAAAGCTAAAAAAATAATTTAAATATTTAATTAACCCAATAAGGTTGTTTTGCCTTCAGCAAGGATTAGTTGTATCATAGTTGGGATCAAGTACAAGATACTGTATTATTACAGAGAAAAAAAAAATATTTTTTTTAAAAAATTATTACTTGATTAAAATGGAGTATGTGGGAGATGGACATCCCAGAATTGGGAGCTTTCTGGATAACATGCTTCTGGATAGCAGATCCCATCCCTCTATAAAGGGGAAGGAAACCTAGTTGGCGCAAAAACCCTCCCGTGTGTTGCCCACCTGTCCCGCTGGGCAAATGCCCCTAACTTGTTACTTACCCTTCTGCGCAGGTCCAGTCCAGGGAGTTCACAGATGACATCTTCTTCCAAGCGATCTAAAAAAGTGTTTGGAAGGTGAACAACCCCTTTAGGGTGGTGGCACACTTGAAGATACAGGGGAGATTAGTCACCCAGGGACAAATCTCCCCTACTTCGGGCGACTAATCTCCCCAAATGCCTTGGCATACATTTTCAAAGTTGCCTTATGAGGAAACTTTGGGCAACTTCAGAAATCCGAAGCGATTCTTATGCCATCCCGCTGGCAAGAATACTAATCACCGGCAGGATGGCATAAGAATCGCTCAAAGTTTACTCGTAAGGCAACTTCAATGCCAGCGGGAAGGCATTTCAGGGGAGTAGTGGCCTGAAGAAGAGAAGATTTGTAGCTGGCCAATTAATCTCCCCCGAATCTTCACGTGTGCAACCACCCTTAAGCTGCTGATGAATTCTTTTAAGACTATTGCACAGCTTGCTAGAATTGGTAGAATTAAAAATGCCATGCATGCCCTAGGCTAATCACATACCACAGATTCGGGACCCTACTGCCCCAATTGTGTGTAATGACAAGAATAACATCTGTCTGTCACTGTGTACACAGCCACAGTGACAGGTAGATTGTGTCTCTATGCAAACACAAATGTAACTGTTTTAAAACATCTTCATTATGTTTTCAAGTAAGCAAAATGTCATTACATATCCCTCCCCCCCTAAACTATCTAGCAACACTTTTCACTGTAACACGGGAACCCACAATGAAAATGGGCAGAAGATTGAGAAATGATTTATATAGGTGTATAAGGGAACCAAGTGGGGCGAGTGCATCATCAGCTCAACAGCACAGTGCAATTCTGACAACTTTTGTGCCTTACTGTCAACACAGCTGCTGATAAATCACTTATTTTATTTTTTCTTCCAAGAACTTAAGGAGGTGTAAAGAAACAGAATATTTGCCTGTTTTTTCTAATCATCCTCTGTTCCACCAACTGCAGTCATGCATGACATGGCTCATATAATGCCAGTGACACCAAGGTACTTCTTTAGAAATTACTGAGTTTTTGCTAGATTACAAGAGAAAATAAAGGCATAGTTAATGTTTAGGAAGTTAATTAAGCATTCACTTGTTACAACAATGATTTAAAACAGCTCCATATCTTTAGCATTGCCTGCATGTTAGCATAGTAATCTGCCTAAAATAAAGATATAAAAGGAAATTAATGTGAAATAAAATATACTAACAAAACAACAACAAGCTGGTGTATTTATTTATATATCAATATATCTTAATTGCCATATATATGTAAAATATATCCTTATAAATGTTGTTTGGCATATATATATATATATATATATATATATTAGTGTTTGATTCATTAGGTACAAGTCAGTTGTGTTTGTGGGCACAAAGGCGGCTCTTGTAATAATACCACCCCAAGGCAGATTGTAACACAGGGTATACCAAACTCAGAACAGACTCCAAGGACCCAGTCGCGGCTCACTCTTCCTATAACAGTAGCCTTTGGCTCTGGGACTAGCCCTCCGCTATTTGGATGCAGGCAGGTCTTAACGTGAGAGGCCCAAGGAGTGAGTTCTGAGCAAGCTAGGGAACGGAGTTTGAAGTAGTAGAATGGGAAACGATGCCAGGCCAGGTTTGTAACAGTCAGAAAATGCGGTACAAATAGAGGAGTATTTGGGGTCACAGGCCAGGTCAAAATACACCAATATTGCAGTACAGAACAGGATCCGAAAGGATAGTCATAACAAACAAGGGTCAGGGCAGGCAGCGAACCAGACGAAGTCAGGGACAAGCAGGGTCAAAAGTGAGCAGGAACACTAGAGAAACTGCACCCAGGAACTAAGCAAACATACCTTATGATGGGCAATGAGTTACCAGAATAGTTGAATTTTGGTCCAGTGCTCGATGATGCCAGATGCAGCTCCTCGTCAAACCCGGAAGAGGTGCATGCGCCCGCTACTATTCGGTGCGCGAGGAGAAAGGATGCGGTGGGCGTCCCTGCCAAGGGTGTAACTGGCGTCCCCATCGTATATATATGTGTGTGTGTATAGAATGCCCTTAGATAGGAGCAGATAAGGAGGAAGGACTCCATGATCCAACACTTTCCTAGGAACATTCACTAAAATAACTTGAGACTGACAAGAGAGCAAACTTCTCAGGCTAATGTCACATGCTGGGTGGCAGCCCAGGATTTCTGCTAATGCATTATTTGTAATGTCTTTTAATTTTATATTGTGACATGTCTGTGCGGTTTAAATTTTACACCTTCTTTCCCAGAAATGTGTCAATAGTGAAATATTTAGGGGGCACACATTTCTCTGCAAATGTTACTAATGTAAGTTAATATAATTTCCAGGGACTTGAAGCTGCTGAACTCACTCTATATCTACTCCCCCTCCCCACCCATGAGTAGCAATCCAACCGTGTTTCCTGCACTTAACTAAGAGACGAAGACAGGTACAAGACTAAGCAACAGTGAGCTATTGGGGAGGAGAAATTCATGGTCATGAGTGTCCCACCAATTCTTTTGGGGGCTCTGCAGCTTGATGTAGGACTGAGATTGATAGAAGCTCATTATAAAGGCTCCTTAAACTAACCAGTGAGAGGAGTTATGAATACCAAATAATGTTTCACTTGTTTTTGCATAAAAACAAAAAAAAAAACCTATTTCTTAATTAAAACAATTGTCAAAACACAACTTCAGCACAAGCCTTGTTTGCTTAGCATTACACAGCTTTACAAGTATCTGTTTGTTATTGCTATGTCCCTTTAATACGGACGACCAATTTTGCAGGCAATCTGCAATCTTTATTATAAAACTAACCAGAGAGCCTGATGATAATCTCAAAAAGAGCTAGAAGAAAAATCCATTACATTTTATGTGATCATTTTCAAAGCAAATAAAAAAGAAGCAGAAACTGATAAATGAAGCCAAGGAGACAGTCTGTTGCTGCTTTTACATCTCCCCATTCCTGATCTGCACATTAGCATATTTTACTGAAGCTTGTGGGTAAGCTATGAAATTAACTTGCTTTGGCAAAGGAATCTTCTGGCCAAACTTGCCAGTTCCTAACCAGCAATTATTTCTATATTAGAGAAATATGCAGATGAACAGAATGCAGAACATTCTTCTCAATGATTGTTTTGTTGGAGCCTTAACTAGCACATATGCTGCATTTTTACTGCAGATACTAGATATTAAGTAGAGACTCTAGTAGAGACAATATTTTTTGTTATATATATTTTATACTGCGTTTTACATTACACTAATTCTCAGTTTGGGTTCCTTACATCTCCTACAAGCCAATAGTTCCAGTGCTGTGGTCTCTATATTCTTGTGAATGAAAGTAACAGATAATTAACTAATATTGGTTACCCAGTTAAGATGCAAAGAAAAGTAATATTGGCTTGTCCTGCAGCATCCAGTGAAGAGAGAGCTGATTGGAAAATATTGAGGGAGGGGACCATTTTATTTAGGCTTGGTGCATTCATGGTGTAGGAAGGAATGGGGATTTATCCAAAAGGTGGAATTATTTCCTTAAGGCCACTGGCTGACAGGGAGATTTGTCACCTGAGATTATTTATGGTTGACTATGGAATGCCTCTCCGTTGGAAATAACTGAAATCGCTGGTGGTAAAACCTACATATCGCAAAGTCACTCGAAGTTTCCTCCTGAAGCAACTTCTGGTGACTTTGGAAGAACAAAGAGGCAATTTCAATAATTTCCAATAGAGAGGCATTTTCCTCCCTGTCGGCCATTGCTCAAAATGGGTTACATTCAGGACTGAAACTCACTTTAATTGATTAAGTTAGTACAATACCCAGCTGAAAGGATTGTATATATATTGCTTTTGGAAGTTTGAGAGAAGCTATGGGAGGTGTAAAATTAAGCCGGAGTGGTGCGCCAGAAACAGTGAATAAAGCAAATTGAATACCAAATTAAAGTATTTGCTTTGTTCTATCTCACACTCTTCCAGGTCATAGTCTGCCTTTAAAATGTGTAGGAGGATGGGGTGCTCTAAGGTAATGAAACTGAGATGGGTGATTTTGCCATTTGACACATTACCATCAATGGTTTAATAGATTTCTGTAAAGGCCGGCTGAAGACCTTGTCTCTATATCACTATGCACAGTTTTTTCCATTAGGAACAAACACGGAGGAGATCCCCATTGCCTCCACACGCTAAATGCACAGAAACTTCAGGACCCGATAGTTGCAGAGCGATCGTACAGCTGCATACAATGCACAACTACAGAGGGGATCCCCAGTATACATACAGTACATATGCTAACGCTACCTTTCTAATTAAATGTGAGTAGAGCCAATTGTATCAACCATCCAACGGTATTACATGATATCACATTTTTTTTTTTTGCAGATATATGACTCGAGTATAAGCCGAGGTAGACTTTTTCAGCACATTTTTGGTGCTGAAAATCTCGGCTTATACACGAGTATATACGGTACTCTGCATTCGAAGAGCAGAGAAGCAGCGCGGGTGATACTTTCTCACTGAAGTAAGCTGGCCATAGATGTTGAGATTTTTAAAAGATCAGATCCTGATCGTGAGACCACGATCTTCTCAGAACCATCGTACGATCGTACGAATTGACCATCAACTAAAAAGACCAATTTGCCAGGAAAACAAAGGGGAGCTGCCTGCTTGGCCCTGCAAACATAGATAGATTGCACTGGGACCGACAAAGATTTTTTGACCTGGCCAATCAATTTCCTGACAGATGTCGGCCAAAAAATCGTAAGATGTACGATCGTTCGAATCCCACTAACCACACGATAATTTCGAAGGATTGGTCGGGCTTCCCTAAAATTGGTCGTTCGGCAAGAAGAATCGTCGTGTCTATGGGGAGCTTTAGCCTCAACAATAAATGAACCCATATTACAGATAACAGCCCTTCTCTGCCCTTCGGAATGCAGAGTATCTGATCATTTCAAACTGTTCCAGCCCTGAAACTTTCAAAGGACTTCAGTGTGCAACTCTAAGATTCAGAGGATACAAACGCTTGCAGAAAAATGCTCATTTTATAAAAACAGCACTGAATTTCTAAAATTTGCAAAGATGCTTCTTTTAAGATGGAGAAGAGATACTGTATTTGCAATATAATTTTTTGACTTTACATCCCTTTTAATAATTGTGGTTCCACCAATATTTAATGCATAATATATTTCCATGATTTTATATTTTCTTGGATTTTACACCATTTTTTCTGGCCCGCTGAAAAAAGTTTGTGCATAGTTAGTTAGCTGCACCTTGTGTTCCTTCAGTGAGTTCTATTAGATCCCAATTATAGCAAACTGTGTCACATACTGGAGATCTAATTTATCATGTTCTAGTGAAAATAAGTATTCCACTCGTTATACATATTGTATAATTTCAATCAATTCTTCTTCAGTTGGGGTATAAACAATTTCCAATGTTTGCTATCAATCCCCTCACTGCTGCCAGGATATGATTAGCCATCATTTGTGGAGGATTTTTCATTCTAGGGATTTTATCTCCCAGTGTAATTATTATTGGGTCACATTTTATCTCAATCATGATCGCCCTTTACACCGACGCTTAGCCACCTTCTAGAATATAGTCAATTTATGACAACCCCAAAACATACGTTGTAATGAGCCCTCTTGTTCCTCAAATCACCAACACACAGAGGATGATGAGTCTGGGAAGCATTTGTACAATTACAGTCAGGGTCGGACTGGACATTGGGGGGCCCATTGGGTTCCAAACCTCTTGGGGCCCCCAGTGCGCCTGACTCACACTGCCGCAGTTTTTTTTGGGGGGCCAGTCAGAATGGGGGAGGGGTCTGGGCTGGCAGGGGGCCCATGAGGACCAGGGTCCACCGGGTTTTTTTCCAGTGTCCCGCCGGCCCAGTCTGACCCTGATTGCAGTAGGGTATGCTTCCATCCCATTACAACCTTTTCCTTTATGGAAGTGTAAATTGATGGTCTGCTTGCATTATCCATAATTCTCTCCCATGTGGTGAGACTTTCCTTAGGGCCTTTTCCCAATGATATATATCATGGAACACTCCAGTAATTCATTTTCATGGCAGACGCACTGCTGGACTTCATAATATTGTATAAAAAGTAGGCATGCACCGAATCCAGGATTCGGTTCGGGATTCGGCCAGGATTCGGCCTTTTTAAGCAGGATTCGGATTCGTCCGAATCCTTGTGCCTGGCCGAACCGAATCCTAATTTGCATATGTAATTTATAGGTGGGTAGGGAAATCACGTGACTTTTCGTCACAAAAGAAGATTTTTTTCCACTTCTTTCCTGCCCCTAATTTGCATATGCAAATTAGAATTCGGATTTGGTTCGGTATTCGGCTGAATCTTTCACCAAGGATTCAGGGATTTGGCCGAATCCCAAATAGTGGATTTGGTTGTATTGCCATTTGCTTACAGAGTTCTAATACTGGGTGAGTAGCAGGGACAAAAGCATTGTTAGTATAACTACACTTGAAACCTGTTTAGAATCATCATTTTTCGACAATTTCTTTCATGGCTTATGATTTCTGTCTAATTGTGAGAAAGGAAAGAAGAAATAATGTAACCGTCACGAGTATTTGCTGGTGGTGGAAATCAAACAAGAAAGGATAAGCAAAGCAGTGGAATCCATAGGAATCCCCTAGAATTAAAACCCATGTAACTGACCACTTTACTCCAACACAAATATGGTTGGTTAATGGCTTCTCAGGAGAGAGCAAGGAGAGGATATTTATGCAAATTCACTAGAGGGTGAATTTTCACCAGCGAGCACTTTGCCAGGCACAGATTCGCTACCACTACACTAATTCACTAAAATGTGCAGTTGCGTCTCAGCAGCCAAATGCTGGCAAAGTTTCGCTAGCGTTAATTTGTCAACTCTACTCTTACGATAAGGTCAGTTTGCATAGGAGGTGTACATTTAGCTCGTATAGACATCATTATTAGAAATGTAGGTTAAAATGCTTGAAGTGGCTATTTATTATTACACATGTCCAAGGAAGCAAAATAAAGAGTTAAGAGATCCTCTAATGCCCTAGCCAGGAGACCACCCTAAAACAAATGTGGCATGCTCCTCAAATTGGTTAAAAAAAAATGAACACAAAACATCTTTAATACTTAGAACTTCTGAAGACAATCCTGCTTTAAAAAATTAAAAGAACTAGAAGCCAACGTTTGTTACAACTTTTTGTGACTTTCCGGCAAACGGAAATGATGTCACTGACATAAGATTGAGGATGATGCAGCTTCATTTTATCAGTTTGCTTGGTCTAAGGTGGCGAAGGAAACTCTGGCTAAAGAGGTAATGTTCCGCAGGTCCGGACTGGCAATCTGTGGGTTCTGGCAAATGCCAGAGGGGCTGCTGTAAGTTGCCATAGACAGACACTTTTTATTGGGCTGGTGAGGTTCTGTTTGGGCATCTGTGTAGCTGAAATGCCAGGGCCTATTTTGAATCTCAGTCCAGACCTGATGTTCCGTAAAATTTGAGGAGTTACGACCATTCACCTGGGAGAAAATTCGCCTGGCAAAAAGGTGCGAAACTGCGCTAGAGACGGTCTCTTTTACTAGTGAATTGTCATCTATGCTTAATAGTAAATTGGCTATGTCCCTGCAAATGAGATTTTCTCTAGTGACAGCCACTTTGACCCTTTAGTAAATCTGCTGCATGACAGAGATCCTATCCAGGGTTGAACTGAGCTTGTGGGACACCGGAAAAAAACCAGCATGACCCAGCAAAGCCCCCACACCCCAACAGGAACTTTAGGGTGCTCCCCTCCCAACCTCAATCACAGCCGAAGAGGAACACAAGACACATAGGTGGAGGAAGAGGAAGTGTAGGCTGGCTGGTGGTATATTTCATGAGAGTGGAGGAGTTATCAACCAGGGTGGGAAGTAATATCTCTGATGTGCCTTGCACACACCAGTCCAACACTAATTTGTCTGAGGATAATGCCTCTCAATTTCAGCCAAAATAGTTAACGGAAACTAACACCAATCCAAGCACCTCTTTCACTTGGGCATTAAAGAAATTATTTGAGTCTAATTTTCTTTACCACCAACTAATGTATCACATTGTGGCTCTGTAATAGCCATTAGTTAAGCTTCACATTGCAAAGCATGTTTATTAGCTCCTTAAAGCTGCAAAGAAACACTAGCAAATAATATATGACATTGGAACATTTTAGATTGTTGACCAACGGAATATCTGAGCAACTACTGGAAGAAAGAAAATATAACATATATTTCAACTGCTAGTTTAAGAAAAAAAACTAGATATTAAAGTTTTGTAAAAGTGCTACTCCTTTTTAAGGCAAAGCTATGCGTGTAATGAATTCAGGAACAACAGGAATACTCTATGAATATGAAATGTAATGAAAATTAAATTTTTGTATATCTTGATTATTTTGCGAGACTTTTAAGGATCAAATTAAAAACAAAAACAATGTGTATCAGAGTAACACGCAAATCTCTTTTTCATACAATTATATAAAGAGAATTCAACAAACCGAACTGAAAGTCATGACAGATTTCTCACATTCCATTCAGTGTTTTTGTGCATTCCAGTTTTGGAACATTTTATTGTTCAGGTCATGACCTATGCAAAGGTTATTGGGTGTCATGCAGCTGATAAGTGTACGATTGGCACCCAATTCATAACAGCAGTCTTCAAAAGGAAAAAATTCCTCTTTTTATGGTAAGTATATATTGTTATATGTCTTGAGGTCTGGTGTCAATTAATCAAGTGCAAATTGATATACTGCACAATATTGTAATGAGCTCTGTTTGCCATTAAAGAACATGAAGAAACAGACTTGTAATGCTTGATAAAGGCAGCCATTATCTTGAAATATGCTGGAGAAGAAACCAGAGCCAGAGAATTAAGTGCCCTTGTGCAAAAGGTTTGCTATGCACAGATATCTTAATTTTGCCTGACAGCTAGGAGCTTTTGTTCAGCGAGTTGGGATGGCAGGGTTTGCAGTTTGGATATTACCCTGTAGTCTGTGGATAATATGTTTTACTATTTAGAAACTCCCACACAAATGAGTTAACACATACATGCATTCCATGATAGTTTCCAGTGTCAGTATGATACACTGTGCCTGCATGGTTTATTCTGCAGTGTCTTTTGCAGTGGAAGGGGGTTCAATAATAATGCATTTCATCTTATTTTTTTCTAGTGGGATCAACTACGAGAGAGAGCAAATTTAGCTCATAGTGATGGGCTCATATGTGTATTTGTCTTATTAGTCGTAATTATTGGCAAACTGTTTCTTTTTTTGATAGCAAATAATTAACTTGCATATTACAAGATGTGATTACCCATCCGTTTAGGGGATTTGTTTTTATTTGGGCAATGCAAGAGCCCCCATTTGTGTTTACAAGTGATACATATTGATCAGGGCATTCATAGATGGCAAAATAGACAATAGTTAACCTGATCTTTAAGCATGATCCTTCCACATCATTCAGCTATACCTACTACTAGATATACACCACAAACTATTACTATACAATGGGGGTTATTTAATTAAAGGCACTAAGTTTGCCCAGGAGCAGTAACCCATAGCAACCAATCAGCAGGTAGAATTTACTGGTCACCTGTTTAAACGCAAACATCTTATTGGTTGCTTTGGGTAACTGCTCCTGGGCAAACTTAGTGCCTTTTATTACATATGGGGGAATATGTATTAAATTACTTTTTTAGTTACTGTACTATATGGCAGTAGCTTACCACTCTATCCCATTCTCCAAAGTTTCTATACTAGTTGTTGTCAGACTTCTTTAGTTATTTTTATTACATATTTATAAAGTGCCAACATATCCAAGACAAGAACAACCATTATATGTAACCAATATAAGATGTAAAACAAGCTTACAACCTAAAAATTCAAACTTCATGCAAAATTTGGACAGGGTCAACAAGGTGACAATCATATAAACTGCGTATCTTGACAGCGCTATATAAATAAATGATGATGATATCAAAATTATTTCTGTCATACTTCTATGGAAATCTTGGCCCGAAAATAAGTCTTTGCCCCAAATCTCACCTTATTTACCCAGACTTCCAGGAGTTAGTCGGAGCGCAAACAGGTATTTACCCCATATCAGCTTAACTGATCTTAATTCTGGGCCCCCTACTGCTCTGGAGACCCCAGCAGGGACAGTATAGGGAGGACCTATATTTTAGGAACCACTGCTGTATAGCAGTTGATCAACTGCAGTACTTTGCACCCCCTCTCCCCGGCTAAAATATACAGAACATAAAACAATTTCATGTCCAAGTTTAGAGGAAGCACATGATTAATCTGTCAACTAAGCCAAGTAAGGGCAGAGACACGCGCTGCTATTTCGGGAGATTAGTGGCCCATCGACAAATCACTTCTCCGGGCGACTAATCTTCCTGCCAGCTAGAATCTAAATTGCAGACGGGATGGCACTCTGATCGATTCGGCTTTCCGAAGTTGCCCGAAATTTCCTCGACTTCGAAAAACTAAGCATTCCAAGTCGTATCCCGCCGGCAATTTTCATTCTAGCCGGCGGAAAGGCATTTCTGGGAGATTAGTTGCCTGAAGAAGAAGCGATTTGTTGCTGGGCCGAAATAGCAGCGCATCTCTTCCCTAAAAGCTGTGTGTTGTGTATTTTATACAAATTCTTGTATACAAAAAGACTGGACAACTAACACAGTAAAAGTATATAAAATATAAGCAGACTGGGTACAATGTCACACTGCAAAGCTTGATGGGTCTTTTGCATAATACATCTTGTAGGAAATGGTAAAACTGTCCACACAGTCATTAATTTCAGTGAACAAATGAACTGTTTAAGTTCTTTGGATGTTTCAGATTGAGGTGTTATTTTCTCCGCAGGGAGTACTGGAAATTCAGGAAACATGAGTGGGCAGGATAAGGAAGCCCATAGAGTGAGCTGGCTGTAACGTGTGGTTGGATGGAATGGATACATCTGGTACAAGTCCCAGGACTCCCTGTGGGAGAAGCACAATACTACAATAGAAAGGCCATGCACCACCTAGTATGCTTTCATACAACAAGTGGTGATTGGTTTAACTGCATACCTCAATATCATAAAATAAATTATCCTCTTTTAGAGTGAAGGTATGAACAGGGCTGAACTAGCATGGATTTAATGCCACCAGAAGGGCACCAGTCATTACTTCGTCAGAGTAAAATGGCAAGAAGTGAAAACAGAAGGGGATATGGCTAGGAGAAAGTAAACTAGCTGCAATGGCAACAAGAGTGCCAATGATAACCGGGCAGAGAGCAAATACAGTTGTTGGGCAAGAGCATTTTAAGGCTGGCTTAAGGGCGATATACGAGTACAAGCCCTAGTGCTAGTGGTAGTAGCTTCTTCCCCAGTAGTGCTAGATAGTTGGCACCATAAACTGCTATGGGATTAGGAAGCGACGTGAGTCTAGTTCTGATATCAAGGTTGTGTAAAATATATCACTATTACTAGGAAACTTAAAATTCAATATTAAGGCTTAGGTTTTACAGGATGCTCTTTTTCTGGGATCTTGCTTCTTAAGCATCTTTACAGAAGGAGGTAGCAATGAATATTTCTTGCATGACTTCTTACTGTGTCTTGTAAAAATAAATATGTCTCCTGCCAGGACGCACATAGTGCTAAAAGAAAAATTGCTTTGTGCAACTTGCATGTTCTTAAAATAAAAGATTAATTGCAAATCACGTCACAGAAATATCACTTTGTTTGGTCTTTTAAAGACCAAATTTACAGGAATTGTACCACTTATTCTGATAAAGTTCATAAAGTGACTTTAACTTTTGAGATTCCCGGCTGGACAGAAGACCACTGCCTGCATTTGACTAGTATATGAACTTCACCTTTAGTAGCAAGAATTGATTCTTTAGACAAAAAAGTTCTTCTGAAAATCTCAGGTTCTGCAACCTGTCCTCCTGAGAGCTACATGTGTTTGTACATCCTCACAACAGCAAAGAGCGATCAATAATTGAACTTCAAAGTACCTCTTAATGAAGAGTCAGCTGCTGAAATTTAGGTGCCCAAAAATTAACACTTCTACGTCGGGTTAAAGGCCTACTATTTAGTGCCCATGAGACCCATGGCAGAGGCAAACATATATATATTTCTGTTTATATTTTACTGTTCAGCCACTAATAGTAGGATTGTTAAAAGTAAGATTACATATAAATAGAATAAAGAAGTAATTTTATTGCAAGATTTCAGCCCTGGAGGAGATCTATACTTCATGCAGCTGGACGTGACTGGGGACCTGCTTGAAGCTTCTTATGTGAGTGTTGTAATGTAAATATGTGATGGAGATGCAGTTTTAGTCCCCTACATTAGGAAAAACAAGTCTTCCAGGATTCTAGGCAAATTTAAAAATGTTTAATTTATAAATTTTACACAATGCTTATGACCGATGATTATTTTAAAAAATAAAAATATTGCTAGCATGTTACCCTGCCCTGCCAGTATGGTATATTTTGAAATACACCACACTTTCTTGATGTGAAGTAGATCAAGTTTGGGTACTGGGAGGCTTTATGGATTATGTTGATGATTATTTAATCATGCCTCTCAGTGTTGTAACAATAACACTCCAGACCCCCCCCTCAAAATCTTTGGGTGGGCTGCGAGTAAAAAACTCCAACCAGGCCCTCATTCCACCCACCTGCCCAATCATGTCCCCTGCTCCCGGCCCATTCACGTTGATGTTGGTTAAGAGCTGCTTGTGAGGGGGGATGTATGAGAACTGTAGAGGAAGCAGACCCCATAGTCTCAGCCCCTTTCCAACGCTACCCTCACAATTGCTGTGCCTGCTTCCTCTGTAGTTACCCCACTAATGCCTCCATCCCTTTTATCTTGGGCATTATGTACGGTATTAGCATGGGAAAAAGATACCTGGGAAAAAGATACCGCTGTCTAGTAACCCTTATCTTCATTAATTAAGGGGGAATTTAACTTAATTTTTCTTTTTAATTACCATTTATCTATAAATGTAAAACTGATCTTAAGAGTGATCTTCTGAACATGCTTGCAATTGATATATTTTTTGATATTACCAGTTTTTACACCAGATTTTACAAATTTTTGCTTATATCGTGTAGGTGTAACCTGGGATAAATGGTCGCAGAGCGTAAAAGATCAACCACCTCCAATAACCCTAGAACGTGGACAGCAATTTAAATGTAATATAGGTATGGGATCTGTTATCTGGAAACCTGTTCTCCAGAAAGCTCCGAATTAAGGCAAGCCCCGTCTCCCATAGACTTCATTTTATCCAAATAATCCAATTTCCTTTTTCTCTGTAATTATAAAACAGTTCCTTGTACTTGATCCAAACTAAGATATTATGGGGCAGATTCACTAAAGGTTGAAATGTCGCCAGCGACCACTTAGCACGCATCGAACCATTTTGGCAGGTGAAAATTTGCTAGTATTATGCTAATTCACTAATATGTGAAGTTGCTGGGCGCCGAACATTGGCGACTTTTCGCTAGGGTTACTTTGGCAGTGCAAGCATTTCATAGCGAAGATGCACTGGCGTTTGATTGTGCCTAGCGAAAATTCGCTAGTGATCTTGCGCTAAGGTCAATTTGCATACACCGGGTAATTTAAAGTTATATGGAGGTCTTTATTATAAATGTTGGTGCAAATGCTTGAAGTTACCACTTTTTATTACACATGTCCAGGGAGCCTTAATAAAGAAAATAGAGTTAATATAATACCCTACACATGAGCCCACTGTAAAACTAATGTTCCATATGTTATGAAATGTCTGGAGAAAACCGGTTCCCCAAAAAAAGTTTGTTAGGACTTTGCAGGTAATCCCGCTTCTAAAAAGGAAAAGTCGACAGCATTTTTTGTAACTTTAATGCATTTGTGGTACACAAGATATGATCTAAGTGACAGAAGATTGAAAGTGTGAAAAGTTGCCTGGCAATAGAGTGCGAACGAACGATAGGGATGATCCCTTTCGCTGGCGAATTGGCGCCTGCGCCTGTTAGTGATTTGGCGATGTTCCTGCGGGTGGCAACGCTGGCGAATTGGCGAAGCGTTAGCCACTTTGTCCTTTAGTGAATCTGCCCCAATGAATCCTTATTGGAAGCAAAACCAGCCTATTGGGTTTGTTTAATGATTACATGACTTTCTATGAGACTTAAGGTAAAAAGATCCAAATTACGGAAACATCCATTATCCAGAAAACCCCAGGTCCCGAGCATTCTGGATAACAGGTCCCATACCTGTATGTATTTGTAAAGTTACATAGCGAACTACTGTCTAAAGCAAATCTAAATAACTGATGGACCTAACCCTAGCCTTTGGCTGAAGCAAATTTTAGCTTTGAAGTGTGGCCAATTCTCTGCTATAGATCAATCTACTGCATTTATACAAAACATATCGAGAATGACATCATCAGAAAGCTTGTGTATTTTAAGTGATTTTTTGGTCAAAACAGGTCTTAAAATAAGTGACTCACTAGTTTGTTGAAAAAGAATCCTAGTTCGGCAGTTATTTGCTTTCAAGAGCAAATAATCAGTCTCATTAAAACAGGAAATCTTCTATGAAATGCGTTAGCTTACCACAAGAAACTCCTCATATTATCAGGCAGGGAGGGATCAAATACTTTATATATATTTTATTTCCATCAAAACTAACCATAACGAGGTCTTCTCTATTGTTTTGACCCTTATATATTTTAAAATGTGGTCTCATTAAGTAAAAAAATAAATATTTGTTATGAAAATTCTGTAGACATAACAGACACTGAATGCGGGGGCTAGAGGTTATAGCAAATGAATCCAAAAGCAGAGCCTAAAGATAAACACCTCTGTTTATTGTCAAAGAAAACATTTTAGAATCGAGAAGCCTAAATAAAGAGATTATTACTATTGTTTAGATTTTTTTGTATATATATATATATATATATATACAGTGTATATATATATATATATATATATATATATATATATATATATCCACTGCCCCATTGGAGCTTACAGTCTGAGGTCCTAATCACACTCAAATAACACATTTCATCAATTTCATCTGGAGCTAATTAGCCAAGCTGTATATGTGTAGGGAAATCCTTGCAGGCACTGAAGGGTAAAAATGATTTGGTAAGCTTTGAATGTGAGGGCATACATGAAACACGTTGCACAGATTGTTTTGTGAATGATTCTGCATACGCTAGACCAGTGATCCCCAACCAGTGGCTCCTGAGCAACTTGTTGCTCACCAACCCCTTGGATGTTGCTACCAGTGGCCTCCAAGCAAGTGTTTATTTTTGAATTCCAGGCTTGTAAATAAGTTTTAGTTCCATAAAAACCAAAGTTCACTGCCAAACAAAGCCTTCTGTAGGTTGCCAGTCCAGATAAGAGCCACCAGTAGTCAACCACAGTGTATAATTGGCACCCCCAGGAATCTTTTGCATGCTTGTGTCGCTCTACCAACTTTTTTAACATTTGAATGTGGCTCAAGGGAAAAAAAAAGGTTGGGGATACCTGTGCTAGACAATAAAACCAGGCTGCAACACATTAGGGATCCCAGGTACATCTGCCATTGACTCCTACATGACCGTGGCTAGTTTGTGATGGATTTTTTTTCATTTATTCTAGGTTTTAGCAGCCTTGGGGTATAATAAATCTAGAAACATTCAAGTTTTTTTACCCCATGAAAAAATTGTATTTTCCCCATTATAACTCTTACCAGATTCGAACTTTAGTAAATAACCCCAAAATGTGTTTAAAACAGGGGCCAGATTGGGGAAAATACTTGGCTACAGCCACACAAATGAATGTCTGATGAAACACTTTTTTTTGCCTAGGGTCCACCAGAACAAGGGGCCCACAATCAGACATTAAACCTGGTATAATGTTTGACATCAGATGGCAGACCCATCATTTTCATCAACTGGAAGAAATCTACAACACAATCGTTTCTTTTCTACTTTCTGTTAGAGCATATGCCCCTAGGAGATATTTTCTCTTTAGTGTAGATTACTGAAGATCTTTTTTTTATTGTGGTGTCATAGATCTATCATTATGTTTCCTCAACTGCAATGGCTGTGGGTTCAGGGCAGCACATCTGGGGATCAAATCAACTTCAGTAAGAACAAGAATTTTTGATTGCATTCCATATTATATTGACTTTCACGTGCATGAGGTTAGTTCTATTACAATTTTCTTGTGGCAGTAGAACACAACTAATGAAACCTTTGCCCTTGGCCTTGAAGTGACTCTGCAGGTAGTATTAGCCTGACCTTCCTTAATGTTTACTTATTCTAGGAAAATTATTTAAGACACAGATGGATACTGGCTACAGAGTACAATATCTTAGGTCATATAGTGATAATTATGTAGTCTGCTACATTGATCTTGGTAGGCATGTCTAAGCAAAAAGCTTCCATTCTCTGCCTATGATTAGCTTGCTGTCAAATAACACTAATTTCAGTTGGATTACAATGGAATACCTATTTGACGTTGCCATTATATGAAGTGGAATAATCTAAAAATACCAAGACTTCCAAAGATCCATGTATTGCAGTTAAAGCCCACAGAGAGATAAAGACATACTGCTCTAGCAAAAAAAAAAATCTATTCTTCAAAGTATTTTTCTATCATGTTTTTCTCTCACACTATAGTTTCTGCTTTGTATGTTATATTTCAAATTCGTTGCTTAACAAGAAAATATAATTTCTGGAATCCACACTCCCTGAATACCATGGGATATGCTGAGCCTGAAGAGTTTTATTAAGCTTAATAATGAAAAAGTGAAATAATAGAAGAACGACTGATGCCACGTAGGAGCCATATACATTGCACAAAGCCTAGAAGATTCACTGCTACGGAACTGGAGCCAGGGTTTTATGAAAAGAGCTTAACAATCATTTAATGAACCAAAATCAACTGTATAATTTATATAAAAAACACATGTAAATACTTTGCAGCTATTCTTATCATTCTAAAATGTGCTTAATGGTAGACTTCAAGGCTGAATGACAGGATAATAGCATCTTTTAGCGTTCATTTAGCTCTTCAGTTAAAGAACATACACCTCTTCTTACATTTATTTTTGAGCATTGGATGATATCAAGTCAACCTCCATGAATCACAAAATCTTTTTTCCTCCCATTGGTCTCTATGGTACTTTTCTTTTAGCTGTTTCTTTGTGTCTGTGAAACATTTTTGAGTATATGGTAAATAACCAAGTTCATTGTAACGACTGCTAAGTGCTAATGGCTAAGTAATAAGTGGTTTTATAAAGAGATAAACTTAACTTTAGGAACAAAGTAATAGCTCTGTGATTGAGTGAACAAGGGTTTTGCACTTCTTAAGATGTAGATAGATAAATAGATATATATAGTAGAATGTTTGAACTTTGTCGTATTCTTTATAATAACTGCCATCCTGCTATTCCACTAAAGCTGTCAGCATCACCTAAAAGTTCTCAACTATGTCAATATTGCATGTGGATCAAGGCTGAAACCATTTTACTTCTTGTTCATGATTGGCAGAGGTTAAGTCTTGCAGTTACAGACTAGTTTGTAAGTGGTATTTCTGTAAATTAAAAAAATTGTACTTTTGGTCGTTAACAAATGGACGCTAGAGACCTATTTTTTTTTTTTTGGGGTCCGTGTAAAATAAATTAAGTAATATATTTTCACAAGGGTCAATAGTAAACTGGTAGTGAATAAATGTTAGTGCATATGGCAGACAGGACATAAGTGTATAAGCATTTGGTTAGACAATGTTTTTATGAATACTTGAACCATTAAATGGAAACACACAGCGTTGCTAAATATAGTCCATATTTAGTCTGTAGCTCTTTTATGTCTCTCTTTTTATTGTCCACATAGTTGAACTTTGCAACTGTTCCGTAATAACCTGCCTTCAAGAGGTGCGTGTTGTGATAAGGTTTAAGTTATTGAAATTTTGTTTTCCAAATCTTGTGGGAGTGTTTGGAAGAACCTAGAAGGCAAGCCCATGAGAGAGTTCAATGTATAATAGGACAGACATAGTGGTGCCTGCACAATTCACATTGCTGATTTTATAAATACCATGATAATGAACAGTCAATTTTATTCATTAGAAAAAAAAATGGATAGCGTGCATTGCATAACTGCCATGTAGAGGTAGTTATTAGAGGCCTCTACACTCAATCTTTACTGCAAAATTGTGTGTAATACATATGATGATACGGTTTTTGTTATCTCTCTTTAGGCACATTTAGGAGCTGTTACCAATAGCAGGACCATGGAAACCCCCCTAATAATAAAGATTAGCAAAGCAAAAGGGGAAATAATAGTGTAGTATAGTAAATTGAGTGGCACCATCTCTACTAAGGTTTACCCTTCTATATATTTGTGCTCCGGATGAGACCTTTCTCTTAGGGGTGAAGCCCTCACAACAGTGTGTAGGCAGGGTGTAGTGTAACTGTAATGAATTGCTATGCACAATAATTGGGCACCAGTGGTTCTTTATGCTTAAAACCAGAGAACATAGTTTATTCAACAACTTCATCCACATAGGAGTTCATAGAAATCAACAGGAACATAGAGCAACATGAGGATAGCATATACTCACAAACACCAATGATCAGCTCAGTCCTTGTGGGCAAGGGAATATACACAGCAGCAATTGAAGGTACGCCCAGCATTCAGCCTTTTCCATAAGTGAAACCCAGGAGAATATCTACCTCCGTAAGTCTTTACACTTAGTCCCTACTTCTGGGCAATTAGTACCCGGGACTAAATAACTAAATAACCTGTCTAATAAATAACCTGTCAACTAAATAACCTGTCTAATAAAGAGTATAGCTTATCCTTTACTAGGCGTGATGTACCTACTGTAGGTTCCACTACCTATTCCCTTCCTGTAAACTCAGGTAAGGGCTAAAGCAAAGGACCTTGAGCACATGGTTACCCAGACCTTTATACTATAGCACAGTGCTATCCACTGGTCACTGTTTCATTATTCTGCCTAAATAGATTTAGCCAGAATAATGAAATAGGTCCCCCATTAGAACCTGTTTAGGGGGTAAATTTATCAAGGGAAGTTCCGCCACTGGAGTGAAATTCCGCAGCTCTCCATTCATTTCTATGGGATTTTGAAAGGTGTATTTATCAATGGGTGAAAGTGAAATTTCACCCTTTGATAAATACGCCTTAAAAATCCCATAGTACTGAATGGGAAGTGGCGGAATTTCACTCTAATGGCGGAACTTCACTATTAACTTCACTCTTTGATAAATATACCCCTAGGTGTCTATAACACTGAGAATTTGCCTGCCAATATTATTAGGGGTGGCTAATTTACCAGACCCCTAAATAGTATATTTGCATCAAAATGTTTCCATTAGAAAAGTTTAAAAGGGGTAAAAAATAATACCCTGGTAGTCCTGTAAAGGGAACCGTGCAGTTGCGATTATATTTCAACAGAACCCCTTAATAAATGGTGGTGATTGTGTATGTGCTAGGAGTTGAAAAAGACTGAAGCTGGCCGTATACAAATGATTTGGTCTGATCACGATATAAGAAACATGTAATTTACCTTTGTGCATGCTCAACATTGTACCCATTTTAGTGATCTTAATTTGTTAATAAACCTAATGGCTTCTTCAGTCTTTTCCCATATTAATATAACATATGTTTGTTCTCTATAAAGCATTCTTAGTGGTCTTCAAATGTCAGCGTGTTATGGATTTGTGATTACAACCTGGTCAACACTCTAAATTTTATTCTTAAAATAATGTCAGTGAATTCCAAGAAATGTAAATGTGTCTGGCTACTGCTGGAAAAAACTGCAGTTTCATGGAAAGCATGCAACTGATGAATGATGCAATTAATTTTTTCCTTTACATTCTTAGCTGTTGTGTTGAATATTTGTTTAAAAAGTCAGAACAAAGAAGACTCCAGTATTCCCAATGGGGTTGTGAACATGTAGTAACATTGGCAATACTGAAAAAATCAAGTCAAGTAATACTGAACAACCACATCATAATTTTACTGGTCTTGGGAAGTAGAAACTATACTATAGGGCTGAAAAAGACGGGGGTTTCAAACCAAACAGATTTTGCATCCCCACCTACTGACTCCTACTGTAATCTAAACACAATATTTCAGGAATAAGGAACAAAAGTGTTAGTGAATTCTATATTATGGCTTGCAAAGTGTCTTAAAAGGCTGTCACTGAAGCTCTAGCATTTGGCAAGAGCTGACAAGTTGGGGAATCTAAAAAAAAAAAAATAAAAATAATCGGTAAGGGAAAAACTATTTACAATTCAAAAAGTTAGATTTTGCACAAACAAATTTTGCACGAATTTGATATACCTTTTGCGAACACCGAAACTGTTTAGTGACCACTTCCAACAGTGGAAGACCGTTTGCGAATTTTATTGTTTGCGTCAATGCACAGTAAATGTAATAAAACTTCTTACTGAAAAAAGATTACGATACCTTCAAGCACTTTTTAAAAGAGTGCACAATTAAAATTTGCAACGCAATAACAGTTTAAAGGAAAACTATACCCCCAAAATGAATACTTAAGCAACAGATAGTTTATATCAAATTGAATGACATATTAAAGAATCTTACCAAACTGGAATATATATTTACATAAATATTGCCCTTTTACATCTCTTGCCTTGAACCACCATTTCGTGACTCTATCTGTGCTGCCTCAGAGATCACCTGACCAGAAATACTACAACACTAACTGTAACAGGAAGAAGTGAGGAAGCAAAAGGCAGAACTCTGTCTGTTAATTGGCTCATGTGACCTTACATGTGGTTTGTATGTGTGCACAGTGAATCTTACGATCTCAGGGGGTGGCCCTTATTTTTTAAAATGGCAATTTTCTATTTATGATTACCCAATGGCACATACTACTAAAAAAGTATATTATTATGATAATGGTTCATTTACATGAAGCAGGGTTTTACACATGAGCTGTTTTACTCAGTATCTTTTAATAGAGCCCTACAGTGTTTGGGGGTATAGTTTTCCTTTAAACATAGATATAACAGGGGCAGTAATGTAATATTACATAGTGAGATGGGGATTTTTATTCTTATTGGTGTGAATTGTTTTTCTTTTTGCGACTTTAATTACATTCCCCCATTGAGTCATATTGGTCTTTTTTGGGGAAATGTCAAATTTGCAAACAGCAAAACTTTTCTACTAAAATTCACCTGTCGAAAGGTAATATTCGTAGTTAGGCTTTTATTGCATTGCAGACCTTAACTGTGAATTGTGAACCTTTAACACCTGCTCTTGAGGTTTTTTTTAGCAGAAAATGATTAGCGCAGGGGCATAACTATAGAGGAAGCAGACCCTGCGCCTGCAGGGGGGCCCAGGAGGTATAGGGGCCCCACGAGGCCCTAATTCATATACAGTTTAAATAAATATTGGTAAAACAAGTCAACTGCTAAAAATTTTGGGGGCCTGAAAAATAATTTGCTGTGGGGCCCAGTAATATCTAGTTACGCCACTGGATTAGCGAAATGTAATTACATATACTGAGAACCTTTGCAAACGCAATTTGGTCGCAAACTTTGCGAGGAAGTCGTTTAATCAATCTTTAATCAATCAGTCGTTAATGTTCACAAAGGTGTTTGCGACAATTTTTTGTGCTAACAAAATATTACATTCATTTTGATTTTCAAATTTGGAATATTCCCTAGTCGAAGTACGCAAAAAATAACTTGAAATTCAATTTTTTTCCATTCAAAAATTCACCTCGACCTTTGATAAATCTGCCCATTAATATAGAGATTTCAGCAGTGTCTTGCATGATGTATTGTTAAGCCTATGCACAGAACTACATGATCTATGATTATCTAAAAACCTCTAGTTCTAGTCCATGGGGCAATGGATAAATTCCCTGATGTTTATTAAACTGAACATTATATAATTTATAGTTGCCACTCATGAGGCTGTGTGTCTACATAAATCAGACAGTGTAGTTCAACACATCGCCATCAAACGGTTTCCACTCAAGTAATCTTATATGAGTAGTGATCAGGAGACATAAAAAAAAAAAAAAAAAGGAGGGCAGTCTAAATTCAAGCTGTAAATTTATAGAGTGACTTAAAATATATTGTAAGAACATATGGTTTTAATGCAGCCATGGATATTTCAGCTCTGTTATAATTGACCTCCACAGTTTCAAAATGGAATGTTATTTTAACATTTCCAGAGATCGTCAAATCGGTATGCCTCCAGTGAACATTGTCTAAGAAAGAACCCAAGACAAGACCAAGAAAGAACCCAAGACAAGACCAAGAGAAGAAAATGCATAAAAAATACAAAAACCTTCATCCTGGACACTGAATACCCAGGATTTTCATTTATTGGGTCTAATGCTGAGTAAATATTTGGAGGTTTTATTCTCCTAATAAGAGGTAATTGAGTCTGCCTACTAGTAACTATAACATAGCTCTACCTCTCGTCTTTTTGCACCCAAAGATGTTGGGAGGTCCCCTTGCCCCTGAATTCACTGCAGACAAATGCATTGTCTTCTCGGCATCTACTGAAGAATAGGGTATGTGGCAATTATATTATTACTAAGAAACCACAGCAGCCGTTGCTGCCCAGTGGGGCTCATTTATCAACACTGGGCAAATTTGCCCATGGGCTGTTACCTATAGCAACCAATCAGTGATTAGCTTTTTAAAGCCAGCTGCAAGTAGAACAATGAATGCAGCAATCTGATTGGTTGCCATGGATTACAGCCCATGGGCAAATTTGCCCAGTGTTGATAAATGGCCCCCACTGATTCTCTCACTGTCCAAACTGAATTATTCCAGGAGACTTTTCTAAGACTTTCTTTCTATGGGTGAACAGGCCAGCATTAAGTCACAGTTTAAAATGGCAAAAGTGATCATATCACCAATATGTGAAATGGATAAAAGCAGGTGCAAACAATGGCAGTAGTGTAACTCTTATGCAAATGTGCCAGGGAAGTGACGACTCCAAATTTTATTCAGTTCAACTTCAACATAGAAGGCAAAATACTGGCAAGAATGACAATACTAGCTCATACTCTATGCGGCCATCTGTAGCTAAGGCAGAACAAGCAAATCCAGTAAAGTAATGCTATATACTTTTGTTTCAGACTGTGTCAGTTCATAGTGTTAGGATTTCAGTGTACTTTTTCACTAAATATAATGGTCTATAAGAATCACTTATCCTTCTGACATATAGAGTGCTACATATATCTGACAGCCAGTACATCTGAAACCCATTCCACCTCCATCTGCAACCATTTAATTGTATGTTCTTCTAGATGTCTATTTGTAAGTATGTATGTCCATTGAGAAGCTTGTTCAGTTGCACGTGGGTTAGGTTTTCATCTGTTCTTATCATTAGCATACACCACAATTGCTTTATGTATTCACACTGTTGCGCACAGTTGGAATTTTTCATTTTGTAATTGCACCTATTTATATAGATCATCTTCCCATCTTCTTGTAGAGCATTTTAACCTAAGGAAGGTGAGAGTGCAAAGCTCTTTCTGCCCTAAACTGAAAAATGGTGTGGGCCCCTGTTTGTCCCAGATTTCCCATGATGATCATCGCTTTTTTTAATGGACTCTGCCCTGGTGTCTTGACACTTTTTGTTACTAGAACAGGTTTTTATCACTCACAACTGGGCTTCCCCACCTCAACCTGCTACACAAGTGCAAGATGGGTACAGCTTGTGGTTTAAACTAAAACATCAGAAACCTCTTTTATGATTGAGCGTGCAAATAGCTAATAAGGATGCAAAAATCAGTGCCTATTGATGCTACTGACAAAGGGAAATCGACCGAGAGCTAATAACAGAAGTGGCCAAACTTAATAGCAAGCCTTACTATATACAGGTATGGGATCCATTTTCCAGTAAGCTCCGAATTAAAGAAAGGCCATCTTCCTTAGAACCCATTTTATTCAAATAATCCCATTTTTTAAAAATGATTTCCCTTTTCTCTGTAATAATAAAACAGTACCTTGTACTTGATCCAAACTAAGATGTAATTAATCCTTATTGGAAGCAAAACCAGCCTATTGGGTTTATTTAATGTTTACATGATTTTTTATTAGACTTACGGTATGAACAGTGGTGTAACTAGATATTGCTGGGCCCCATAGCAAATTATTTTTCAGGCCCCAAAAATGTCTAGAGGTTGACTTGTTTTACCAATATTTATTCTAGCCTCATTGGGCCCCTATACCTCCTGGCCTCCCCTGCAGCCTCAGGGTCTGCTTCCTCTATCATTATGCCCCTGGGTATGAAGATCCACATTAAGGAAAGATCCGTTATCCGGCAAACCGCAGGTCCCGAGTATCCTGGATAACAGTTCCCCTGTTTGGAGGACTAGCTTGGGTGTTTAGAAATTTCAAAACTAATTGGATGCAGAGACCAAGTAAATATGGTGTAGTAGTGTTTTGCTTTTGCCTTTATTTGATGGCCTTATTTAATTAGGAATCACCTTCATACATTTTCTTTCTCGGTGCAAGTGTGCTATTTAATGAAAAATATGCAATGCAACGTTTCTGTATATAGCACAATTACAACTTCTACAGTGCGGTTTTAAATATTTATTGTTAGCAGACAAACAGTTGTTAAGTGCCACTGTAACTTTTCCATGGTTTTAGGGCGCCACCTGCTGTATGACACATTTTTTTTACAGAATGTCACTCCTTTGTTATTGCTGTACTGTCAATACACACAGCTGACACTTCCATTTGATTTAGGTTTTTGTACTGTTTACATCTGTACTCAACAACATATGGTTTCAAATGTATAAAACCCCCCAAAGCACACTTTTTGTAACTGAAAGTTTGACAGTTCTTTTTACAGACAAACATAGGTCCTGGTATGTGTTATGTTCGTTGGTCATATGCTAATATTACAGTATCTATTGATATATGCATCTCCATAAATGCTGAAGGCATCCTGGTAGGGGGTGGATAGAGCATGCCTACACCTACATGCTGTCCCCCTTCATGAATACAAGTGCTGCTGCATGCATACTGGAATGAGAAGACCTGTACCTGTGGGTGCTTTAAGTGAGGTAGGGTGCAAAATATCAGCGTGTGGCTCAGTGTCGGACTGGGACACCAGGGGCCCACCCAAAGACCTTAGACCAGGAGCCCACTCTCAGTACTATTATTCTTCCTCTCCTCGCTCAACCTCTATTCTCCTAGTCTCTTTTCTTTACATATTATAATATATTAATCCATCTATTTATCCTCTTTGTTCTCATGGAAATTGGTAATGACCATGAAATAGGCCAAATGTTTAGAAGGCGGAGGGCCCACTGACACCTTGGCCCACCGGGACTTTTCCTGGTATCCTGGTGGGCCAGTCTGACACTGGTGTGGCTCAAATCTTGCACTTTGCTCCCTGCCCAGCTTTTCTAAATGACTCATCTTGTCGGCTGCTTTCTACTCACAACCTGACACCAACACAGATATTCTTTGTGTCATTAAAGAATTCTAAACATCTGAATATTAAAAACAAGGTGTGATTGGTTACCTATTGCTGGTGTTGAAGGTGAATTATGTAGAACAGAGAGTGCCACAAGCTGCCAAGTAAAATATTTATGTTTTGTACTAAAACCACTCCACATTGTTTTTGCATCCTGGTTAATGGTCCCAATATAACTAATTACAGCCTGATCAGCTATGAAACATCTGGAGTATTGTATATAGCATTCTGTAACAATTGTTAGATATTCCTATACTAGTAGCAATGGTTGTCACAGGTTTTTATTCTCTGCAAATTACAAATAGTTTATAGACAAGGAATAAACTAGAATGAAATGTGCATAGCCGTAGTCCCAGCTACAAATAGCAGGTCCTTTACAATAACAAAAAAAAAGTCTGCAATTAATAATTAGTCCAACAACCTGTTTTAGATCATGAGTAGCTCATCTATATATATCGTTCATAGAACACAGAGGATGATAGAATTAGTTCAAATAAGCTTCATCTCCAAAGAACACAGCATAGGAGCAAACGGCATCTCCATAGCCATCCCATAAATCTTTGTGTAACATTTGCCACCAAATTAAAAATAATTTCCCTAAAACACTGTTGCCATGGTAAACCCAAATTGTCTAAAAAACGTGATGGCACTATCCAACATTTTTTAATTCATTTAAAGGAGAAATAAAGCTTAACTAAAGAAGTAGCTAGAAATGTTGTATATTATGTTTTGGGTTTCTGTACCAGCCCAAGGCAACCACAGCTCTTTCGCAGGGAAAATTTGTTTCTCAAAAGATGCCCCAGTAGCTCCCCATCTTCTTTTCTGCTGATTCACTGCACATGCTCTGTGCTGCTGTCACTTACTGAGCTTAGGGACCCACTCACAATATACAGTACACATAGAATAGAAATGTCACAATATAAGGCTGATTGTTAATTAACACAGATTATTACTACATGGCAGCTCACAAAACCAGTGTAACTAGTATCAGAATTTAAATTTCAGCCCTGTAGCATCAGGCCAACCTCATTTTGCTTGATAATTTGCGACATCTCCTAAACTTAGCTTCTCAACAGCTGCTCAGAGCCCACTGAGCATGTGAGTGTCACAGACACTTTCCAAGATGGTGACCCCCCTGTGACAGGTTTGAAGTCCTGGATCATTGCTGTTATTGACAAGCTGAAACTTTAGGCTGGTGCAATAAGTTCAGTATATAAATTATGGCATTTTTAGACATTCATTTTTAGGGTTTGGTTCTCCTTTAAACCCATTTTAATCTGAAGGTCTATTGAAACTATGGACCTGTCCACGCCTATCAAGTTGTGTCTCTAATAAAGGTAATAATAAACTATGCTTTTGTCATTGTTTCCATCACCAGTTGACATATATTAATTCTATACTTATACTTCATTCCTATTGATTATTTGGGGGCATATTTATCAAAGGTCAAATTTGAAAAACTTCGAAATTCAAAAAGACCAACCAAAATTGTCGGGATTTTTTTGGCCGAATAAGTCCGTATTTGATCGAATAGGTTCATATTTGGCTGAATTCGTATGAATCTAATAGCGCATTCGATCGATTCAACGTTTTTCCCAAAAAAAACGTTGATTTTTCAAAGTCCACCAATTGACTCCAAATAGGCTCTAGGAGGTCCCCCATAGGCTAAAAGAGCAATTCGATGGCCATTTAGATGGTAAATGGTCGAAGTCAAATTTTTAAAAAGACGGTACATGATAAATTTCGATATTTGAATTTTTTTCAAATTTAAATTGAATTTGGACAAATTCCCTAGTCAAAGTACACAAAAAAAAATAGCTTGAATTTTTTTCAATTGAAAATTCGCCTTGACGTTTCATAAATCTGCCCCTAAAGGTGTGGTTCACCTTTTAGTTAACTTTTAGGGGCATATTTATCAAGATTCAAATTCAAAAAGACCAACTGAGACTAAGTTGAAGTTTTTTTTGGCCGAAAAGGTCAGTTTTCAATCAAATAGGTCCGTATTCGCCTGAATTCGAATCATATGAATCGAAGGAATAGCTCATTAGATTCAAAGTTTTTCCCCAAAAAAACCTTTGATTTTTCAAAGTCCACCAATTGACTCCAAATGGGATCTAAGAGGTCCCCCATAGGCCAAAACAGCAATTCGGCAGGTTTTAGATGGTGAATGGTCGAAGTCTAATTTTTAAAGAGACGGTACATGATAAATTTCGATATTTGAATTTTTGAATTTTTTTTCAAATTTGGACTATTCCCTAGTAGAAGTACAGAAAAAATAGCTCAAAATTAAAAATTTTCATTCGAAAATTCGCCTCGATCTTTGATTTTATTTGCCTTTTTCTTTTCACTGTTTCCAGCTTTCAAATGGGGGTCACTGACCCAATCTAAAAACCAATGCTCTTTAAGCAGGGCCGGAACTAGTGGTAGGCAGAAGATCCATGTGCCTAGGGCGTATCGGTGTGATTGGGGGTGCCAGGCACGTACCTGATTTGTAGTCTACCCCTAGTCTGGGCTCTTTTGCACCTTATGGCTGCAAGTTTTTCAGTTTTCCCACTCTCCATCTGCAGGACCAGCAGGCCCACGTTTGCAAGTGCAGGTGAGGGTGGGGGGATATGTGGTCCAGCTGGCTTGTTGTTTTATTGTTATTGCTATAACATTCTAGCTGACACTATTGCAGCTAATCTTTTGGCAATAAAATGCCTCTGTAACTTTCCTTCTCCTTTAAATATTGTGGAGATTATCAGTGCCCTAGTGTAGAGTCCAAAAAGAACAAATCAGAAACGTGTGTCAAAGTTGTGAAATGGTCAAAGTTTGCAAATATTGTGTTTTCTTCATGTTTAACCATTTCATAACTGTGAGAACCTCTCTCTTTCTCCTACACACAAAGAACTGTGGCTAAGGTATTACCTTATATTTAAGGTAATTCATTAACCGAGACTTAATGAAATGCAGCTCTTTCTTAAGGGAGGAAAATAACTTCTTGATATATACATTATACATTGATAAATTTTCCCCATTGTTACAGTCATATTGAAATAATTGGATTTGACTACATTTCCTTTATCAGGCACATGCTTAGGGCACAGGTCCTGGCATTACAAGTACAGGGCCCAAACAGCCTCCACAGATTCAAGAACAAGGACTGTCTTATTCACATTATAGCTGCCCTTCTGTCATTTGTTTTTAATCTACAGAGTTAAAGTCCTGACCTGCTAGGGTGCAATGGTAAGTAGGAAGGGGGTGCCAGGACCCTAGGCTCATATCTCTGCTGCCTTGTCTACATCCAGCCCTGAATATCCAGCACTGCACAATGAGCAAGCAGGAGGTGAAGGTGGTTAGGGGGGTTAGGCAGTGACAGCAGGGGGCTTGCCCTTTTATCCCAGCTCTGTAATACATTGTACAGGTATGAGATCCATTATCCAGAAACCCATTATCCAGAATGCTCCAAATTATGGAAAGGCCATCTCCCACAGACTCCATTATAATCAGTTAATTTTTTTTTTAAAATGATTTCCTTTTTCTCTGTAATAATAAAATAGTAGCTTGTACTCATGTGACTTGTGCTCTGATAAACTTCAATCACTCTTTACTGCTGTAGTGCAAGTTGGAGTGATATCATCCCCCTCCCTTTCCCCCCGAGCAGCCAAACAGAACAATGGGAAGGTAACCAGATAACAGCTCCCTAACACAAGAAAACAGCTGCCTGGTACATACAACACTCAATAGTAAAAACCCATGTCCCACTGAGACTCCTTCAGTTACATTGAGAAGGAAAAACAGCAGCCTGCCTGAAAGCATTTCTCTCCTAAAGTGCAGGCACAAATCACATGACCTGGGGCAACTGGGAAATTGACAAAATGTCTAACCCCATGTCAGATTTCAAAATTGAATATAAAAAAATCTGTTTGCTCTTTTGAGAAATGGATTTCAGTGCAGAATTTTGCTGGGGTAGCACTATTAACTGATGCGTTTTGAAAAAAACATGTTTTCTGAAGACAGGATCCCTTTAATGTTTACATGATTTTTTTAGGAGAAGGAATGAAGATCCAAATTAAGGAAACATCCAAGCATTCTGGATAACAGCTCCCATACCTGCATTTCATTAGTACTAGTTACAATGTTTGTTTTCTCTTGGGGCAATATTAAATATATAAAAGGTAACTTAAGATTTATAGATTTAATAATATATAGGGAAAATATAAAAAAAACACATCTACCTAAGTATAGATAGCTGCAGTTGAGGCACATTTTTAGGGCGCAATTGGGACCTGACCATGGTGGAAATCCCAACACTGACACAACTAGAAAAGGAGGATACCTCCAAGATGGTTTTCGTTTTATATTGACTAGTCCTATCTACCACCCCAGCCCCATTTCATACGGGTCTTGATAGGTGGCAACAAGATATGCCTGGTCTGACGCAGGACCAGTGGGAGGATTGTGGGAAGAAGCCAAATTGTACTAATTCCTAAGCAGCTCAAGGGACAAACTAATTCAATGTACATTTTTTCTGAGAATATATCTAACCCCCAACAGACTGCACGTATGGGACAAAGTCCCCTAGCTGTATGTAAACGATGTGGTGACAGAGACGGGTCATACTGGCATATGGTATGGACATGTTCCAAAATTCAGAGATACTGGACAAAGGTAATGAAATACCTGACAGGCCTACTAATGCTCCCCTCCAGCCACTCCCCAGAGGTGCATCTGCTGGGTCTGATAAGATGATCTACTCCCTACAAATCATGGGAGGACATTGGTGAGGTCCTAGCTTTTTTACGCCAAAAAATTGATTGTCATGAGATGGATGGCTCCCCTCCCTCCTAAGAAAGGGGCTTGGGTAGAATATGTGAACAAAATGCTGCCAGTATTAAGATTAACATATGAGGCCAGGGGACAACCAGGTAAATTTGATAACGTTTGGGGGCCCGTGGTTGGAAACTCGCCTCGTAATGTTTCGATGCTTAATAAATTTAAAAGTGAAATTTCGTGTTATGTTATGACTTACATGTTTCGGATTATATGGTTGAATTCAAACATGTCTGTACATCCCCCCCCCTTTTTTTGTTTTTCTCCCTCACCCTATGTTTAAAATTCAATAAAAAGAATAAAATATAGATATATAATAATAATATATAAGGTGCTGCTGTTATATAACAATATAACTGTAACCAGAAATTCTATTTTTATGGTGATGTTATATGACCATAAAAACACAATAAACACCCAATGACTTTAATGAATTTGGATCGAAAAAAATGTCACGTCCGTAAAAAAATCGCTGAGCTTAAAAAAATACTGTCGACCAGTGACTTCAATGCATTTTGCGCATTGCCAGGGAAGGCAATATATGATTGAAAGCTAGGTTTTCTAAAGAAGTGTGCAACAGGGATAGATATTAAAAAAAATTATTTAGATAATAAAATGTCTTAATCATATGTAAGTAACCAATTGCCTCTTCAGAAAGCTTAGGCTTTCTGCAGCTGTTGCGGACATGAATGCTTTCTTATAATTAGCCAAACAGCAACGTATATTGTTGGCACAGGGTCTGTAAACATGCCATGTCTTTCGGCATTATTTAAATCATACAGCAGGTGGCTGAACAGAATAAAGTTAGAGGGCAAAGAAAAAAATAAAAATAAAAAAAAAAGATGCCAGATATTATTAAAGGGAATCTGTCGTCATTTTAAACTTTTTTTTTTTTTTGCATATTTATAAAAAACACACATCCATGAACACTGTCTGGCAAATAAAATGTTAATCCACAAATCCATGCATACGTTATTTTAGTTTGTATTTTGTCATGGGGGCTTCCATTTTTGCTCATTACACATTCATCCTGTGCTGCTCTAACAGCAGGCACAGCATTACCTGTGTGCTTGGAGGCAGCCACTCTGTAATGAAAAGCCAGGTCGCACTACGACATGAGAATCTAGCTGTACACTCCCCCTCCCCTCTCTGCCCCTGTGTGATGTTTGGAGGAGAGAGGTCACATGGTTTGCAGGGAAGCAATTACTTTCACTTTCCTACGTTCTGCTCTACAGCTGCACTAGCAGCCCCTCCTCCCACAGACACTATCAAAGCTCCTGCCGTTCTGTAAGTTTGATCTCTGCTTTCCTTTGGAGGGGGGAACTTTCTCTCCTTGCTGCCTTCCTAGTTTGTTTTACTGGTTACTAGATGAGGTAAAGGAGCTGTGAGTTCCTTCTGCTATCCACCTCACACACACCTTGCTCCTTTTCTGCCTGCAATACTTCTTTTTTCATTAACTACTTACTGTCTCCTTTCTCCTGAGCTATTTTAACCCTTTCTAGACTTCCTCCTAAGTTTTCCTGGTTTTCAAGTATGTCCTTATTTTATCCTTTTTTCTATTCCCTGTCATCAGTCTTGGGAGTGTACTCCTGTGTTTAATTTTTGTGTAAACAAATTTAAATAAACTATCTATATAAAATATTTTTTCCAGTGCCCAAAATGAATTGTGTGTGTGTGTGTGTGTGTGTGTGTGTGTGTGTGTGTATATATATATATATATATATATATATATATTTTTTTTTTTTGAAACGTAAGTGGGGGCAGTGATCACAGGACTATCTTATTTCAGTCCTTCTGAAGTGGTGTCAGTGGGAGCTTATCATGATTCCTGCCTTTTGTTCAATTGACAGGCTCAGCAGACAAGGCTCTATTTACATTACAGCAGCTTGTAGGAGGGAGGGGTAATGACATCACTCCAACTTGCAGTGCAGCAGTAAAGTGTGACTGAAGTTTATCAGAGCACAAGTCACATGACCTGAGGGCAGCTGGGAAATGTCAAAATGTCTAGCCCCATAGCAAATTTTAAAATTAGATATAAAAAAATCCATTTCTTGTTTTTAAAAACAGATGCAGGATTCTGCTGTAGTAGCACTATTAACTGATACATTTTGTAAAAAACATTTTTTTTCCACGACAGTATCCCTTTAAGTACATCACTAAACTATTCACTAGGACAGATACAGAGAACTTTAGGGTTTGGGCACACACAAACCTAACGTGGGAGGTATCTAGTGAAATATTACATCCATCCATCACTTTTAAAGTAGTACAGACCATTCACACTTTAGTGGTCTTCAGAGTTGCTTATGATTTACATCCCCTCCCTTGAGCTTTATGGGAAGATTTGTATAGGAAAGGGGAGAAATGAGACACTTTATGGGATTTCTTTTCCCAGACATTATTCACTGTTGCCGAAGTTCGGATGCTGCCACAGGAAAGTGGGATTCCATTTACAGTTCTAATGTGGAACTATTACCCATGTGTCTAAGAAAAGCTGCTTTCCTTCAGTTAAAAAGAGGTTATTCAAGATATTTTTTCTTTTCTGTGGTCATAAAATTATAGTACAATAAAAAGTTACAATATGTATTATCTCTTACTAAGAAAACCATATTTATTGTATTATGAAACAACATTGTTGTAGTTTATTTTATGCAGAAGGATTGTAAAAATAACAAATATACCTGAATGATATTAAGGCCCCTAGATACGTTTCGTCCAATGGCAATTCTGAAATCATCAATACACGGATTTGCGATAAGAAAAACCACTGCGAGAAGAAAAATGCACACACAAAGGCCTCCATTGCATTCAGTGCATTTTGCTTCCTCGAGTGTGGACCTTAAGGTATTTTGTGTGGAAAAAAAAACACTACAAGAAAATAAGACGCGTGCAAAAAAAAAGCCCACTGATTTGTGTAAAATAATATGCTGCAAAAAATGCCCACTGACTTTAAAAGAACTTTTGCCATGCACATTTTCCCACCCTTTTTGAAATTTTTGTTGCCAAAGCAGATTTGCTCATCACTAACCTTCACATTTTCTCTTACTGTAACAGGTGTGACAATCAGAGAGGCACATTTATTCACATAATTCAGGGCTGTCTGTCATGTCAACCCTGTTGGGCAGCATTGCTTGGGACTCTCTCTGGTGTCCTGTGAGTATATTTGCCCAACTCGCCCCATTTGGGAACATGCTGTGATTATAAAGCAATACATCATCATTGCTAATTGTATTGCATTGCAACCACTCCATCAGCCAAACCAAACGATACAGTTCCTGGTTGAAAAAAAAAAATCATTACAATAATTATAGTCGATGAAGTGAAAATCGCCTTCAAAACAATACTTAAATTATCTGTGTCACGGTTGGCACCCTAAATCCAGAACCAATGGTAAGCACCCCTATTCACAGCTCTTGCTTCAGCCTATAACAGCCGCCTTTCACCTTGGGAGAAGCCCTCGGCTAATCGGATGCCGCCAGGTCTTATTAAGAGAGGTGCCAAGCTAAGGGTTCTGGACGAACAAAGGGACACAAACGTAAGGCAAAGTCTTTTGAGCAGGAGGTCACAGTACAAAGTCTAGAGAGAAAGCGTGGTCAAATCAGGCCGGGTTGGTGTGGGTAGAGTACAAGCGGAGTCAGACAGGCAAGGGTCAATCCAAGAGATCAATCAGAAGGGATATGGATACAGCAGAGTCGGTTTACCAGGCAGGGTCAGGATTTCAAAAGTCAGGATTGTCTCAAACAGGCAGGGGTCACAACAGGTAATCAGAAGCTTTAAACAGCACAGAGGCACCAGGAACTCACTAGGAGGAAACCTAGAACGGGCAAGGAACTGCACACTGAATTCCCTTTAAATAGGGTTTGAATTTTGCGCTAACGTAATCACGCCAGCGCATATAAAAAGCATTGTGCGCGCCCTAGTAACTTTCCGGCTAAGAAGAGGAAGGAAGGCAGCGTGGTAATTTGAAGAGAAATGCGGTCACATTATCAGGTTGTACAATGGATTTAATACAGGTGTGGAATCCATCATCCAGAAACTAGTTATACAGAAATATCTGGATTACGGAAAAGCCTTCTCTCATAGACTCCATTTTATCCAAATAATCAAAATTTAAAAAGATTTTCTTTTCTCTGTAAAATAAAACAGTACCTTGTACAATATCCATACTAAGTTATAATTGATCTTTATTGGAAGCAGAACCAGCCTTTTGGGTTTAATATTTACATGATTTTCTAGTAAACTTTAGGTATGAAGATCTAAATTATGGAAAGATCTGTTTTCCAGAAAAGCCCCAGGTCCCGAGCTTTCTGGATAACAGGTCCCATACCTGTAGTAATGTCTGATTAGTACTGTTAACTGATCACCTTGAAAATATCTTGAATATTTAAATAAACCTGGAAATTGACTTGTTCTGATATAAAAGGAGAGCTAACTTGATAAATGGCACATTGTGTTTTTGCGTTTGCATATCATTTATATTCTACCGAACTCATTAATATCACTGGGGAGAGTCACAGTTTATCTAGAACACACTGATTAATTGTAAATATAAATTTAGTGTAATAATTGGATTTAGTTATTACCTCTATTATATAATAAGCATTTTGTATGTTAGTAATTACTTACTATAGATCAATATGTCCCAGGCTGCCTATTATGGGGAAATATCTGGTATTTTCTAAGGCAAGGAAAAATCTTCTTTGAGAAAAAAAGAAAGTGATTCTAATATATATATATATATATATATATATATATATATATATATATATATATATATATTTTTTTTTTTTTTAACATATATAGTCAGGTAATTAGGTAGTTGAGATCAGCTTTCTGGGGTTTAAGCAGCCCATGGCACAATCACATGAGAGTGAAGTCTCTTTTTGGCAGTTTATTTTCACATGCAGCAAATAAACAAAATTAACAGTTCAAAATAAAATCCTTGCCACTTAATGGGCTTCTAACTAACACAGGTTAGTTATCCTAAATAACCAGAAATAGGCCTATTGCTTGTCTCCCGAAAACATAGAACATTCAGAGAACAAACAAAGTCCCAAACATTATGGTGATTTCAAGCCTCTCAGTGCAGGCAGCTTTTCTATGTCTTTTTCCCAGACTGGAGCTCCCTATTCTGGCTTGAGCTGCCTTTTTAATTATCCACCTGAGATGCCTCATGAAACACAAAACACCCGGGCTGGACTAACAGTCCCGGAACCAGGCCCGGATTTGCGGCAAGGCCGCATAGGCCCGGGCCTAGGGCGGCAAAAAAATAGGGGCGGCGTGCCGCCCAGCCGCACTATGGGGACGCGTGCGTCCCCATTCAATTATAGCAGCTGCGCCAGCGAAAAAACGCCGGCGCGCTGGGAAGGGGAGGTGAGGTGGGCGCTAGGACCGTGCGGCCGCCTGGTCGGACCGCGCAGCCTAGGGGCGCCGCACACTGAAATCCGGCGCTGCCCGGAACCACTCCGTTAGGAACCTGGGACATAAATAAGCTCCATCTTGGACTTCCCCAGGTGTCCTAGTATTGACCTCACGACAATAAATATATAGAGTAGATTGTTCTCATGGTTGCATGGGCATTAAAAACTTAAGTATTTGGATGGTGACCGTGTGTATAGGAGACACATGCAACAGCCAATCTCTCACTGCAGCTGAAAGCAACAGTGCAGGTAAGCAGTTGCTCTCGGGAGCAGATTTTTTAATTATGCCCTCACTGGGACAATCAGATCCTAGCCGACATGTCGGCATCACTTTAATGTTTATTTATTGGGTAGTCTATAATTTTGACTTGTGTAGGGTTTTTCATTACCACTATGAGTATGTGATCTGCTATACAAATTACAAGGAGTTTAGCAGAAGTCTTTTCTCAATGTCAAGCACTATATGTTATGGTTATTAAAGAGAATGCCTGAGTCAGTAGTCGAAATCTGCCTAATACAGATTCAGCCATTACAATATCCAATGTGAATAAGTACCCAGGGCCACAACTTTGCGCCCCTGTTGCAAGGGAATTGTTAAATGAGACCCCTAATGCCCAGCAGTCTCATAGTTACTACGGTCAGTGCATAATTTTAAGTGATTTGGGGTATGAAAGTAAACACAACTATATATTTTAAATAATATTGTTTAGTATGTCCTCCTTTTAAAATCTGCTATTTGGACATACATGCAATGTGTGTGCAGCTGTGCAGAAGCCTAGTGTGATAATCACTATCATTTTTATCACATCACTATAAAGCAAGCTGAAGTACAGGTATGGGATCCATTATCCGGAAACCCATTATCGAGAAAGCTCCGAATTATGGAAAGGCCATCTCCCTAAGACTCCCATTTTATCAAAATAATCAAAATTTTAAAAAAGTATTTATGTTTTCTGTGTAATAATAAAACAATACAGGTATGGAACTGTTATCCAGAATGCTTTTGACCTGGGGTTTTCCAGATAAAGGATATTTCCGTGATTTGTATCTTCATACCTTAAGTCTACTGCAAAGGCATGTAAACATTATATAACCCCATTAGGCTGGTATTGCTTCCAATAAGGACTCGTTTCAAATATAAGGATTCAGTTCAGTTCAGTTTGGATCAAGTACAAGTAACTGTTGTATTATTACAGAGAAAAAGGAAAAAAAAAAAAAGGAGAAAAGTTTCTTTCTGTAAATCAAAACTTTCTGGTTAATGAGTTTCCGGATAACGGATCCCATACCTGTACTTGGTACTTAATCAAAACTAATATATAATTAATCCTCACTGGAATCAAAAGCAGCCTGTTGGGTTTATACAGGGGCCCATTTACTTAGTTCGAGTGAAGGAATAGAGGAAAAATAGTTTCTAATTTCAAATGGTTTTTTTGGCTACTTTGACCATCGAATGGGCTACTTTGACCTTCGATTCGAACGATTTGAACTAAAAATCATTCGACTATTCGACGATTCGATAGTCGAAGTACTGTCTCTTTAAAAAATAGTTCGACCCCCTAGTTCGACACCTAAAACCCACCGAGGCCAGTGTTAGCCTATGGGGAAGGTCCCCATAGGCTTCTTAACAATTTTCTGATCGAAGGATAATCCTTCGAACGATGTATTAAAATGCTTAGAATCGTTCGATTCGAAGGATTTAATCGTTCGATTGAATGATTATTCCTTCGATCGTTCGATCAAATGAATTGCGCTAAATCCTTCGACTTCGATATTCGAAGTCGAAGGATTTCAATTCGGTAGTCGAATATCGAGGGTTAATTAACCCTCGATATTCGACCCTTAATGTTGAAATTATTTTCTAGTAGACTTAAGGTATGGAGATCCAAATTACAGAAAGATCTTTTATCCAGAATACCTTAGGTCCCAAGCATTCTGGATAACAGGTCCTGTTCCTGTATTAATATTAAATTATATATTGCACCATCTTTACCCCTTTTAGACCAGGGTATTGGACAGTACTTACAGCAGGTTCTGCTGTTACTAGTACAAAACATTTGATAAAAACATTTGTTATTATTGAGCCAGCATCAGGTGTAAAACATTTAGATTATTCTCTCATGTTATTAAATAAGTAATGTTCACTTCCCAGCCTTGCGAATGTGATATAAAACTGACTTACCTAATTTCTGGCAATGGATTTCCTGTTGCTCTGCATTCTAGTTTGACTCTACTTCCCTCAGCAACTTCTTGGCTTTTGAGCTTCTGAATAAATCGAGCAGCTGCAAGAGGATTATCTGATTTATTGGCTGGACCGTGGATAACCTTTTCTTCAGGCTGGTTGGATTGGCTCTGAATTTTCTGAAAACTGTTTTCTATCCCTTTAATACATTGTCTGCTGCATAAAACCTTTTCTTCAGGCTGGTTGGATTGGCTTTGAATTTCTTGAAAACTATTCCCCATCTCTCTATTATATTTTATACCACGGTTAACCTTTTCTTCAGGCAGGTTGGATTGGCTTTGATTTTCTTGAAAACTATTCCCTATTTCTTTAGTATATTTTGTACCATGTTTAACCTTTTCTTCAGGCAGGTTGGATCGGCTCTGAATTTCCTGAAAACTGTTCTCCGTCTCTTTAATACATTGTTTGTCATCTATAGCCTTTACTTCAGGCAGGTATAATTGGCTCTGAAGTTCCTGAAAAGTGTTTTCCGTCACTTTAATACATTGCCTGTCTTTGGGTATTAATTCTTGCTTAATTTCAACCTCGTTTTCACTTACTGAAGAATTTGTGTTAGAAGGCGTGTCTTTCTTAGGAGAAAGATAACCACTATCTGGTGAAGAGGAATCTCCATTTGACCTCCTGTTTCTAGCTTTGGTAGTTTCTCGAAATATCGCAGAAAGCTCATCAATAAAAGTAGCTGCCTTTGCACATTCGTTGTTCTGTGCACCAGTCTCCCCACGGAAAGCTTTTGCCCTTGCTTTTGGGATGGGTGTTTTACTTATATTGCATTTTCTCATGTTTTTGGAAGCTTTTTGGGCTTGCAGAGTTCGGATTATACTTGGACTAGTTGTTAACAGCGGTGATATCATTTTACGCACATCAGTAGCTCCGACTTTGCAGGAAGCTTTAGGAATAGTATTTTGGTGATTGTGTACATTAAGTGTTAGATTATCCCGATTTTGGAAACCTTCTGATTTTAAGGAAGGAGGGTTTACAAAATGTTCTTGGACTGGTTCCTCATGTTTAGAGCCAGAAAAAGCTTCACGTGCAATGTCAAGACTCTTATCCATCTCATCTTGACTAAGGAAGGCAGAGAGTTCTGGGAAAGACTCCTCATTCAAATCCGAGAATGAATCATAGAAGGAGTCATGTGAGGATGCTTCCGAAATGTTTTCCGAGAGGCTTTCTTGCAGAGCTGCTTCATCTGGGTAGGAGCTTTTGAGCATTAACGGAACGGGCAGAGCTTGATCTAGAATTTTGTTTGCCATTTAGAATATAAATCCTGTTAGAGAAAGAACAAATTCTGTTATCAAAACTACATACTGAGAGAGGCTCAAATATACAAACCATCAATGCTGAACCATGCATTCTAAATACTGAAATTACAATGAAAAAAAAAAACTATAGTGTACAAAACTATATTAACTGCATTATCAAACATAAACTAGAATTCAATGCATGTATATATTGGTAAAAGTTTAAAAAGAATTAAATGTCCATAATGCTAGATAATATCACTAATACTTACTATATATACACACAAATTATAATGTGTGCATGCGTTTTTGCCAGTATAAATTCTGTGCTTGTTTGTCAATACTAAATTAACAATTAAAATGTTTAATTAGCCAGCTGGAAAAGCCCTCCATATTCAGTTCAGTTTGCTTTGTATAACAGTAATTATGTTTACCGATTTATTCTACACAAACTTTACTGCAGCATTTAAGTAACATACATTTCTAAATGTGTCTAATCAGCAAAGCACAAGCCTCTAAAAAGGAATCTATAATTACAAACTAAAGACTTGGCTGAAAATATGGCCTGCGAAATGTAGACTAAAAGTACATACCTTAAGAAACAGCCCACGCTTGGTCCTTCGCTCTAAAGAAATAAAGGAGATCTGGTGTTATACATGGAAAACCTCTTGTCCCAAGTGAGTGAGGTGAGTGTGGCCTGCAAGTTGCATCTGTTCCCAAAGGGCCGTGTCATTCTTCCTCTAGCAATCTATATTTGGTAAGTGAACTCATGTTTCAGTGAGCTGCTATCTGGAATTCCAGAAGAAAGCTATTGGTTCTTGCTAAAATAAACTCGCCAACACTTGCCTCTCGGATATCGGAGGGGCTATGTTACATTTTATTATCTGTACAAAAGCTTACAGCATTTGGCTCTCTTATTCCTTGAGGAAAAGAGCTTAATACACCGTTCTTATTACTGTATGATCATTTCTCAATAGAGATATATTAATATCACTTCCTTTTAGGTAATGTACACCTATGACTGAGGCCACTGTAGTGATTTATTGTGCTTTGACAGCTGAAATCACTTAAAAGACCCCAGCAAAGAGGATCCCTGGCACTGAGGTGTCAAGCTGTTCCTACTGACTCTAGCGGGAGCCAGTGGCAGGTGGGTTTTAAAATTTTGGGGGTTATTTATCAAGCTCCGAACCTCGATATTCAGAGGGAAAAAAAACAAAGAATTTTTCAAGATTTATTAAAGTCTGATGGTCTGAAAACTCTGAATCCAAAACCCTGGAACCTAAAAGCTCTCAAGGTCCTGTATAAGTCAATGGGGAAGGTTCCAGTGTCTGTGCTGATTTCCAATAAGTTTGTGGTTTCTGCGCTTAAAACCATGAAAACTCTGAAAAAAATCTTAGTTTTTTCGCAAAATGCCGAACAATTCGGGGATTTCTGTGAAAACTCCGAAGTTTGCCCGACCTTATTTTTTCGGGCTTTTTTCTTCATAAATAAGGTCCATTTGGGCAATCGGAGTTGCTCGGATTTCTAACTTAGAAATACTGAGATAAATTCGGACCTTGATAAATAACCCCCTTTGAGTAGATAGAAATAAAATACAATAATGACTACCCACTCACCTTATAATCCTTTCTTCTACCTAGCCAAAGGCACATGTATGTAAAAACATGACAGCTCGTCAATAGTGATGGGCGAATTTATTCGCCAGGTGCAAATTTGCGGCGGATTCCCATCCATTTTCCCATTTTCACCAGCGGACACCGGCATCAAAAACGGACGCCGGCGTAAAAAAACGAGCCGCTGGTGCCGTTTCGCAAATTTTTTGTCATTTCGCAAATTTCGCAGCGAAACGCTCCAAATTTGCCCATCACTACTCATCAAAAACTGACATTGATCAAAGCCTTTTTACGAGTATCAGCATTTATAGAGAATTTTGTATGTTTTTTCCTTTATTTGGCAACAACCATCCTGACCTTTTAGAAAACTTTCCATTCTCCAACTGGCTGTGTGTATGTGTGTGTAAATAAATAAGAAGTGGTTGTTTGTAGAGAAGAGCATGTTGATCATTGTGGTAACCACTGAGAGTACTACAGTTATAATAAATGCCCATGTGCAATAAACCACATAGCAGATGAGATGGATAAAATAAGAGCAGAGGAAAGTAAAATGGAGCGAAGGGGAGAAAATGTATGTTAAGTTCTCGTGAGTGGGGCCCTCTAGCCACTTGCTTTGCATTACTTGTGTAACTACCACAACTTTGGGCTCATTATGAACCACTCATGCATATATATGTACCCAGTTTGGAGCATAGCTCTGTAAATGTGTGCAGCTGCAATTGCAGAATAGAATGCATGAACATAGATAAATGGGAATGGGAGCAATCTAAAATATAGTAAGGTGGAAAAGAAAGAACCTTTAATGTAATTTCCCATTTAATGTACATTGTGTTGGAGGTTTTATTCTAATATGTTGCTTAATACAGAAATAAAATAGACACTGTAAAACGTAGGCAGAAAAGAAATGCAAAAAAAAAAAAATTTCCGAAACTTTTCCAGCTTTTTCAGCTTGTCTGTAGCCATTGCCGGCTAAGACTACTATGATCTATTTATACGATGCAGACTGTGAGAAACACAAGCATTGATCCTCGCCTGAAATTAATCTCCAATGCTGCAAGCACAACTAATATGATTGAATGCATGGTGGAAATCTTTGAACATTCGAGGAACTGCCTCTCATGAACAAAGAAGTGTGCGTTAAATATTTGTGTTGGCTCAAAAATGTCATTTGACAGCACAGTATGTTTCACAGCTGCAAAGCAAGTTGGCAAGTCAGGCACTCAAAACAGTCTTTAAATAGCATTCAGGAATAATGTAACATCCTACTAAATGTTGCTGGAGAAATCTGCTATGAATGCTTCATCTCAACAGGGATCAAGGTAACCAGTCTGCAATAAGATCTGATTGAATAATATGGCTAATTGCACTGGTGCAATTTAGCAACTAAATTTGTAAATAATCCCAACACTCAATGGAGTAATATTGGACTGCTGAGCCTTCCTTCCACCCTCACCTAAGGACCCCATCAATTCCTCCTGCACTAGTGCTAATTCTAAAATAAGTTGTGGGGTATTCATAATTGTGGGCCATGGGGGACCAGAACAGGTATTTGAATAGCTGGAATAGGGATTTTGGCCTGGGAGGGGACAGTGGAACCCCACCAGTTATAAAACCAGTAACAGTGTTACTGTTGACATTTTTTAGCTTTCTTCCCTTCAAATTCCAAAAATTCTGTTTCAATTTTTTTTTTTCATCTACAGTCTTCTTTCCCCCCTCTCTGGATCCATCATTTCTATGCCTTCTGCTTTGTTTTATGCTCTTCCTTTTCTTGCAGTAATCAAACTTGATGTGTGAGCTCATTATTTTTCTGCCACTTCTTAAATGTTTAGAAAGTTTTCACACATTCCAATAAAGCAGGGTGTAGCCTTGCAATCTTTACATTTGCAGACACTTGACTGAACCCTATGTGGGTCCCTTGTTTGGCTTCCTTTCCTTCTCATGCCTTTCTTACCTACTTTTACCTTTTGCTCCTCACCATTAAATGCTAAATCTCCTTTATTAATACACCATTATGCTCCTTTTATTCCCCTTTTCCATACACCTCCAATTCTTAATAGTGATGGGCGAATAAATTCGGCAGGCGCGTATTCGTGGCGAATGTTTGGGTTTCACCGCCGGTGAATAAATCTGAGAAAATTTGCCGGCGTCAAAAAAATTTGGACGCACGATGGAAAGTCGCCTGTGTCAAAACCGTCATAAATTTCATAAATTTCGTGGGAAATTTGTACATTTTTCAGAGAATCAAAATGGGGGAATATCCCCAACACTAATTCTTAATTCTTTTTCTGGGAACTTTTTTTACAAAAGTATTAGAATAAACAACAAAATCTTTCCAATTCAAAAGTCTTTCAGCTGAAAATACAGACAGGCTTCAAGCTGGATCTAGTTGCAATTCAATCTTTATTTATCACAGTCCTTATCTACTATTACATGATATTACTCTGAAACTTCAGTAAACAGGCAGCTACTGTTTTATGCAAGGAGACCAAAATATTTCTGCATTATACTTTCTATATGTAACATCTCCCATAAATGACATTTTTCACTTGAACTGTGTACGAGCAGGCCCAGTCCTGTTTACAAACTCCACCTGCTGTTCACTTTATGTTATGCAAGCACTGCAGCCACTGATTGAGCAAATCCCTCACTACTCAAACAAAAAAATCACCCTCCGCCTACGGAAAGGGGTAGAAAAAAAAGCTGAACAAGCTTTTGGGCATTTTTATGAGGAGGTTCAGTATGTGGTGGTGAAGCATAAATACATGGAAGGCAGGCTTTTTGATAACTATAGGAGTAATTGTCAAAGTTGGCACTGGATTTAATTAACCTGGGTCTGGTGGAAGGGATGGAGAGGGTTTTGGTTGAGGTGGGATGGTGCTGTCAGAGTAAATGGTTGAGGTCATGTTGCAGTGCTGTGCCATGGTTGGAATGCCCTAAGGGGGGTATGAAAAAAGGGGTGGTTAAGTGTGACTGATATGCCTAAGATAAGGCTAGTTTCAAGTATCCAGGTGTATTAGGAAGCAGTGTCAGACTGGGCCTGTGGGACACCGGAAAATAACCTGTTGGGCTCTGGCCCTCATGAGCCCCCTTAGGCCCAGACCCGCTCCCCTGATCGGCGCCCCTTAAAAAAAACACTTGCCCCACTGCACCTCCGCACAGGCGCGTGCCTCACTGGCATTCGCACAGAGGGAAGCTGGGAGGGGGCAGTCCAGGTGGGCCCCCATTGCTCCAGTCCGACCCTGTTAGGAAGGCTACAGTAGGTGGCCAAGACATGGAGGCTTATTTTTAGAGGTCAGATGTTAGTGGTTTTAGAGGTTTTTGAAACCATGAATGAACTCACAAACTCTTAAACTAAGACTGTCATTGAATTTATTAAAAGTTCTGATTAATAAAAATATGAATGACAAAGATCGCTGAACAATTCAAAAAAAAACCGAAAACCTCTAAAAATTCAAGCTTCTTTGACAATCTGTACTGAAAAACAAAAATGTGAAAACCTCCAAAATTCTGGTTAAAAAATGCTCCCATTGACTTTTTTTTTTCTTACAGCTCTTTCTTGCTAGTGAAGGCACATTAAGGGGTCTATTTCTCATGCGGTGTAAAAGGTGGAGGGAAGCATTACCGGTGATGTTGCTCATAGCAACCAATGAGATTTTTGCTTTTGTTTTCTAACTGTTGATATCTAATTGCTGATTGCTTGCTGGGGACAACGTCACCGGTAATGTTTCTCTACACTTTTTACACAGCATAAAAAATAGACCCAATCGTGCAATATGTGTGCAGAATTTCTTCCTTGTTAAATACAACATTGTACTATTGTCCTGCAAGCACGTCATACTTTCTCTGTTTCTCAAATCATTATCAATGAAAACCAAAGTACTGAGAGGCGGGTTCTGCCAGAGAAATGAAACTGAGCAGCCTTATAAACTCAAAGAACAGGGGACAGGGTGTGAGCTTGGAAAAGAAACAGCAACAAAAACTGCCTGGGGAAACTGTCAGCCTGTCGTTCCTTTCTCCAGCCTGAATACTCTATAGTTTCCTGCCAATTGCTCTTAGGAAGTACAGTAAGTACATCACACAGTTACCATTCTATTGCTAGATCTGTATTTGTCTAGAGACAGGTAATGCAAAGTTAAACTGCAACATTTGTGGGCTAAGCCTGAAACATGTCATGTGGATACATCATTTTACAGTTTAACTCTGCGAGTGCCTGTCTCTACAAGGGGCTGATTTATCAAGGGTCGAATTTCAAAGTGTAAATTCGACCATCGAATTCAAATACTTCGACTTCGAATATCGAAGTCGAAGTATTTTTCACCGAATTTGGCCATCGAGCGATCAAAGTAAAATCGTTTTGATCGAACGATTAAATCGATTGAATGATTTACTTCGATGTGTGAAGACTTAGAAAAAAGGTCTAAAAGGTCCCCTTAGGCTAACATAGCCCTTCGATTACTTCGATTATCGAATAATATTCGAACGATTTTTACTTCGAATCGATGTAAATTCGAAGTCGTAGTATCCTATTCGATGGTCGAAGTATCCAAAAAATTACTTTGAATTTTTAAATTCGAAAATTCCCTCGAATTCACTTCGACCCTTGATAAATCTGCCCCTTGGCATCATACACTTGACGTGCATATTTGAAAGGAGTATGGCATGTATCAATGGACATCACATTATCATGTGCGATAGAGAACGTATTTTAAAATCATATCAGGAATGGCAGCTACTTCTTTTTTCATTTATCATTCAAGAAAAATCGAGTTGTTTTCTTTAAGGGGAACTATCACGAAAATGTAATATAAGCTTCCTAAAAGTGACATAAGAAACTTTCTAAATACAATCAATTAAGTAGTCTGCATTGTTTCTGAAATAATCAAGTTTATATTCACTATTCCTCTCTCAGCATCTGTTTCTCTTCATTCTGTCTTCATGCAGCAGTTGGGTGTCAGATATTCATTGACAGTTAGATCCAATATATCTTATAGGGGGGGCTTCCTTTCCTAGTAGATGTGTTACAGCTCACTCAAATAACTGATTCCAGTATAACAAAATTTAACAAACTACCATTTGCACAAATTCTGCATGTAGAGAGACAGGATTTCTAGTGATTTTAATAGTGAGCTCTAATACATCTTCTAGGTAAAAGGAGCCCCTCTATAAGATACATTGGATCTTTTATCTGACACCCAACTCCTGCATGAAGACAGACTGAGGAGAAACAGATGCTAAGAGAGTGAACATAAACTTGATTATTTCAGAAAACGGAACAGAATTTTTAATTGATTGTGTTTAGAAAGTTTTCTTATTTCAATATCAATATGAGGGGTGGCATGCCGCCAAGCTGCTTTCTGAGTGCTCTGGCACTTGCATGCCTAGTGGTGGCTTGAAAGGAAATCGGACCCTGATGCAGAAACATATTAAATTTTCATTTTTGCGATTGTTCCCCTTTAAATATGATACTGTGTAATATTTCTGGTTCATCCATAGTAATGTAATGAAACCGATATAACACATGACTTTGGGGGGGGGGGGGTGATGTAATAAAAAATGTTCTGTGCGGGTCTTAAAAATGTGCTATGGGCAATTTGAATGGCAATAACTGTTTAACGAAGAATATTATAGTGCAAAATGCTATTTTTTAGTTATTATTTATGCAATTGAATTCTCACTTTCAATTGCAGCTTCCAAGCAATGGCTATGCAAGGATCTCATTCAGCAGAGAACTCACTGGACTCCCAAAAAGAATCTGCACCTGAAACTTCTGAATCAAGTGACCCAGGTAAATGCGGTATGAATACTGAACAAAACAACATTTTCTCAAATTCCAGGCAGTAATGTTGCTTGCTTTAACACTTACATTGTAACATACACAGGTATCTGTTACCTGGAAATCCATTATCCAGAAAGCTCAGAATTACAGAAAGTTCATCTCCCATAGACTCCATTTTAATCAAATAATTAAAATTTTAAAAAATGATTTCCTTTTTCTCTGTAATGAGACAACAAAACCTTGTACTGGATATAATTAAAGGGGTTGCTCACCTTCAAAAAATGTTTACAGTTCAGTTGGTTCAGATAGTTCACCAAAAATAAGGACTTTTCACAATCATTTTCTAGTGGCAACTGTTTTTCTATTATTGAAGTTTAAATTTTTCACATTCTTACGTCTTTCCGAAGCAGCTCTGGGGGGTCGCCGACTCTGTAAACTGTTCTAAACTGATACATCAAGTTGATACATTTGTTATTTCTGTCCCTGCTGAGCAATATTGATACATATTGCAATGCTGATACAATAGTTGCTAATATTCCACAGATACTGCTGAGAAATGTATCAAATAAATGTAACAATTGCTAGAATTAAATGTAACAATTAATGCAAGACATGCATCACTGAGCCTCCAGACTGAACCTTAAAAGTAATTGAAAGAAGTCTTAGGGGCACATTTACTAAGGGTCAAAGTGAAATTTCGAATTTGAACGTAATTTTTGGGTACTTGGGTACTTCGACCATCAAATAGGCCAAAATTCGATCGAATAGAAAAAACTTCGGTCATTTGATAATCGAAGTACTGTCTCTTTAAAAAACTTCGACTTCGACCCTTCGCCACCTTAAACCTGCCGAATTGATATTTTAGCCTATGGGGGACTTCTTATAACCTATATGAGTCTTTGGCTAAGTTTTGAGAAGTCAAAGTTTTTTTTTTGTAAAATCGTTCGAATTGAAGGATTTTATTGTACGATCAAACTATTTTAATACGATTGAAAACGGCCAAATTCCATTGGAAAAAAACTTAGACTATCGTACTATTAAAAGTATTTTCACTTCAAATTCGACCCTTAGTAAATGTGCCCCTGTATTTCTGGTGAACAATCTAAAAACAACTGTGTGGAAGGAGAACAGCTCCTTTAATCTTTATTTGCTGTTGGGTTTAATTAAAGTTAAAATATTTTTTTTAGTGGATTTAAGGTATGGAGTACAGAAAGACCCCTTATCCAGAAAACTTCACGTCCCGTGTATTCTGGATAACAGGTCCCATATGTGTATAATAAAGCCTAAGTTACAGTAGGAGTATTAATCACAAAAAGATGCAATTTAGTATATCACCTTTTATGTGACTAATTATTTTCAGGTCAGTAAGTCTCTTTTATCAATGCTTGACACATTGTACTAACTGAACTTTACAGGGTACAGTATATAGCATTTTTTTCATAGCCCTCCATTAATTAATTAATTTATTCATGCAATCAGTTGTTCATTCATTAACTATGATAAAATATTTAAAGGAGAACTAAACTCCCCCAATAATAAAACCCCTACCCACAACCCTACATAGTCCCCTCCCCCCCCACATAGGTGATTACCCCTGAAAGTGCCCCTAATTCATTACTCGCATATAGATGCAGTGTAAGCTCGTGGGCTCCATCTTCAGGCTCTTCTGTATTCTTCAGGTAATTTTCCTTCCCTTCAGCAATATCCGGCACTTTTGGCACATGAGCAGTGTCTGCAAACCGGAAGACTGTTCCAACTGCGCATGCGCCAATATGGTGTTTACTTCCAGAACCAGTTTGCCAGCATTTACAAACTAGTCTCCTGTATAATGACTCACCAATACTGGGGGAAAAGGAGAGTAAATAATTAGAAAATACTTAAAATGTCAAGAAAGCATGTCAACCTAATTAGTTCATTCATCGCATATGGGTGAACACACTTTAAACATCTATTTTCCTTTTGGTACAATCTAGGGGCAAATTTCAGTGCAACACTTTGCAAAGGTGTAGATTCGCCAGAACAACGCTAATACACCAAAATCCGAAGTTGCATTCAGGGCGCCGAACGCTGGCAAAGTTGCATTAGTACTGCGTCAAGCAAAGCGAATTTGCGATAGCGTTGCCTAATTTGCATACAGAGGGAAGTTAAATAGACGTATATGTTGCAGCAAATACATTACACTACACAAGCCTGGGAAACCTTAATAAAAGAAAATAGAGTTGTTATATTGCCCTACACATGAGCCCAGTGTATAGTTTATGTGCCATATGTTAGGAAATGTAGGGGGGAAGCCCCTTATCCCAAATTTTACACTCTTTTGCAGCCTATCACCCAGAAAAAAGGAAAAGACGCCAGCGTTTTTTGGGAATTAGGAAAATTTTTCAACTATTTTTTGAAGCAAGCCCTACCTACTCTATTGCACTTCGTCTGGTCTGAGGTGGCGAAGGCAAGTCTAGCGCAAGAAGTAATGTTCAGTAAAATCTGCATCTTAGTAAATTTGCGTAGTTACGTCCATTCGCCAGAACACAAATTTGACTGGTGTTAGGGAGCGAAGTACCGCTAGAGTCTATCTCCTTCGCTAGCGAAGTTATACCAGCGACCGTTAGTAAATCGGCAAAGTTCCGAAATGACGTCACGCTGGTGAATTTTCGTCATAGTCTTGGTAAAGCAAATCAAAATGCTGAATTTTATGTCCAGACAAGGTTTGGAGAGTTTGGCTTCAGTCATAAGAAACCAGGGCCTCCCACAAACAGGGGAGATAAGTAGCAGAGGTTAGAGATACAAACTAACTAGCTGGGCCAGATTAGACACAACTGACTAATCACAAAGCTTTAAAGCCCTAGCTGGCTATAGACTGGGACTTGACAATGTGTGTAAAAACCCGCTGTATTTTTTGGTGTTTTCCTGTTAATAAAATATGGATTTTCCTTTTTGAACCGTTTACTGAAGAAAACTGCCTGCTGCTGTTCACTGCTACTGGCTGAAATAAAAGCCATTTTTCTTTAAAAGACTTGCTCTCCCAACACAATACAATAAAGGTTGACATTTTTATATCTACCAACTGATCCCCCAGCTGTGCATAGATACACACACTAATGTAAGAGAACAGCCCATAGTTTAACAATAACAGTGAGCCTAAATGTCTGCTCTTTCCATAAGCAAAGGAAACTCAGCTAATCACATCAGGCTCTTTCAGCTCTAGCCGAGGGTTACAGTACATTTTATGTAGCTCCTACCTATTGTCAATAAAGATGGCTGCATAAAGAAAATGTTAACTACCAGACAAGGGTGTTGGAATGAGTAGGATAAATATACAAAACAAAGAACAAAACCATCTGACTGTATTTAAAGTTAACTACAGTAAAGAAGCAGAACAATTACAGTATATTAAGACAAAATGAATGCAATATTTTGAAGGTACAAGCATTATTAAATATCTCTTTAAGAAGATGACTTATAAATAGATACTATCCTAGTAATGGTGGATAAGGGATTGTTTTTGTATCTTCAGTCTACCCTTCAAGTCCTTAAACCTTATTTTATATAAAATCCCTGTACCAATGTCATAATATAATCTTACACCTAGAAGAAACTACTTCTTACACTCATGCTTAACACAAGCAGCCAATAGGTAGGTTGTAAGAAAGGCATCGTCTTACACACTGACACAAAAAGTAGCTTATTCATACTTCCTCACAAGACAAAAAACATAAAAAGTGAATTCTACCAACAGATACAAACACAAATACTGTATATTGCTACATGTGAAATAATTGGCAGATTGGACAGTAAGGATTGTTTATATATTCCTCTGGCTCATTCCTTCATTTCTGATATTTAAAGGACCAAAGGCTAAAAGTGAATATCAGATGGAAAATGCTGAAATCCTGCATGGCATGTACACATTTATGTTGCAGAAATTCTCAAGAGCTGTGTGAGTATTCTACAGTATATGCTGCAATAATCTAGAAATCAGTGTGAGTAAGAAAAGGATGAAAATTAGAGAAAGAAGAGCAAATGGAAATATGAAAGTCTGGGAGGAGATAATAAAGGGAAAGGATGAGAAGCATTTGGAATTGGGAGGAAAGGTCTGAGGAGGAGAAATCCAAAAGGTTTTTTTATAAAAGTAAAACTAGAGACAATAGACAGTAAGAAAAAAGTGTGAATAGTGAGTGTTCTGTGCCTGAAGTCCTCCTATATAATCGGAAGCATTGGAGGAGAGACTATACAATAGGGTACAAAGCAGGCAAAAAAAATTGTCCATTAGAGGAATACATTTAAAAAGCCTGACAATATGATTACATTAATACTAGTATCTAGTTTATCCTTAACCAGGTCTACCAAGCAAGCAGTATGTATGTACTAGTTGAGATACCAAGCCTTGCCTGCTATATTTGATGTTAGATGTTTAAAATAATGCAATACATTAAAAATGCCTCTACAGAGTAAAACATAGTTCTATGATTCTATGGAATTCAATAATGTCTTTGATCTGGTACATGGGCAGGTATGTTTCCAGATTTTTCAGACAAATTAACTGTAGAACCAAACTCAATACCTTTAAAACCCCTAGCTAGATGTTTTCTCCTTGGCAACAATGCAATGTTGAGTCGTTTTCCAGTAGTATGGCATAACTTGAAGATAATAGGCCTGTGATTCTGGGGTAAACAGATGGAAGGTTTTAGCCTTCTCCTTTGAAAGTTTCTACAGCTTTGTATATTGACAAAATGTACTGCTAGGCAAGTTTCCACTACTATGGAATGCAACAATTTCATTGGTTCAATGGGCGTCTTGTGATTTTGGGGTAAAGTTTTGGCAAATTGAAGCTCAGCATCTTGAGGTATACCAGTTGCATTTGCTTTACAAAATCTTATTGGTCAAATTAACTGACTGGCCATTGTAGGTGGGGGAACTGATATGAAGCGAACAATCAACATTCTGGAATGCTGCAGTTATGTGATTTGGGGGGTACATAAATGAATAATTGAAGGTCAACACCTTTTAAAACCTCTATGTATATTTTTTATTGAATTTAATTTCCCAAAACCTGATTGGACAAATAGATGGACAGGCCATTACAGGTGGTGGCCTGATATTTGGTAAATAAAAATTGGTTGTTTTTATTAGTAAATGTGTAACCAGAAACATACATTTTTTTTATTTTTTATAGCTTTGCCAGTCTGCTCAATGATTATGTGGAATCTGAATTCTTCTTGATTGATGGAGATTCCTTACTGCTAACTTGTGTTTTGGATCAGTCACTGAAGCCAGGACAGCATCTGCATTTCTTCTACTTGGTAGAATCCTACTTGTTTAAATTGACCAATAGAGGAGCGAAATATGCTGTTGTGTTTTTTGAGGTATGTTCCTTTTCTTCACCTATGACTGTAGAGCAGTTCCAGGGTTCCCACAGCAATCAATCATCAGTAGGTGCAGCATACTTGGGTCTAAAGAATCAAGTGCCAATGTCATTTTGCCAGAAATAACGCAATTCCCTCTTATAACATTGTGTCCAATTCATGATGAAACACAAGCACAATTTTGTGCATTCTACCCATTGCAGCTGCAATTAAGCTGGGACTGTGGGAGAGAATGCTGCGTTGCACCCTCAACATCAGTTAAATGGGCAGTTCACATTAAAATTCACCGTTGTATGATGTAAACATGATATTTTTGGACAGTTTTATAACTAACTTATTAACTACATGCATTTTTTTTAAAAATAAAAGTTTGCCACATACAGTATGTGCTAGGTGGGGCTTCAGAATGCTAGAGGTTTAATGCTATCTGCTGATTTTGTACTGGCTTATTCATTAAAATATACTGTACATTCATCATTGTTGTCTATAACTGAAAATCTTATACAGAAACATTTTTCTTGCATTGCTCATAACTAAAAACTTCCAGGATCTCAAGCCAGGCTGGGTGAGTGAGCTGACAGTCACAGCTAGGAGTGACAGCAGTCTGACGTCTCTGCCCTGACTCAGATGATATTTATTGACACACCAAAAATGTATTGCAGGACATGAAGTTTTTCTACCATGGCAGAGCAGACCTTCTTTCTCTACGGATCCAACTGAAACTGCACTTGGAACATAATACAGACACAATCACATACACCTTCTCCAACTTTTTGTCTGCTCAGTGGAACTCATTTCTGACTGATCACCATCCCTATTTTCTTATGGTTTGTGATGAAGGCATTACTCTTTCTCAAACATATTTCTTCAGTATGCTTATGCTGAGTGCTCTGGGAAGAAAAATAGACCTCGTACTCGCTGCAGGACAAGAGTTTGATCAGCTCCGGGTGTATGGATACTATATCAGTGCTTCCCGTCATAACTTACATCCCATAAAGGTAATCTGCTTTTAACTTTAAATAAGCTAAAATACAGTACCAGCTTCTGCTTCACATACAGTATGTTTTAATTCATCAGAGTCATTTAATGTTACAGAGATTGGTCTGTCATCAATTCTGATCTTTTCTTTTATTTATTTTTTTACCTAGAATCAGAAGCAAATTCTTCAAGCACTTGTTGATCCATGTGCAAAGTTGTATGGAGAACATGTACAGGATTTTGATTTCAGTGATACCATAAAAAAGGTACAGTTACTTCACTGAAAAAATGAGTAGAGGAAAAAAACAGTACATAAGTATTATACAAAAGGAGGCTATAAAAACAAATAATTATATAATATATACTGTATATTATTCCTAGGATGGAGGGAGTTAGAATTGGAGGGTGGAAAGGGAGCAATGGGGCATAAGATAGATGTGTTTGTGTGTGTGTTGTATATTGTTTAAATAGATAGGCTGTGCAAAATAAAAAATGTTTCTAATATAGTTAATTAGCCTAAATTATAATGTATAAAGGCTGGAGTGACTGGATGGCTAATTTAATAGCCAGAACACTACTTCCTGCTTTGAAGCTCTCTTGGTTTACCAGGCAGTAACCAATCAGATACTTGAGAGGGGGGGGGGCACATGGACCATAACGGTTGCTTTTGAATCTGAGCTGAATGCTGAGGATCAATTGCAAACTCACTGAACAGTTACAGTATGTCCCATGTGGTCCCCCTTCAAGTCACTGACTGGGTTATAGAGCTGAAAAGCAGGAAGTTGGGTTCTGACTATTATGTTAGACATCCAGTCACTCCAGCCTTTATACATTACATATTTGGCTAACTAACTATATTAGAACATTTTGAACAGGCTATCTATTTACCCAGTTTTTATTTTCACACTGAACTGTTCCTTTAATTTTCTTTGCCCTTCTCCTAGTCTACTTCTCTGTGACACTTGCAAAGGTTATTAGCAAGACGAAATGCAAAATCATATATGACTTTTTCATTGAGCTATTGCTTTTGAAAGATCCGTAGGGTAATTGTGCAAGGTTCCCTATAAATCCATTACACAATAATGGTTTGTGTTATTTTGATACTGGGGAACCCAAAACTGGCATTTAATTATCTAAATTGGTTTCAGCTGGGTGCCATTAGTCAGTACTGGAAATAAATTTGGACAAGCCCACAAAAATGGCTTTTTTTTTCTTTTGAATTCAATCTTTTTTGGGGGACAATAATATCTCTTAGTGCAGGATGATCCATGGTATGGCTCACTCTTGGAGGCAGGAAGAATGGTTTTTCCCCTCAGGTAGCAGTTAGGCAAGCTTTACATTTTTTTTGCAAAAATGTTGAACTTGATTGAAGTAAAGTTGGTTGAAAGAAATGTTACTAAGGGGGGCAATAAGAAGCACTTTAATTGGATATTCTGTACCATTTATCAAAAATTATTTTGGCTTGTAGATCTTCTGGATCCATTTGAAATCACAGACACTCAGTGAGCCAAATTAAATTTATTTTAATTAATAAAACAAGCAGTTCAAGATGCCAAGTGAGCAATTCTTTGAAAATAAGCACCTGCTACTATTATTGGCTAATCTGCTGGGAAATGCTTCCTATTTGGTTTCGTGCAGCCTTCTTACTTGTAGATACTATGGGGCAGATTTATCAATTGTCGAATTTCGAAGTTAAAAATACTTCGAAATTCGACCATCGAATTCAAATACTTCGAATTCGAATATCGAATTCAAACTTTTTTCATCCAATTTGGCTATTCTGCGGTCGAAGCAAAATCGAACAATTCGAAAGATTTTATCGTACGATTGAACAATGTTTACTTCGACTTCAAAAACTAACATAGCTCTTCAGCAGGTTTAATTTGGCGACGTATTGAAGTCAAAGTTTTTTTTAAGAGACAGTTCTTCACTTATCGAATAGTCAAACGATTTTTACTTCAAATCGAAGTCAAAGTAAATTCGAAGTCGTAGTATCCTATTCGATGGTCGAAGTATCCAAAAAATTACTTAGAATTTCGAATTTTTTTACTTTGAAAATTCTCTCGAATTCACTTCGACCCTTGATAAATCTGCCCCTATATGACTTTTGCTTTGTGTTTTCGACCAGATAACAGACTTAACTGGGAGACAATACTAATAAAAGTACTGCTATCTATCCTATTAGCTGTACCCTGAAATAATCTAATGTTTGCAATGCATATGGTCTTGCAGATCAAACAGAGTATACCATTTCTTAACAAAGAGAACGAGGCTTTAGACATAAGAAGTTTGATGTGTATTTTGTCCTGCTCTGCCGTCCTAAAAATGTATGGCCAAAAAAGGAAAAGCACAAACCATCGAAAGATTAAGGCCTCACAGGTACACTTTTATATCTGGTTTGTTCTATAATGCATGTATTTGTATCTTAACGAGTGACCTAACAGGCTTTTAGCTTGTGACCCCATTCAGGGGCCCATACTTTGTCCTTCCGGGTTCTTTACATTTTCTCCTCACCAGAGCCACTACGATAGCACTCACTTTGCACATCATGGCCCCACTCACTCACTTTTCCTTCTTCTGCAAGAGAAATAGAAGAGCTGAAAGACCTCAAAATGGACCATCCATTTATCCCCTAGTGCTTGAAATGTATTGCTGTGGCTACAGACACGACCCCCTAGGCAATAACTTCCCCACAGGTGAGGGAGGAAGGAATGTGTATTTTACTTCCTAACTAGGTTACATCCACATGGGTGCTTAGCAACTTTAGTTGTGCTAAACATACTGCATGCTCTTCTTTTCAACTTCTGGCTTAGCCACTTGCAGTTTCCAAGCCATTCCAAACATCAAGATTTTCATATTTTTACAAGTATTCACAAAACAAAATTCAGCAGTTATGCTTCCCATAGGCTTTTGGCCATCTTGGCAGGTCTAAGTTGGCATGATTGAATTGTCTAATTCATAAACACAAAACTGCCATGTATATATGTATAGATATATGAATCAAATACTTTGTCAAGACCACTTGCACTGATAAATAATTCAGCCTAGTATTTTGTTCTCATCAAAATGTTTAGCGATATACAGCCCCCCTCCCCAAATAAGAAGAGGAAGGATAACAAAGGCCAACAAAGGGCAATGCAGCCTGTAAAACAATCACCTTCCAAGTTATTTTGAAAAAACGGAACCAGCGAAGTGTCTAACGCTAGCATCAATTCGCTAGCTTTACCGCCGCAGGGACATCGCCAATTTACTAATGGGCGCAGGCGTCACTTTGCTAGCGAAAGAGACTCTTGTGGTCATTCACACAAGAATGGCTCTGGCAAATTCAATGAAATGCTGGTTTTACTGAACATTACCTCTTTCACCAGACTTGCCTTCGGCAGCTCAGACCAGGGGAAGTGCACTGGAGGGCATAGATCTTCCTCAATCCTCTGTCATTTACATCATATTTTTTAGTGAAAAAAGTCCAAAAAACACCGGCGTCTTTTCCTTTTTTCAGAGTGATAGCCTGCAAAAGTCCTTAAATTTTTTTTTGGGTAACCGGGTTCCCCCATACATTTTCCAACATATGGAACATAAACTATACAGTGGGCTCATGTGTAGGGTTTATTAACTACTATATTGTCTTTATTAAGCGCATCTTAGCTTTCAATTGCTTGCATTGTCAAAGTAATGCTAGTGAAAAGTCGCCAGCGTTCGGCGCCCACAAAGAAACTCAGCATTCCAATGAATTAGCGTTGTCTGAGCGAATTGTCACCTGGCGAAGTGTAACGATGGCTGTGAAGCGGTCACTGGAGAATATTCGGCCGCAAATAAATCTGCCCCTTAGACACCAGAACAACAAATCCAAAAGTAATTGAAGCTCAGCAGGAAAAGTGATCAACTTTTTCAAAAAAAATGAAAAAGGAAGGAAATATGTTTATCAGTGCCTTTATTCGTACTGTATATATCTGTGACACTGCAAACAGAGAACAGAGTATATAAACATTTGCCTGGACACAACATAGCTGGAAACAAATGTATGCCACTAATTTCCCTAGTACCATGGGTCCCAAAAGTCAAAAAACATGATATGTATTATAAAATGTTTTCATTTTTCTGAAGGATGACAGTGACCTGACATTGGAAGAAGTGTCTGACCTCTGCAGAATGTACTGTCTGAGTGTGGCCATATTACAGGTTTTGCCTCTTTCCCAGAGGATGAAATCTAGGAATATAAGTGCAAGTTGGAACACCCCTGTATTGGCATGTTTAGACTTGGTAAGTTTTTGTCTATGAATATTTGATATAAGCAATGAAAGCAATGAAAGTGTCAAGTTTTTTCCCCAAAAGAACATTTGGGGGCAGATTTATCAAGGGTCAAATTTTGAGTTTATGGGAGATTCTAAAAACTACCATAAACTCGGAAAAAAAACAGACAAATCGAACTTTATTATAAAAATATATTTTTTTTAAAATTTGGGTGAATAGGATCGACCTGCAAACTCGAATTGAATTTGAATCGAAAGTTTTTTTTCAAAAGTCCACAAACGACTCCAAATTTATTTTTGGAGGTCCCCCATAGGCTAAAACACCAATTTGGCAGGTTTTAGATGGTGAATTTGAATTCTTAAAGGAACAGTACATGATACATTTCGAAATTTGAATTTTTTTTTTTTTTTTTTAAAACTCAAATCGAATTAGGACTATTCCCTAGTCGAATTACACGAAAATAAACTTGAAATTCAAATTTTCAATTCGATCCTTGATAAATCTGCCCCTTACTGTATTTGATTTTATTCTAATTGTGCATTTAAAGAGTAAGAGGTTTTCACTCTTGGTACAGAGACAGGACAGTAATAGTAATAATGTAACATAATGGACCCTAAAGAGCAAAGCAAAAAAAAACAAAACACTATTTGGGAGAAACCAAATGCACAGTAATATGAGGAATAAAAAAACACCTAAATAATATGTGAGTGATAAGGACACAAGAAGGGTTGAATAGGAAATAGAATGTAAAGAGTTTATTTGGGATTTCTTAGGATATTCTCTTAATATGTGATCTGATTTGTGTTCTACTCAAGCCCGTAATTTAATTGCATTTTGCTAACCTGTGAGCTATTGCATATTAAGCTTGTTTTGGGTCTTGGGGCAGATGCCTATGGTTAGTCTGAAACACATCAAACATTTTCCTAGCCATTTCTTAGCTTAATATTTTAGCTTTATATTTTTACCTATTTTGTATTAAATGCTAGATTAATATTTAATAATAACAACTTTTGATTAAAGTCTATACTGTTAAAAGATCTATGATGGGGAGCGAGACTAGGTCATTATTCTAAGTGCAAGAGAAAAGGCAAGCACAGGCTTCCTGCAAGGAAAATTAGTACTTTTCTCAGGATACAGCAGGAGACAGAATATGACTGCAGAGTTAATAAATATTACAGTATGAACCATATTTAATGTCACATTTTTTTTTTGTGTTTTTAAGCTAAATATATTTGAACACATTATTCTGAAGACGTTTTCTGACACCCCAGACAGGAATATAAATTGGGCACACATCCCTGACTTAAGCGATGGTTTGCTGTTAAAAAACATTGCATATTTCTATGAAAAAGAGAAAAGTACAGGTATGACAATGTTACCCTCCATCTTCTATAATATAGTTATAAATATAATTGTATAAAATTTCAATAAAGCAGAGTCCCCAGGTAGCTTGGACAGAGTTTTCTGCCTCATTACCCCTATAACGTTTTGCACCCTAAACCCAGAACTGATGCCAAGCCCCCTGGTCTCGGCTCGTGCTTCTGCCTGTAGCAGTCGCCTTTGGCCTCGGGAAGAGCCCTCAGCTACTCAGATGCCGCCAGGTCTTATAAGGAGAGGTGCAAGACGAAGGGTTCTGGACAAACAAAGGGGCACAACTGTAAAGCAAAAGTCTTTGGGCAGAAGGTCGTGGTACAAGGTGTTAGACAGAATTGTAGTTAGATCAGGCCGGGTCAGGGCAGGCAGAGTACAAACGAAGTCAGGCAGGCAAGGGTCAAAACCAGGAATTCAATCGGGGTTAAGCAGAATCAGTCGGTAATCAGGCAAGGGGTCAGGATACAGAATGTAGAATCATCAAAAGCCATGCAGGGGTCAAAACAGGTAATCAGAATCAGGTTCAGAACAGAATAGCAACAGCTAACAGCACCAGGAAACAAGTCCTATAACGGGCAATGCAAGAATGAATGAAGTCCCTTTAAATACCCTCTGAATTCCACGCCATTGTGCGTCTTTGCGCGCTGGCCTCATCACGCCAGCATGTCCGCGTCCATAAAGGGGACGAGACGCGGGCACACGCGCCCTAAGGGACAGACATGGCGCATGAAGTGGAGCGGCGCGGCTAGACCACCAGGGTAAGAGGATTTTATTACAACCCCCCTCCCTTATCAATTTTGAGCTTTTTCATTACCTTCCCAAATTCTATGCTGTAGGCATAGAACAACAAGGCTGAATATGAGCAGAACATTCAATTATGTTAGAAATCATGTGTTCTGTTCCCTGCTTAATATGCAGCATTCAGACGTCCACAAAATCTACCTGTTTTCTGAATTTGTTTTAAGGAGAAGGAAAGGCTAAAATTAAGTAAGATTTATCAGAAAGGTCTATATAAATACACCAGTAAACCCTCAAAGTAATGCTGCTCTGAGTTCTCTGTCAAAAGAAACACTGCATATCTTTCCTTCTATTGTGTACACATGGGCTTCTGTATCAGACTTCCTGTTTTCATCTTAAACCTCCAGGTCTAGGGCTTGAGCATGCTCAGTTTGCTCCTCTCCCTCCCCTCCTGCTGTAATCTGAGCCCAGAGCTATGAGTGAGCTGGGAGAAACTCAGGCAGGAAGTGATGTCATACAAAGATAATATGGCAGCTGCTACCCTAAAATGGAAAAGCATCCTGCAGAATAAATATAGTTATGCAATATTATATAGCTTGCAATATTGTGGCTAATCTATTGGCAATAAACTGCTTCGGTAGCTTTCCTTCTACTTTAATCAAAGAAGTAGTTCATCTTTGTGATAGAATGAAATATAATATAGAATGGCCTATTCTTTCTTTTTTTTTTTTTTATTATTTATCCCTCGCTTCTGCTTTAAAATAGGGGTCTCTAAAACCAGAAGCCAAAAAACTATTTCTTTATGAGGTTACAAATTTGTTATTGCTACTTTTTACTTCTATGTCAGGCTTTTTCCTATTGGTATACAGAGGTTTATTTTTTGGTTTGATTTGAAGTTCCGCAAGGCAATTTTGACTGCAAGTATAAATGAACCAGCAAGAATAAACAGAACCCATTTTATTGCTAACTTTGTCTTGTTGGTTTGCAGAGGCTTAGTCTCCCCAAGGCTTCTTTAAAATCTGCCTGTGCCTATTCCTATTCATCTTCCAGTCTCTCATTAGAACCACTGCCAGGTTGCTAATAGCTATGACACACTAGATTAGTCAGTTATGTTCAGATGCTCTTTAAGACCATGGTGGGGGTGAGATCTGCTATTAATAAGAATATATCTATAACCTCCAGGCTTAAGAAATATACAATGAAATATAATTTACAAAAAATACATTTTAAACTTCCATTTGCTCTTTAATATTAGAAATTCACTTTCATGCTTTATATCTATTTTATATTTGCTTTCAGACCTCAATTGGAAAATTGGGAAGACAATAGAAGATAAGTATTCGTTTATCTGGAACTCCATTTTGAAAGTGAACCCACATAGTGAACAAACACAGTCCTATGAAATCAGAACAACCTCACGTTGCTTCCTTTCAAAGGATTCCTTAGTAAAAGGTAATTAAAGCAAATAATTGTCTTCTAATCAGCCGAGATTTGTAGTTTAAGTATTGAACAATCCACAGTACAAATAAAAGCCCATAATTATTTTTCCACATTAAATACTCTAACCTTGGCCAGATTTATAAATATAAACATATGCGGGGCAACTATGTTCATTGTGTGAATCATTCTGCACTGTGCGATGTTTATGGTTGAGCTCCACTGTGCGTAGGGATAGGAATAACAACAGATGCTAGGCAGAAGAGATTTAAAGCCACATTAACTGACGATGGGGCAACAGAGCCGTTTGGGTGCAATGACCTGAACATGAACACAATACTGCCTGCCTGTATTAATGTGAGGGGTGCATATAAGGGTCCCCTCTATATGGGATTCTAACCGCCTGCTATGAAGAAAGCAATATAGCAACTCCCTATTGCTCTCATAAATACAAGTATACATAGAAGCATAGTTAATTGCCCTCATTAGTTACAGTATTCACTCATTCATTGCATTTTATGCCTTTAAAAACCTTTCCCCTCAATAAATAATTAGAGCTCTCCTTTTACTCACAGTATCATGTCATGGACTACAATAGTATAGCACCATAGTCTGTTAGTTTGTGAAGATTTCTGGCAGAGCCTATAATTAAACAAATAAACTATTTTTAAAACAAATTTTAAAAAATGTACAATACACCGCTAAGGCTAAAGGCGCATGCAAAACTAGGTCATTTTTGGGTTGAAAAATTTCAGTACTGGTGGTCAACATGAAACACCAGGGCTCAATTACAAACACAAATGTTCTGTGCAAAGTGCTATTTTGGACACATTTCGCCGAGTTTGTGTAATTTTCAGAGCTCACTTTTAAAATGACATCTACATGGTATTCATTAGGTGCAGGTCTGTTGTACCTATTGGCACAGCCTGCAGTGGGAAATGATAAAAAATTGTCTTCTGCCTGCCCCTAGTTCATGTTCTCATCCCTCAGTTGTACTCCCCTTCCTTCCCTCTGTCACCCACCCCTCCGTCGCTCTTCCCTCCCTCCTGTCGCCCTCCCTTCTGTAGCCCTCCTTTCTGTCGCCCTCCCCTCCCTCCTGTCACACTCCCCTCCGTCGCTCTCCCCTCCATCGCTAACCCCTCCCCTCTGTCACGGTTGATCGTGCGCGTTGGGTGGGGGGAATGGTGGCTGGCTGGGTTGCCAAGAGCGATCCAGCCAGCCTGGTCAGGCCCTGCTTGAATTACTTCCACCATAAGGATGATATCTTCAGGGTTCTCCTGCATCAGAAGGTGCACTTGCATGTAAAATGATTGCATTCAATTTTCCACAAATGTGTCCAAGAAAAAATTGTATCAAATGCTATTTTCTCTACTAAACACCAGTTTCCAATGAAGTAGGAAACTGATGAAACTTTAGTGTTACTTTTCCACAAATGCGTCCAAGATAAAAAATGTAACAAATGCTACATTCTTTTTAATCTAATTGCTATACAATTTTTACATTATATTGATGTGTTAGATAATGGATAAGATCATGTGGAAGGCATAAAATTCACTCCCTATCTCAAAAAGGCTGATCTGATGTCTTAAAACAGGAGTGACTACACTTTACTAATGCAAGGTTTACTTTTAGTGATGTTGTCCCATTATGATCTACATCAATAAAAGCATTGTTAGCATTCTGTTCCATGAAAAATATTACTGAAATATTAATTTATGACAAAATGTATATTGCTATATTTAAACTATTTGTTATGTGACCTTAATGTAATAAATATCTGAATAAAAAGCATGAAATAGCAGGGTGATATAGATAAGCTGTTTCAGGACATTGTCTTGAGATCTACTGATCACCAGCTAAAGGTCTACCTTGGTCACCCCTGCTTAAAAAGTCCAAACTGCATAGGTGCTTCATGGCTATAATGGCATCTGAACTATTTTCAATTTTACTCAGCAGAGAATTATATAAACTGATTGTCCACATGGAAGGTTCAGTGGACAAATATTGCTTATAATTATCTATATTTACTGGTTATATCCCTTATAAGGCACTGTTTTCTATGTAATAACAATATTTTCTGGGGTCATTTGTGGGATAAAAATGGCTTTAATTTGATTTTTATCAAAAATCTGCAAGAAAAGAAATGTTAGCTTTTAATAACAATCAATTTTTTTCCTGTTTTAATAAGTGAGAGATGAGAACATACCAACTATAGGTCTTCTACAAGCAAAGTGTGACATCGTTGATGAATATGCTGGGGACATTCTGCAGGAGTTACCATTCTTAAACAGGTATTTGAATCTTTATGGAAATATAGACTGATTGTTTAAGTTCATGTTAGAATTTAGCACCTTATTTATAAAGCATCAGTAGAAATTTCTCTACTAAGCACCAGTTTCCATCGAAGTAGGGATTCTGTCATAATTTTTATTATCTAGTTTTTATTTCTAAATTACACTGTTTACACTGCAAATAATTTACTCTACAATATAAAGTTTAATTTCTGAACCAGCAAGTGTATTTTTTTAGTTGTAGTATTGGTGTGTAGGCTCCATCTCAGGTCATTTTGCCTGGTCATGTGCTTTCAGAAAGAGCCAACACTTTCGTCTGGAACTGCTTTTTGGCAGGCTGTTGTTTTCCCTACTCAATGTAACTGAATGTGTCACAGTGGAACCTGGATTTTACTATTGAGTGTTGTTCTTAGATCTGCCAGGCAGCTGTTATCTTGTGTTAGGGAGCTGCTGGTTACCTTCCCATTGTTCTGTTAGGCTGCTGGGGGGGTGGGGGGGGGTGATATCACTCCAACCAGTAACGTAATTGGAGGGGGGCAGGCCCTGGAGCCGGACGTGCAGCCGGGCCCCCCTCTGTACAAGATTATCTGGGCAGAAATCGGCCGCTGTGGGCGGAAATCGCCAGTGCACGAGCTGCCCGAGGGGGGGGTGCGAGTCCTGGCCCAATCGCACCCCCTTAGGGTTGCCACCTTTCAAAAACATTTCCACCGGCCATGGTGGAGGCGGGAAGAAAGGGGGGCGTGTTGTGATGGTGGAGGGGGCGTGTCGTGATGTCGAAGGGGGCGGAGGGGCGTGATGTCGAAAGGGCGGAGCCACGACATGCAATTGGACAGACGCCAGGGAAAAAAGGTCTGTTTTCAGCAGATTGGGGCAGGCCAAGGGCTTTTTATAGGGGTATTACAGATTTACCGGCAGCTACATTGCCGGTATTACAAATACCGGCCAGGTGGCAACCCTACACCCCCTGCTCCTCCGGTAGTTCCGCCACTGACTCCAACTTGCAGTATAGTAGTAAAGAGTGACTGAAGTTTATCAGAGCACAAGTCATATGACTGGGGGCAGTTGGGAAACTGACAATATATCTAGCCCCATGTCAGATTTCAAAATTAAATATAAAAAAATCTGTCTGCTCTTTTGAGAAATGGGTTTTACTGCAGAATTCTATTAACTGATGAAAAAAATTTTTTTCCCTTGACAGTATCCCTTTAAGTTTCGATCATTTTACCCCATATTTTGTGGTCCCAACAATATATAATGCATTTCCCTGATTTTACATAATTTTTTTCTGGTCCCCTAAAAAACATTAAATGGGGGTTATACTGTATAAGCAATTATCCAACTTTATATTGAAGTAGCAGGATGTGAAAATACCTTTGGACTAGAAATGTAATCAGTGGGTGTGTTTGATTCATCATATTTTCATGGAAAATCATAGAAGGGCTTAGTTACAAGTGTTGCTGTAGTTGCAGAGTCACAGATTTTACTGCAGTGAGTAGTGCAAAAAAATCTTATTTGTTAACGGTATTTTGCACTTCAGTAATGTTGCAGTATGTGAGGGTTCAGTCCTTCCAGCCTCCTTTTTCGTATTGAGTGCAGTTGCAGCACATGGAATCCATGGCTCCACCTCTTAAGTAGGCAGTAGCTTCAGCTTCACATACACTATTTTAAACAAAATTTTTTTAGAAACAGATACCGTATATACTCGAGTATAAACCGAGTTTTTCAGCATCCAAAACGTGCTGAAAAAGTCAACATCGGCTTATACTCGGGTTAGCGGGCAGTAGCTGAGATTGCAGTCACTTTTAATCATTCCTATACCAACAGTTCACTTGGGGAGAGACTGCAATATCACAGAGCGCCCTCTGTAGGTTATATCAAAGAATAACAGTGCGTCCTCTGTTGGTTATATGAAAGAATAACAGTGACTGCAATATCACACAGAGCCATCTGTTGGTTATATGAAAGAATAACAGTGACTGCAATATCACACAGCGCCATCTGTTGGTTATATGAAAGATTAACAGTCATGGCAATATCACACAGCACCCTCTGCACATGGTAGTGGGACAGTGGGACAATGCACACAGTAATCCGTTTGGCAATTCTCTGTCACCATCAACTTTGCAAAGAAGTCCGGTTGATCGCTGGGGGGGTCGCTTTCGTAGAATGTGCGCTGCTGGGAGACAGGGCTGTAGTTGTGTCTAGGCTTATACTAGAGTCAATAAGTTTTCCCAGTTTTCGTAGGTAAAATTAGGTACCTCGGCTTATACTCGGGTCGGCTTATACTCGAGTATATATGGTACATAACATATTGCTATTTTAGTTACCCTGCTATATTGTTTAAAGAGTAGGGATAGCACTAAAGCAGGAGTGCCCATACTTTACTAATTCGGGGTCTACTTTTAGTGATGTTGTCCCATTATGATCTACATCCATAATATCACTGTTAGCTTTCTCTTCTATGGAAAATATTATATAAATATTAAATTGATTTATATGAGAATTTATGTTACTATATTTAAAAAACAACTATTTCTTATTTAACCTTTACAGCTGTTTGTTGACATTGACTTGAGATCTACTGATCACAAACTAAAGGTCTTCTGGTAGATCCCGTTCTACCTTTTGGACACCCCTGCACTAAAGTAACATTTTCCACAAATATTATCTTGAATGATATTTCTAACCTTATCCTCCACAGCACTAGGAAAACGGGTTTTTTAGTGAATTTAAAGTGGTTTTCTATATGCACTGTACTCCCACAATAACTGCCCTACTGCTTATTGCCATCAACATGTTATAAAACGTGTAAAAAATTAGAGTTAATCGTCAACAGTGGCACAGAAGATACTGGCTTGTTCTCTAAGTGATAGGTGGAACTTTCAGATCTAGGGTCTCCAGAGTCTGGGTTAAGATTTATAATAGGCATTTCAATGACACAAAATGACACAAAGCCCCAAACAGCATGCAAAGGCACCAGTCCATGATATATTACAGTCTTGTAAGTAGTGATGGGTGAATTTGGGGTGTTTCGCTTTGCCTACAAAATCGTGAATTTCCCGCAAAATTCACAAAACGGCGCCGGTGTCTCATTTTTTGATGCCGGCATCTGTTTTGACCGCCACTAAAATTCGCAGGCATCAAAAAAAATGGACGCCGGCGTTCGTTTTTTTGGACACCGGCGAATTTTCGTCAGCGAATTTGAGCTGGCGTCCAAAAAAATTCTCAGGAATTTGCCATGAATTGCCATAACCAAACTGAATTGTGGTCAGCCCATTTCAAGGAAATGTAGGTCTCTATAAAAATATATTGCTTAAATATGTAAAAATGCTTCATGTAAATAAACCATTTTCATAATAATATACGTTTTTAGTAGTATGTGTCATTGGGTAATCCTAAATAGAAAACTGCCATTTTAAGAAAAAAGGGCCGCCCCCCGGGATCCTACGATGCACACAGACAAAATATACATATTTTGCTTCCACACTTCTTCCTGTTACAGTTAGAGCTGCAGTATTTCCGGTCAGGTGATCTCTGAGAATTTCATAAAATGGTGGCACAAGGTAGAAGATGTAAAAGGGCAGTATTTACTGATATATAATTCCATTTTTGCAAAATGTATTGCTTAAGTATTTGTTCTGGGGTAAAGATTTTTTGTAAAAATGAAAATCACGACAAAACATGATCACTGATGTGTTTCTGATTCTATGCTTTCAGGCAGCGAGGCTTGTATTGCTCAGAATAACACAGGAGACATTCTTTCTGTAAGAGATCTGCATTCAGTCAGCTTAGCACAGTCACGATGTCTGCAGCCCCATCTTACGCCAACGAGATTTCATTTTCAAAGTCATTATTCTGTAATATTCTGTTATAGTGACACCTAGGGGAAAATTTACTAAAGAGCAAAGTGGTCGTCGCTAGCAAAAATTCACCAGAAATCCACTCCACAGGGAGATTACCAATTTACTAACAGGCGTAGAGGACAATTCTCTAGCAAAGAGTGTATATAGCTAACAAAGTTTCACACCCTTTCGCCAGGCGAATTTTCGCTCAGACAAATGTTCATTACTCCACAAATTCACTAAAGTGCTAATTTTCTAGTACCCCTTCCGCCAGAGGTTGCTTCGCCAGGTTATACCTGAACTGATAAGATGACGCTACATCCTCCCCAATCTTACGTCAGTGACATCATATCCTGTGTTCCAAAAAAGGCATAAAACAAGTTAAAAGGCTGGGTTTTTTTTTATATTTTAAAGTGGTATTATGTTTAAAAGTTGTAAAGTTGAGGGGCATGCCACATTTGTTTTAGGATGGGCTCATGTCTAGGGCATTAGAGGATCTCTTTTGTCTTTATTTTGCTTAGGGATGCACTGAATCCAGGATTCGGTTCGGGATTCAGCCAGGATTCTGCCTTTTTCAGCAGGATTCGGATTCGGCCGAATCCTTCTGCCTGGCCGAACCAAATCCGAATCCTAATTTGCATATGCAAATTAGGGACGGGGAGGAAAATCTCGTGACTTTTTGTCACAAAACAAGGAAGAAAAAAATGTTTTACCCTTCCCACCCCTAATTTGCATATGCAAATTAGGATTTGGATTTGGTCAAATCATTCACGAAGGATTCGGGGGTTCGGCCGAATCCAAAATAGTGGATTCGGTGCATCCCTAATTTTGCTTCCTTGGACATTTTTAATAAGTGGCCACTTCAAGCATTTGCACCAACATCACTAATAAAAACATACAGTATATATGACCTACAGTATATGTACCCGCCCTATTCAAATTGACCTAAGCATAAGTGTACTAACAGATTTGATAGGCAGAAATGAACGTGAGTGAAAGTTGGCTATGAAATGCTCAGCTTGACGAAGTTTTGCTGACGATACTTCGCCTGCCAAGACGTAACTTCGCATTTTGATGAATTGACGTCTGTCGAATCGGCACGAACTGTGGTGGAGCCTTCCGAGGCCCTTTAGTAAATTACCCCCCTAGTTTGAGCAACAGGGAAAGGTTATGATTAGACTTTTTTCTAAACACAAAGGCTTCAAAATACATAGTTGTAATGATTTACAAATTGTTTGATACTGTTCTTGCCAATCATCATATCTTTGTGTTCTTCCTGATATTTAATTGCCTTCAGTTTGAGAACATCTGCATAAAAGAACAGCTATCATCACCTGCATCTGTTTTAAAACCCCTGTGTCCTGTATTATTATTCTAATGTAGGGGATTTTTTTGGTAAACGGTTCCAAATTTTTTCCTTTCATGCAATAAAAATATATAATATTGTTCCACTTGCATTGAGGTGATAAATCTATATGTTTTTTTTAGTATTGAACATAGAGAAACTCCTGTCACCAGAGGGAAATGTTTTGATGAACTTATACACTGGCATTCTGGACGTCCACTAAGTGATGACTATGACAAAACAAAGGGAAGTGATGAAGGTACAGACAGAGACTCTGGGGTGGGAAGTACAGTAGGTGGGTGGGTAATGAGGAATATACCTTAACTATTACAGAAAATGAACAAGGGGCAACGCTAGATTTTGATGGATTATAGAGAATCTCTTCCAAAACCAACCCTTACAATAAGATGAGATATTTTTTGAATGCATTTTAATACACTACGGGGCAGATTTGCTAAGCTCAAATGAATAGTTTAAATCCAAAAATATTCGAATTTCGAAGTAATTTTTTTGGGTACTTAAGACCATCAAATTGGTCAAATTCGATCAAATTAGATCGAATCGAATGATTCGAACGATTCGAAGTAAAAATCGTTCGACCATTTGACCATTCGATAATCGAACTACTGTCTCTTTAAAAATTCCTTTGACGCAATACTTTGCCAAATAAAAGCTACTGAATTGAATGTTAGCCTATGGGGACATTGTGGGTTTTGGGCACTTTTTATGATTGGAAAAAAAATCATTTGATCGATCGGTTAAAATCGTTCTATCGAACCTTTTGCGCTAAAATCCTTCGAATTCCATATTCGAATTCTAAGGATTTTACTTTGAGGGTCGAATTCGAGGATTTTTTAACCATCGGAATCCGACCCTTGATAAATCTGCCCCTACAAGTTTATTTCCAAAAAGATGGGACACTGTGTAAAAATGTAAATAAAAAAAGAATGTGATGATTTGCAAATCATTTGAACCCTATATTTAATTGCAAATAGCACAACGACAACATAAATAAAATTTTAAAATGTATACCTTAAACAAGCAAATGGAAATTTGTTTAGGGTGCTTTTCTAAGCACTTTCACCGTTTCAGAGCCATTTAAATTTTTATTAACTGACAAAATAATAAACTGCATTGCCTGCAGCTCTTGTAACTGTACAGTCAGAGAGATATACACTCTAAAGAAGTGTTTTGATATTACTCTGTTCACAAAGGAGATGGCAAAGGCATAGGAGGTTTCTGATGATCTCTTTCTTGAGTTTATTTATGTGTGGGGAACCCCAAAAATTTTTTTGAATATAGATTCCCTTTAAAGAGACAGTATAATCTAATTTACAAACCAAATATGAAATTGAACATCTACATGCTCATCAGTTATTTGTGCACTTTTGCTACACTCATTGCTGAATGATATTTAGGGATCAATATAGTTTTATCTGATCAATATAGTTTTATCTGTAAAACTCATAATTTATTTGAATCTGAAGTAGAGTGTCACGTATTGAAGAAAGTAGAGAGGCTCATGATTAGCAGAAAATAAATGCAAGCAGAAAAGTGGATAAATACTGTTTTTGACTTCCAACAGCATTGAAAGATGAACGTGCTCTCAGAGATTATCAAAAGCTGCAGACTTTTCAGCGTTTTAGTGGGCAATCTTTAGTCTCCTCATCATCCAAGACAATTGTAGTACAGAACGATGAATCTGAGAAGAAGGTGGAGAAAGAAAAGATTGTTGTGAAGAAAAAGGAATCACAGGTAAGGACTCATTAGTGAGTGGTCATCTGAGGTTGTTGATCTCCTTCGCGAGCGGAGCAACATCAGAACAGGTCTCGATTTTCTTTTACCTTCAATTTTGTGTTCATAGAAGTCCAAAAAAGATCTAATCATCGAAGAAAATCAGAAAAGAATGAACGCCAAAGAAGAAACTAAGGAAGTTGAACAGTGGAAATCTATTGCATCTTCCACTGCAAAAGAAATGAGAGCAAATTTTTTTCCTGGCTTAAAAAAACTGGAACATTTCATCAAGAACACCCAAAGCAAATCAGTGAAGCTTCTTGCAGAACTATCGGGATTAAGAATTTCCCTTGAGGTCTGGGTTGAACACTGCTGCACGCACAGTATGTATTATTCTTTTCTAGTGTATCCTAACATTTACAATGACAAATCCTAGAAACAGAAAAAATTGTAGCATCAGAAACTGTGGAAATTAATATTTTATTAAAAAGCTGTGTGTGAGAACTCATTTTTGTAGTATAGTGGGGGTGCGACGGGGACTACTCTTCAGATTATTGTTTTTAAATTGTAGGGGGGCCCTGACTAGTGATGGGCGAATTTATTCGCAAGGCCTCTGGCAAATAAATTGGCAAAACCGCCATGAAAATTCGCCGGTGTTATAAAAATGGACGCCAGCGTCAAAAACAAGACACCGTTTCCCGAATTTTTCAGCAAAGCAAAACGCCCCACATTCGCCCATCACTAGCCCTGACCACCAATTTTTTTTACATTTTTTATGGGGGGCTCTGGCACCACAGCTTTTTATTTAACTTATAACGGGGCCATGACCATCAATAGCTTTTTATAACTTGTGTATGTGGGGGGGTTACCTTTTTTTAGCGCTGATGTCTGTGTGGTCATTTAACTGTGGTGTGGGTGGGATCTGGGGTGGGGCTTGAGGACCTGGGTGTGGGCGGGGCCAAGGGGGCCCGAAGAAAATTTTATTGTATGGGGCCGCGTGATTTCTAATGGCGCCCTGGGCACAGGTGTTATTTTACTAATATCATGTATTATTTTTCTTTTCAGAAGAGGAGAAAGATTTAAATATTGCTGTGGAAATCATGAAGAGGATACAGACACTTCAGATTAAATACAAGGATATGATGACTAAAGAGGATCAACAAATGATTACTAATTGTCTTAATTATCTGGGTTTTGAGAATTTGGCGTGCACATTACCATGTTCAAAGGTAAGTGACATTATTATTATTATTATTAATATGCTTTACTCATATAAGGCCAACATATTCACATCAGTCCCTGCCCTAGAGCAGCTTAGAGTCACAGGTTCTTATCATAGTCATACACACTACGGTCAGTTTAATTTAATTGAATGCTGGATGAAATAACTGGCCCTTTAATGATAAGTAAAAATATAAATATTTACTGTAGATCCACAGTATAAGTATGTATAAGAAGGAGCATGATGTATAATATAATTATATGTTGATGGATAATTGAGCTGCAATAAAAATTGGATTAGCAGCAGCAGTTGTAGCCAGGGGCACTGCGCCAACAAGGTGAGTTGAGAAACTTGCCATAGGCAGCAGCACCCCTCTAGTTACCAGTGGAGGTAAAATGGCGCTCCTGTAACATTAAGAGCCGAATTTCTGGGTTTCAAATGTTGTGGACCCCCCCTCGACCCCCTCTAGTTCATAAATATGAGTGTGCGGGGAAGGGGGCGGTAGCAGCAGCAAGCTGCCTCAGACGGCGGAGAGGCCTGGATCTCCCCTGGTTGTAACTACTTACAACTCTTTGATAACAATAATTAACTTCAATGCAAAATTAAAAAAATTCACATGAATTCGAAATTCGACCTTTGATAAATGGGCCTCTCCCTATGTTTACATTGTTTATTGAACTCAATACATGGAGATTCAAATGACCGAAAAATCCCTTGTCCGGTAAAACCCAGGTCCCAAGCATTCCAGAGAATCGATTGTGTAGTATATGTGTCTGTGTATTTAGCACTGGTAGAAATATCAAAGATGCTGTGCTGTGCCTGCACTAGATTCTTGTCAATCTCTGTTCTACAGTAACACTCCTTTACAGTAGAGAGAGTGTGTGTATGGGGATAAGATATTCAATGGAATAAGCTGGAAATAAATACTGCATGCAAATAAAAAAAACATACTGTATAATTGCAGGGAACCAGTGCTCGAGAGGATAAAAAAAAAGCAGAGTGTTTGGTTGGAGTTGGATCTGCTCGTTTCCAATTGCAGTTCATGAGTCCATACTTGTTAAGAGATGAAAGGACAGATCCTGATCCAAGAGTGCAACATTTTATTCCGGACACATGGCAGGTAAAAGGATACATTTTTATCTTGTCTCTAAACAGCTGCTCTTGAATCTATTGGCTTTGCTGATTTTCAATTTCTCTGACACCAGATCAGATCATGGCTTTGAGGTTCAGGAAAATTACTGTTTCTGGGACTGTATGGATGTGGTATATATAGAGTCTCAGATTAGTATAGTGCCATTTATTTTATTTACTGGATTAATAAGTGTTTAAAAGAATGTATCTTGATAAGAATAAGAAATGCATTTTGTTAAATGCTCCTGAACCATTTCTGAGACATTGGTTAGTAAGAGCAAAACCAGTGCAAATTCCAGTTCAGCTAAGGGTACAGATTTGTGTGTTTTTTTACAAATGTCAAATACAGGGCCAGATTTGCCAAATAAAAGAACACAGGCAACAAACAGGCAGCAAATAATTGTGTATTAAAAACATAAACAATTACCATTTTTTTCTGCCAATATGCTCCAGACTCCAATGGCAGGGTGAATTAAATAAATAAAATAAAACACCCTTTTTGAGGGAAGAGACTTGTATTAATCTCCATAGCATTTGTTTAAAATCTATTTAGTTTACGTTACATTAGTGCAGTGATCCCCAACCAGTAGCTCATGAGCAACATGTTGCTCTCCAGCCCCTTGGATGTTGCTCCCAGTGGCCTCAAAGCAGGAGCTTATTTTTGAATTCCAGGTTTGGAGGCAAGTTTTGGTTGCATAAAAACCAGGTGTACTGCCAAACAGAGTCTTAATGTAGGTTGCCAATACACATAGGGGCTACCAAATGGCCAATCACAGCACTTATTTGGCACCCCAAGATCATTTTTCATGCTTGCGTTGCTCCCCAACTCCTTTTACTTCTGATTGTTGCTCATGGGTTCAAAAGGTTGGGGATCCCTGCATTAGTGAGTCAGCAGACAGCACAGCAGCATTATTATTTTATGAATTAACCTACCAATTGAAAGATTTCCAAGAAAAGAAAGTTCTGTAACCAGATTTGGATGAACTACAGTGCTGGCCTGTGCATAGCTCCATGGCAGAGACGAGAACTAGGGCATAATCTGCCGGGCAGCGTGACATCACAATGTCATGTGACGTCACAACATCATGCCCGAAGAAAATACAAACCATTTCTTTCTTCTAAGCCAGATAAGGAATTCATTATTCTGCAGTTGAATATAGCTCAATTGCTCGGGTCAGGGCAGCTATGCAGTGGATCCCATTGCCTTTATGAAAATAAATTCTACAGTTTTACACAACACAGTCACGTGGTAGAGGTGCTGAGCTGCAGGTCAGGGGTTGTCTGTTTTGGATATACTGTCATTTATACAGATTTTTAGGACGCCTGCTTGTCACCCCTAAACATCTTGCTGCCCTAGGCCCGGGCTTTGGTGGCCTCTCAACAAATCCGGCCCTGGGCATATAGCTTAGCTATCCCAGGTCATCAAGTACCAGGGCCGGTGGTGTCCATATCAAAACTAGTCTTCAATTCCTGGTGTCTTTTATGGTATGGTGATTCTGGGTTTTGAGAAAGCTAGTGGCATTATTACTGTATTGTCTATTAGGGATGCACCGAATCCACGATTTTGGATTCAGCCGAACCCCCCAATCCTTAGTAAAAGATTTGGCCAAATACCATACCGAATCTGAATCCTAATTTGCATATGCAAATAGAAATTACTTCCTTGTGACAAAAAGTCACCCAATTTCCCTTCCCTCCCCTAATTTGCATATGCAAATTAGTATTCGTTCAGCTGGGCAGAAGGATTTGGCCGAATCCTGCTGAAAAAGGCAGAATCCCAACCCGAATCCTTGATTTGGTGCATCCCTGTTGTCTATATGACCCAGTCCTTTTCATTTTTTAGTGACATAGTTTACTGTAAACAGGAGACTAAATGATCTCTAGGATTAAACATTGTTTCCAAAAATGCATAAGCTTGTTTAGACAAGAACATTTTAGGTTAAATCTCTGCTACTAGTGTAACTGCATTTATTTACAAATCAGTGGATATTTGGTTTTTATCGAGGTAAAAAATATAAGCTCTTTTCTTAAATTTACGTCTGGCAAAAAATGACAATTTTTATGTGCCGACAGCGCAAACTTCTTGATGTTGTTGACAATAATGAGTCTGCGGTGATAGTTGCCCCTACATCTTCAGGAAAGACCTATGCTTCGTACTACTGCATGCAGAAAGTTTTGAGTCAAGGGCATGAAGGTGTGGTTGTGTATGTTTCACCAACAAAGGTAAAATCACTTTTTTAAGGTAATTTTATGTAATCATAGGGAAGGCTGTAAATACGTGGATTCTTAGCACCCTGCATAATCTGGCACTTGCTTATTTTGCGGGTCTGATTGGCATGGGGGGTAGGGGGTTGCATGGATAATACCAAGCACAGATCCATTGCTTGAAACATGTTTTTTAAATAAACCTTTTATCACAGCATACTTTTAGGGGGTTATTTACTAAACTCTGAATGCAAAAATCCCGAAAAATGTGTGATTTTTTTTAATAAAATCGGACTTTTAAAAAATCACGAATTTTTTGGAATTTATTAAACCCAGAGGATGGAAAAGTCTGAATCAGAAAATCCGGCATCTCAGACCTGTCGAGGTTGCATATAAGTTAATGGGAGCTGGGTTTCGGGCAATACCCCAAAGTTTTCAGGGAAAAAGCATAAGAAATCTGAGTTTTCGGGTGAAAAATCTGAAAAAATTCTTGAAAATCAGATTTTATCCTGCAAAGCAAATTTTTGGGAACATGTAATAATAAATAAGCGTAAAAAACCAGAGCGGATTTGATCGGAGTAGTTTTGAGATTAAATAGGACTTTGATAAATAACCCCCTAAGTGTTTGTGTACCTACAGTATATCCATAACCTTCACTACTTTAAATGTATTAGATTCTATTGGGACAGAAGCAGTGGACAGGTACTTAAATTTATAACTTGATTTATTGGATACCTGTGCTGCAGAATGTCAGCAGTTCTGTATTCATTCTGGGTGCAAAGACCTTTGCTATGGAGGGGAGCAGAGTACAAGTGTGGAAAAAATGAGGTTGTCTGTGCCTGTTTTTTGCACTTTATATATGACCCCATGGATCCTCTGCCTGTTCTCCGCTACCTTCTTGAGTTGTGCCTACCTTCACATCCACAGAAGATTTAGTACCGTATGTCAAAATTTTGTTTGTATTCTTACCATATATTATTCTGTTAAACAGGCTCTTGTAAACCAGGTGGTAACCACTGTAATCAATCAGTTCAACAAAAATTGTCCAAATGGAGTTGCTCTGTGTGGTGTTTTCACAAGGGATTATCGTACTGATACATTAAACTGCCAGGTATGTTCCTCAGTCATATTAGAAATATCATTTTTGGAGAGTATGCCAATAAATAATAGCTGTTTGCTCATAGACATCATACTCATAGCTGTACTAGATCACAGAAAACTAGACACACCTATGACTAAGCGCCGGAGGGTGCGAAACGCGTAAGGTGGGATATGGGGGGTAGTATGTACCAGCTATAATTCTTTTAAAATGTACTTCAATAAATTAATATTTTTTGATATAAATTTTTCTATACTAGATCACTGAAAACTAGCCATATATTGGTAAGGCAGATTCACTACTATACAACCATCACTGTAGGAAGTTTGAGATATTAAGTGGCAACAGAAAATCATGTGAACATTAAATAAACCCAACAGGCTGGTTGTACTTCCAATAAGGATTAATTTTATCTTAGTTTGGATCAAGTACTGTTTTATTATAACAGAGAAAAAGGAAATCCTTTTCAAAAATTTGGATTATTTGGCTATAATAGACTCTATGGGAGATAGACATAATGAATGCGGTCAATGCATACAACATCTGTGTCCATTTGTATATATGCCAGGCTGTTAATATTCTCTCTAGACTCATGAAAAATGTAAAAGAATCCAGATGATACATTTTTAATTGATGGCTAAATCTTCGGTTCACTAAGATCAACATTGTAGACATGAAAACCCAGCAATACGGTTACTTTTAATTATTAAGCCAGTGAATATGAGCCCCCTGAGTATTTCTTTTATTTTTTTTCTCATCTGTACCTAAATATATTACAAGAATTAACCCTCTTCCCATTGAAATGGGAAATATAATTGTGATTTAAATCTATATCAAATACATACTTTACAAATACACTTTATAATAGTAATATTTGCTGTTGCATTTATAGATATTAGTAACTGTGCCTCAGTGCCTTGAGATTCTTCTCCTGTCTCCTCACCGTCAGGAATGGACTAAAAGGATTAAGTATGTCATATTTGATGAGGTATGTATGTATATATTGCTGTATATCGCTATAGTATTATACAGAAATAAGATAAGATTAATTTTTACACGAGTTTTTCTTTAAAAGGGAAATGTTCACCTTCAATTTAACTTAGAGATATTTTGACACAATTTGCAATTGGTCTTCACTACTTCACTACTTTGAGGGGCAGATTTATTATGTGGTGTAAAAAACGGCAGAATAATGCACCACACATTGCAAGGCATCGTCATGTAAAAAACAGAGTCATTTTCTTACACGCTTTTTCTTTAGAGATACGCCTACCAGAAATTACTTACAAGGTCTGAAGTGGTGCAAAATAACAGCGGTAGATCTGACATTAACATGGCGTAAACCAAGCACACTTTGATAAATTTGCCATTTGCCTAACCGGTTACAATTAGGGATGCACCGAATCCAGGATTCGGTTTGGGATTCAGCCAGGATTCGGCCTTTTTCAGCAGGATTCGGGTTTCGCCGAATCCTTCTGCCCGGCCGAACCAAATCCTTCTGCATTGGCCGAACTGAATCTGAATCCTAATTTGCATATGCAAATTCGGGGCGGGAGGGAAATTGCGTGACTTTTTGTCACAAAACAAGGAAGCTAGAAAGTTTCCCCTTCTTACCCCTAATTTGCATATGCAAATTAGGATTTGGTTTGGCATTCGGCCAAATCTTTCGCAAAAGATTCAGGGGTTCGGCCTAATTCAAAAATAGTGGATTTGGTGCATCCCTAGTAACAATAGTAACAATACAATAAAATTGTAGCCTCAAAGGTCACGTTTTTGACTGCAGGGCTCAGTGACCGTTTGAAATCTGGTAAGAGGCAGAAAAGGAAGACAAATAATAAAAAGAAATGATAAAAATGTATGTTTATAAAAAACTATTACTATATACAAATAAATGGGTATATGTATTTTTTTTCTAAGATTCATTGCCTTGGAGGAGAAATTGGTGCAGAAGTATGGGAACATGTTCTAGTGATGATCCGTTGTCCATTTCTTGCTTTGTCTGCAACGATAAGTAACCCAGAACACCTTACTGAGTAAGTGGTATTTTTTCCAAACGCATATAGAGATACAGTATATTATCTATTAACTGAACAGCAGCCAGTTCTGGGGCCTGTATTACAAATCTAACATGGAATGCAATGGAGATTACTGTGAAAACTGTGCATACAGCTAGTAACAAGGTCCACAGGAATATATACAGCATATCTATATATATATATATATATATATATATATATATATATACTGTTGTTTATATCACATAGAAGTAGTAGCTATATCAAATGCTGCAGCAGAAACTGCATAGATAGGAGCTGCAGCAGGTGCATTGCATTGTTGATGTAGCAGGAGGTGCAACAAAGAGAGATGGTGCAGCTGGAGCATGTTGTGCTAAAAAGTGGGGCTGGGGGGGTAGCTGGAGTGTTTTTTTGAAAATAAATGTGGTGTAGATGATGAAAATAGAGCTTATGGTTCAAATAATTGTGGTGAGAAGCAACTACAGATAGAAGGTAAAAACTCGCGAAGAGGCAATTGGACCTTGTGAGTGAAAAAAGTAAGTCATGAAGTTGTGCGAGGATGAGATGGTAGTGGGACACATGGAGTTTTGACATGAACAAGGGTGGCCATTTTGCCACCTGCATTAGCCATCAAATTATATAAATAATTTATAAATAAGAGCTATTAATATGCTTCTTTTCATTTTTTCTGCGAAAGATTCTTCGTTTGTAAAATAAGAATGTAATAACAAGAATCTGTTACTTTTGTTCTAAAGATGGCTGCAATCAGTTCAAAATTATTGGCAGATAAGGGACAAATTAATAGATGACAAATGGACAGAGAAAGGAAGGAAGGCTAAAGCCTATAAGAAGACAGAAAAAAAGTCTTACAGAGTGCACTTGGGTAAAGCAGAATTTAAAACCTTTTCAACTATAGGACAATATCATTTGAATGAGTTTAACTAGTATTTACTCTTATTTTTGTAAAGTGATCTATGGCAAGAGATACAATGATCTGGAGAAGTATGTCTGCTCTGTGCAAGACTCCGAAGTGTCTTTTGAACACTATCACCCGTGTGCTGCCTTAACCATGGACCATGTAAGTGCATTCATAAAATGGTGATACAGGTATGGGATCCATTATCCTGAACCCTTTATCCAGAAAGATCCCATAGACTCCTTTTTTTCCGAATAATCCAAATTACAATAATAAGCACATTTGGTATGTCCATTATTCTATTATTTATGTAACATTTCTCTATTCAACTTAGATAGAGAAATACGGAATTCCAAATGACCTGTCCTGCTCTCCAAGGGAAAGTTTACAACTGTATGACACTATGGTTAATGCGTGGCCTAAGTGGTCAAGAAGACAGGTAAGAAGTGTAGTACTCTAAATTGCATTACATGTTTTTGGCCATTCATAATATCATACACCTACACTCTAAGTCAGTGATCCCCAACCTTTCCAACCCGTGAGCAACATTCAGAAGTAAAAGGAGTAGGGGAGCAACACAAGCATGAAAAATGGTCTTGGGCCAAATAAGGGCTGTGATTGGCCATTTGGTAGCACCTATGTGGATTGTCAACCTACATTGAGGCTCTGTTTGGCAGTGCACCTGGTTTTTATACAACCAAAACTTGCCTCCAAGCCTGGAATTCAAAAATAAGCACCTGCTTTGAGGCCACTGGGAGCAACATCCAAGGGGTTGGAGAGCAACATGTTGCTCATGAGTCACTGGTTGGGGATCACTGCTATAGGTAATATAAGCTCTGGAGAGTGAAATCTTTATTTAATTGATGGTTAGAAGAATAATTCAAAACATTCACATTCGAAAAACATTTTGCTTCTAATATTTACAAGTTTCAAGCCACAAATGGGAGACGTCTGTATTTTTAATCCAATTTTCATTTCTTTCATCCGAACCATTTCTAATTATAGATATCTAAGGTATGGATGTATGGGTCACTGTGCTTTATTTCTAAAATAATTTTACATCTATCAGGACATCTACAGTTAACTGGAAGGAAAATACTATGCTCAGATTGATTTAGTCTGGAAATATTTTTACATATTTAAAGGGGTTTTCACCTTTAAATTAACTTTTAGTATATTCTGAGACAATTTGCATTTGGTTTCCATTTTTATTATTTGTGTTTTTTGAGTTATTTAGCTTTTTATTTAGCAGCCCTCAGGTTTCTAGTTTCAGCATCGTGGTTGCTAGGGTCCAAATTACCTTAGCAACAATGACTTGATTTGATTGGGAGACTGGAATATGAATAGGAGAGGGCCTGAATAGAAAGATGAGTTATAAAATAGCAATAACAATAAATGTGTAACTTTACAGAGCATTTTATGTGGGGTCAGTGACCCTCATTTGACAGCTAGGAAGAATTAGATGTAGAAGGCAAATAAATTAAAAACTATAAAAAATGAATTGAAACTAATTGAAAAGCTGCTTAGAATTAGCCATTTTAAATCATTAAAAGTTAATCTGAAGGCGAACCATCCCTTTAAATGATCCTTGGTTGTTTTCTTTCTATACAAAAGCATACGAGTGTCATGGGCAGGGGCCTTTTAAGGACCTTTTAAGATGGCTGTGTTGGGAAACAGACACTTCCAATCAAAACCGCACTTACTTACTAGGCCCAATTTTCTTGGTGGGTGCATGTCCTTAAGCCTGTTCACAAAGGCTTCTTTATATCACATGAAAGTATATCCATCGACAGCACGCCAATTTTTCATTAAGACCGCCTTTATTGTTTGCAAAGCATTGCATAGCAGCATAGCAACATAGTGCAACGTTTCGAGTGGCACTCCACTCTTTGTCTTTGCTTGACAAAGAGTGGAGTGCCACTTGAAACGTACAGACAGGCAGACATAAAACAAAAAAAACACATGAAACACGAAAATGAAAATTTTATTTAAGCTTCATCAAAATAACTGACTTTGGCACAAATTCTGCATGTAGAGAGACAGGATTTCTGGTGATTTTAATAGTGATTTTTAGGCAAAAGTTGCCCCCCCCTAAAATATATATTGGATTTAACTCCCAAATCCTGCATAAAAAGAGAATGAAGAGAAACAGATGCTGAGAGGGGGGTTGTGATTTGTGAAGTGTAACTTGAATATTTTAGAATCAGAATTTTTAGAATCAGAATTTTTAATCAAGTATGTTTATAAAATGTGTTATTTCAGTACGTTGAAGCTTATATACAATTTTAATTGTTACGATAGATCCTAGTTAAAGGAACAGTTAAAAAAAATGGGCAAATAGATAATCCATGCAAAATAAAAAATGTTGGATGTTGGAGTGACTGGATGTGTAACATAACAGAACACAACTTCCTGCTTTTCAGCTCTCTAACTCTTAGTTAGTCAGCAACTTTAAGGGGGGGTCACATGGGACATAACTGCTCAGTGAGTTTGCAATTGATCCTCAGCATTCAGCTCAGATTCAAAAGCAAACAGTTATGACCAATGTAGCCCCCACTCAAGTCACTCAAGTCAGTGGAAACCAAGAGAGCTACTAGTGTTTTTATTTTGCACAGCCTATTTTACTATTTACCCAGTTTTTATTTTTACACTGAATTGAATTGAAGTACAAGGCAATGCTGATAAAACATATTGGCACATTACATATTGGTGCATTGCCATCATGGAGCTGTGATTAGTGATGAGCGAAAAATTAGCAAAATGCATGGTCAATAGCCGTCAACATTTTTTTACACAGAGGACAATTTTTTTCTCAATGCATTAAAGTCAATAGGCTTTTTTTTATGTCAACTTTTTTTTCTCTGCAACAATTTTGTCTTGGCCGCGGTTTCACAGAAAAAATTTGTAGATGACGAAATGCAGAATTTTGCTGTGAATTCATGCCTGGCAGAAAAAAAATTGCTCATCACTAGCTCAGTGATAGCAACACCATGTACCCAATAGGCATAACCTTTGCAGCAAATTCCTGACTGGCAGTCTGCAAAGTGAATCTAACAAGACAAAAATATACTGTATAATTATTTTTTTTTAATGGTGCAGGCGTTAAAAAGAAATGCACACTACAGGGGAAATGTATTAAAATTGTAGATCACAATTTTGCCGTGGTTTAAATCTGGCTAAAAAGTAATCTTAACTGTATTCCAGTTTGAGTTTTTAAAATGTAAATTTTTTCGGTTTAAGTAAAACAAAACCTAAAATCTGGTGAGATTTTAAAGAAGTCAGCATTTATAATTGTCAGGTTTATTAAGACAATTGACATTTTAAATTAATGGAACAAGGTGATTTTGATTTGCGACTTTTATGATTTAATTCTGGTTAACCATTCTTTATTAAACTAGTGACTACATTTTGTGGCAATTCTTCCCTCCTGCAATCTTGAATTCTAATAAACTTGTCCCCCAGAATTTCCTGAAAGCTTTTATATCCAATCATATCTTTTCATAACGTGTATTAATTATTGTAACTATTTGGCAGCTTAAACTGTAGAAACAGTAAATCACAATATGCTCACCTTGTGACTGTAATCTAATCACATTATTTCGATAAGTCTTATAAAAATGCACTACATATGAACACTTTATTAAGGAATTGGACCCTGAAGAATATAAACATTTCAAAAACAAAATCATCATAACAAAAAATGAAACATTAGCATACGATGAAGAACTCAAAACAGAATTGGTCAACTGGATTAAACAAGGACACAAGAAAAAGGTAAATGCATTTCAATCACCTTCATTTAATGATTCAAGATTTTAGGGATCATTTGTATAGGGAGTCCTGAGGGACCGATAAGCAGCTGCAATATATATATATAAAATCAAAAAGAAAACCGCACCAAACAGGTCTTTATATGAAATAAACAAAAAGGTTTTATTTGATCAACGTTTCGGCTCAACAGCTGGAGCCGTCTTCAGGAACTGTTTTTTAGTTCCTGAAGACAGCTCCAGCTGTTGAGCCGAAACGTTGATCAAATAAAACCTTTTTTGTTTATTCCATATAAAGACCTGTTTGGTGCGGTTTCCTTTTTGATTATTACTATTGTTGTCTTTAACCAGCACACAGCCATTGTTTTTTGTTTGTCCGTGTGCACCATGTCTAAGCTTATTATATATATATATATAGATATATATATATATATATATCGGAACAAGAAATTTTCCATATGAAAAGGAAATTTTATATATATATATATATATATATATATATAAAATTTCCTTTTCATATGGAAAATTTCTTGTTCCGAAGGTCTTGGGGCCCAATGATGTTGCTGTCAGGGCTAGTGATCTATCCAGTTTTGCAAATCTATCCAGTTTTGCCGGAAAAATTCACGAAACTCATTGAAGTCTATGGGTTTCTAAATAATTTTGACACAAGCGACAATTGTTTTACGCCAGACGATTTTGTCCAAATGCCTTAAAGTCAATAGGCGTCCGAATAATTTTGACGCGCAAAACTTTTTTTTGTTGCAGCAAATTTTTTAAGCGACGACCTTTCGTCTCAGTTTCGCAAATTTATTTGCGTTTTGTGAAACGCGGAAATTCGCTGCAAATCCATTCCTTGGCGACTTTATTCGCCCATCACTAGTCGAGGCCAAATAACTAGTCATTTCATTGCTATAGGAGATGCTCCTATAATTCAGTAGTTAAATCCCAATATAAACAGCTGATCTTACTGTATAATAAGTAGTTCATATAAACAGTTCAATTTATTCATTTGCTAATGTCAGCGTTCATTGGGGTACATTGGTAACAATGCTATTTTTTTAATAGATTTCACAAGTGCTTAAGTGTCTTCAGCCACCAAAACCTTCTTGCAATGTGAATCGCATCTCCAACTTCTCAAAGCTTGTTGAAAAACTGAAAGAAGAGCAAAAGCTACCAGCACTTTTTTTTGCGTAAGTAATTTGCATGTGTAACCTTATTTTAACCCCTTCTTGTGTTATAGGATGTACATCATCAGTATCTTACCATACACAGGTCTTGAATCCCCTTTGCTAAATTATAGGGTACTGGGAATTTCTCTCAATGGCAGTGTATCCACCTAGTGGGATCCAGGGATACACTTACAGGTGGCCCCACGAGGAAACAATAATTAACCACACCATTGCAGTAACCAAATATAACTTTATATAGAAATAAACAATAACAATATCCATATCAACCGTGCCCTGGGGTACCCATGTGGTCTTCTGAATCCTGGCACAGTCTCTACCCAAGACACAGTCCCAAGAGCTCTTTACCCCAAGCAGTGCTACCTGCCCAAATACCTCTCCTAATGGACAGAGGTAGTTGCTCCCATGTAGCTGGCATGCAGACAGAGTGTGAGTACATCCCAAGCCTCTTTCACTGGAATTTATCTCCAGGCATCTATCTCTGGTCGATCTCTCTTGCAATTATCAGGGTCCCGTTATCTCTGAGCCCACCAAGGGCGTCTTCACCCATGTGGTTTCTCTCCATAGCCTGGGTCCTGTTGTTGCAAGAGCCCCGGCTGGAACAAATCACTCCACCCTGAAGTGAAAGAGAATGTAGACTGACCCTGAACACATGGCAGCTCAGCTATAAGAAGAAATTACTTAACAGTGACACCTTCTGGAATATACCAGGGCACACTGCATTAGAGACAAAGGATTCACTCTACCTCCCTTATCCAATTTAGGTCTAACCTTTTGCTGACCACAGCAGGGGATTTCCAACCATGTGAGATTTTCAAAGCATAGAAGAACATAACCCTTTGGGTCCCTACACATGTTTTTGATTTCTTCTGGACCCTTGATAATATACAACTTTTTTTATACTATTTAGAATTACTATAAAAGGAGAAGGAAAGGCTAAAATTAAGTAAGCTTTATCAGAAAGGTCTGTATAAATGCACCAGTAAACCTTCAAAGTAATGCTGCTCTGAGTCATCTGTCAAAAGAAACACCACCTTTCTTTCCTTCTATTGTGTACACATGGGCTTCTGTATCAGACTTCCTGTTTTCAGCATAAATCTCCAGGGCTAGGGCTTGAGCATGCTCTGTTTGCTCCTCTTTCCCTCCCTTCCCCCCCCCTCCCTCCTACTCTTCCTGCTATGATCTGAGTCCAGAGCTATGCGTGAGCAGGGAGAGACTCAGGCAGGAAGTTATGTCAAGCCAAGCTGATATTGGTACGACTTTTAGGTAATTTAATGACCTTCCAAATGTAAGGTAGTGTTACCAGTTTCTTTGAAAGTTAGGGAACCATCTGGAAAATCCAGCTAGGACAGCTGCACTGATTACAATTTAAAGGGGAACTATTGTGAAAATGAAAATTGAATATAAGCTTCTGCATACTGAAATAAAAAACTTTCTAAATACGATCAACTAAAAATTCTGTACCGTTTCTGAAATAATCAAGTTCATCTTCATTATTCCTCTCTCAGCATCTGTTTCTCTTCATTCTCACTTCATGCAGCAGTTGGGTGTCAGATATTCATTGACAGTTCCAAAGTTTCTTATTTTAGTATGATAAAGCTCATATTAAAGTTTCATTTTCGTGATAGTTCCCCTTTAAAGGCCCTGCAGAATGTATTTTTTTATACCATGATTGTCCATACTTTACTAATGTGAGGTCTACTTTTAGTGATGATGTCCCATTATGATCTACATCCATAAAAGCATTGTTAGCATTCTGTTCCATTCGAAATATTACTTAAATATTATATTGAATGATAAGTGAATTTATATTGCTGTATTTAATAAACAACTATGTCTTGTGTAACCTTAACATAATAAGTATTTGAATGAAAAGCATGAAACAGGAGGGTGATTTAGACAAGCTGATTGTTGACAGTGTCTTGAGATCTACTGATCTACCTTTTGGGCACTCCTGTTTTATACCCATCCCTGAAATGTCAAGTGATCTGGTAATCTTATTGTAAGGAGAAACAGCTTGGTGGCATCTAGAAAAATCCAAGATTTGTGAACTCATATTTGTAAGGGGCCCGAAGGCTCAGCCAGATGAAGCGGACCAAGGAGGAAGCACAGTCCAACCAGATCGAGGTATCCAAGGGGTTAAGAGAAAGGCGAAGTCAGGCAAAAGGGTCGGTACAGGCGGCAAAGGTTCAATACATGGTTATACAGGCAAGGTCAAGATCAGGATCAATAGCAGAAGTAATATAGCACACCCAGGAGCTCACTATGTGGAACCTATTGTAGGGCAAAGTCAGTGCTCCAGCGTCCTTTATAGGCCTCCTTTGGCGCCATAAACAGACGCAGGGACATCATGATGCTGGCGTCCTCACGCTGGCGTTTCGACTCTGACGTCCAATCCGACGTTGATGCTTCGGCGCTGGCGACCAATCCGACGCCAGCGACTCGTCTGACGCTGGCGTGATGGCACAGAGCTCCGCCCAGAAGGGGCCGCATGGGAGACGCCGCCATCTTGGGACGCCAGGTAAGCCTTCCTTACAATATTCAAACTTAAATACAGGTTTTCTAACCATGCACTCTGCACTTAGCAGCAGATGCAGGCACAAGTTTCACTGCCCATTTCAATGGGCAGACTAGGGGTCCAAAGGTACCCGGGTATATGAGGATAAGAGAGCTCCATCAGACAGACAAGTCAAACCAGAAGATGCAGTACAGAATAATCACACAAAGAGAAGTATAGTAGGGACAAGATGGCATCCAGTCTTCAGGAGAGGTTCCTCTAGATACTGGGAGTTGCAGGAATGGCTCATTCAATGTCCATGATAATGTAATGGTTGTAAACTCTATGTGTGGTTGTCACATATTAATATATGGAGCTATCATACAAAGGGTCCATACACTATTTATGTTAATGTGAGCAACATTAAAGGTTTGGGTTTACAAACATTTAAAAGTGAATTAAATACCATATTACTCAATTCCTGTTGGTTGTTAAATTACAATGTATATTTATTTGATTACTTTTAGATTTAACATCGGACTTGTGGAATGTCTTACAGAGGAGGCAGCCATATTTCTTAAAGAGAGACAAGACAATAAGACAAAACTGTTGACTGAGAAAGAAACCAAAAAGCTTGGCACCAAAGCAAAAAGACTGGGAAAGGCAATAGCAAAAAATATGTATGTAACCAGTTTCATGAGAACATATTGAATGTGTATGTGTAAAAAGTCATTGTTTTATAAATCTCCTAGTTTTGCATGTATGTTAAAGTAATGAAAGGAGGCTTCAACCTTTTTTAAGTCCGCAAATTGAAATTGCCAAACTACATTTTGCCATATTGGTACTTATGACTAAAAAACCAAATACACAAGAATACTGTGTGAAGCTTCCTTGCTGTCTACATTTAAGCCATCATATGGGAAGGTGGTTGGGACTTGGCCTGATTAAAGTTTGCCTTCACTTAGGTCCTACAGGAGTTAACTGCATACAAGCCACTGTAGTATAGGAACATGTCTTAGACTCACCCCTCTGTAAATTTAACGGCCCACAGGCAGGTCCTAAGTGAGGTGATAGGCTTGTCCAATAATGGAAGGTGTATAGAGCAAAACACTAACGTGATAGCTCATAGGGCATAGTCTTCACAGACATATTTCAACCTGAAAAGAACTGACTGAACCACTGCCACCTACTATTCGGTTCAATGGGAACCACCAATACTTATATTTAAGCCCAAAAATACTCCAGTGTGAACAACCCATAACCGAGCCTGACCTTGAAGTACTTTATGGAATAAAACATTGTACTAGCAGAATAACAAAATCATGGCATCTTTACTCAAAACTGTTACTTTTGAAAAATGTTATTCTAACTTTTCAGTATACTAAAGTGTCCTCCACCCAAAAACATTTTTTTTGCTTACTGAAAGAAATCATTCAAAGGAACTTTACGATATATAACATACATTGATTAAACCTTTTTCAAAGGTTTTCAATGATTTATAAGTGTAATTGCTATTGAAAGCAGTATCTGTTTATTCTTTTATTTTTCCCAGAATTTTATTTTTAATGTAACAGGAGTCAGATGTCCCTCGTGACCTGGAGTGCAGAGAATGCAAACAGCCAGATACTGCTTTTAATTCAATCACATTTACAAATAACTTTAAAACCTTAGATAATATGCAATTAATATATATTGGAAAATTGCTTAGAACATCATTTTTCTTCATTATGCAGGGGTGGAGAACCCCTTTAACAAAAAAATAAAATGGGTTGGTTAACGTTATTTGTAATTGGAAGCAGTATTTGTTCATCCCTTTTAATTTTCTGGTTTCTGGTTTTTCTCAGTATAGTCAAGTCTGTTAATTTGCTGGCTTCTGCTGCAGTGTTTAAAGGAAGTTAGGTAGTGATGGGCGAAATTCAGGAAAAATTTGCGAAACAGCGAAAAATTCAAAATATCAGATTGAAGTAAATTTTGAGATGAGCGAAAATTTTTATACGCACAACTCTTTTGTCCTAATGCATTAAAGGAACAGTAACATCAAAATTATTTTTAAAAAAAAAGAAAAGGCGACAGGGCGACGACAATCCATTGTGCGGCGCTCAATTTCTTCTCCCATCTTCTACTGGCAGTGTGTGGAAGGTGATGTTGGCACTGCTGGAGTAACAAGTGCTCGGATACAACAGCCCTTCTTCTTAGTGCCCTGTCCAGTAACTGTCCTCCGAGAAGCGCTCTACACACACCGCCGGATGCGCTGTTATCCAAAGTGTTCTGTCCCGCGCAGATCTCCCCCGCTACGTGCACTGGGAAATTCTTACAGCGCCGCTGCTCCGGCCACTGGAAGCCAAACTTGTTCATGAGCGCCCTGGCTCTCTCCCACATCGACCAGCACGGGGGAGGGCCTGTTCCAACATGGTGCACACTTTTGTTAGGCTGCTGGGGGGGGGGGAGGGAGGGTTGTGATAACACTCCAACTTGCAGTACAGCAGTAAAGAGTGATTGAAGTTTATCAGAGCACAAGTCACATGACTTGGGGGCAGCTGGGAAATTGACAATGTGTCTAGCCCCATGTCAGATTTCAAAATTGAATATAAAAAAATCTGTTTGCTCTTTTGAGAAATGGATTTCAGTGCAGAATTCTGCTGGAACAGCACTATTAACTGATGCATTTTGGAAAAAAAAATTTCCCCATGACAGTATCCCTTTAAGGAATGCGCAGTTTCTTCAGTTGCTTGCCAGAACCAGAATGGGTGAAGATATATAAACTTGCCCCTTAGAATCAATTTTTAGTAATGTTACTTGTGTCACCTGACTAACTAGAACTAAAAAAATTAGACAAATCCTTAAAATATAAGCACATTAGAACTGATATCAACATATCTACAAAAAAGTTCCACTGCTTCACCAGCATTTCTCTTTAGCATTTCTCTTGTACAGTAAATGACACTTTGAAGTAGATTTTAGATTAAAAGCAAAACAATTTGTATTTAGATCGGATGGGAATGATGCTTTATTCGCCAATTTTGCCAATTTTAAGAATATAACGCAAGTGCTGAAGAAGGACAAAGAAATCCCACCAGATTGTACTTATGCTGATACCAGAGCTGTGAACAATGAGGTGAATTATTCATTTTTACTAATATGTATGCTGTTTTATAATGTAACTAATTGCAATACATACAGGTACACATTTTGAAACCCAGACTGTAAGGTTTATTTACTATAACATTGGAATGTGCAAAATATAAGGGGGTTATTTATCAAAATCCAAAAAGTTCTCACTATTTTCTGAACTACTCCAACCAAATCTGCACGCACTCTTCCCTCCTATTTATCAATACTATTTATTAATACTTTTTTTCCGAAAATCTCTTGTGCGGGGAAAAAAATCAATAAAATTGTGAAAAATTCAGAATTATCTGAATTTGTGGGATTCAATGCCGAAAATTGCAGCTTTTTGGATTTGATGCCCGAAACCGCAAAATCTTCAGATTCTACCTGAACTTAGCAGGTCTGAGTTGGAGTATTCGGACTTTTACCACATTTTTTTTTTCTCTGAAAAAATCTTGTTTTTCCCTTTAAAAGTCTGGCCAAAAAAAATCAAACTTAGTGGCACATTTAGCAAAGGTTGAATTTTGAATTCATGCGAGTTTTCAAAAACTCCCCTAAATTCAAAATTCGACCAATCGAAATTTATTAAAAAGAAAAATTTAATTTTTCAAACTCGAATGGATTAAATTGACCTGAAAACTTGAATCGAATTCGATTTGAATTTAAAAAACTCAATTCGAGTTTTTTTTCAGAAAAAAATGTCAGGAAGGCTGCAAATAACTCCAAATCGATCCCTGGACTTCTCCCATTGACTTAAACAGCAATTCGCCAGATTTTAGGTGGTGAAAAGTAGAATTTGAGTTCTTAAAGGGCCAGAGTATGATAAATCTTGAAAATCTAATTTGATTTGTTTTTTAAAAACTCAAATCAAATATGAATAACTCCCTAGTCGAATTTGACAGTTTTTACCATAAAAAAATCCCCGAAAATTCTAATTTTTAATTTGACCCTTGATAAATCTGTCCCCTGGCATTGCACATTTTTAATTGTACATTTCACATTTTTAAGAAGTGCTTGAAGGTGTTGTAATCTTTTGGAGCAAACATAACTTTTTAAGTAAGATGTTTTATTACATACACTGCACAAATTCTTTCTTCCACTGTCGGAAGTGGTTGCTAAACAGTTTTTGGGTTTGCAAAATCTATTATTTAATTCACGCAATGATTTTTTCCATTTTCAACTTTTTATTATATTCCCCCAAATATGCACCGATCCAGATGCAGAATAATTTGGCAAATTGCATGTAAGTTGTGCCGCACATTTTATTTACAGTGCAGAGGCATGTTCAAAGTTATACAATGCAGCACACAGTGTGCATTGCGGGGGGCCATTTGGATAGGATGAATTTAAAGGACTATTGTCTCTTTTTAATTCATATGAACTATGTGAAAGAATAAAAAAACAATTATTTGATGCAAATGGGCTATGGCCTTTCTGTAACTGACCGGTTTTTTGAATCAACTTGCACAATGTCTTTGAAGGGAATATAATAAAAGTTTGTAACAGTAAAAATAGCCGCAATGCGAAAATGCATGCCTCTGCATAAAGAAATTTTAAAGTTTTTGCAAACTCGGCAACTGTTTAGCGACCACTCCAACAGTGAAAGAGAGATTGCAAATTTTATAGTTTGTGATAGTAAGCAGTGTATGAAATAATTAAAAAGTTCTGTTTGCTCCAAAAGATAACAACACCTTCAAGCACTTCTTAAAAATGTGAAATGTACTATTAAACAGTCTAAGGAAGAATATAGCACCTCCATCAAGCATGTCTTAAAAATATACAATGTGCAATTAAGATACGCACAGTGTTTCCAAATCCAGTGATGCAACTTATGCTTAGGCTCATGATTATGGTAACAAAATAGCATACAGGAACCCCAAAATGCGATTAGTGCATTACAGTTTTTTTTCTTGAAAATTTTTCTCCTTTTGCATTTAAAATGAATAACTATAGCTTTTTTTGTGTAAAACTAGCCTTCACTGAGTAAAGTCAAATGACCCAATCCAGTATTTACACTGTGCAAATACAAGTGCTCATGCAATATCATGTTTGATCAGAATACCTGGTTCATATTTCAGAGGTGAACAGTTTTTTTATTTAGCAAAAGTACAAATAATAATTAAAAAATAGACTTGATTTTATACATGTGTGTAAGTGTATTTCTGGTATGTGCTTTATAAATGTTAAGAATATGTGAGTACAAGAAAAACGAAACAAAAAAAAAAGTGAATCAACAAAACAGTGTATAAGTAGTACATACTATTACAGGAGTATGTCAGGTAAGAAGTCGGGCAGATGGAGGCCAGTTGGCAAGTGAAGAAGGTCTCGAGTCAATGCTTGCCAGATAGGTGTAAGCAAGCAGATGTAGCACATACACAGTCGACTTTCTCTTTTTTGATACTGTATGAATGGCATATTGTCATGTCATATTCTGTATGTGATAGTTACTCTTTGAGGTGTTCAGACAAACAAGTCGATCAAGAGATGCAAATCGTCTGAGGTTTCTGGCAAAGAGAGGTGTGGGCTTCCATCATGCATCTTTGGATGTTAAAGGAAGAAGACAGGTTGAGATGCTCTTCAGGATGGGATACCTACGCGTAAGTATATTTGTTGCTTGGATAATATTTCCATAGTCTGTGGCTAAGCTTTAGATGATTTTTTATAGTATTTTATAGTATTTTATAGTATTAAAATCTATAACATGCCCAATGGTGTGGGATTTTAGAATCTTTAGTTTCATTTCATTGTTCATTTCAGAGACGATAAAATACATTTTGGTGAGGGAAGTGAGGTTGTGTGCTGTGTGATGTTAGATTCTACATTTTATGCCTTTTAGTGTGGCTTGGATTACTTCTTGGACAAGCCTAATAGCAGCAGTGGCCATGAAAACACCCATGTGCCATTAGCCTTACAGCTTTTGTGCAACTTGTCAGCAGATTTGTTTCAATTACTGAGTATGGCAGAAATGTAGTACTCTTGAGCTCCTAACTGCTTTAGCTTCATAGGGGCTACATAGAGTATGACCCAGTGGGCTACAGAGGGTTAGAGAGTAGCAAACTGAGCATGCTCAAGCCCTAGCCCAAGAGGTTTATGCTGAAAACAGGAAGTCTGATACAGAAGCCCATGTGTACACAATAGAAGGAAAGAAATTCTGTGTTTCTTTTGACAGAGGACTACATTGAGGGTTTACTGGTGTATTTATATAGACCTTTCTGATAAAGTTTCCTATTTTTAGCTTTTCCTTCTCCTTTAACGTATCATACTGCCATACATACCCAGATTTGGTGGGGCAGTTTGGTCAATAATCAGTCAGTCTTCATAGACTGAGGATTTTCTGCCATAATGGATTTTTTTTGTTGGACAATGAAAAGGACCACAAGCTCCTCCTACACTGTTCTGATGGAACTGTATTGGTCAGTCTACGTATGGCCACCTTAACTATTGTACAGAGGTGAAATGTAGGAATGTAAGTAGTTATATTTATATATATGGGAAGCAAACAACCATTCTTCAGGGCACAGACCCCTACCACTGCCCAGAACTTTACTAAACTGGATATTACCCCATTCTCAGGATTTTCAGTGGACCTATTTGATGGCAAATGTATTGAAAATGCTTTTAAAATCATGTTTAACATTACCCGTCATAAGTTTTTCTTACAACAGACTCGTAGTTTCTTACAACAGACATTCTATTGGTAAATTATGGCAAAAAGTACAGATTATATATTTAATGGGTACGTTTTTTTTTTAAAGGTTGTAACTGCGACTGGATCTCTAGCCTTGGGAATCAACATGCCATGCAAATCTGTAGTGTTTGTTGAAGATTCGCTTTACCTGGATGCATTAAATTTCAGACAGGTATGGTTTCCTATTAGTCTAATAAGGTTATGTAATAAAAATCACAGTAAGAAAAATGTTCAATTTGAATTGTCTTCTATTTCAATTTTCAATGCCTGAATTATTCAAGGTAAATAAGTTAAATGTAAAGGCAGAACTCAGATAGAAGAAAGAAACAAGTTAGAAGGAGCCTTATTGGTTGTTTGAAAGGACCTCTGGTATGTTAGCTGATTGCTATAAGTATGTCACGACTTGTGGCTTCTAGAAAGAGCACATAATCATCAGGACTACACTCCCATCAGCCTTTTCTGTACCTTGCATGTCTCTTCATAGCACATTCTCTTCAAATAGATGCAGCTCTGGGTGACCGTACAGCACCATCTGGGTCTATGTATACAGCTCCAAGTTACCACTCTGTATATTCATCCATGGCAGATCAAGGACAGTGGAGAGACTTAACAAGATTATTATATAAGTTATATTTTTAGACCTCTATAACCTTCACAGTTAGACCACATGCAGATCATACTGAAAAATGCCAATAATGAATCGAGGCAGATGTTGGCTGCTGGGTCAAGTCAATCAATTGGCTTCAACAATTGCCACAGGATACAGACATTGGGCCTGTCCTATTGAACACTTCATTCTCTAGTACTATAGTGGTATGTTGTTTGGTACTTGACTGGTTGTAAATGTAAATTATATATTCTCCATTCTGGAGTACAAACTTGCAATAGACACTAGGAACATGGCCTGATACAAAAAACACACTAGGAACATGGCTTGATACAAAAAAACACACTAGGAACATGGCCTGATACAAAAAACACACTAGGAACATGGCCTGATACAAAAAAACAAAGACACAGAAATAGGGGTAGGAATGACTCGGTTGAAGAGAAGGTGGAGAAAAGAAATAGAGTTCAGCAGAGAGGGCATAGAGATCAGGGCAGAGGCAGAAGGAAAATGGGCACGGTGAACAAGGAGGGGGTTAATATGATAAACCAAGCCATATTAAATGTATTTTTTGTGTTTTGTGTCATATCAGATGTCAGGACGTGCAGGAAGGCGTGGACTGGATGTGTTGGGAAATGTATACTTTTACTCCATTCCTTTGCCTAAAGTAAAAAGGCTTATTAAAGCAGATGTTCCTAATTTAAAGGGACAATTCCCATTAAGCATCTCTTTGGTACTACGACTCATGTTATTGGCTGCTAAGGCTGATCATAAAGAAGATGCCAGTGCTAAGGTATTATTTTCATTCTTTCCTATAGTGATTACAAACACGGCACCTCTACAGATATTGTTCAAAATGCACAATCTCTGTCCCAGTGAAGCTTACAATCTAGGGTCTCTACTGCAGACACATAGGGGTCGATTCATCAAGAGTCGAATATTGAGGGTTAATTAACCCTCGATATTCGACTAGGAATTGAAATCCTTCGACTTCGAATATCGAAGTCGAAGGATTTAGCGCAAATGCTACGATCGCACGATCGAAGGATTATTCCTTCGATCGAACGATTAAATCCTTCGAATCGTTCGATTCGAAGGATTTAAATCCAATGATTGAAGGAATATCCTTCGATCAAAAAAACTTAGGCAAGCCTATGGGGACCTTCCCCATAGGCTAATATTGACTTCGGTAGCTTTTAGCTGCCGAAGTAGGGGGTCGAAGTTTTTTTTAAAGAGACAGTACTTCGACTATCGAATGGTCGAATAGTCGAACGATTTTTAGTTCGAATCCTTCGATTCGAAGTCGTAGTCGAAGGTCGAAGTAGCCCATTCGATGGCCGAAGTAGCCCAAAAAATACTTCGAAATTCGAAGTTTATTTACTTCGAATCCTTCACTCGAATTTAGTGAATCGGCCCCATAGACTACAGTCATTTTCATCAGGAGATTGCAGCTCAGCACAAAAAAATCACCCACTTTCTATTAATTTTTCTGAATTTTTAGAAGCATATTTATCAAACAGGGAACTCTAATTTTTACCCATTGATAAATACTTTTCTAAAAATCCCAGGAACCAATATAAATTGTTTATGCTGTCTATGCTGAGCTCTAATCTCACTTTTTGATAAACCTGCCCCTAGGTCTTGCTCAGTGAACAAGTTACACAGCAGATATGCACAGAAGAGAGCTATAAGGGCAGAGACACACGGTCAGATTCCTCTTCTTTGGGTCGTCTAATCTCCTAGAACTGCCTTCCCCTGCCTTCCTGCCAGCTAGAATGAAAATCGCCGGCGGGGTGGCACTCGGATTGCTTCATTTTCCGAAGTTGCCCGAAGATTCCTTGTGAGGCGCTCAGAGTGCCATCCCGCCGGCAATTTTCATTCTAGCTGACACGAAGGCAGTTCGGGGAGATTAGTCGCCCTGAAGAAGAGGTGATTTGTCGCCGGGCGACTAATCTCCCCAAATCTGACTGTGTATCTCTGCCCTAAAGGAGCTGGAGGGATTCTATTTATACAGTCAGTTCAGGTGCATCAGAGGTCAGTCTAACTGCACTTGGTAGTGGAGCTTCTGCCACCAAGCCCCACCAAATTTTACAATTTAGCACCTAAAAAAGCAAAATTGTGAACAAAATTATACAACAATTAAATAAACAGCCCACACAAAATAAGAGGTAATAGCAAACACCATCCATGTTAGTGCGCAGAATAGTTTTTAGTTTTCCAGCTCACATTAATTCAACCGCATTTTACATTTAAAATGTTTTTGCATAATGTACAAATTAATGTATTTTAATCTACCGCTGATACAGTATGTACAAGTATTTTCTTACTGTAAACATAACTAATAAACCTCTTTTTATGTATTTAAATTAGGCATTGTCAGTATTGAAGCACTCACTGATGGCATTTAAAAAACCTTCTGAAACCAAAATGTTAAAGCTCTACTTCCTATTCTGCATACAATTCTTAATCCACGAGGTATGTATTCTGTAGAAAGGATGGCAGCTCTCTGACAATTCATGGTTAAATACGCTCTAAAGTAAGAAACAAGGATTTCTAAAATTATAAAAAATGTATTCCGACACTCTCTAATTTTAGAAGGCAAAATGTGTTTTCTAAGATTTTTTGTATTTATTTATTTATTTTTTAAAAAGAAACAAATGAAAACACATATAGACATATATAAACACTGTCCAGCGGTTTTTTTCTGTATATTTCCTGGTACACATCAGTTTGTTGCTAAGGACCAATGACCATGCCTACATTTTTGCTATACAAGCAGATGGAATACTGTCATCAAAAAGAGGTAGAATAAAATATATTCCCTTAAACAAGTGAAAAACCAAACATTCAGGGCCGCTCCTGCCCTGAGGCAACAAACCGGGGCAACATAAAGCCTCCTCTGGCCATTTTAAATTCTGAATTTCCATTTTTAATTAGAAATTCAGCTCTTCTAGTGCAGAAAGTGTACTAACAATTTAGAGCCAGCTATTTAGATCATTTTGTCTACCAGTAATTAATTTCTCTCTTCGTTTTACGTTGTGACATTCCCCTTTTCCTGTTTGCTATATCTGATATATTATCCACAATTCGCTCATTCAGGCACTGCAGGTACATTACTGATTGCATTTTTTTCCTCTGACGTAGATACCTATAGCAAAGTTAATGCATCAAAACGTGTCACACTTGCATTTAGTAAAATGCAGTGGCTAATGTTCCCCAAAAAATATGGAGGAATTCAGGGTAGACAGGTAGAAGACCAAAAGGTTCCAAGCAAAGACAAAGAATAGCAAAGATGAAAGTAGTATATCGTCTGACATTATGGGGCAGATGTATTCTAAACGGTCGACAAGTTTCGAATTGAAAAACTTTGATTTTCAAGCTATTTTTTGTCTACTTCGACTAGGGAATAGTCATACTTCGATTCTAAATTGAAAAAACTTAGAAATACTAATTTTTTTGAAGTACTGTCTCTTTAAAACTTCGACTTCGACCATTCGCCACCTAAAAGCTGCCAAAAGTGCTGTTTTAGCCTATGGGGGACCTCCTAGAACCAGTATGGAGGAAATTGGGGGAGTTTGGGAGATCGAAGGTCGAAGTTAAAAAAAACTTCGAATCGAAGTACGGCCCACTTCGACCACAAAAAACTTCGACCTCCATTCGGTTTGTCTTTTCGAATTCAACGTTTTTTTATCTTCGACCTTTGATAAATATGCCCCTATGAGTCCCTTTATTCTGGTAACAGTCAGACAGACACCTAGGCACTCTGCAGTGGCTCTCCTTGTTAGACTTCTTCAAATAACATTTAAACAAATCACTTTTAAAATAATCACTTCTACAATAATGTGATTAGATGAGTATGTGGAGCTACAAAGTTTCTCTACAACTTTATTTAGCCGCCTTGCAACACAGTTTCAGGATTATAACACATATTAAAGCCATAACATGTACTGGGCTGGTAAATATAGTAAACTTGTTTCTTCTGTGGATTGTAGGGCTATTTGGATCAACACTGCAACCCTCTGGACTTTGCTGGACTGGTTACCCATTTACATTACCATGAACCCTCAAATTTTGTGTTTGTCAGTTTTCTTGAAAAAGGTGTATTTCACCGACTGTGCCAGAGAAAAACTAAAGGTATATGGGTAATATACAAATGTTTTTTTTTTTTTTACAGTTTTATGGTATATTCCATAATCCTATGCATACTGGGCATCTAAATATTTAGAAGGCCCCTGGCATTCATATTTTAAAAGGGCTGTTCACCTTTAAATTGACTTCATATGATATAAATTATCCTAGCAACCATACATTAAAATGAATTGAGGCTGGAATAGAATGTGTCTGAATAGAAAAATAATTGAGAGACTGAAACAGGACTAGGAGAGGCCTGAATATAAAGCTGAGTAATACAAAGTAGCAATAACAATACATTTATAGCCTTACAGAGAATTTGTGTTTTTAGATGGGGTCAGTGACCACACCTATTCGAAAGCTAGAAAGGATAAGAAGGCAAATAATTCAACAACTATAAGAAAAAGAAATGGAGGCTAATTCAAAAGTTGCTTAGAATTAGCCATTCTATGACATACTAAAAGTTACATTTAAGATGAACCACCCCTTATATTGGGTTTTTTTCTAATTTCATATAAAATGCTAATTTTAGCAAATGGTCAAAATGTGTACTTTCTAAAATATTGGCTTTCCAGATTTTACCCCATCATAATATGCATGCAGAAATAAGTCAACTGAACTTGCTGCTTTTTTTTTTTCCAGCAAGTCCAGTTGATTTGACTTATTTCTATAGATATACCATGACCTGGATGAATGAGAATCTTCACAAACATATTGCACTATTTTAATCTTTAGGGACTGTACATACCACATATTTGAATATCTGGCATCTGTTTTCTTCAGATTGTGAGAGATAAGAAGCTGTGAAATGCAAGTTTTGACTTTGACTTATCACAAAATAGTCCAATATCTTGTTGCAGAAGTGGAATTACACCGAAATGTAGATTTAGAAATCTTTCCAATGTAAATTTAACAGTCCTTCCTAGGGATGCACTGAATCCACTAGTCTTTCCAAAGAAGGCCAGTAAGAGAGAAAACAAATGTTAAAAAACTGTCGGCACCGAATGCAAATAAAATGTGAAAGGGAGAACAGCATCTGAGATGAGCATTTTGGCCTTTCTTAAAGGACCAATAACATCAAAAAAAAAAAATGTAAAAATGCGTTCGTATACATCAAAAAAAAAACACCAAGACAAATTAAAGTTTAAGATTGCAAAGAAATAACTCATCAAAACTCTGCAGCGATCGTGCGATCGATCGTGCGGCGCAATATTTCGCCCCCTGCCTTCCTTATAAGAGATAGCCAGGGAGGAGAAAGCAAGTGCCGCACGATGGATTGTTGCCGTGTCGCCTTTTCTGAAGAGGAGCGGAAGTTATTTCTTAATAAAGGCTTTGCATGTGAATTTAGATACATGAAGTTTGATGCCATAGTATTATTGTTCTTACTTATCAATTATTTTATACAGGTTCAAAAACGTTTCCACAATCAGTGATGGAAACCCTAGTGCTGGTTTTGGCAAACCTATTTGGAAGAAGCTACCTTTTACCATCCATGGTGAAATTAAAAGGAACATTTAAACAGTCGAAGGTAAACGATTTTTAAAGAACTGCTGCCAACTGTTGTAAATTGAACTCTCACATAGATGAATATCACTCAGATATACAGGGTTGTACATTCTCTGGTGATAAACATGCAGAGTACCTGTGGCACATTAACAGAAAATCATCTGCTGGTAATAGTTGTGTTGACATGGTACATGGTAGCACACAGTAGTGTAACTAGAGTGTACTGGTCCCATTGCAAAAAAATCTTCCTTGAGGCCCTGAGCACTCTGATCTCAATCCTCCCGCCCACTTCCTGTCCCACCTCCACCCACACCAAGCCTCCGCCCACTCCCCACTCCAACGCCACCCTCTCCAGCCCGACTTGCTTCCCCCTTATTCGCCTCAGGTAAGAGAGCGGCTGGGGAGGAGGTTTTTTTATTTGTGTGTTACATGTTTCAGATATACATATGGTAAAAGGGGTTGTCTACAAAAGAATGCAGCAGATAGTTTTATGCAGCATATAGTTTTATCTATAAAATTAAACACACTTATTATATGTGTTAGCACATACAACTTGCCAGTCTTCTGGCCTTTGAATAATTCTAAGAAAAACAAAATGGAACAAAATAATGGCTTACTGGGGGGGGGAGCAATTTATAGGATACACCATACACCCAAATAAAATACTATATTATATTCAATGCATGTCTTTTAATAGGGATTGCGTTAGGCTCCGTGCGGGGTTGTTTTTGATGTTTTAATATGATGGAATAAAAATATTTTTTTTAAACCAAAGAGCATGCTTATATAAGTTTTTGAGAGGTTTGAAATACAGTACCTTCTAGAGGTCTATAGCATGCCATAAATTTACATTTACTATATATATATGTCTGTATCCAAGGTTTTTGCATGTGTTGTATGTCTTTGAATGTCTCATACATGCACACAAAGCAGGACATAAAAACTTTGTGCAGCATCTATTTATATGGTTGTTTTGCACATTTTCTCCTAAACACTGAAATATTGCATTGGTTTGTCTGTTGTTCACAAGTGGTTTGCAAAGGAGATGGGTGTTTGAGTGAGCAAAATTTCTTAGGACTTTGTGTTCTGTGTGTTATAGGTCTTTCTGGAGAGTCTACCAGATGATTTTGCTGCAGCCCTTAAAGACTACAATTCTAAAGTATCAGAAGTCTTTGGCCAGTATCTACTTGCTGTTTCCCATCTGGCAAATTATGAACCAGAATACCAGCTTCCTTTATCCCAGATAAGTAAGGCTCAAACTATAGGCCACTGTTTTATAAATATCTTTATATAAGGCTCGACCGTTATTAGCATTTGGCAAAAAAGCAGGAGGGTCGGTGTCTGCATCACTGGCACACTGGATCTAGAATTTAAGGCAAGTAAATAGTTAAAGATTTCTTGTGCAGCAGTTGCAGAAAAGTAAGCAGCTCATTTACTACTGGCCATACAGGTAAAAAATACAATGCACTGGTGAACAACAAAAGTCTCAAAAAGTATCCTGTATGAATGATAATTAGACCATTTGGGCAGGCTGTAGAAAGAAAAGTGAGGAGAGATGTGTGATATTATATTTATAACTAGTTACTAGTAACTATAATCTAAATATAAACTAGATTGGTAAGCGGTAGTGAACAGGGTCTTCTATCCCTCATTTTGTGGGTTCATTGTATATACCCTTGTGTTGTACATTGCTGCAGAATATGTTGCTGTTTATAAATGTTATTATTAGCCGGCAGTGTTTAACTTGAATTAAGTATTATGTTTTTAATAATCATAGTTTATCAAAGATCCAAATGCAGATGTTTTTTTTTGTCTCCAGTCAGTTCAGTTGCTTTTCCCTAGTTCAGTTACGCAATGCGAAAAGTAATGCCTCTCTGCGAACAAATTTTCCTTAGTGTGAATTTAATATATCTGTAGCTTTTTAGAACCAAGAAACTGTTTAGCGACCACTTCCGACAGTTAAAGAAGGTTTTTTTATATGTTATAGATTGTGGCAGTGCGCAGTTAATGTAATAAAACTTCTTACTGAAAAAGTTATGTTTGCTCCAAAAGATTATGATACCTTCAAGCGCTTCTTTGAAGTGGGCAATGCACGATTAAAATTCGCAATGTAATAACAGTTTAAGGAAGAATATGACATTGCAAAATGCAAATTTTTATTCTTATTTGTGCAAATTGCTTTGCTCTTTGCGATTTTTATTACATTCTCGCACTAGAGTTCTAATAGCCAAGCCTAAATTAAAGATTTTATTATATAAAGTGCTCGGGATGCACCGAATCCACTATTTTGGATTCAGCCAAACCATACTGAACTGAATTCTAATTTGCGTATACAAGAGATGTGGGAAAGGGAAAAACATTTTTTATTTCATTGTTTTCTGACAAAAAGTCACAAGATTTGCCTCCCCGCCCCTAATTTGCATATGCAAATTAGGATTTGATTCGGCTGGGCAGAAAGATTCGGCCTTATCCTGGCCAAATCCCTAACCGAATCCTGGATTCGGTGCATCCCTATAAAGTACTAGCCCAGGAGGTCAGTCAAAAAATGGAATCGCTGTTCTAGTCAGCTTAAAGGGATCCTGTCAACTGAAAACATGTTTTTTTCAAAACGCATCAGTTAATAGTGCTACTCCAGCAGAATTCTGCTCTGAAATCCATTTCTCAAAAGAGCAAACAGATTTTTTTTATATTCAATTTTGAAATCTGACATGGGGCTAGACATTTTGTCAATTTCCCAGCTGCCCCTGGTCATGTGACTTGTGCCTGCACTTTAGGAGAGAAATGCTTTCTGGCAGGCTGCTGTTTTTCCTTCTCAATGTAACTGAATGTGTCTCAGTGAGACATGGGTTTTTACTATTGAGTATTGTTCTTAGATGTACCAGGCAGCTGTTATCTTGTGTTAGGGAGTTGTTATCTGGTTACCTTCCCATTGTTCTTTTGTTTGGCTGCTGTGGGAGTAAAGGAAGGAGGCTGATACTACTCCAACTTGCAGTACAGCAGTAAAGAGTGATTGAAGTTTATCAGAGCACAAGTCACATGACTTGGGGCAGCTGGGAAATTGACAATATGTCTAGCCCCATGTCAGATTTCAAAACTGAATATAAAAAAATCTATTTGCTCTTTTGAGAAATGGATTTCAGTGCAGAATTCTGCTGGAGCAGCACTATTTACTGATTCATTTTGAAAAAAATGTTTTTTCCCATGACAGTATCCATTTAATAAATCAACCACATAGTTGTATAATGTCTATAGATGTTTCAAGGAACAGAAATATGTTATGTTATTTCGTAGATATGTATTTTCTTATTTATAGTGACTTAAACTGATTTGTCTTTGTGGTTCTCTGTATGTATGCAGACTTCTCTGGGGAACAATATAAGGATTCACAACTTTTAAACCACTTGCTGAGTTGCACAAAAAGAAGAAGTGCCATATCGCCCTTTACCTGCCTGTCTGGAAATACGGATTATAACTTACTTACTTCAGAAAATGTGGACAGTGTAAGTCATTGAAAGTAGAAGAAATTCGGAGTATTGTCATTACGACCAGGACACTAAAGGGCCGATTCACTAACTTCGAGTGAAGGATTCGAAGTAAAAAAACTTCGAATTTTGAAGTTTTTTTGGGGCTACTTCGACCATCGAATGGGCTACTTCGACCTTCAACTACGACTTCAAAACGAAGGAATCGAAGTAAAAATCGTTTGACTATTCGACCATTGGATAGTCGAAGTACTGTCTCTTTAAAAAAAACTTCGACCCCCTAGTTCGGCATCTAAAAGCTACCGAAGTCAATGTTAGCCTTTGGGGAAGGTCCCCATAGGCTTGGCTAACTTTTTTTGATCGAAGGATAATCCTTCGATCGTTGGATTAAAATCCTTCGAATCGTTGGATTCGAAGGATTTTATCGTTTGATCGAAGGAATAATCCTTTGATCGTTCGATCATACTATCTGCACTAAATCCTTCGACTTCGATATTCGAAGTCGAAGGATTTTAGTTCCTAGTCGAATATCGAGGGTTAATTAACCCTCGATATTCGACCCTTAGTGAATTGGCCCCTAACTGCATGGAGTCTGAATACTCTTCTTGTTATTTCATGGGTTCCTTAGATTTCCCCAGTCCCTACTATAACTGAAAAACATACTGTATACCTCCCAACAGTCCCGTTTTTAGAGGGACAGTCCCTCTTTTGACAGCTCAACCGGCAGTCCCTCATTTATACTAAAAAGTCCTGTTTTTCTCTGTACTGAACAGCCAGAAAAAGGAACAAAGTTTCTAACTTAACTTGCTTTTAGCAGAGAGCCCAGGACAGCCACAGCTGCATTTAAGATACTTTTGCAACAATTTTAAGATAAGCAAATAAGTAATTGCAACAATATAACATAACAGGTCCCTTGGGAAAAGGGCAATTCACCTTCATTAGCAAAACTGTAATAACTGACAAAACCACATACATATGCTCAAACTTTCATAACCTGACACATCTTGTAAAATGAACATGGTAATTAGGGACATGTGGCCACAATGGGCGTGGTCAAAAATGTTTTGCCATGCTACGTGCACCAGCTTTTTTGACCCTCTTTTCATTTCCAAAATGTTGGCAGGTATGATACTGCTGGATCTATTAGCATCTGACAACTGTGTGTGTATGAGCCTGTGGTAGGAAAACTGCCTGCATGCTCCACTGGGTTATAGAGTTATTTGAATTATAAAACATCATAACATTATTATAATCCTAATAATGATGTTCAGCCTCAGACAGAATGCAATACTCAAGGAATAAGACATGCATCTAATCTGTCTGATTTGCCAAACTGAAAATCATCCAATGGATTGGCCATACCAATTTAAAGCCACTGCTGAGAATTCACATGTGAAGTAAACTGAAATTGCAGGAAGAAATGTTATAGGAATTAAATGGTTGCTGAAAGAATGTCAAATTTACAACTGTCTTACAACATGTCAAGACTACACGTAAAGGGATTCTGTCACATGAAAGATCTGACATGGGGATAGACATATTCTTAGTTTCCCAGGTGTCCTAAGCCATGTGACTTGTGCTCTGATAATGTCACTCTTTACTGCTGCACTGCAAGTTGGAATGATTTCACCCCCCCAAGCAGTCCATCAACAGAACCATGGAAATGATAGATATGAGAACATCACTCAATAGTAAATATCCAATTCCTACTGTGACTCATCCAGTTACATTCAGTAGGAGAAACAGCTTATCTGAAAGCAGGTCCATTGTATAGTGCTGGCTCTTTCTGAAGCACAGGATCAGGCACAATGCACTGAGATTGCTGCCTACACACCAATATTACAGTTAAAAAAATACACTTGTTGGTTTAGGAATAGAATTTGATATGGTAGAGTGAAATTTTAATGTAAACAGTTTACAAATAAAAAGTACACCATAAAAATCATGACAGAATCCCTTTAAACTATCGCTTCAACACCACTTTAATGAATTTGAAGAGCCAAATTAAGATACGTCTAGAATACAATTTATAACAATTTAAAATTGATGTAAGTTCTTGTGGCATTATTAACAACATTCTATTAGCATCGATATGCCAAATTCTCAAATTTCCAAGATTTCCGGTGGGGAAAATAGCTTAGCTAAAAAAAAATCAAAACATTTAGGACTAGGGCAGCATAAATAAATACAAAAAATACAGTATTTGTTGAGGTTCTGGAGTAAACTAACATTGTACTTTACTTTAAAACCAAATTTGTTCTAATGTCACTTGTGAATCCAGCCCTTTGTCTGATGTAAGATCAGAAAAGATTGTCTATAGGAATTGGACTCTACTGGTCACATGGAATTATAACGCACAGGCACAGAAATGGATAGTGATGCATCTTATTGCACCTTCTACAATACAGAAGCATGGCAATCAGTTCCAGTGTGTTTAGCTTATGATTTGCTGATAGCTTGGTTAAAGGAGAACTAAACCCTAAAAATAATTGTCTAAAAATGCCTTATTTTACATACTGGACTTATTGCACCCACCAAAATTTTCAGCTTGTCAATAGCAGCAATGATCCAGGACTTCAAACTTGTCACAGGGGGTCACCATCTTGGAAAGTGTCTGTGACACTCACATGATCAGTGGGCTCTGAGCAGCTGTTCAGAAGATAATCTTAGGGGTCTTTAGAAATTATCTAGCAGAAAATGAGGTTGTCCTGTAATATAATCTGATGCTACAGGGAGGATTATTAAATTCTGATGCTAATTGCACTGGTTTCTGAGCTGCCATGTAGTAATTATCTGTATTAATTACTAATCAGTCTCATATTGTGACATTTCTATTCTATGTGTACTGTATATTGTGAGTGGGTCCCTGAGCTCAGTAAGTGACAGCAGCACAGAGCATGTGCAGTGAATCAGCAGAAAAGAAGATGGGGAGCTACTGAGGCATCTTTGGAGACACAGATCTTTACTGCTAAAGGGCTGTGGTTGCCTTGGGCTGGTACAGAAGCCCAAAACATAATGTACATTGCTAGCCTACTTCTTTAGTTAAGCTTTAGTTCTCCTTTAAAGACCTAGGCTCACTTAAGTGTGAATGCTGAACTTGGCACCTTTAGCTGACTGATGCATCGAGAAACTCGGGTCGTGTTTGGTGATCCTTGGATTGTGTCTGTGCCATATAGCCTGCCCTAGACTGATGGAAGAATGAAGTGCCTATAATATAAAAATAAAAACTGTATACAGTATATATCCTGTTATTATTATAAAACATTGAATATCAATTTTTGTTACAGCTGTTGTTGCAAACTGTTCACGTAAGTCAAAAACACATTGCTGTGCTACATTTGGAGAAGACAGATGCTTTCGGTAGAAAATTGTTACTGAACGCCTATGCACTGGATTTCTTTAAGCACGGCTCCATAGATGCACTGGAAGAAGATAATGGGTATGTACATTTCTTTCTTAATCCTCCAGAATGTCCCAGTGTGGCTGGACTGCTAGAAGTAACATTTCCACCTGTTTCATATTTAAGTGCACATTGCAGCACAGACGGCTTCTATGTGAAATTGCAATTTATTTTTAAGGGACACTGTTCTCTGCTAACTTGTTTTACTCGTGTGACAGAAGCGATAGATAAGAGCAGAGTGTCTATGAACATTCTCATTTATCCAGGTTATAATATACAGTATCTAATAGAATTAAGTTAAAGGGATCCTGTAATTTTTTCAAAATGAATCAGTTATTAGTGCTGCTCCAGCAGAATTCTGCACTGAAATCCATTTCTCAAAAGAGCAAACAGATTTTTTTTTTTATTCAATTCTGACATGGGGCTAGACATATTGTCAATTTCCCAGCTGCCCCAAGTCATGTGACTTGTGCTCTGATAAACTTCAATCACTCTTTATTGCTGTACTGCAAGTTGGAGTGGTCTCACCCCCTCCCCCCCCCCCAGGAGCCAAACAAAAGAACAATGGGAAGGTAACCAGATAACAGCTCCCTAACACAAGATAACAGCTGCCTGGTAGATCTAAGAACAACACTCAATAGTAAAAACCCATGTCCCACTGAGACACATTCAGTTACATTGAGAAGGAGAAACAGCAGCCTGCCAGAAAGCATTTCTCTCCTAAAGTGCAGGCATAAGTCACATGACATGGGGCAGCTGGGAAATTGACAAAATGTCTAGCCCCATGTCAGATTTCAAAATTGAATATAAAAACATCTGTTTGTTTTTTTGAGAAATGGATTTCAGTGCAGAATTCTGCTGGAGTAGCACTTTTAACTGATGCATTTTGAAAAAAACACGTTTTCTGATGACAGGATCCCTTTAAAGGCAACTGGACATTTTTATCATTCGAGTGGCTTTTTTCAATTCAACTGCCTACCCATTAGGGGTGCACGGGGGAACAGTCATAAAGGGTCTGGTAGATTTCATGCAAAAATGGGGCTCGGCTGTGCTGCACTTCCTGGATTAGCTGGGCTCCCCTTGAGTTAATGCAGGACTTTACTAAAGAGCTGACGTTGCAAAAAGCCAAATCCTCCAAAGCAACCAAAAGCTGCCATTACCGAGGAGATAGTATATTGTTTAATCTTCTATAAGGTCCACGGCCACCAATGTAATGTTCTATTGGGCCCCTAGCCACCAATGTTTTATTTAACTTGTAGGGAGGGGGCTGACCACCATCAGTTGTTTTTTTTTTGCTTGAGTTACATTTTCTCTCATTAAGCAGAAAGCAATGTTTGAGAAGCCACATTCATTGCCTAAGGTTCATGACTTGGCTTATTTTTCTTCAAGATACTCTTGGAATCCCTCGCTTGAAGGCCAGCTGAAGCAAACACTTATTTACTGTTTCATTCTGAATAATTTCTATTTCAGGTTTCACAAAGGAGATGCTTTTTACAAATTAAGAGATTTTTCTTTATCCATTGCAACTATAAGGTAAGATGTTTCTAAAAGTCCTGTTATTTTACCGATAACGGAACACTAGCATTAGCTCATTTAAGCATACAGTATAACGCTAAATCATCATTAGTTCCAATTAGGGATGCACCGAATCCACTATTTTGGATTCGGCTGAACCCCCGAATCCTTCGTGAAAGATTCGGCAGAATACCAAACCGAAGCCGAATCCTAATTTGCATATGCAAATTAGGGGTGGGAAGGGGAAAACATTTTTACTTCCTTGTTTTCTGACAAAAAGTCACGCGATTTCCCTCCGCACCCCTCATTTGCATATGCAAATTAGGATTCAGATTGGCCGGGCAGAAGGATTAATCCAAATCCTGCTGAAAAAGGCCGAATCCTGGCAGAATCCCGAACCGAATCTTGGATTCGCTGCATCCCTAGCTCCAATGGTGGACTAAATGCATGTTGTTTTTTAATAGAGACAGTGGTCCCGGTTCTGAAACTAGAGATAAAATATACAGCTGCTTATAACATGAAATTTGATTAATTTATTGGAGGGCTGTTTGTTTTTGTCTCATTTTTATTACATTCACACAAGCAGACAGTAGACACCAAGGGGGTTATTTACTAAACTCTGAATGCAAAAATCACGAAAAATTCTTGATTTTTTTTTATATAAAATCGGACTTTTAAAAAAAGTCACGATTTTTTCTTAATTTATTAAACCCGAGGATTGAAAAGTCAGAATCAGAAAATCCAGCATCTCAGACCGAGGTTGCATAGAAGTCAATGGGGAAAGTCCCAATGATTTTTTGATGTGCGCCGGGTTTCATGCAATACCCTGAGTTTTCAGTTTAATTTTTTTCTCGCAAAGCAGATTTTTCTGGAAAATGTAATAATAAATAAGAGTAAAAAAAACAGAGCGATCTGAGAGAGATCTGAGTTTGTAGCGGAAAATATTGAGATAAATTCAGACTTTGATAAATAACCCCCCAAGTACATAGTTAGTTCACAATTGCATATTCAGATAAGGGAACAATTGTCAAAACCACATCACATGTGAATCATTCCTCAACTCAGACAACCCCCTGAGCAGAACTACATGGGATGCTGTGATTGTGTGGGTCAGTTGTAATCTGACTTACAAAATCCTATAAAATCTGATCCCCACTGTATAAAATCAGATAAATGGCCAGATTCAATTCAGTGAGAAAAATGGTCTCATGATTTATCACAAGAAAACTCTCGGACGATATTCAATTCAAGGAGAAAAAAAAGTTTTTTTTCTAATTTAGTTCCATTTTTTTCCCATAGACTTAGGGGCAATTTCACTAACCTGCGGAGTTGCGCTAGAGCAGACTTCGCCGCACTTCGCCAGGGCGCCGCTAATTCACTAAAATCCGAAATTGCGCTCAGGGAGGTGAAAGGTAGCGAAGTTGCGCTACCGTTAATTCGTCAAGGAAAGCGCAGTTACGCTAGCGATGCCTAATTTGCATACGGCACGTATATGTAGCAGCAAATACATTACACAACACAAGCTGGGAAAGCTTCATAAAATAAAATAAAGTTGTTATTTTGCCTTATACATGTGCCCACTGTATAGTTTAGGTGCCATATGTTAGGAAATGTAGGGGGGAAGCCGGTTACCCCCAAAAAATTTTACGCTCTATCTATTAACCTGAAAAGGAAAAGACGCTAGCGTTTTTTGGGACTTAGAAAAATGTTCAACATTTTTTGAGGAACTCCTATCTACTCTATTGCACTTCGCCTGGTCTGAGGTGGCGAAGGCAAGTCTGGCGCAAGAGGTAACGTTCAGTAAAATGTGCAAGTTAGTGAATTTGCGTAGTTACGTCCCTTCGTCATAGTGCAATTTCGCCTGGCGTAAGGGTACGAAGTAGCACTAGAGGTCCACTCACTAGCGAATTTACGCCAGCACCCGTTAGTAAATCGGCGAAGTAACAAAATGACGTCACGCTGGCGAATTTGCGCCAGCGTTAGTTACTTCGCCCTTTAGTGAATCTGCCCCTTACAGTTTTCACATGATAAACCATGAGATGTTTTTCTGAATTGAATTGCATCTCAAATTGAATCTTGTATATAAATTTTCATGTCATAGACTTTTTTTCTCCCTGAATTGAATCTGACTCAAAGTTGTATGGTGTGTTTGGCTCATGCATCCACATTCAACAGCCAATGTATTCAATAGGAACAAGATTTTCAGACACCATCAGATTTTACCTTTTCGGATGGAGTCGCTGCATTCTCCTCCAACAGGCGGGACCCATGCAACTACATCTGACTTTTGTAGGATGCCATCTGTTGATCCGACACTATCCTACAAAATCTCCCGTGGATTCTTAAAATTTGAGGGGAAAATTCACAAAAGCGGAGAATGAATTTTTTTGTTAAAACATAAGGAAAACTCAGATCCACCAAAATTTCAGCTGTCTACCTCATACCCTTCCTTTTGTGAGTTCTCCCCTTAGCCTTTGGATTCAGTATAATAATAAACCTCGGAATCATCAAAATGTTACATTGCGAGCCTACATTACAGCAGTACAAACTAACATTTTTAATCCATCTCTACCCTTTCTTGACAGTGTGTCTTTGAGGGAATTTTGTGAAGATGAGGATGATCCCGTTGTGTTAGCTTTCGAGCAGCTCAATACCATGTACAAAGAAAAACTGGCCACTGCTTATCCCATGCGCAGGAACATGTTCGCTTGACGTCAGATTTTTCTATAGTCGTTGAGTTTCTAATGTACCTTCACTCAAACTAAACATGGCAATATGGACAGCTTTTCTGACATTGGAATATTGATATTTTGAAAAATGCTATTTTGTAATGTGTTTTGATAAAGGCTAAAAATGTACATTTTCTTGGTACCATTCATTATGTCTCTAAGACATGGTTTACAGATGTCCTGTAGCTAAGGTTAAACAATTGGCATTGAAACAAAATGAATGCATGCCCTTTTTAAATATAATGAGCTTTATTATTCAAACAAGGCGGCTTAAAACCTGTCCCATCCCATTTTAAAAGATTGTGACAAATATATATAATGCACTGAAATTTTTTTCCTGCTTCCCCAGTAACGGTAACACCAGAAATTAAATTGTTTTTAAATATAACACTGTATAGAGCACTTGTAAGGCCCCATCTAGAATATGCCGTACAGTTTTGGTCTCCTTCACTCAAACAGGACATTATTGTGTTAGAGAGGGTACAGAGAAGGGCAACTAAGCTGGTAAAAGGTATTGAAAATCTTAGCTATGAGGAAAGACTGGCCAAATTGGGGATGTTCACGCTGGAGAAGAGGCGCTTAAGGGGTGATATGATAACTATGTATAAATATATAAGGGGATCATATAATAATCTCTCTAATGCTTTATTTACCAGTAGGTCTTTCCAGCTGACACAAGGTCACCCATTCCGATTAGAAGAAAAGAGGTTCCGCCTAAATATTCGGAAGGTTTTTTACAGTGAGAGCTGTGAAGATGTGGAATTCTCTCCCTGAATCAGTTGTACAGTCTGATACATTAGATAGCTTTAAGAAGGGGTTGGATGGCTTTTTAGCAAGTGAGGGAATACAGGGTTAGATAGCTCATAGTACAAGTTGATCCAGGGACTAGTCCAATTGGCATTTTGGAGTCAGGAAGGAATGTTTTCCCCCTGAGGCAAATTGGAGAGGCTTCACATGGATTTGCACCGAATCCACTATTTTGGATTCGGCCGAACCCCCGAGTCCTTCACGAAAGATTTGACAGAATACGGAACCCTAATTTGCATATGCTAATTAGGGGTGGGAATGGGAAGACTTTTTTTACTTCCTTGTTTTGTGACAGTCACGAGATTTCCCTCCCTGCCCCTAATTTGCATATGCATAGGCAGATTAAAAAAAAAAACTAAAAGGTTGAACTTGATGGACGTGTCTTTTTTTCAACCTTCCTTACTATGTTACTATGTAATAAAGGCTATTTTGGTAACTGAAAAATCAGTTTAAATCACTGCAGCGTGCTGAACCCCTCGGAGATGTAATTATACAGAGCAAAAGGGGGAAAAAAACCTACAGCTCGTTTATAAAATAAATTGGGCTAGATTTTGTTGGTTGAGAAGAGCTTTTCCCATAAAGCCAGATTCAATTTAATGAGAAGAACCTGATCTCACTGTTTATAACATAAAAACTCTTGGAGGAAATGAACTAAAGGGCAAATTTTCATCTCGGAAAGCTTCGCCACACTTTGCAAGATGTTAATTCGCAGGGCATACACTAATTCATCAAAATGCGAAGTTACGTCTCGGCGGACGAACGCTGGTGAAGTTTCACTATTGTAAATTTGTCAGCACAAGTATCTCATAGCGAACTGTCACTAGCATTCATTTCTGCCTTGCGAAATTCGTTGACACCCTTACGCTTAGTTAATTTGCATACGGTGGGTACATATAGTATAGGTGGTGTGTGTGTATATATATATATATATATATACATACAGAATATGACTAGTTATCTGAAAGACACAAACGATTTTCTTAAAATGATTCGCAGTATACGTTGTCCCATTACAGATATGGTGTTGGCAACCATGGATGTACAGAGCCTGTACACCTGCATCCCCCATGATGCAGGTGTGGAGGCAGTGCAGGAATTGGTTGTAGACAATGCATTGTATGTGGGCCCACCTGTGGAGTTTATGTTAGACCTCCTTAGGTTTATTTTACATAAGAATTATTTCAAATTTGAGAACGAATATTTTGTACAGCGCACGGGCACAGCTATGGGGTCAAAAGTGGCCCCAGCTTATGCTAATGCGTTTATGCACAAATTTGAGTCTGACCACATATTGTGCCATCCACTGTTTAGACAGTATGGGGCATTCTATAGACGATATATAGATGATGTTTTCTATGTATGGTTAGGTCCTACTGATAAATTGGATGAATTTGACGGATATCTAAACGATTTAGATAGTCCAGTGAAATTTACGGCTAAGTATGATTTGCAGCAAATAGATTTTCTGGATGTTAAGGTGTACAAGGAAAATGGTCAGTTGCAGACATGTGTATATAGAAAGCCGACTGATAGAAATACACTCACCCATTACCATAGTAACCACCCTAGGCACCTTTTGAATTCACTGCCCAAGTCACAGATGCTTAGGGTGGTACGTATTGATAGTGACCCCAAAAAAAGATCAGAAGATCTTATGGAAATGTATGGTAAATTCCTGGATAGGGGGTACCCCAGAAAATTACTTTTGGATACCAAGCAATGGGCCCTTTCCCTGGATCGTGAGGAGGTCTTATTGGAACAGGAAGAGCACCAAAATGTCAGAAGTAGAGGTGGGGGCAACGATATTTACTATGTTAGTAAGTATGGGGTTAACAGTGCTGTGGTGAAGGATAGTGTGTTGAAGCACTGGCCCATTTTGAAAACGGACGACACCATCTCTAAAAAGCTACCAGATAGGCCCAAGTTTAGTTACGCAAGGGGGAGTAACTTGAAGGAGATATTGAGCCCATCGGACCCAGTGAGTAAATACCAGGGGAGACAGGCCCAGCATTTTCTAACACAGCGCCCAGGGGTGTTTAAATGTATGGGTTGTATACTTTGCAGTTCATTAATACAAGGTGCATATTTCACCCATCCACACACAGGGAGAAGGTATAATATCAGACAAAGGATGTCCTGTGATTCATCTATGGTAATCTACATTGTGAAATGTCCCTGTGGGCTTATATATTGTGGAAAGACGACCAGGCAGTTGAAAGAGAGGATGGCAATGCATAGGTCCAGTATAAGAGCTGCATTAGATCCAGATAAGTGTAAAAAAGATAAAGGCAAGAAACAGGACATCTCGCAGCAGCCGGTGGCCAAACACTGGGCCGAGGCTAAGCATAGCCTGGCAGCGTTTAGATGCATGCCCATAGAACAGATCCCCAAGAGAGCAAGAGGGGGAGATTATGATAATATGCTCCTAAAGAGGGAAGCATATTGGATATATGAATTGGGCTGCGTGGCACCTAGGGGGTTTAAACGGTCAACAGTCCCTGGGTTGTTTCCTAACTTAAATGCTATAACACCTTCCCCTATTTCAGCACCTGCAATTTCAAGTTTTAAGAGCAGTAAGACATATAAAAGAGGGTTAAAATAATTGTAATAAATGTCGTTTCCCTTATGTGATTATATGCTACAATTGACAATATGTTGCAATTGACTAAGATAAGGCTTATTTTAATTTACAGGTGCTGTATTTGTGTATCCATCGGCCTTGGAAACAAGGAGATTGATTTGTAACAGTTTTTAACTCACTTCAATGGAATATGAGCACAGATTAAATGCACAGTATTTTGCTGACACCTATTGGCACAAGTACGAAGGTACACCTTTTATTGTGATTAACCACTCATCATATGTATTGAATTGTTAATTGAGTGTTGTAATGAGGTCATCATGACGCTGCTAATGAGGGAATTGTGGGTATAAATATTTGGCACTAAGTCACACACACTTTATCCTTGATAAAGGCCCCAATGCGGGCCGAAACGTTGGATGCACAGTGTATTGAATAAACACGTTTGATAAAGAAAACGGAGTGCTGGTCCATCTTTAATTGATACATGTCTTTTTGACCAAGCACCCGGCAAAGAACTACAGAGGACAGAGTGCAGGTGTTTCCCATTGAACTATATATATATATATATATATATATATATATATATGTCTTTATTAGAGATGTTGGTGGAAATGATTGAAGTGGCCACTTATTATTACACATGTCCAAGAAAGCAAAAAAAAAAAAAAAAAAAAATCCTCTAATGCCCTAGACATGAGCCCATCCTAAAACAAATGTGACCTTCAAATGGTTAAAAAATTATCAAGAACAGTAATATTTAAGTTACAACTTTTAAACAAAATCCCACTTTAAAATATGAAAAACGCCAGCTTTTTTTTAACTTTCCGGCATACAAGATATGATGTCACTGACACAAGATTGAGGAGGATGTAGCTTCATCTTATCAGTTCGCCAGGTATAAGGTGGCGAAGGAAACTCTGGCGAAAGGGGTAACGTAATGGAAAATTCACACTTTAGTAACAATCGTTCAACTGAAAGAAATTCACGTGGGGAGAGGGTGCGAAACGTCATTAGCGATATACTCTTTCGCTAGTGAATTGTCCTTTACGCCTGTTAGTAAATTGGTGATGTCCCTGCGGATTGGATTTCTGGCGACTTTTCAGTAGCGACGGCCTCTTTAGCAAATTTGACCCAAGAAATCTTTTGGGGAAAACTACCGTATATACTCGAGTATAAGCCGTCCCGAGTATAAGCCGAGGTACTTAATTTTACCTCCAAAAACTGGGAAAGCTTATTGACTCGAGTATAAGCCTACGGTGAAAAATGCAGCCGCTTCTGGTAAGTTTCAATCAAAAATTGAGGGTTTCTGCTCCCATTGGAGGTGCCGGCGTCTCGTTTTTGGATGCCGGCGACCATTCTTGGACGCCGGCGAATATTCTTGGAGACTATTCTTGGACGCCGGCGACTATTCTTGGACGCCGGCGACTATTCTTAGGCGTTTTTGCGCTTGACCCGAGTATAAGCCGAGGAGGAGTTTTTTAGCATATTTTGGGGGCTGAAAAACTCAGCTTATACTCGAGTATATACGGTAACTGAATTAGGAAAAAAAGTTTCCTCTAATTGAATCTCACCCATATGTATTCAAGTGAAATGTTCTTTTTTTTTCCCACTGATTTGAATCTGGGCCAGTGCATACTGACAACTCTGTTTTATTAGGTAGCCTAGATATGTTATACATTATGTTACCAAGTCAACTTGAAAACAATTTTGAAATAAAATCATTGCTTCGAGTCTGATATGAATTTTAGCTCAGAACAATCTTCTATTTTGGGTCTGAAAAGAAAACTATGGACAAAGACTGATAACAATATTGATCAAATAATTAATTTACTTGATTGAAATCAAAGTCCAAGTTGTTTGAAATAAGTGTTGACAAAACGACAGCTGATAAACACAATAGAAGAGAATTTGGAACCTTGACAATTCTGTCACAGCAAGTGTATAATATCAGACGATTTAGCAATTTAGCAAGGATAAAGACATTAGATATATTTAAAAAGAAAGGATATCCTAATACGTTTTCAAATAGTTCAAGAAATGCAATCTTGCCAAAGAAAAGCACTTTTAGAGTAAAGCCACACAGGCAGATTCAGGGAGATTAGTCGCCCTGGTGATTTTTCATTATAGCCGGCGGGAAGGCAGTTCGGGGAGATTGTCGCCCTGTAGAAGAGGCGGTTTGTCACTGCGGCGACTAATCTCCACAAATCTGCCCGTGTGTCCTTACCCTTAATGCATTTGTTGAAGTGGTAAATGTATATAATTAAAAACAGATATTCTCAGTTCCCACATTATAAAAATTATCAAATAACATCATGCTCATTGGATTGGCAATTAATTCAGTGTTAGAGGCATTGAAACGTCACTAGTTATATGGCATATGCAAAGTCTAGAAGCAGTTACAACTGATTAATTTAGACCTGGGACCAGAGCTACATTCTGTAGAATGACCTAAGAAGCAGCAGGCAGGGGAAAGACCTCCACCAACTTTGAGCACAGAACCCTCTTCAATTGACCCACCCTCCTATCTCTCAAGCAAGAAATACCTCCAGTTTTCTTGTAAGGTGGGTCTAACAGGCTTCCCCCAATTACAGTCTTTAATGGTAATTATCCAGGATACATAAGGGCAGCCATGTACTGTAAAAAATAGGGATGCACCGAATCCAGGATTCTGCCTTTTTCAGCAGGATTCGGCCGAATCCTTCTGCCCGTCTGAACATTATCCTAATTTGCATATGTAAATTAGGGGCGGGAGGGAAATCGCGTGACTTTTTGTCACAAAACAAGAAAGTAAAAAAATTTTCCCCTTCCCACCCCTAATTTGCATATGCAAAATAGTGGATTTGGTGCATCCCTAGTAAAAAAGATGCCCCCCCTAAATCCAGTAAATCGTCTCCCTACTCCTGCTGTCCCAGCTGCAGACAATAGCTGGGAAGTGTGGATGGTGTGTGCCCTGGCTCTGCTCCCCCTCTCCTCTACAAGCCATTTTCTCCTTCATTTATTATACCTTACATCACACTTCCCAGTAATTTAGCTTGATACCCGATTTCCCCCTCAATTTAAGGGGTAGTTTTTAAGTTAACTTTTAGTATGTTATAGAATGGCCTGTTTTAGCAAAAAAGGGTGATGTTCAGGCAAACCAAATCCTAACCCTGTAACAGGACATTACAGCTACTGATATTTGTTCATGTATAATACAATTTTATAAATTAGCTTCAGCTTTCATGTTGTATTTGGATGAATCTTTTGTGAAGAATATGGATTTTGGACACAACCAAATTATAGATTGGTCCATACCTAATTTGTTTTACATCTTTCACTGTGACCCACCATTTTTGGTGCTCAATCGGACACAAATGACAAGATATATCTGTATGAAATCATAAGTAATACGGGCATAAGCTCACATTTTGGAAAGAAACGTATTCAATTGTGTGATATATTTTTACAGAGACTGCAAAGTTCAGGAGTATAATTAATAAACATACAAAACTAGTCTGCCACATTTTAATTCAGATGTTCAATTGAATCCCAACAGCTTGCTCTTCTTTTGTTCCATCCAAGGCTGCTTTTGTATTCTGACAAAAAAGAAAGAAATGGTAGGGGTATTAGAGCACTAATAACACCTTTTTACATATGTATTCCTGTACGGTCATTATAAAAAGGTGGCACTGTGCAATATACTTCCCTTTGGACGTTGCAACTTGCACATCTTTTTAGAATTTATGGCATAAAAATCTTTCTTTTGCATGATCTGTGGTGAGGATTATTACAGACTATAATGCTCTTTTTCCTACAGCAGCACAATGCTGCTCCACTTCTTAAACTGTTGAACACTTCCTGAGGAATGAACACAGATAGATATCCGTTTTGCTAAATCTGTTCATTAGGGCAGAGACACACAGTCAGATTTTGGGGAGATTAGTCGCCGGCGACAAATCTCCTCTTCTTCGGCCAACTAATCTCCCAGAACGGCCTTCCCGCTGGCTAGATTCGAAAATCGCCGGCTGGATGGCACTCGAAGCGCTTTGTTTTCCCGAAGTCGCCTCACGAGGAAACTTCGGGTGACTTCTGAAAATGAATCGCTCCGAGTGCCATCTCACCGGCAATTTACATTTTAGCTGGCGAGAAGGCAGTTTGGGGAGATTCGTCGCACCGAAGAAGAGGAGATTTGTTGCCGGACGACTCCAATTGCTTAATTTTCCAAAGACGCCTCATGAGGAAACTTCGGGCGACTTCGGAAAACGAAGCACTCAGAGTGCCATCGTGCCAGCGATTTACATTTTAGCCGGCGGGAAGGCATTCTGGGAGATTAGTCGCCCCGAAGAAGAGGAGATTTGTCGACGGGCAACTAATCTCCCCGAATCTGACAGTGTGTCTCTGCCCTTAAAGGGGCAGTATAACCCCATGAGCTACATAGAAAAAATTAATTTACTCCATAGTTGGGATTGAAAGGCCGATTAAATTATCAGTATAAACCTCCTCCTTTTACCTTTTGTTTCTAGCAGGAGCCCATTATGTAGGATTATCCACCTCTAAATGACCAAACATAGAGCAGCTTCAAACTCCTCAAACTTCAGCCCTGTTGTTCACCTTTGAGTTAACTTTTAGTATGATGCATAGAATGATATTCTGATATAATTTGCAATTGGTTTTCATTTTTTATTATTTGTGGTTTCTGAGTTATTTAGCTTTTTATTCAACAGCTCTCCAGTTTGCAATGTCAGCGATCTGGTAGCTAGAGTCCAAATTCCCCTAGCAACCATGCACTGATTTGAATGAGAGACTGGGATGTGGATAGGAAAGGACCTTGCTAGAAAGATGAGAAAAAAGTAGCAATAACAATAAATGTGTAGCCTTACAGAGCATTTGTTTTTTAGATGGGGTCAGTGACGCCCATTTGAAAGCTGGAAAGAGTCCGAAGAAAAAGGCAAATAATTATAAAACTAAAAAAAATTAATAATATAAACCAATGGAAACGTTGCTTAAAATTAGCCATTCTATTACATACTAAGAGTTTACTTAAAGGTGAACCACCCCTTTCAGAAAAAACAAAAACCAGATTGCTTTGTGATTAAAAAAACAGGCAAAAAGTATATTCAGCACAAGCCCCGCTCAAGTTGAAAAACTAAAAACCTTTAAAAACTGAGCTTTTCTTATTCTCAGGAGTTTTGACACATCATAAAACAAATGTTGTCTAACTTACATTGCTCGAAAGCTGAAATGCTAAATATTCATTTCCTCTGTGGAGTAACAGATTCATCCTCTTGAAAGGAAATGTCTGGAATGGAAATATCTGGAATAGTCTCTTCATTCATATCTTCAATGTCAGAATCTGTATTAGAATTTGCATCAAAAAATTCCTCAGATGATGTTGAATTTGCAGACAAATTGCAGGAGGCTGAAAAAAATTAAATGCCATTAGCCACCAGGATTCATTTCCAGAGAGAACAGAAGTACAGTCTATTGTACCATATCCCGAATTCAGGCAGTAGCAGTAGATGAGTTTTAATTGTAATCCGATGCATTAAAAATTATTTCGAACGGAGTGGCATTTACAAGCAGCATTCCCTAAAAGCTGTGAAGCAAGTGCATAAAACAAATGCAAAGAATTTGGTGAAATCATTTAGTAATTCTGAGAAACCCACCCCTGTGCAAAGACAACCAATTACTTTATGAACATAATTTAAAGGATAAGTAAGCCTGTTATTTTAAAACCCTACAAAATTTCTCTAAACAGTTCCCAGAACAACATACACGAGGGTTGTTTCGAGTATGCCTACTGCACATGCCTGATTGGTTTTCATTGGCACAGAGGCAGTGAGCATGCCCAGTAGGCACCTCGGAGAGGGAAATCTCAGAAAGCAAAATGGGTGGGAGTTTCACACTAGACTAAGAAGTAACTTAAAGAGCTGCACCTGGCTGTAACAGAGAAATGAACTAAAGCTGAATGCAGGGAGAAATCTATGTTATTCTGGGGCTGTTTAATTTAAAGTAATTTTAGAGATAGAAAAAAGGTGTACTTATTCTTTAAAACATGTGCACAAAAGAAAAACATTTTTTGAGGGAACATGCTCAACGGCACACTGTATACATTGATTATTTTATTATAAATAAGAGGAGTCTTAGGAGCAAAACTTTAGGCGACAAAGCGCTTGAGTGCCATCAAAGCCAGTTCGGGGAGATTAGTCGCCCCCAAGAAGAGGGGATTTGTCGCTGGGCGACTATTCTCCCCGAATCTGAGCATGTGTCTCTGCTCGTATAACCCCTTGAGCTATACAGAGAAATTTAAGTTACTCCATAGTTGGGTTTGAAGGCCAGATAATTAGATTATCAGTATAAACCTCCTCCTTTTAAGCTGGCCATAGACGCAAAGATCCGATCGTACAAATCGTGGATTCGTACGATTTTCGGACCATGTGTGGAGAGTCCCGACATTTTTCGTCCGTCGGAGATCGGACGTTTGGTCGATCGGACAGGTAAGAAAATTTCTGTCGCCTGCTGATAATATCTCTGCGTGTATTGCCGATCGTACGATTTTCATAGGGAGACTGTCACTAGTGTTGTCAGACATAAGTATCGTACGATTGCTGTCAGGGGCAGAATATTGGGTGATCTGTTCTTATTTGATCGGAATGGTAAAGACTTTGATCTGAATGGTTAGTGGAGTTTTGGGAGATGGGAAAGTCCGATCGTACGTTGATTTGTACGATCGGATCTTTGCGGCTATGGCCAGCTTTACCCTTTGTTTCTAGCAGGAGCCCATTATGTAGGAGGATTATCCACCTCAAAATGACCAAACATGGAGCAGCTTCAAACTCCTTGTTTGCCCTGTTAATCTTAAAAAAAAACAAAAACCAGACTTTGTGATTAAAACAATAGACAAAAAGTATATTCAGCACAAGCCTCAAGGTGGCCATACACGGAGATATCCGCTCGTTTGGCAATGTCGCCAAACGAGCAGATCTCTCCCCGATATGCCCACCTTGAAGTGGGCAATATCGGGCTGATCCGATCGTGGGCCCTATCCTAACTATGGGTAACGGGTGGTTGGATCGCGGGACCGCATCAACGAACAGATACGGCCGTGATCCGAAGGGATTTTTAGTCCCGTCCGATCGACATCTGGCCGACTTTCGGCCAGATATCGATCGGCGAAGCCCGTTGAAGGGCCCCATACACGGGCCAATAAGCTGCCGACTCGGTCTGTTTATCTGTCTTTTATCGACCCGTTTATGGCCTTTTGTACTCAAGTTGAAAAACTAAAAACCTTTAACAACTAAAAACTTTTCTTACTCTCAGGAGTTTTGACATATCATAAAATAACTTAATTCTTTAAAACGTGCGCACAAAAGAAAAACATTTTTGAGGGAACATGCTCAAAGGCACACTGTATACATCGATTATTTTATTATAAATAAGGAGTCCTTTACTTTTCATTTAATCATATGCATACGATAGGATAGCTCCCCTTTAATTATACAGTACTGTAACTGCAGTTTCAGTATCATATAAAAATGGAAAAAACAATGGCAGTCTACTCACCTTCATTTATGTCTGTATTTGTGTGACCAATAGGAATGGTTAAAGCATTTTCACAAGTAGAATTGCCAGCTGATATTAAAAATGGGTTGGCAGTAAATGTAAGTGAGACGTCAGAGGATGGAACAGGTGCTTTAGGAGAGACAGTTGTGCTTTTTAACCACTTTGTTCGGTGCTTATTCTTACTGTAATTTCTATTACTGGCGGTAGCTCCTGCTTTGCCAATGACAAAGTTATTTGGAGCAGGCCTGTTAGTGAGATCACTTCCGTCTATGGAATGGTTACCAATAGCATTTGTAGATGAAGGAAAAGCCGCAGCTATGTTTTCTTCTGTTGTGGAGCCAGTGTCATGTGTAATACCAGGAAGCATCCAATTTAAAGGGCGTGATGCTTTGGATATCATGCCTCCTAACTGGCAATTTTCCGTTTTTTCACCCCCATTTTCTTCTGCACGTGGTAATCCGTGGCCTTGCTGCGGATGCCTTTTTTCACGGTCAGGTCTCAGTGAGTTATTAGCACAAATAAAGGAACTTGAACTTTCATCAAAACCATCTTGTCTTCTAAGCCTGGCCTCCTTCAGTCTATTTATTCGGTTCATTCGTAGGTGCAGTTTGTCAAAATCTTTACACATCTGTTTTCCCCGTACCGAAAGGACCTCAGTATTATTGTTGATCGTAGTCGAATCGTTATAGCACTTTAAACGGAGTTCCTAAAATGGAAGTGAAAGAAAAGAAACATTCTGAGAACATCTTGTAATGCGCATCTGACTCCAAGAGATTAGTCACTGTGGCCGCTTTGCAAAAAGTCAGGCGTCTGATACACAAAAGCGTATTGTAGTTGCACAATTGTACTTGCAGGAAATGACAAGGTATTTTATAAAAAGTCATTGCAACACCTTCACACAAGAGAAAGGCCAAACTGTACTACAGGTATGGGATCAGAAATGCGCGAGAACTTGGGTTTTCCATATAATGAATCTTTCATTAATTTCGATCTTCATACCTTAAGTCTGCTAAAATCATTTTCAGAATCTCTACCATAGTTTATATAAACAAGCTGCTTTGTAGTCATGGGGGCAGCCATTCAAGCACAGGATACATAATGGATCACAGATAAGTTCTGAAGAATCCCATTGTATACTATATAGTTTATTTGTTATCTGCTGGGTATCCTAAGCCATTTCTCCTTTTTCAGCTTTGAATGGCTGCCCCCACGGCTACACAGCAGCTTGTTTATATAAACTATAGTTGTGTTTCTGAAACAAACACACCAGTTGTACCAGTGCAGGACAACTGTACATTATATAGTGAATAAAGTACCACCTATTGTAAAATATAAGGATATAATAAGTCACCAAGAAGTTCCATGACCATATACTGTAAAAGCACGAGGCCATGGAACTCCAAGGTCACTTCTAATATCCTCATATTCTCCAACACGTGGTACTCATATATATATATATATATATATATATATATATATATATATAATGGTGTGAAGGATCAGCACTCTCCCATTAGTTTAGTGAATGAAGTGTTGCTTTATTGAATACACAACATTAGATCTGACGTTTCGGTCCCACTTGGGGACCTTTTTCAAGGATGGTGTGTACATACATGTGAAAGCTTAAATACCCACCCCCAATTAGTGAATTTGGCGCCCTTATGACGTCATGTGTCCATATACAGAATGCTGTTTCCAAAAAAGTCCTTTTTCTTTCTGTGTTCCAATGTGTCATTACCTTTTGGTCCACCAGGTGTCAGTGTTACATTCTCCAGTGAAATCATAATCAACATATTATGGATACTTGTTACATAGCAATCCTTTTGCTAAAAACAGTAACAAAATTAATAACAAAATTATCACCTTGAAACATTTGTAACATGTTACTCACAGATTGCAGGAGTCATTCACATCAAGCATTGCTATTATGTATGTATTTTCCTGTGAAATAAAAGGATATAACTGTATTATGCTTGCAGAACACAATCATTATGTTAAAGATTTTCCATCGGCTCCTAAATAATAACTGTTTGTCTGCAAGTCACAATATACGGAAATGGAGGGGTAATTTAACCCCCGCTGAAAAAGAGGCAATTAAGAGTCTCAGAGACAATAATGACATTATCATAAAGAATGCAGACAAAGGAGGGGCTTTGGTTATAATGGACTATTCTTACTATAGGATGGAGATTATGTCACAGCTCTCCAATACTGACAATTATGGTAAATTAACATTTGATCCAACTGACAAGTTTAAGGGTGAATTAAAAGCCCTTATAGACATGGGAATATCCCAAGGCTGGCTTTCTAGGGAATTGGGGGGTTACTTAATACCCAAATACCCAATGTTACCAGTGATTTCCACTTTGCCCAAAATTCATAAACACTCCGAAAGACCACCAGGGCGCCCCATAATTTCTTCAACAGGCTCATTGAATGAAAAGATTGCACAATATTTAGACATTCTGTTGCAACCCTGTATAAGTTCTACAAGTAGTTATCTAAAAGATACGACTGATTTTTTAAATGTGGTAGAGAGTATTGATCTGCCTATAGAGAATTTAATAATGGTCACTATGGACGTCCAAAGCTTGTACACATGCATTCCACATGCAATGGGGATCGAAGCAGTGCGGAAATTGATAACACAAAATCCCACATACAAGGGTCCATGCATAGAATACACACTTGAGCTACTTGAATTTGTGCTCCAAAAGAATTATTTCAAGTTTGAGACCAACTTTTACATCCAGCGGACGGGCACCGCAATGGGCTCGAAAGTAGCTCCTGTGTATGCTAACGCATTTATGAGTGCTTATGAGGATCAATATATATATGGACATGAGCTTTTCAAGAAATATGGCAGTTTTTATAGACGCTATATAGATGACCTCTTTTTTATATGGTCGGGCCCAGTAGACACACTGGAAGGATATATTAATAGCCTCAATACCCTAAATACAGCAGTCAGGTTAACGTTAAACTACAGTTGGCAACAGATCAATTTTTTGGATGTTGAAATATACAAGCACAAAGGGAAACTACAAACTCGCATATATACCAAAGCCACAGATAGAAACACGTTGTTGCATTATAGCAGCCATCATCGAAGGCACCTCCTAAATTCTTTATCAAAGTCCCAAATGATAAGGGTGGTCAGAATAGACAGTGATCCAGAACAATGCATAGAGGACCTAAAAAAGATGGGGGATAAATTCCTGGAAAGGGGGTACCCTAAGCAATTAATTACGGATACAATTAATACGGTCCAAGCACTTGAACGCAAGCAATTGTTGCAGAATAAACCACAAAAGACAAGGAGGGATAACAACAATGATCTTTATTACATAAGTAAATACAACCCCCAGAGTAAAGACTAAGGAAATCATACTTAAATATTGGGAAGTTGTAGCCAGGGACGACAGTCTGAGCTCTAAAATCCCCCAAAGGCCTAGATTCAGTTATGCCAGGAACACAAACCTTAAGGAGCATCTGAGTCCATCCGATTCTGTAAAGAAATACATGCTCCCTAAAGCACAACATTTTTGCAACCCCCTGCCCAGGTGTATACAGGTGTAGGGGTTGCGTAATATGTAACACATTAATTCTGGGGAAAGAGTTTAGGCACCCAAGAACGGGCAAAAGATATGTCATAAAACAGAGATTAACGTGCACCTCAACAGGAGTTATTTACATTATAAAGTGCCCATGTGGGTTAGTCTATTGTGGAAAAACCATTAGACAGTTAAAAGAAAGAGTAAATATGCACAGAGCCAGCATTAGGGCAGCGTTGAATACAGAAAGAAAGGTTGAGCCAGGCAAACAGGACATAGCCCAGCAGCCAGTGGCGAAACACTGGAAGGAGGCTAGGCACAATCCTTCAGCATTTAAATGTATGCCAATCGATCAGATATTAAAACCACCAAGAGGTGGTGACATTGACAATATGTTATTGAAACGAGAAGCGTTTTGGATACATGAACTAGATTGTGTCACTCCAAAGGGATTGAATGGACAGCTCCAACTAAATTGCTTTTTAACATAATGATTGTGTTCTGCAAGCATAATACAGTTATATCCTTTTATTTCACAGGAAAATACATACATAATAGCAATGCTTGATGTGAATGACTCCTGCAATCTGTGAGTAACATGTTACAAATGTTTCAAGGTGATAATTTTGTTACTGTTTTTAGCAAAAGGATTGCTATGTAACAAGTATCCATAATATGTTGATTATGATTTCACTGGAGAATGTAACACTGACACCTGGTGGACCAAAAAGGTAATGACACATTGGAACACAGAAAGAAAAAGGAATTTTTTGGAAACAGCATTCTGTATATGGACACATGATGTCATAAGGGCGCCAAATTCACTAATTGGGGGTGGGTATTTAAGCTTTCACATGTATGTACACACCATCCTTGAAAAAGGTCCCCAAGTGGGACCAAAACGTCGGATCTAATGTTGTGTATTCAATAAAACAACACTTCATTCACTAAACTAATGGGAGAGTGCTGATCCTTCACACCATTATCTACAATATTGATCGTGCACCCCTGCTCTAACAAGAAAAGAGTGCGGACACCAGCAACCATTTTATATATATATATATATATATATATATATATATATATATATATATATTTTTTTTATATATATATATATATATATATATATATATATATTTATATATATATAATTTTTTTTTTTTTTTTTACACACGTTTTAGTGAGTCATGTGACAAAAATGACATCACTACACACTGTTTATACGGATATGATTTACAAGATATTCATGGCTTTTGTGTATTATATTGTCATTCCTTTTAAAAAAACTTTTGGTGTTTTTTTTTTTTGTGTTACTGTTCTTTTCAAATAATGAGTAGAAAACAAGTAGATCATCAAATCATTTTTACTTAGCAAGGCCAGATAAGTTCAGGCAAAACACTTTATCACTGTTATACAGGTACAGGATCCATTATCCAGAAAGCTCAGAATTACAGGACGGTTATCTCCTATAGACTCCATTTGAACCAAATAATTCTTATTTTTAAAAAAATATTTCCCTTTAATAAGAAGTCTTATTGGAGACAAAATATTTAATGTATGTACTAGACTTATGGAGATCCAAATTACAAAAAGCGATTCTGACAAGTTCCTATAAAAATAACAGGAACGTGTCAGCATGAAGAAAATGCTGCAAGGAATATTTCCCCTGCAAAGGCTCCCCTACAAGGCCCCCCTAGCCCTGCGCACCTTTCGCAGCCGACTCGCTCACACTTCTGACTGATCTTCCGGTTAGCTTCACTGACGCAGGGCTGGAGCAATCCTTCCATAGGCAGAAGTCCTGTTTTGATTCGTAATCAGCCTATGGAAGGACCGCCCCCAGCCCTGCGTCAGTGAAGCAACCCGGAAGATGTACGAAACAGTTGAAGAGTTCTTTTAGGTGGGTCTGAGGGTCAGGTGAGTGCGGGGCGGCTTTGCGGGGAAATATTTCTTGTGCAGCATTTACTTCATACTGACACGTTCCTATGATTTTTATAGGAACGTGTCAGTATCACTTTAACTGGATAGTATTCTCCAGTTAACAGAGTTACAAAAAGATAGAAGAAATTATTAAGCCTGCATATTTTTGTTTGAATTTCTTTTGGCCCGCTTTCTTAATGTTTTCTAATTTATAGAAAAAAAAGGCAACCCCCCCTTTTTTTTTTAAATGTTTATGATTAAAAGTAAATTTGGATTCACTGGCATGAGACAATGTTCCATAAAATCATATAAAGACATTTAAAAAATTGAAAATATTTAGATGTGTAATGTAGCCGTTACCTCATAACACAAGGCTTTGAATTCAGGCACCACAGAAATGGATAGATACCGAACGCCAGCTTTCTGCACTTGACCACGGATTAACACTGGCTCTTCATCTTCAATGTGCTGTAAAAGAAAGTTAAGTAAATGGTTTACTCCCCACAGCTTTACATTAAATATGTGTATATATTATATAGAAACAAATGCATACACAGATGCAGAATATAACATGATATTGTATTATAAACGTATTATTAACATAACAACATTATATTATATAATAAGATTGGGAAACGCTTGCTTTGGCATCAAACTGCCAGCATTTCCCAGGGCTCCTGACATTGTTACAAAGAAGAGGTGACTCTAGGGAGAGGAATTATGACTGTGAACAATGCATGAAAAAACACCAGGTCCACTAGGTCCACTATATTCCTAGAATGTTGACAACAATTTAATTCAAGTGTCGGCATATAATCTTAACAGATATGCAACCTTCCCAAATCCTCCAGAAAAGATTAGGCAGGATGAAAAAAAAATACATTGCATGATTTGATAAAAATGTGTCATTTTTGGTTGCCCAGTGCTATAAACTCACATTTCCATTTAGGGTTCAGATCTGATTTGGTTGAGCATTAAGTATTTGCACCCAAGTATAAAGGTGGCCATAGACGTAACAATTACGATCTTTCTCGGAAAAGATCTTTCCAAGAAAGATTGTTCATTTCAATACACAAGTGTAGAGCTGAATTGCCAGATAAACAGGTAGAAACAATAGAATTCTACCTATATATGACGATTCAGCACTAACAATGGCTGATGTTTGGGTGCCTTCAAAGGCACCTGATAAAAAATTTTCGTCCAGCCCAATCGAGGAGATGCCTTCCTTCCTCTTACAGGTCGAATTTCGTATTCATGTGATTTTTTTCAAAATTCGAATATACTCACAATTCGACTGGGAGGTTATTTAAGAAAAAATTTGACTAAATTCAATCGAATGGTTCCGACCGGAAAATTCGAAACATATTCAATTCGTATTGACCTTCAACCACTTCTTAAGAGTGCACAATTAAAACTCGTAATGCACAATTATAAATTCACAAAGCAGTAACAGTTCAAGGAACAATATTACATTGCGAGATGTGGATTTTTGTTCTTATTGGTGTCAATAGTTTTTCTCTTTGCGACTTTAATACATTCCTCCCAATGTCTTAATACATTCCTCCCAATTAGGAAAAAAGGTCTTTTACCCTCAACTTTCTTCCCTCAGTGTTGAGGGATGTTCTGTAAACTAGAAAATCATAAAAATAGATATATTCCAATACACGATCCAAGTATCTTCCTTGCCCTGAGGAACTCTGGACATGTATGTCCTCATTCAGTGGTTCATAGTGTCTTTGGAGCAGGAACTGAAGAAGCTGCTTATTTCTACTGAGCAGTGTTTTACCACTCAATAGCAATTTTTTACAAAACTTAAAAAGTACTGAACATCTTTTCAATAAAAGTATACAGAAAAGTTGCTCAGAATTAGGTTTTTTTTTTTTTTTGGCAAATATTTTTATTTTTGGGTTGACTTGGCCTTTAAAGAGCAAAAGTACATTTAAAATTTTAAGTTCATGGGCTTTGAATGAGATATGATACATGTAAATATATAGTCTTTACTCCATTAAATATCTTACAGAATACTTATCAGGACAGGATTTTTCTTCGTGCTTCCACAGTCTAGTTATGGATTTAAATGAGAAGTTTCCATCTGAATCTTCTTGTCTTTTAATAAAGAAATCTACATAAGAAAGGAAAATATATGTACAGTATAATGACTTTTCCGAGTTAGACCAACCATGTGCAGACTTCTCTCTATTCCTATATTGCCTCTAAGCTGTACATTTACATGCACCTGAGAAATATCATCCTCACCAAGTTTTATAGTGCCCCCAAATTAGCACTTACAGACTGCTGAATGGGTCACTCTCTATTATCTGATATAAATTTTGTAGTTAGAGATTTTAAAATATATATATATTTTACTTAGATAGGATTAGATTTAAGTGGAGCTACTCCCTCTTCCACATACTTCAGGCCCTCTGAATAATCAGCTAAGGAAAGTCACTTACCACTTGGGTACCACAGCCTATGAGTAAGTGCCCCAACAGGCAAGAAACCCATTAGGCCGCTGTTCACTATGTCTTAATATTTTGTACTTTTTTTTTTACTAACTTGACTGATTTATGTTTTTTTCTCATGGATTTGCACCTGTGGACTGGGGTGAAATGTAAGTATATCCTCCCCCTAATTTTTGCTTTATTGTAACCTTATTTACCATGGATGGTAGTGCCTATACTGGCTTTTGCCACCTGCTTTCCTTGTTTTTACCACTTGGGGTAGCAAATGTTAGGCACCTCTAAGGGAATGTACAGTATTTACTTACCTGAAACCCCGGGCCGGTGCTCCTATCAGCAGAAAACTGCACCGGCCTGGGGTTATTCTAGCGAGCACCACGGATCACTTCTCTTCCGGCTTCTTCTTTCTTCAGATTTCCCGGGGTAGACGCATGTGCAGTTGAATTAAAAAAAAAAATCAGACTTTTTAGTTAAAGTTCAGCTTTTCACTCTAATTCGCATGCACGAGAAGCAGGAAGAGGATCGATCCGTGGTGCTCGCTGGAATAACCCCGGGCCGGTGCAGTTTTCTGCTGATAAGAGCACCAGCCAGGAGCTTCAGGTAAGTAAATATGCCTAACATTTGGCACCCCCAAGTGGTAAACAACTTTACAGCTTTTCTTCTCCTTTAAACACGGAATAGGGAGAAACATTTTAAGAATACATATACTACAAGATTAATAGCTCTCCTTTCACTCAAGCTGTACATTTCCCACAAAGCATGTGAACAAATCATCCCATTAAACAACAAACAGCTTAGCTACTGCTGGGAGACAAACTGGGAATATTTTTAAAAAACCTAAATCATTATAAAAAAGGACCTACTGTTACATAGCTCTAAAAATGGAAGCAACGCTCAAAAACCTTTTGTGCTACTTGACTGAAAATTTCCCCCAAACCCCTATTGTGACCAGTTGGGTCTTCTTCCATCTGGATGTTTCCCCAGGCTGTAAAGGAGTACCTGAAGCTTCTACAAGTGGAGTATGGGAAGGAATCTTCATAGTCTAGATTTCCCTATTTGATGGCACAGCTGTACTTGGCTAGCCACCCCTAATCAGGGAAAGGAGGGTAGTATACACCTCCTGTCATTTCTAACACAAAATGCAAACACAGCAGGTCGATGGGGGGGAAGAGACTGTAGTTTTTAAAGGAGAAGGAAAGGTAAAATCCGAGGGGGGGGGGGATAAGCACACCCACCCAGTGACTCTAGTTGCTTACCTTTTACCACATGCTGGCGTTTCTTTTTTCAAAATATGCACTAGCCTGGAATACTTAAACATGGCACCACCATCTTGTTCCAGTGTCACAGGAATTCCCTTTGCACTTTTTGAAGCTGGGACCATGCGCAGTATAGGAAACACAGAAGAATATGTGCAAGTGCTTGTCCAAGTCAATGTAGGGGTTTACAATGGGTAACAAAAATATGATGGTGTCTCCAACATGACCCTGGCCTGGTGGTGCATTTCCTGAAGAGGAGTGTCAGCCCATGGTAATATGTAATCAACTAGAGTCACTGGGGGTGCCCAACACCTTGGCACTGGCCAGTGTAAAAACACTTTACATGAGGCAAACTGGCAAAAAGGACAGACTGAAATCAGGATATTAAAATACACACACACTGAAATTATGTTTATTCTAAAAACATGCAATATATCCTTCCTAAAGGCTTATTGCCTTCTCTTTGCTTTTTACTGAAGGCATCCCTCACATGCTGGACTCTTTATTTTCATATTGGGTCCTACTCACATTACATGAACATGCTATACAAGCAAACAACATTGGGGAAAAGTTTGGTACTAGTCTAAACACCTATAGCAGCAGGAAGCATTTACTGGTCAACTGTTTAAAAGAACAAATCTCATTGGTTGCAAGGAGTTACTGAACTTGGGCAAACAGTTTTTTGTTGCACATGGGGGGGGGTGTTTGAATAGTACCAAATGCTTGGCAGTAAACATTAATATATATACCTGTTTATGTTAATTGTAGAAAGTACATAAATAAGCTTCTAAATGTAGACACATTAGTTAATAGTGCTTCTCCAGCAAACTTCTGCAGTGAAATCCATTTTTCAAAAGAGCAAACAGATTTTGTTATATTAATTTTTGAAATCTGACATGGGGCTAGACATATTGTCAATTTCCCAGCTGCCTCCAGTCATGCGACTTGTGCTCGGATAAACTTCAATCACTCTTTACTTCAAGTTGGAATATCATCCTCCTACCCCCCCCCCCCCCAACAGCCTAACAACAGAACAATGGGAAGGAAATGGGATAGCAGCTCCCTAACACAAGATAACAGCTCCCTGGAAGATCTAAGAACAGCACTCAATAGTAAAAGCCAAGTCCCACTGAGACTGATTCAGTTACATTAAGTACGAGAAAGAACAGCCTGCCAGAAAGCAATTCCATCCTAAAGTGCAGTCACGTGACTGGGGCAGCTGGGAAACTGACAAAATGTCTAGCCCCATGCCAGATTTCAAAATTGAATATAAAAAAAAAAATCTGTTTGCCCTTTTGAGAAATGGATTTCAGTGCAGAATTCTGCCAGAGTAGCACTAATAACTGATGTGTTTTGAAAAAAAAACATGTTTTTCCATGACAGTATCCCTTTAATATAGTTACCCATAGCAACTTGCGAGATAAACAGACCAGTAATATTATTATTATATTACCCCTCTAGGAGTTTTCACAAACTGGGTGAGTAAAAGGTGTAAAATTATGCTAAAACCCCAGCTTTCATGAAAATGTCCATTTTCAAAAGAGTTTTAGCTACAACTTAGTGGATCAGTAAGTAACAAATACACATTCTCTTAGGGAAGACAATTTGTTGCCAAATAATTATTCTTTATTTCAGTTGACTTAAGGCACAACACACCACCCAATTCATATAAATGTATTCTTTGTAGAAACATTTTGTAAATATGCATGAGAAATAGAATACCTGCAGCTATAAAAGATGTTGTTTCTCTAGATGAGAAAATGTAAGCAAACCTTTTTATGTTAGATTTTTAAAGTTAGGAAAAATCAGAACAAATCTTCTGACCATTAGGCTTTCCTCCTGAAATATTCAGTGCAGATATTGCATCCAGCGCAGGTTTAAGATCAACTTGGGTCGGTTCCAACTTGAACTTTTTACTGGAATCAGAGGTAAATCCCATAATGTCAAGGCTAGACCTCAGCCTGTAAGAAAAACAGGGCATCAAATAAAGGTTGTTTGTTTTTAAGGCAAAATAATTTGCTCGTTAAAGTCATTCTTATGAAGGCATGTCTGCTTGATTAAGAAGAATAATCAGGAAAGGGACTATAGAAGCTAGTTCATGAAACCCAGCTGTTCCAAAAAAAACACATTTATGATAATACATGGGATCGGTATTCTTCTCATGGACCATGAAGGCCTACAGACTGTATTGCTGATTTTCTATTGTTCTAAATGCTCAAAGAGCTGTGCTCTTCTTTATTTTCCCGTTGTATACCCTTTACTTTTCCGATGTACAATGCACTGGCCAACACTATACATTGGCAGATGAAATTTTTAAACCTGCCGCATTCCTAAACGGTTAGGATCTGACTGTCCCTTCTCAACCTGCCAGATTTTCTAATGCTACCAGACTCCTGCTGCACAAATATGGCAGCCTTCTCATAGAGGAACATGGTTGATCAAATAGCATGGGTCAAATACCTCTACAGCAAAATTAAAAAACAAGACAATATATTTTAAAAAGGGTTTAATGCCTGGTGTCAGTATAACTTTAAGCACAAATACAACAGTCTATACTCTAATGCAGTGATCCCCAACCAGTAGCCCATGAGCAACATGTTGCTCACCAACCCCATGGATGTTGCTCCCAGTGGCCTCAAAGCAGCTGCTTATTTTTGAATTCCAGGCTTGAAGTAAATTTTTGGTTGCATAAAAAAAAAAAAAAAAAAATCACCATCATAGCCAATCACAGCCCTTATTTGGCACCGCAGATACGTTTTCATACTTGTGTTGCTCCCAAACTCTTTTTACATCTGAATGTTGCTCACGGGTAAATAAGGTTGGGGATTCCTGCTCTAAGGGGTATATTTATCAAAGAGTGAAGTTAGAGATCGACACGGTCCACTAGAGTGAAATTTTGCCACTCTCCTTTCATTTCTATGGGATTTTTAAAGGCGTATTTATCAAAGGAGAACTTTCACCATTGATAAATACTCTTTGAAATTCCACCACTCTCCATTAATTTTATGGTATGTTTATAAGAGTATTTATAAATGGGTGAAAGTTCTCCCTTTGATAAATACGCCTTTAAAAATGCCATAGAAATGAATGGCGAGTGGTGGAATTTCACTCTAGCAGACTGTGGTGCTCTAACGTCACTCTTTGATAAATATACCCCTAAGGCTTTATTTTTTTGTAAACATTATAGTAAAACGTTACTGAAACTTTTGTGAAGGACATTTCAACGGGTTATATAATTAACCAAGCATGCTACCTATCCTTACCTTTTATTTAAATCACACGCCACCTGCAAATGAAAAGAAAAAAACATCATGAAATCATTTCACATTAAAACATTAGGGGTAAAAAAAAATAAACTAACACATTAAATTATGCCTGTACAACATACTCAAACAGGTGACAGGAAATTGTAGGTAACAATACCATCAAATATATTTATTATGTGCACTTTTCTAATGTGCTTGGAAAATTATTAGCAGTACAAAGATATGAATACATTACCTCTGACTGGACAACTAAATATTAGATTTGTTATCGGTTTCAATCACCCCCTTAACAAGTCTTGAGTACTACAACACTACAGCTAAATGGTTACAACACACACCTACATCTAATTATTTTTTTTTGTTTTAAGGCACACTATTCCTTACTCTTACTTCTTTACCAGAAGAGCAAGGGACAACTAATAGATGTACTGTTACTACAAATGAGGGCATTTGTGCCCATTAGAGTGTCTAGCAATTGTAAATGAGCCCTCTAGATTCTAGGGAGCTGCACCTTCTGTAAGGAGTATGGGGAAAAACTTTGGTTACTGAAAAGAGGGCCTCTGCATACCCAGCCCACTTTACTATAATCTTTTCCAAAGGACAGGATATCAAAATCTCTGTGCTGAAAGGGGAAATTGGTGAAATACAGTACTTGCCTTAAGCAGCTTAAAAATAGTTTTAACTCTTTGTAGAAATAATTACTATAGGAAAGCCAAAATTTCGTTATCACCTCAACTACTTTTATTGGCTTAGAATGTCTGCAAATTAATATTTTAGGCACAATGTAGCCAGGTCTCAGCTTTCTGAATAATACAAATTGCATGATAAGCAAAGAACGGACTGTCTTTTAAAAGAGTAATGCAAGTACAGAATATTACCTTAAGAAAACATTTGGGTTCAAATTCATCAACAATGCTCTCGCAGTCTTTAAGAAGGCTTTCAATGGTTTTATTATGATGAGTCTGCATTTGTTTCCACACCCTATACTCCTTTAATGTGGTGTTCTGTTGTTGCATAGTTAGCTCCAAGAGCTGTTTCTTCTTCAGATCCAGAGCCTTCTCAACTTCTTCAAATCCAGAATTGAGGAAGCTGATGTGGTTTTTAAAAGTTTCCTGAAAATAAAAAAAAAATTCCATGGCCTTCTCTCACAACTGGCTTTGTCTATGACAGATCTGTCAAACTATAGGCCACTAACCTACAAGTCTGGGATTTTTTGGCCCCCAAATGGGTTATTACATTCAAATGTGATGACATTGAGGGCAGATTTACTAAGTTTCAAATGGTAAATATGAATTTTCAATTTTTTTATTTATATTTTAAAACCATCAACTCAAATTTGAATGTGAGATTTATCACAATTTGAGAACGGTTCTAATTGGACTACTCTCCACCTAAAACCTGCAGAGTTCATGTAGAAGTCAGTGGCAGAGGTCCCTCTATTTGAAAATGTTTACAGTAGTGATGAGTCAAATTTCTGCCAAGTTTTGTTTAGAAAATGATGACCCCCTAAGACTCCAATGCGAGGAAAAAAAAGTGTGATTCAAGTTTTCGGGTCGGGACTATTCAATCAATTTTTTAGGCACTAATTTTTCATAAATAACATTCAAATTGTGAATAAAATCGAATTTATTCGAGTTTAAAAAAAACTTCAGAATCCGACCGTTGATAATTAACCCCCTAATTCATTTTGTTGGATTGTAATGGATTCTGGGATTCAAAGCTCCTCCACTTTGCACAGTGGGTGGTGCAAAAATTCTCAGAATCCATACCCCAGAATAAGTCATTTCAAAGTGGAAAAAGTTGAGGGAAGGGGTTGTATGACATGGTAATCCTAAGGGATGCAGGGAATGGTTTGTCAGAGTATCATGGTTTTCCTTTCAATCCATTTAAATGGGGGTTAGATTTTCCATTTAAAGAGGCTTCTGGTTCCAAATTAAATTTTTATGGGAGGAATTGAAAATAAGAGCATATGCTGATTAGGAAAGAACTGCTTGTAGGTAAACAAAAAATACTGTGAATTTTTTTTTACGTAGCTCAGCCCTAAGAATTAAATAAAATGATCAGCACAGTCAGACTATAATGGTTTGTTCTTATAATCTGCTGTATGTCAGTCAAACTGAATGAGCTCATGCCAAAAAGGGGGGCGGCATATTTTACCTTTATATAGTCATACGGAATTCACATTGCCCAGAAAAGACTTGCATTAAGGGTCCTAAATCTGATGGGGGATAATCATTAGTAGGCCTTGGAAAAATAAGGTGGAGGTGGATGTGCCATTAAAAATGTAAAGAGACCCAATCTGTATTTATCTACATCCTAAACAAAAATAATATCAGAGGGTAGGGGCAAATTTTATTTTAATTTATTCCCTACCACATCCCAAAGGCCAATTTCTCAGGCAAGAAACAAGGCACCAGGGCTAAGGGATTACCCCAGTTGTAAATATTTCAACCTAGCCCATTGGGATGTATATTTAGATTTATGTTTAACTTCTTTGTTCAATGCATCCCACCCTGGATGTAGAGAAATATCCAAACTATTTTCATATTCCAACTAGTTTAGGGTTTATGACAGGGGACTGGCATGATTCAAAATGCCCCTTTTCCCCCATACATGAATACAGTGTGCTGAAATACTTCTAAGCAAGATCTTTCTACGGTTAAGTAGCATTATCTATTTTACTATGTGCACGTGCCTTTTAGGTCATAGTAAATAGGCCCATCTCCCATTTATTTGTGGCCCCCAAAACTTACCTTTATGATTTCCATTCTTACTGATATGCATAATAAAAGAAATAAAGAAGTGTTTTTTATGTATAAAATTCAACCACAATTCCAATCCATCAGTCTTATTCTACTTTATTATAATAAGAGATTTGAGTTAGCCCTCTCTGGATAAAAAAACATTGCAGGAGGAGTGGACCAATTGATGCTTGGGTGGATGGGGACAGATGAACACTTTGCCATTAAGTTTACTGATCACACAGCACCTTTTCTTTCTGCCAAACTATTACATTGAAAGGGATCCACATCAAGTGCAACAGGGCACTTTAACGTGTAGTAAAGCAACAGCTTGTAGACAGGCTGAATTGATAAAGGATTTGGGCTCACCTGTGACAGAAGTCTACTTACACCAGTGATAATAATCAAACGAATAGAATATGCCCACAAAGCAAAGGGGACGTAACTCCCTGTAATATGACTAGTAATTAACAGAGATGTTAAAGTACTGCATCACAGTACAAAACAATAAGTGAAGTATAACTTACTTATCTTATGAAGTATTGCCCAAAAGGGCTGTCCAACTGACCCCCCTTTATGTGGCCCCACATGAAAGTCTGCCTGCTGCGATTCCTTACCTTGTTTAAGCTTTAAAAGATATCAGTACTGAGACTGCATTGTTTAGCACCTCAAATTCAGACAGCATTGTTCATACCTGTAACACCCCCTACATTGTTCAAACCTTTAACACTTTTATTGTTCACACCCCTATAGTCCTGTACTGTTCACACCTTAGACCCAGACAGAAAGTGCCCACAATGTTCACACTCATGCAAAATGGTGGAGGGGCACCAGCACTGTAGGAACTGTCCATTTTAGTCCTGATAGGGTTCCCGGTCTCCATACTCTAGTCTGCATTCCCCTGTGTGTGCGCACCATACTCTGCCTTCGCTATGCTCCCTGTGTGCGCGCCATACTATGCCTGCCACTTTTCTATGCTCCCTGTGTGTGCCATACTCTTGCCTGCCCTATGCTCCGTGTGCCATACTCCCGTCTGCCCTATGTTCCCTGTGTATGCCATAATCTGCCTGCCCTATGCCCCCGTGCACCATACACCGTCAGTCCTATGCTCCCTGTGTGTGCAATACTCTGTACCCTGTGGGACGTGAGCCTGGTAGGGTTTGTTAGCATTTGGAAATTGTTGTTATTGGCCCCTAAGGTGTTTAATCATGTGCTGCGCGGGGTTGGGGGTGCTGTTATTTATGGGGGAGGAAGCAGCAGCAGCATATGGATTTAAGGGTATGTTTATAGTATATTTAAGGGTATGACTTAAATGTTTCACTTATGAGCGATATCCCTGCAGTGAACACCAACCTTTTTGTTTTTTTTGGTGTGTTACCACTATTAATGTGGACATGGTTTTTAAAAAGCTCTTGTGATAACATGGGTGCGGTTTAAACTGGTGTTGTTTAAAATGTGGGGTGGTCAAAACTTGCTTCCATTATCTGCCCTCCATCACGTAGGGCAGAAAAATTCCAGCCCTCGGTACCACAGACGTTGAACATCACTGATCTAGGTAATTTATCAGAACTTACAATCATCCATTATTATTATTACATAGAAGGTCTGCTGCAGCAGTGTTTGGCTTTCACTCAAAGGCAGCCAAAATAAAAAGCCATATAAGGATGGCAGATTTATTAAAATAAGGAATAATTACATAGTGCTTGCAAGTTTGCCAACTCACCTCAATGTCTCTTTCTTCGTCATTGGCTTCTTTAACAAGTTTTTCGTGAACTTCACGTAGTTTCTTAAAACTGCTAAAAAGGGTTAGCTACAAAGGAAGAAAAATCCATTACTTGGGATATAAACAAAGTTCATTGCTATGAGCTGCTCCCTTGATGATCTATGAGCAGAGGTGCACCTGTCACCATCATGTGCACTTTAGGTTCTTTTGGGTTCTTTATAGCCACAGACATAATACCTGGGTTTTGTTTAGACATAAAATTACAGCTAAACAGTCGAATGATGGCAAATATATTATAACAGAATGCAAGGTTCTGGTTAAAAGAAATTATTTCAGCAAATACATGACAAATATAAGCTAACCATAGATGGGCCGATTTTGTATGCCAACACAGCCACTACTAAGTGAGTTGACTGGATACTGAAATGGGGGCATGAATGTGTTTGGGAATTAACCATATATATGCCAATGTGTTGGGTACATACCCTTCCCCTCAGAACTCATTTTTCTGAGGGGAAGTGGATGAGGGGAGGGGTATAGTGAATGAAATGCTCCCCTTATGGCTTATTTAAAAAAAAAAAAAAAAAAAAAAATAGGTGCTCCCAAATGGTGGGTGTGGGCTTAGTGATGTCATGAGTTTTAATCAGTGCTTAGTGATGTAATTGGTGTCTTGGGATTCACTGAAACATGTGTATTATAATAAATTAATCATATAGTAAAATATGAGGATATTAATGGAGACATGTAGGATAAATGAAAAAGCCCTAATTTTGTAGACAATTATAAGTAATATATGGTGTTGCTTTTACATCTTTAAATATCTTTAAAAATAGCCCCTTTATTAGAGCTCCCTATAGATGTTGACTGGTCCCAGTCCCAGTTTCAAATGAGGGGTGGCCGTATCCTAATGGTCCCTGCCAGGAGGGGGACAGCCAATCACAGCCCTGCAGTCACACAGACAGGCTTCAGTTCCCTATCAGGTCCTGCTAGTTGCTGATTGGTTCCTGTCTAACAGTGCAGTGAGCTCAGAGCCGCCGGCTCCCCTGCACAGCCTGGGAATTCAGGGAGCAGGAAGTGTAATTGAAGGGAGGGATTTTTAGGGTTTTAGCAGAAATATTCAATAAATCAGACTGAAAGACTACCTTTTTTTTAAAAAACACAATTCTTCTATACCTAAATGAGTATAATGCACTGGTACACTTATTTTTTTTAACACAAAAAGTCTGATTTAAAAATCAACTAGTTCCATGACCTCTATAAAAGCCTTCAGCCCTGTGCCTTTAACTCTTTGTTAACTAATAAATATCCTTATAGTTTACAATAGGGGTCCGTTTTAAATAAACGAAACACGATGGGGGATTTCTATACTGCAGGTATGCACTAAAAAGGCACATCACAGATATTTCCAGGCTTTCACATGTTTGGCAGCCCACTGTGCTTCATCAGAAAGAGAAATATGAAGCTGTATTTCTATTTAAAGATATTACTCCTGAGCTGGCAGGGGGAACCCACACATAAAAAACTGTATAATGAAAGTCCTATGCAAATTAAACATGAAACCCAAATTATTTTTTTTCTTTAAAACATACCTTTTATAAACTCATTTAAAAGTTTCAGCTGTCAGTTATATATTGCCTGCCCCTCCTCTATGCCTCAGGAGGTGGGACGTCAGTTGCTTTCACTTTCTATTCAGTACTTCCTAGATGTCACTGCACTCCATACATTCCCTCTCCCTCCTCACACTCTAGAATTGTGTAGGGTACCATGCATGGGCATTAGTTCCCCCATTCTGGTGCATACACAAGATTTTGGGGTGTTACACTTGATTTGGGACAACCTGCCTTCTTTCTAGGACTGTGAATTCCAAGACTAAAGGAAAACTAAAGACTAAATAATAAAGTGTTTATTTTGCATGATAGAAATGAATTTGGAGTTATTTCTTAGGGTGACAGGTCCCCTTTAAGGACTTAAAGGAACAGTAACATCAAAAAATAATAAAGTAATAAAAATATAATGCAGTGTTTCCCTGCAATAGTAAAACTGCTGCATTTGTTTCAGAAACACTACTATTGTTGCCGTCCCTCGTATGCGTGCGCCGCCCAGCTCTTTAAGCGCACTATGGGGTAAATTTCCGCCACTAGAGTGAAATTCCGCCACTCTCAATTCATTTCTAAGGGATTTAGAAAGGCGTGAAAGTTCACCCTTTGATAAATACGCCTATAGAAATCCCATAGAAATGAATGGAGAAGGGAGTCGCTGTAAAAAAAAAAAAAAAAATAAAACAAAAATGCTCAGGGTGCAGATCTGGGCCGGCGCGGCCCACGAGAGCCCGGGGCCAATGGGTTTTTTCCCGGTGTCCCGTTGGCCCAGTCCAACCATGTTTTCATTACTTTAAAACACATTTTTTTGGTGTTACTGTTCCTTTAATGTGAAACTGTGGCCACAGGGGAAAAATAGTGGCAGCCAAAAGCAGTAGAATTATGTACTCTGGGGCATAACTACTGAGGAAGCAAATCCTGCAGCTACGGGGGGGGCAGGAGGTATAGGGGTCTTAATTCAAGTAAAATGTAAATAGATATTAGTAGAGGAATTTTGGGGGCCTGTAAATAGTTTGTGGTGGGGCCCAGTAATATCTAGTTTCTCCACTGTATGCATGTGTTTGTATCTGATGCAGAAAAGCAGTACATGAGACGGGCTCCTGCATGTCGTCAGACAGGTGAGTAATTGCAGTTCTGCTGATGAAATCATGACGTCATAGCAATGAAGGCGGGGCTATGGGTGTTAGACTGCTGCAGCCTCACCTTCTCCTCCTGATAGACCATCTGTAGCAGGTTGATGCTGTGGAAGAGGCCCTGGTGCTTGTCAGACACGCATTTGCCGCAGCACGGCACGGTACAGTTCTTACAGTACAGCTCCAGCATCTGATCGGCGTGTTCCCCGCACGGACTCAGGTTCCGCTTGAGAGGAAGTTCCTCGGAGCCGCACTCTCTTGTCGCCAGCCATCCAGAACACTCGTCCTTCTTCGCCGTGAGTCGGACGACTTCGGCCAGAGTGGTGTTGACGGGCAGCGATGATAACCCGCCGGGGAGAGAACTAACCTTGCGGCAGAGCGGACACTGAACCGTGCGTAGGGCAGAGACAGCGCCGGCGCTCAGCGGGGAGACATGAACACTTCGTATCTCCGGGGCAGCACATTCCCACACGCAGCGCTTGCAGAAGTTGTGCGAACAGAGAGGCAGGGTGACGGGTTCCTTAAACAGACCGAGGCACACAGCGCATGTCAGACTCGCCTCCATATCAGCGCGCTAACGCTAACCGATCCGCGCAGCCAGCGGATGTTTATATGGCGTTTTATCAAAGATTCCAATAACGCTTTGCGAAACGTCACAACTTCTTTATTTCCTGATGACGTTTCCGCAAATGATTGGCTGATGCTGTCACGTTGAACGTTTGACTGGATTTAAAGGGAGCGGAAGGTTTTATATTTTCTACTGCAGGTGTTTAGGCTGTGCGGCCTCCGGTAACGGAATGTGCCGGATCTACATTGACTTGGTTCAGCTGAAGTGCTTTTATGGCTGGACTGACTAATAGAGCTGGTTTATGCCAATGTGACAGTTGCATTAGACTGTGAACAAGGGCTTGTCGCTCAGTTTATGACCTCATAGTGATGTATTATAAAAGAACTAAGTGTGGTCAAATGTAGGTCTGGACTGAGAATCAAAATAGGCCCTTGTATTTCAGGTACATAGAGGCCAGGGCCGCCATTAGAAATCACGGCCCCGTACAACAAAATTACAACACTAGCGCCCAAGCCCCAACCCAGATCCCGCCTACTCCACCCAAGCCCCAGTCCATCCTGCCCAAAGACCACATAGACGTCAGCGCTAAAAAAAGTAACCCCCCCACACACGTTATAAAAAGCTATTGATGGTCAGGGCCTCCTTATAAGTTAAAAAAAAATTGGGGCCCCAAATATTTTTTTTTTAAAAACATTGGTGCCAGGGCCCCAAGTTAAAAAAAAATTGGGGCCTATAGAATATTAAAATAATACATTGGTGGCCAGGGGATAAAAAATAAAAAAAACCCACATTGGTGTTCAGTAGAACTCGTGGCTTCAGGACTTCAACTTCACCTCCTTTTGTGACTTTGGGTCTTTTCGCAGCTTCAGGACAGGTCTGTTTTCGTGACTTCGGGTCTTTTCGCTGATTCGGGGCTTCGGCTGTTTTCGTGACTTTGGGTCTTTTCTATGGCACCTTATAGGAGCCCCTCTGACATTTGGCAGAACCCACAGATTGCCAGTCTAGGCCTGGGTATATGCATACTTCCCAACATTTTGGAAACAGCAAGTGGGACAAATAGATTTGACGCGCAGGGTGCCCATTTTGAGGCCACACCCCCTAATTACCATGTCCATTTTACAAAGTTTGGCAGGTTAGGAAAGTTTGAACACATTTCTATGGTTTTTGTATGTTATTACAGTTTTGCTAACGAAGGTGAATTGCCCTTTGAGCTGTGAGTCTTCATTCTTATCTTATCTAAAACTGTTACAAAAGAATCTTAAGACCAGTATGTATTCTGGGCTGTCTGCCAAGAGCCAATTAAGTTAGAAACTTTGTATCTTTTTCTGTCTGTTCAGTGCAGCAGATCAAAGAGAAACTCGGGAAATGTCAGACTGCAGACTGAGCTGTCAAAAGCGGGACTTTCCTGCTAAAAACTGACACTTGGGAGGTATGCATATGTCGTGTCCTTCTGAACCTTCAGTCTCTTAAAGGGGAACTATTGTGAAAATTTAATAGAAGCTTCAGCGTACTAAAATAAGAAGTTTTCTAAATACAAATACAATCAATAAAAAATTCTATACCGTTTCTGAAATAATGAACTTTATATTCACTATCCCTCTCTTGGCATCTGTTTCTCTTCATTCTGTCTTCATGCAGCAGTTGGGTGTCAGATATTCATTGACAGTTAGATCCAATATATCTTATAGGGGGGCTCCTTTCCTAGCAGATGTATTAGAGCTCACTCAAATAACTGATTCCAGTACAAACAAAATCTTACAAAATAACTGCCTTTTGCACAAATCCTGCATGTAGAGAGACCTGATGTCTGGTGATTTTAATAGAGTGAGCTCTAATACATCTTCTAGGCCAAATGAGCCCTCCTATAAGATATATTGGATCTAACTGTCAATGAATATCTGACACCCAATTCCTGCATGAAGAGAGAATGAAGAGAAACAGATGCTGAGAGAGGGATACGGAAGATAAACTTGATTATTTCAGAAAAGATACAGAATATTTAATTGTTTGTGAAATTTTCTTATTTCAGTATGATGAAGCTTATATTAAATTTTTATTTTCACAAAAACTTCCCTTTAAATTATGACTAACTGCAGGGGTGTGTCACATAAGTATTGTTTGCTGCAAGAGATTAAAACAGTTCCTTTTTACGGAAGTAGATCAGGTTACTGATTCCAGGCGGAGAAAATAGCGTATAGAGGGGGGCCCGACTGCACGTCCCATGCCAGGGCCCCCCCTCTAGTTTAGTTACTAACCACCTATCATGTCATATTTCAGTATTAGTCCATTCGCCTGCTCCCTGCAAGTTGCGTCTGCGTTACAGTTACTCCACTGTTAAAAAAAACAGTACAAATGCAGCCAAATCACCTGAAAAAATAGGCAGTGTTGGGCAGAGCTGGGAGTGTGCGGCCTGGGGCAGAATGACACCAGTATTTACACAAAATACGCTGGTTACGGTAAGTGCTGGGTTACCACCATTTTTTGGAATAAAAATACTGGCCTTCCTATAGTTTTATGTTTTTTTCATTAATTACAACAACAATTTTAAAGTTATTTGTATTGTTATGGTTGATGGGCACCAAACAAAACATATTTTGGATTCAGATCCAGAGGCAGGTTTCAGTACATCATGCAGAAGAAAGACCTGGCAGTGCTAAAGATGTACATACGCGTCCAAGTACATTTAAATGAAACCTGTTGAGACCTAGAAAGAAGTGTAATCTGTTAGCATAATTCAAAAACAGCTGATAATAAAGCCTGGGGTCTTCTCAAATGACATTTTAGGGCTCATTTACCCAATTGGAAAATCGGCTGCAAATTGCAATGTTTTTACCAAACAGTGCAACATTCCTCTCCAGAATTTCAATGTAGCTGCAGGTGCACACCCTGAGCAGATTTCTCACATGATCAATGGGGAATTCTTGCAACTATTTTATCGGTAAAGGTCCAGAACAACGGGAAAAAACCCAGCCATTGTGGGTCCCGCCATCCCATACCCTCTCCTTACAGTCATCTGCTCCTGGCCTCTTGCTTCCTTTCTGACTGGAGGGGGAATGGTTAAGGAGGACAGAGGGGAATTTGTGGGGGTGGGGGGGCCTGTGGGTATTTGCGGCTGGGGGGGGGCTTTGTGCAGGTACAGCCTGCTGCCTTGCCGTGTTACTATTGAATAGTATTGTATAGAGATATGTGAAAACTCAGCTTGCGCTGCCTTACGCACTATATACATTTCTTCTGACTCTCCAGCTTTCAAATGGGGAATCACCGCCCCCATCTAAAAACAAATGTTCTGTAAAGCTCCACATTTATTGTTATTGAGGACTTTCCTATTCATATTACAGTCTCTTATTTAAACCACTGCATTGTTGCTAGGGGGATTTGGACCCTAGCAAATAGATTACTGAACTTGCTAGCTGGAGAGCTGCTGTATAAAAAGATAAAGGGGAACTCCACACAATTTCAAGCAACTTTGCAACATACATCAATTAAAAAATATGCAGACTTTTCATGATTTTCAATGCTTTGGAACAGTTCCCTAAGCCTAGCCCCTTGCTCTCCTGCTGATCTGTCTGACTACTTTGCTGAGCTGGCTGACTACTGTTACTTTGTATCAGCAGCCATCTGTCCTGGCCCGGATTTGTGGAAAGGCCACCTAAGCCCGGGCCTAGGGAAGCAAAATTTTAGAAGGGCGGCATGCTGCACAACCACACCCACATTGGTTCAAAAACATCGGGAATGCGCTGGAGATACAATCATTTTTTTAATTTACCATGCGCCAATCCCCATTGCTCCGGTCCAGATGATGAAAATTTGCACGTATAAAGGGCAGGGGACAGGGGCGACGAGCGGCAGTAGACCTAGGGGTGCCCACTATGTAAAGCTGGCCCTGCATCTGTCCTCCAAACCCCACAATTCCCAGGCACACGTGATTTCAATAAGTAAAGGAACATCACAGTGTAATTCATTATGAGTTATGTAGCTCTTGCATGTCTGTAAGCTGTGTAGTTGTTACAAATTGTAACATCAGTGTTTAGTCCCTCCTTCCCTGCCAGGATTTCAAATGATGCAGAAAGAGAAGAACTGTTAAACAGCTGGATTACAGTATAGAAAATGGCATTTATTCATACTTTTTGAAGAATCAGGTAACTCTGATGGGTATATTAGGGGTTTCTGTGTTATGTGGGTCTCTTTATCAGATTTTGGTTTGAAAGCCTGAGTACCCCTTTAAAAACCACAAATAATAAAAAATTAAACCCGATTGCAAATTATCTCAGACTATCCCTCTCTGCATCATTTTAAAAGTTTACTCAAATACAGCCCTTTAATGCACTATGGTAAAATGAGTGAAATGCAGAATTTCTGTCTAAACACAAGCCTATCTCAAACTGTAAAAATAACTTGCACAATGCATTCTATTTTTGAAAGCAGTTTATTAAATATGAATAGAAAGAACAGTTCTGTAATTATCTTATTCCTAATTAGTGTTGATGAATGCTGGGAAAAGTTGAGCCATATTGATTGCTCTTGTATTTTTCTATATTTGTATTTCTTAGTGATTTCTCTTCAGTAATCTTGCGTGTCACCAGCGCAAATGGCTAGTAAAGCTTTTTCATAGTGTCCAGATGCAAAATGCTGCAGAAACACAATAGTTAGCATTAAGTACAGTGTCTGGTTCAGGTTTTCATATCACAAAGACAGAAATACAAAGCAAGTTCCTTACAAGCACAAAGAATATGAAAATGTAAAAATTAAACTGTGAACCCTCTGTGTTCAAGTCTTGTCGCAGAGCTGATGTTTAGTCAGCAATGTAATAACTGATGGAGTGAGGATATCTATCGCTAGTGGGAAAAAGCTATCTAAAATCAGCCTAATTTTGTTAATTTTTGACATTCTGTAGACGCTCATTAGCAAAAACAGTTTTGTGAACTTACTTTTTTTACTTAATTTTTTTCCAAAGTTAATAGTGCTGCTCCAGCAGAATTCTGCACTGAAATCCATTTCTCAAAAGAGCAAACAGATTTTTTTATATTCAATTTTGAAATCTGACATGGGGCTAGACATTTTGTCAATTTCCCAGCTGCCCCTGGTCATGAGACTTGTGCCTGCACTTTAGGAGAGAAATGCTTTCTGGCAGGCTGCTGTTTTTCCTTCTCAATGTAACTGAATGTGTCTCAGTGAGACATGGGTTTTTACTATTGAGTGCTGTTCTTAGATCTACCAGGCAGCTGTTATCTTGTGTTAGGGAGCTGTTATCTGGTTACCTTCCCATTGTTCTTTTGTTTGGCTGCTGGGGGGAAAAGGGATGGGGGTGATATCACTCCAACTTGCAGTACAGCAGTAAAGAGTGATTGAAGTTTATCAGAGCACAAGTCACATGACTTTGGGCAGCTGGGCTATTGACAAAATGTCTAGCCCCATGTCAGATTTCAAAATTGAATATGAAAAAATCTGTTTGCTCTTTTGAGAAATGGATTTCAGTGCAGAATTATGCTGGAGCGGCACTATTTACTGATTCATTTAAAAAAATTTTTTTTCCCCATGACAGTATCCCTTTAATTATATTTAAAATGGGATAAAAGAAATCACTTTGAGTAGTTCACCTTGTATAATGATTCAGAACTAAATTATAATTGTATTACAGGTACTTATTTTATATAGCACTGACACGTTACATGCACGTCATCTTACAGAGAATTATCATTTCTATTAGTTACTGTCCCTGTGCATTTTACATTCTTATTACAGGAATGGGATCTGTTATCCAGAAATCTGTTATCCAGAAAGCTCTGCATTACAGAAAGGCTGTCTCCCGTGGTGTGGTCTATCTTTACTGTGATTTTGGTTTTATAGTCTTTATTTGTTCTATTTATTTGTTTCATTTACAAATAAAAGCAAATTTTGCACCTTTAAAGTGTTATGTTGTGCAATTTAACTGGTAAAATTTCTAATGAAATTCATTTTAATTCCAGGTTGTAACAACAAAAGCGGTAAAAGTCTGAGAGGGGTAAAGACTGGCATGTTACTGTAATCAGAATAGCAATGTTTCTGCTTTGTTCAAACCTTCATTCATTTCGGAACAGATTGGTTAGCAAAGCTCTAATTAAATTAGCTTTTGTAGCCTTCTGTATACTGTGCAGATTATATTATCCATTCAAATAATTTATTATGAATAAAGAAGAAGTTACGGAACACACTTAGATTGCTTGGTATTCAGTGAAAGCTTACTAAATCAAATGGAAGAAGTGAAATTGGTGATTTTAATAGTATTTGACGTTTTAAATTATGTGAACGGCTGCAAATAAGTAAAATAGCTGTATACGATTATTGCCCCTTCTGGTTTAAATTTGCTACAACTTTTATAGTTATATGCAATGACAAGCAAACAGATACCTATAAATCTCTATTTTCACACAAATGCCTGAAATAGAACATATGGTGCTTTGTGCACTGGCAATAAAACATTGTGCAGGGCTTTAGAAAGAAAAGTTAGGAAATGCTTTAATTTAAACGTTTTAAATTTTAGGGTGCAAAGTCATTTCCATTTCACTGGATACAGACATGAAGAATGCGATATTGCATTAAGGATGCCAGGGAAAAAAAATGTAGTGACTGCTAAATATAATTTCAGCTTAATAGCCACATAAGCTGTTAGTGCATAGCAGAAAATGTCTTCATTTGCAATTGTACTCTTGGTCAATGCCATATTGCCAAAGACCAAATCCTATAGCTCCTCTGCTATTTTTGTCCTTCATAGAGCATAACTACAGAGGTTGCAAAGGTTTTGTTATGTAGCCTTGTGGTGCAAGTGACCCTAACAAGCCTCAAAATTATATCTTTCAATATATGACATTGATATAGTTTTAGAAATGCAAAATGTATTACTAAGGGTACAAATCACACATGCAGAAGCAGAATATGTTGGAATTTCCAGATCGCTTAAAAATTCAGGGACATTTGAAAAATTTAGCTAGAATGGCTTCAATGATTAATTTTAACGGCAATGTAATTTAAATACAATTAGTGCAGCCCTGCAACACTCAATTATTAATGGTGCCGCTGAATTTTCTGTTATGTTATTTACGTATAAAGGAATTAGGATGGAACAACTGGTGGTTTTGTCTTCAAATCTTCAGTGTCGGGGAATGGGCTTGCCCGAAATCTTACACTCTTCCCTGTGGGCCTGTAGTTATTTCACTTACAGTTACTCAGCCAGGGGTGTTGCTCAACAAAACTTAAAGGGAAAGTCAACCCAAAAATAATTTTTGCCTAATAAAAGAAACATTGCACAGTTTCTATGGGTTTTAAGTTATTTGTATATGTATTGCTATTGAAAGCAGTGTTGATGCAATAACACTTTGCTGGGGGGAACTAAGACTTTTGTAACATTGTTTAAAACTTAGCAACTAAGACAAATGCTGCTTTCTATAGCAATTGTTTTTACAAATAAATTTAAAAGCACTGAAAATAATTAATAAATATTAATAAAAGTATATTGGAAATTTGCTTAGAATTATGTTTTCTTGTATTTAGGGTTGACTTGCCCTAGAAAATCATAACTGGTGTCCTGCTGATCAGACATACAGTAATGATAATTGAGCACTGCACAGTAATTAATGTCCTTAAACTGCACATTGCCAGCAAGTTTTAAATTTTTACTTTTAAATTGTCAGCTTATTTCCTCATTATTGCACATACAATATACTGTATTATAAACTCTCTATTTACATCTAAAATAACAGGCATTACCTTAATGTCGTGAAAGAGAGATTTTCCATATGTTTCTTTATATTTCTGTCTTATGTTCATCAGGTCAATTTCACTTCTTGATACAAGTATCCTTATAATGGTTTTATTGTGAAAACCAAATTCCTGTTAGAAAGAAGCGACTCCTTTTAATATCTTGAGTATTGTGCATGTTTAATATTGAACTATATAAGAACTGAAAGTGACCTTTGTTCTTTACCCCCAATCTATAGTTTTAGTGGTTTCTAATATATTAACAGTTTTAAAGGGCAAATTCTAGGCATTTGGCTCAAATTATTTCTCTAAAAGTCAGAGCATAAGCAACCCTAGGATTAACTAACCATACACAAAGTGCATAGACAGTTAGGGTCCCTGACATTGTTAGGACCATTTATAAATACAGCTGCAACTGCTGTTTTCCTAAAATGGATGCAAATGTTGAGCATATTAATGCCATAAATTAAAGGGAGTATTTACTAACATTGGAGCTAAAGATAAACAGTGATGTAGCCCATAGCAACCAATCAGATATTTGCTTTTGTTTTCTAGGTGACTATTCAGCTCTAACACCACCAATGATGTTTGTCTCCAATGTTGAATAAATAGGCCCCTTAAAAGAGAAGCAAAGGTTTAAACTAAGGAAGCCTTATCAGAAAGGTCCATCTAAATATACCAGTAAACCCTCAAAGTAATGCTGCTCTGAGTCCTCTGTCAAAAGAAACACCACATTTCTTTCCTTCTATTGTGTACTCATGGGCTTCTGTATCAGACTTCCTGCCTTCAGCTTAAACCTCCTTGCCCTGGGCGTGAGCATGCTCAGTTTGCTCCTCTCCCCCCCATCCTTCTCAGTTGTAATCTGAGCCCAGAGCTAAAAGTGAGCAGGGGGAGACTCATGCAGGAAGTGATGTCACACCAAGCTAATACTGCAGCTGCTATCCTAAACAAACAGAGAGATCCTAGAGCTTTTTACTCAGGTTTGGTAAAACATCCTATAGAATAAATATAGCATTCTAACTTGCACTTTTGCAGCTAATCTATTGGCAATAAAATGCCTCTGTAGCTTTCCTTCTCCTTTAATGTACTTGCATCCAAATTCTTCTTTCAAGTCAGAATAGTTGCCCTAAACCCCATTGTGTTCATTCTTCCTCGTCTTTTTAAAATGCCTATTGACACCTGCGGACACCAAAGCCAAATGCCACCGTAAACATGGCAGTAATTCCAGGGTTCCCACAGTGGGTTGTTTCCATGTGCATTCCATGCATTCCATCTCCCCATTGGGTTAGCAATTATACTGTAATTCTGAGGAAAACTGTTGCAATTATTATGCCTTCTAATTAGGCATAATAGTTAATGCCATCTCCAGACCATAGTTAAAACTGCGATCAAACAAGAGCTGAGGCATGTCAGGATTTTTTTTAAAGGGGAACTATTGTAACAATGAAAATATCACCCTGAAATAAGACACTTTTAAATATAATCCATTTAAAATTCTGTACCATTTCTAAAATAACGAAATGTACCTTTCATTACCCCCCTCTCAGCATCTGTCTCTCTTCATTCTCTTCTCATGCAGGAGTCAAGTGTGAGATTTTGATTGACAGATCTAATACATATTTTGGGGAGATCTCTTTCCTAGCAGATGTATTAGATCTACTGTAACTCAAATACCTTTTTTTTTCCAGCACTAACAAAATGTTACAAAATAACTGACTTTGGGACAACTTTTGCATGTAGAGAGATACAATTTCTGGTGATTTTGAAAGAGTGAGCTATCACATCTTCTAGGCAAAAAGGACAGCTCCTAAGTAACATTAGACCTAACTGTCAATCAAAACCAGACTCTGGACTATTGCATTAAAAAAGAATGAAGACAGACGCTGAGATGGAGACAGCTTGGGAGTAACTTTAATATTTCAGAAACAGAAACAGAATTTTTCATTGAATATATTTAGAGCATTTGAGTGAGATAAAGCTTATATTAAAATTTCACTTTTGCAAAGATCACCTTTAAATAGCAAGATACATGTGAAAAAAGAATGTAAACAAACAAACAAAAAATGTATGGGAACCAGCATTAAAATTCTATTTTAACACAGAATAACACAATTTTTAAAATCCAAATTGCAGTAAACAGGACCTAAGAGTTGCAATAAACCAATCGGATGATAAGACCTGAGTAAATAGTACTTACGTGAATGGCATTGTATAGTCTGTATGCAAAATATGCTGGTTTGTCACGCACTGCGGAAACTGTGAGGAAAATAAGAATGAGGATATTTTATGTAGAACAAGTGTTTATTAGAGAGATGCAAAGTGGCACTTTCTTCACAACAGCCTTTAATCCCTACCACTCACAGTGCTGTCCTTGACTGTAGCAAAGTATGACATACATCACTGGTGCTGTCTGCCTCATTTTTCTTTTAAAGAAACTGTTAGGGGCCCATTTACTTAGTTCGAGTGAAGGAATAGAGGAAAAATAGTTTGAATTTCTAATGTTTTTTTGGCTACTTTGACCTCGAATCGAACGGTTCAAACTAAAAATTGTTCGACTGTTCGACCATTCGATAGTGGAAGTACTGTCTCTTAAAAAAAACTTCGACCCCCTAGTTCGCCACCTAAAACCTACCGAGGCCAATGTTAGCCAATGGGGAAGGTCCCCATAGCTTTCCCAGGTTTTTTTGATCGAAGGAATTTTGTTCGATCAATGGATTAAAATCCTTCGAATCGAACGATTATTCCTTTGATCGTTCGATTGAACAAATTGCGCTAAATCCTTCAACTTTCGATATTTGAAGTCGAAGGATTTCAATTCGGCAGTCGAATATCGAGGGTTAATTAACCCTTGATATTCAACCCTAGGTAAATTTGCCCCTTATTGTTTAGTCATTCCAATGTTTTTATCTGATAGATTGCTATAGGATACAAGACCTAGGTGAAACAGTAAAGGGAATGCCAATCCAAAAATAATGTTATGCCTAATAAAAGATAATATAATTCTAATCAACTTTGCACTATACATTCATGAACAATGTTCTATGGTTTTTAAGTCATCTGTATATGTATTGTTATTGAAAGCTATTTTGTCTGTCTCTGTCTATTCTGTGCCCTGATGGCTCAGAATGTTGAAACCATGTAAGACACGGCAGCTGATTAATAGACCTGTCTTTGCTGGGGAAGTCAGACTTAGTTTTAAAAGTAACAACCAGTAGTTAAATGGGATGTAAAAGCGAAAAAATAAAATCCCATTTTTACTTTCTTTAATGAAAAAGAAATCGATCTCCAATTTACTTTAGTTAAAAAAATGTGTACCATTTTGTTAAGAAACCTAACTGTATGCAGTGAAATTTCCCCTTTGTTTTACTTGCTCTGACTGCTGAGGATAGGAAACTTCTCACGGTCCCTAACTGCTCTGCAGGATGATGATCATACGTTCAAACAGGTGGTTTCAAACCACCTTACTTCTCAGAACTCGAGCAGCTTTGCTTGTTTCCTTGTAGAGCTGCCGGCAACTGTGTAGAGATTCCTATCTGTAGACCCAGTGCAGTCTGCATATTCTGATTATTAATCAGTCTTGCTATTTCAGCTTCTATAGCAGATATTATTTGACTTGTGCTGTTTTGATAATTTATGATGATCCTTAAGCTTAACAACTGAAGCCCAGACCACACTGAGCATGTGCACAGTCTTGGTCTTGCAAAGATGCTTAACAAAGTTACAAGATGGTGACCCCTGCGGCCAACTTTGAAAGCATAAATCATTTGTTTAATTAGGCTTCTGGTGCAGTAAATTTATGTTGGATTTTTGTATAAAAAATACAGCATTTCTAGCATTATTATATTTTAGACTTTAGTTCCCCTTTAAACAAATGCTGCTGTCAATAGCAATTGTATGTTTTCTGGTAGTCATCCATGCACAGTTGTTTTAGTCTGAGGAATCCCATTGCTTCACTGCTGCCATCTTAAGAAAGTTCTAATCTGTTGGAAAAAAAACTATTGGACCCATTCAACGGTCAGGGGTAAGGAGTAAGGAAAACATGGAACCATATGCCAGCCAGCAGCTGCTGGTTTCCTGTTGTTATGCATCTGTTATCCTTTTTACCTTACAAATTAAGATTATTTATGGAATTCAAAACTGCAGATGCAGCTTTAAAACATTCTCTGCTTGTGTTTCTTTGCAAACTGCCCGTTACCAGCCATTCATGTCAATGATCATGGCATAGAAATCTCTAGTATATACTCAATATAAAATATTTAGATCAGCAGCATTGTACACAACATGTATAGACACATTCAACAGAAAACTGAAATGGGAAGCTATGAAAATGGAAGAAATTTTCTCCATGGCAACAAGTCACATAATAAAAGGAAGAAAGGAGAAATGAAGAAAAACAGCAACAATCAAGCTACCAGGCTGTTGTGCACATTGGCTTTATACGACTATAGGATGTTTTCAGAATATAAGGCTAATGGTATTTTCTTTGCCAGAGTAAAGACATTTACGTTCCAGTACTGGTGTTGTCAAGTATTTCCCATTTAGATAAATGGGAACTGGCAGGAATGTTTTTGAGTGCTTCCCTGCCTGCAGAGAAAGCACACTGTGCGCCATCATCCTAATTAAAAAGTAATATTGACTACTGGCAGCTATGCAGAGGGTAACTTACATTTGGATCCACAGCACTGAAGGTCGAGGTAGAAAGCTTCTAGGGTCTGGGATTTACAATGATCAGTCAAGTTCAGTTATTGGCAGTTACCTTTATTTACTACAGGGAAAATAGAAGCCACTTAAAGGGCTCATTTATAAATACTGGGCAAATTTGCCCATGGGCAGTAACCCATAGCAACCAAATGCAATTTTAAAAATGAAAGCAAACATCTTATTTGTTGCGTGTTACTGCCTAGCGCAGATTTGCCCAGTGTTTATAAACGAGCCCAGTGCTGCAATAATCCAGATCAGCCATAATATCTGTAAATGATACATAAATGATTAAATGATTCCATCATCTGAACATGACTGTTCCCAGTAAGGTCAAAGAAAAATCCTTCAGTGTGGATTTTAAAATGAAATATATTGTAATGACAAAGGACACTGTACAAACAGTAAATATATTTTCTATGGGTGTCGTGAAACTGTTTTCTCCTGACAAACTTTGTGGGTACTTTTGGAGCACATGAAGAGAAAGTCTGACATGAGATCAGTGCGCATACAAGTCATGTACGTTTTTTAATACTGAAAACATAATTTTGGCATAGAAAATGGAGCAATCTTATGTTAATCAGTAAAATACCGGCATTATCACTCATATTTTAGGGTAACTGCCATTTACAAATTACCTTAAGCATTTGTAGTTTTAATTTAGAAGTATGTATAGGATGTGGGTGTCTTTGCGGAAGAGAAACTTCAAGCAAATAAACACAAAATGCTCACCAATTGCCAGAAGGAGTTGTTGGAAGTAACCATCAAAACATTCACTAATTGCTGCAGCAATGTCTTGTCCAGAAATATTTTGGAATTCCTGGAAAACTTCAAGAAAAAAAAACATGACCCCATTAGAAATAAAGAATACCATTAGCAATAATGGGATTATGTTAAATAGCATAATATAATGCAATGCTGCATTACAGTATCTAAAAAAAGTAATGCTGCAGATACAATATTTTAAAGGTCCTAGTTCCACAGAAATCTTTATGTCCGAAGAATATGGTAACTTAAAAGAACAGAAATTCTCCTTCATGTTCAGACTTCAGCAGTTGCTTGAAAATGAATATTATGTATTATCTGTGTAGTGGTACCCTGAATAGCTGGTTTATGGCCAAAAGTATGTGGATACCTCTTCTAGTTGGCTATTGAAACAATATCGATCATTGGCCAAAAGTACGTGGATACCTCTTTTAGTTGGTTATTGAAACAATATCGGGTCACTACACCCATAACAACAATGATCAATATTGTTTCAATAGCCAACTAGAAAAGGTATCCACATACTTTTGGCCATTATCCAGCTATTCAGGGCACCATTACACAGATAATACATAATATTACTTTTCAAGCAACTGTTGAAGTCTGAACATGAAAGAGAATTTCTGTTCTTTTAAGTTACCATATTCTACAATGACATTTTCTGTACCACCTGTGGCAGTGCCGGGCAAAGAGGGAATGCTAGACCACCTGGCTAACATCCCCCTGCTTCCCTATTTATGAACCTAGAGAAAGCTAGGCAATAGTTTGGAGAAGGCTCTTTCTTGTTTTAGCAGCATACTAACCCCATATTTCATACAAAATGAGTTTAAAGAGTTGGGAATAGAATAACTTGACTGGCCTGCACACAACCCTGACCTTAAAGGAGAACTAATAAAAACCCATAGTTCCCCCTCCCTGCTCCCCCCGCACAGGTATTAACACAAGTAAATGCCCCTAAGCCGTTAATTACCCCTTGTTGCAGAGTCTGCGCAGCGGAGACATGGGCGACATCTTCTGGCGCTTCAGTGATCTTCGGGTCTTTTTCCGGTGCTTCGGTAATTTTTGTCACTTTCGACGCATGCGCAGTTGTAACCAACTGGGAAAATGCTCCAACTGTGCATGCACCGATACGGTGCTTACTTACTGAAGATTACCGAAGCGCTGAACATGACCCCCATGAGTTCCGCTGCACTGACTCTGCAACAAGGTGTTATTGCCGGTTTAGGGGCATTTACTTGTATTACACCTGTGCTGGGTGGGGGAGCAGGGAGGAGGGACTCCCAAGTTTGGGAGTTTTACTTTGAAAGCAGCTAGTAAGTTGCAGGTAAAACTTAGTCCCTTTGTAAAATGTATAATTAAGCAATTGAATTCTTAATGAATCAGATGAAAATTAAGCGTAGGACTGGCCAGATATGAGATGACTTTGATGTAGTTGGCCAGCTTAAATATATTGCAATATATGGACAAACAATCCCTGTGTTGTTTAAAGGGTAAGGCATTTTTTAGTAGCAGTATGCACAAAATGTCTCTGTCTTAAATATATTGATAATGGGTTGAATGCAGAGGACCTCTTGTAGTTGACTATACATTCCAGACTGGGGTAATGGCATGGTGGGACCATGATGGATAGGGATGAGTGGGAGTAAATAGGCAACCATGACTTGTGTATCAAACTTGTACTCTTTTATTTTTTACTTTGTGTCTTTTGATTTTTTATGATTTTTTTTAATCATGGTAAGTGTAAAAGCATAAATATGTTATGTTTAGAATCGCATTCACAAAGATTACCACAAGGTGTCTCTATACATTAAGGTATAAAGATCAGTGCATATAATATGGAACATTACAGCCTACAGCATTCAGGACATTTTACCTGTTAATATCTCAATATCTTAATATAAAGGACTAAAAAATATTTCTTGTTATTGAACCCCAGAAATACCCCTAGTCATGTCATTTGTTTACACATATATGTTTAATCTATATATGCTTAAAATAAGGGCAGACAGGGGAAGTATAGCCAATATGTTTTTACCCCCACCCACAAAATAGTATATATTTTCTGTGCCTGACCTGTCCACACAAAAAACATTGAATATGGCAAAAACTTGCCCTTTATTCTTACCCAACCACAATTGCTGGTGACTTTTGTTACATAAAATCATCTGCAACATATTTTTGTGCTCCCCCGTTCTTCTTTGGCAAGCTTCCCAGAGAACCTAGGAACATTAACAGTGCTATTATAGATCACGCAATGCCCATTTTCACAATTTGTTCTGTTTGATTTAATATGCAGATGAATACCTTCCTTACCTTACAACGATAATACCTTTTTTTGGAATATGTATGCAAGTATTCATATTTTCTACTTGTATACACAGTACACGCTAAAGGGAAAATAGCCAGTTGTATCTGGTCTAAAAAATGTAAATGTCTGTATTAAACCATCTGTGTGAACAACAAAAAAGCTGCTATCTCTGTTTTCCTCAGTATTTAATTTAGCCCAAACCATCCTGCTACTGTACTGTATATATTCATATTGTAAACTCAACTAACCACTAACACATCCCGACTCATTTACAGTGGCTGCTCAAGACCACATTTAAAACAAATTACAGGTAATTGCAGTAGGCTATTTTGCTCTTCTCCACAGTAGCAACTGATGACATAAACATCTACCACTTCTACTACAGGAAAAAAACAGCTTTAATTGCAAAGGCATTCACGATTACATGTACTGTATATAACGTACATATCTTGGACAATTACCATTTAATTTAACTTGTGCAATGAAGCTCTTGGGAGATTAATAGGGAATAGATTCTTGATGGGAGATGTACAGTATATACCGGTGTGGGACCTGTTTTCTCAGTATCTGGGGTATTCTGGATAAAGGATCTTTATCCCTTAAAGGGATACTGTCATGGGAAAAATGAATCAGTTAATAGTGCTGCTCCAGCAGAATTCTGCACTGAAATCCATTTTTCAAAAGAGCAAACAGATTTTGGTATATTCAATTTTGAAATCTGACATGGGGGTAGACATTTTGACAATTTCCCAGCTGCCCCAAGTCATGTGACTTGTGCTCTGATAAACTTCAATCACTCTTTACTGCTGTACTGCAAGTTGGAGTGATATCACCCCCTCCCTTTCCCCCCTCCAGCAGCCAAACAACAGAACAATGGGAAGGTAACCAGAAAACAGCTCCCTAACACAAGATAACAGCTGCCTGGTAGATCTAAGAACAGCACTCAATAGTAAAAACCCATGTCCCACTGAGACACATTCAGTTACATTGAGAAGGAAAAAGAGCAGCCTGCCAGAAAGCATTTCTCTCCTAAAGTGCAGACACAAGTCACATGACCAGGGGCAGCTGGGAAATTGACAAAATGTCTAGCCCCATGTCAGATTTCAAAATTAAATATAAAAAAATCTGTTTGCTCTTTTGAGAAATGGATTTCAGTGCAGAATTCTGCTGGAGCAGCACTATTAACTGATTCATTTTGAAAAAAAATCTTTTTTCCCTTGACAGTATCCCTTTAAGTCTGCTAGAAAATCATGTAAATATTAAATAAACCCAATAGGCTGGTTTTGTTTCCAATAAGGATTAATTATCTCTTAGTTTGGATCAAGTACAAGGTACTGTTTTATTATTACAGTGAAAAGGGAAATCATTTTTAAAAATTTGGATTATTTGGATATAATGGAATCTATGGGAGACAGCCTTTCCCTAATTCAGAGCTTTCTGGGGGTTTCCAGATAACAGATCCATATCTGTTTTCGAAATTCATATCATACATAATGCCAAACAGTTTTTTATTTTTAATACTTTTGACATTTTGCAATGTTAAATTTGTTCTGTCATATTTGAAGTTGGCTTGCTTTTCTGTGCATGATCTCTGCAATGATATCTCCCCAACAGGGTCTCCTTCACTTCCATGCAACTGGACTGAAATCTCCCTACTTACCATTGCATCTTGAGCAGCCATAGCAGGGTCCGCATAGCCTTCTTCTCTCACACCCTGGAAGAGTATTAATGAGCCTTAATATTTAATTTTTCAGACATAGTAACAAATGAAGAGAATTTGCAGAAAACATGATTTACTGTGAACATAGTTATTACACTTTTTCTTCAATTTTATCTATCTGCTTTTATTGCTAATAATGGTTATTATAAAGATATAAATAGAATGGCTACTGTATATTTGTGTTTATACAAATGAGGACTGGCCTGAACCCAGGCATGGTTATTGCCAAATGTGGTTATATAATATCATAAATAAAAACAAACAGATTACAGATACATTGTTTTTTTTCTTGATTATATACTGTTTTTATATGTTTGTATTACAGTGTTTTGTCCCTTTATTTTCTAGTAATCATGTTTTTTACTGGGCTGTACTAATGTTTTTATTTCCTTAGTATGTTATAGGATTAATAGTGACAATTTTTCTTAATTTCAACCATCATTGGGGTCAAACAATACAAATTAGACAAAACCTAAAAAGGTATGAACATTTATCACCACTTGAGGGAGGGGGGTAACTGTGAAGAGAGAAGGGTGCAGGGATGCCATAATTTTCTTTAATGGAACAATTTATTATGATTTATACATAAACCTTTGGCTGCTTTATATCCATTTTGGTTCAGACATTATGAATAAGTTTACTATCAAACATGTAGTGGAAATCAACTTTGACTTTTGGTGCAAATCCTGGCCGGGAACAGTATGAAACGGCAAAATTTGGCACCAACAAGGAATAAAGCAGACAGAAGGGTCTCCTACAGATAAGCCCTTGATTAATTTTACATATCTGAATGTGATTTAACAATATACTGGTACTGGAACCAGTTCAAGAATTATTTTACTGTAGAACATTTCATTTCCTATAGCAATGAGGATTATTTACTATAGTAACCATGAAGGTTCATGTATAGGTGTTAATTTTTAGTTATGATTGTTATTAACAGTAAGTGTGGGCTATGACCTTGAGAATCACAGCAATGAATCATTAGGTTATGCTTTTATTCTCATTAGCTAATACACAGGGGACAATGCCATTGCTTTCATGCGCTAATGTTTGAAAAGCACTTCACTATACCTGCACCAGATTCATTAAGGAATCTCTGAAATGACCCGAGGTCTCTGAATAAATGTCCTGATCAAGGTTGTTATTGTATTCTAGAAGGAAAACAGCATATTATTTATTTATTCATTTATTTATAACTTGCATGCTTGTAAATGACTATGGCGTATTAACTTTCTACACATCATTTCCAGTTACTTCTTCCATCCCCACAGCACCACTGAATTGTAGTAGCAGGTTGGCCATTGTTCTTCACAACAGATTTAAGGTACATAAGAAGCAACTCTACCTAGTTTACCCTTTCATTCACTAGTTGTGTAAAATACTGGACAACAGTTACCACAAATTAAAAATATGAGTGTTGCTGAAATTTTTCATAATATTTTAAAGAACCTTTGATTGTGTTTGACTATAGCAGTACTATTATCACCAACTAAACTAAGGACGTTGGACAGGAGGAATTGGGCAGTAATAAGGCTTAATTACGTAGTACGTAGGCTTCTTTAATCTGAAATATTTCAGCACTTGATCGCAAAGCTAAGATGTCAATTAGGCAGTTTTCATCTGTTCCCGGTCCCTGTAATGAATAAATAGTAACAATTATTATATTTACTTACAGTATTAACAGTAATAATTCACAAACTTTAAAAAAGCATTCGAAAACTTTAATTATAGACACTTTCTTGAGTTCAAGAACTGGGATCTACCTCAGGGAAAAGATCAAAACTTTGAAATGGTGCCGTGCTGTGTTCCTGTAAATTTTGCTTCACCTGCACCCAGGCAAGCTGGTACTTTTATATTGGTCCTTATGTTTATATTGTACAGCTACTATATGGGATCTCTGGAAACCAGTTATATAAAAAGCTCCAAACTACATCAAAGCCACGTCCCATAGAGTCTGAATATGTCTAATTTTTAAAAATGATTTCCTTTTTCTGGAATAATTAAACACTACCCTGTACTTGATCCTAACTAAGCTGCATGAATCCATATCTATCTATAATTTACAGTATATATAACTTGCAGAAATCCATACTACAGTTTTTTATGTTATGTTATGTTTGTCTTGAAATATATTGTGTTATTATGTAAAGCTATGTCAGGGTAAAATACAGAGGTTTTGTAGTTTTACTTTTGTCATTTAATAATATCAGTGCTAGTTTGTAATTGAAATGTAGGAAGTAGAGATTTGCTCCATCTGTTTTTGTAAAGCAGTGAGAAGTAACATTGATGATAAAAGATGGAGTACCCTGGCTGTGAACCCCCAGGTGGGGCCTTGAGGCTGTAGAGGCTCAGGGTAAAGATATTTTGCTTGGAGCCAGGGCCAGCCTTAGGCCTATTAGACCAATAGGGCCTGCGTCTCTGGGGGCCCCGCACTACGGATAAGAAATCCCCCAGCACATAACGCTGCCTGGCCTACCCCCAACTCTGATAGGCCAGCCCGTCACCCAACTCCATAGGCCTAGCCTGCCCCCAACTTTCATAGGCCCAGCCTTCCTCCAACCCTGATAGGCCCTCCCTGCCCCCAATCCAACCAAGCCTGCTCCCAACCTGAATCAGCACAGCCTGCCCCAAAATGATTGGCCCAGTCCACTCTCCTATTTCCTCCCTCTCCCTCTGGTTGTTCCTTTCCTTTCTATCTTGAGCCTGTATGCCCTTATTTTCCTATATACTTGGTGTGTCAGTAGCCAGCAACACTTTGTCTAGGGGGCCCCACCAAAATGGTCCCAATCGGGCCCCACATTTGATAGGACTGGCCCTGCTTGGAGCAGCACTTTGAGGTCAAAAATGTAAATATGTAAATAAACAGCTGATTGAGGCTGGCAGGCTGGTTCCAGCAGATATTTTTTCGATTTGATGTGGTTTTCTCTGCATTCATTGTGAATGAATTCAGAAGCATTGTTTCTAGGAGACGATATTCACATGTGGGTTGAGGTCTGCTATACTGCTTTACAGGGAACATGAAAACACCGGACTAAAATCTGCACATGTATTTTGTAACCTACACAAAAATACCTCTGTGGACACAGATGCAGAAGGCAGAACATCTACATTTAACATGAAGGACCTAAATGCTAGATTTACATATAATTGCCATTGTGAACTTCACAATCTTGTGTACGACAACTAACCTTATGATCTGCAATTCTACCTTCTCGAAAACCTGACCAAGAAAATAAATCAGTATACAGTATGTAACCCAAACATTTATAGGACTCCATATTCTCTTGTAGGGTATAGTTTATGTGCTCATCCCCAAGTCTAAAAGCTATGTGGCTATATATATATATATATATATATATATATATATATATATATATATATATATATATATATATATATATATATATAACCAGCAAGAAAGAACCACACTCTCAGGTCTTATATATATTAAAGAAAATTATTGTTAAATGCGAGACTAACGTCTGTGGTCTGTGGAAGGCGGATTCACCTGCTATTAACACCTGCGTCAGGTTGAGGTGAGAGCCATTTAACTCCGGGAGTTGATAGCCCGATGTGGAGCTTACTCTAATAGCCCACTGTTTGTCCGTCTATGCCCTGCACCAAAACCATGTCATCGTATGATGAACTTTTATAAGTTGAAAAAGACTGCAAAAAGTTCATCTACCCTATAGTGTCAATAGATATTTCTCTGGTTAATGCCAGTAACACGTAATACGGGGATTGATAAGTATGATTTTCAACTTCTCTATGGATGGTGCTATTGGCTGGTGTAAAAGCTATGGTGATTGTGAATGGGCACACACATCTGACATATACTCCACTTACACTTACTGTGGATTTAAGAGGGTGAAGCTCGAAAGTTTTATCCATCCTTTATCATGAGACGGTTTAAAAAGAACTATACACTGGGACTCTAAATAGAGTTTGATACCGGGACCTTTTTGCACATTTTTCATTTTCTATTTTTTTACTTTATTTTGAAGTTTTTTGGTATTATGTATTTTTTTGTATTTATTATTATTTCTTTCAACCCCCGAGGGGTTAATTTACACTTACATATGTACAGGCGTTGTTAAACAGTAGATTTACATTAACATCATGATAGTGTGTATATATTTAGTCGATAGATATCATTAATTGGGCTTATTTGATTGATGGAATATTAATGAAGTCACATGACTTGGGGCAACTGGGAAATTGACAATATGTCTAGCCCCATGTCAGATTTTAAAATTGAATATAAAAAAATCTGTTTGCTCTTTTGAGAAATGGATTTCAGAGCAGAATTCTGCTGGAGCAGCACTATTAACTGATTAATTTTGAAAAAAAATTTTTTCCCCATGACTGTATCCCTTTAAGGCATTTTTACAATCTCTTAGACACTTTGAGAAAGGCCTCGGAGGAGGCCGAAACATTAGTCTCGCATTTAACAATTAATCATTTTCTTTAATTTATATAAGACCTGAGAGTGCAGTTCTTTCTTGCTGGTTATATATTGGAATTTTTGACACTGCACCCAGGCAATTTAAACCTCTTTTCGTGAGTGCTGGCTACCCTGTGGACTACGTATATATATATATATATATATATATATATATATATATATATATTATATATATATATATATTTTCTGCTTTAATGTATATGATCATAAATCATAACTTTATGCTTACTAAGCATCAACTTGGTTATTTGCATTTGGCCTTTGATTAATGTGGTACTAGAGGTTTGTCCCAGTTTTAGAGCAGGACAAAGACATATGAGCTAATTAGCTAGTTATAGTTTTTGCTCTATGTGGAATGGCAGTTACCTTCATAGCATGCCAAAGATCATGGGCATCATAGGATGGAGGAGGGTACATCAACCCTGTTATAACTTCTTTGAAATGGCCATCAAGGTTATCTTTTAGGACTCCGAGCAAATCCTTATTGGATGAAAAGCAGAAAAAATATGTCAACTATCAATTAATAAAAACGTTTGGATAAGAAAGACATAATCTACTATATGTTTTCTTAATTTGCTAATTCTATTTATATGGAAATATAGATGACATGTGAGGACACAGTGAGCCCCTTGGGACATACAATGTTTGTAATGTTCCTTTTAAATCCTCATCCTAACCTTTATAATGAGCTGAGTTCTGGACAGCTCCCATATAACACACATTAGCACTCATTTAGCCTGTGCAATCTTATGTAAAAGTGCAGTTGATAATAGCATCTATCTAAGCCATAATTTATTATATTTATTATATTTTTTCTTAATTTGCTAATTATATTTATATGGAAATTATAGATGATGTGTGAGGACACAGTGAGCCCCTTGGGACTTACCTTTGTAATGTTCATTTTAAATCTCATCTATTCTCTATCTATCTATCTATCTATCTATCTATCTATCTATCTATCTATCTATCTATCTATCTATCTATCTATCTATCTATCTATCTATCTATCTATCTATTGCTCTATCTATCTCTATCTTTTTGAGCCCCTTGGGACATACAATGTTTGTAATGTTCCTTTTAAATCCTCATCCTAACATTTATAATGAGCTGAGTTCTGGACGGCTCCCATATAACACACATTAGCACTCATTTAGCCTGTGCAATCTTATGTAAAAGTGCAGTTGATAATAGCATCTATCTATCTACTGTATCTATCTATCTATCTATCTACTGTATCTATCTATCTATCTATCTATCTATCTATCTATCTATCTATCTATCTATCTATCTATCTATCTATCTATCTATCTATCTATCTAATCTATTTACCTCTAGCTAGTCTATCATCTATCCATCTCTGTCTGTTTGTCTATTTTCCCCCCTCATTCTCTAATTGTCCATCTGCAGCACAAATTTGCATCCATGTTAGTTGTAAATGAAGTTGTGTAGTTATGTATCTAATGCACCACTAGTGTATGAATAATAAGTGATGTAGATTCAAATGGATTGTAGCCTGACATAAGATTCTTTTCACTTTTGACCCGCAGAAGCTATCTGAGGCATTCCCGGGCCTACACCTGAGAACAGTTTGTGGACCTTGGTGTTTTATTTTATATGTTTTACTTGTACTCACAAGTGATGGGAGATTGGTTAGGAACATGTCAAGGAGTTTGCAAGAAGTACTTGCGCAACTTCTATACTTTTCTACACGTATTTCTTAAATAATATGCCTCTAAAAGTCAGCTTTGCTTAATGCGCCACATGGCACCACTTAATGAATCTGACTCTCAATGTCAATGTCAAACCTATTGACTATGATCATTGATGATCTGCAGCACATTTTAGAGATTTCATACCGTGCCATTCAAATTCCCATAGGCCTGTGCAATCATAATCCTTTGTGCATTGCTGCGTTGTGTCAGGATATCAATCAGAACATCCTTGTCGCATTCTGTAACAAGAGAAGATTAAGTATATTTTGGAAGCAGTCTCCAAACTTACACAGATGATGAGCATATTGGAGGAAAATGTTTTTATTGCGTAAAACAAAAGGAAAATGAGATATAAATTCACATACTTTTTCATTATCCAACAGTTTTTGCTCCATAAAATAGTTTTATAATATATTTTATCATAACAGCAAGTCGTTCTGCTTTTGAAACTCCAATTGATATCAAGTTTAATAACACAAAAACAACATTTTAGGTTAAAGAAAAAAGTTGGAGGGTTTATACCTTTATTACTGGGAACAACACAATTATGTAAAAAAAAAATATGAAGTAGAACTAATAATTGAATGGAAACAACTTTAGTTCACTTAAAGGATAAGTAAACCAATAAAATAAGTGAATGTAAAATGGATAAGGGTGCTATTTTAAGCACTTATGTAATATAAATTCATTATTTATTTTGTTTTTATTCCAAGATATTGAGGGATACATGTACTGCTGCTCTGGTGTTCTTCTGCTAAGGAAAGATGTGATAAAGGCTTTGAATTTAATTTCTAAGCAGAAGAACATCACAGCAGCCTCTTTCTTTCTCCTGACAACTTCCTTGACTACTTGGTGGTCAGACTGGTTGAAAACTGACCAGCAGGTGGCATTGTGGTAACAAAATTCATTCATATTAACAGTACATGTATCCCTTAATATCTTGGAATAAAAACTAAATAAATAATGAATGTATATTACAAAAGTGCTTATAATAGCACCCTCATCCATTTTACATTCACTTATTTTAAAGGTTTACTTATCCTCTAAGTGTAGTGAAAAGTGAAGAGTTGAAAATCCTTAACATGCACTAAAATGAATAGCTTTCATACCTACCATACCAACCCGCATTGCATCTATCTATTTATGGATAACACTATCCTTGAATAAAAATATTCTAAAGAAAATGTGTTCTCTTGGTCTATACTCACCACATTTAAAAGAACATACTTGGAGCTGCAGAGGCTTTTGCAATTCGAGGTCATACATCATAGGATTATATAAATGTATGTGATATTTATGTCCAATTTTCCATCATACGTGTGTCCTAATTATTTTACGTCGATTGACTGTATATTAATAACGGAACTTGACAATCATATTAGCTGCCTGTATATATGTTGCATTATAGATGCAATAATACTGGCAAATTAAGGATTTTTTATGTTTCACAGAGAATCTTTAAAAGAATAAATGTATAAAGACCTTTTCCATCAAAATGTGATCTTCAATATTCTATTTACATTCATGGGGGCAGAATCACTAACGGGTGAATTTTTGCCAACGTCAGCTTCGCACCCATTGCACCACTTCGCCAGACGCAAATACGCTAGAAATATGATAATTCAATAAAATGTCAATCGTCCTGGGCGGCGAACGCTAGTGAATTTTCGCCAGCGTTACTTCGGCTGTGTGAGAATTTCATAGCGAAGATGCGCTAGCATTCATTTGTGCCTAGCGAAACTTCGCTAGTGATCTTGCGCTTAGGTCAATTTGCATAGGGCGGGAAATTTAAAGTTGTATGGATGTCTTTATGTAAATGTTGCTGCAAATTGTTTAAGTTACTGGTTTATATTACACATGTCCAGGGAACCTTAATAAAGACAAGAGACATGCGCTCACTGTGAAATTAATGTTCCATATGTTATAAAATGTGTTGAGAAAACCGCTTACCCAAAAAAGTAAGTTAGGACTTTTGCAGCCAATCCTGCTTAAAAAAAAGAAGTCGCCAGCATTTTTTGAACTTTGATGCATTTCGGCTCACAGGATATGATGTAAGTGACAGAAGATTGAGGAAGATCTAGCTGCTTTATAGCACTTCGCCTGGTCTGACATGACAAAGGCAACTCTGGCGAAAGTATTTACTGTTAGTAAATTGGCGCCGAATCCACTATTTTGGATTTGGCCAAACCCCCGAATCCTTTGCGTAAGATTTGGCTGAGTACTGAATTTGAATCCAAATTAGCATATGAAAATTAGGGGTGAGAAGGGGAAATAAATTTTTACTTCCTTGTTTTGTGACAAAAAGTCATGCAATTTCCTTCCCCGCCCCTAATTTGCATATGCCAGGCAGAAGGATTCACTGAATCCAAATACTGCTGAAAAAGGCCGAATCCTGGCCATATCCCAAACCAAATCCTGGATTCAGGGCATCCCTACACGCTAGCGAATTGTCGTTAGCGTTAGCCACTGCGCTCCTTATTAATCTGCCCCTTTGATATGCTCCACTTACAAGAAGCAGAATTCACTTTGATCTACCAGCAAGATGTTAATTACAGTTCTCCTCTGCTATATGTGTAGGTTCTCTTACCCTATATTAAGTTATATGAACTACTTATACATATTCAGCATTCTGTACAATTGCTATGCCTACTGACAAAGAGAACATATCAGGATCAGGCTTGTGAAAAAAGGATCAATCACCTGGACCAAATATGGAAACATTTTAACTTAGTTTAGGTACAGTATATGGACCCCATTACCCTATTAAAGGTAATGTAAACTCCCAATTCTATTAATTCTATTAACTACCGATCCATGGTTCACAGAAGAGGAAATTCAAAGTCTTGAACGTGCAAACATAAAAAAAGCTCCAGGACCGGATGGTATTTAGGATACTAAATGGGTTTATCGCTTTGCTTTATTTTTCAGCATTCATTAAGGTCTGGCATGGTGCCAAGAGACTGGCGAATTGCTAATGTGGTGCCGCTATTCAAAAAGGGATCCTGTCCTCAGCCTCAAAACTATAGGCTGGTGACTTCAATGATAGGAAAGCTTTTTGAATTGATATTAAGGGATACGATACTTGACTTCATTGCAAATAATAATTCAATAAGTTTGTGCCAGCATGGTTTTATGCGCAACAGATCTGATCTTATCAGACTAATTGAATTGCCTTTTATGAGGAGGTAAGCAGGAACCTCGACTCTGGGGTGGCAGTGGATGTAATCTACTTGGACTTTGCTAAAGCATTTGATACAGTACCACACAGAAGGTTAATGATTAAATTAAGGAATGTTCACCTGGAACATAGTATTTGTACCTGGATAGAGTACTAGCTGAAGGATAGATTACAAAGAGTGGTGGTAAATGGAACATTTTTTCTAATTGGACCAGTGTTAGTGGAATACCGCAGGGCTCTGTACTTGGTCCTTTGTTTTTCAGCTTGTTTTTTAATGACCCGGAGGTGGGCATTGAAAGCAGTTTCTATTTTTTTGCTGATGATACTAAATTTTAGTTGTTCCATGAAGGATGCTGCCACTTTTAGGGGTATATTTATCAAAGAGTGAATTTAGCGATCACAACAGTCCACTAGAGTGAAAAATCGCCTCTCTCCATTCATCTCTATGGGATTTTTAAAGGCGCATTTATCAAAGGGTGAAAGTTCACCATTTAATAATACACCTTTAAAAATCCCATCGAAATGAATGGATAGAGGCGATTTTTCACTCTAGCGGACAGGCGTGATCGCTAAATTCACTCTTTGATAAATATACCCATTAGAGTGATTTGACTAAATTGGGAAACTGGGCAACAAACTGGAAAATGGGGTTCAATGTTGATAATTGCAAGATTATTCACTTTGGCAGAAATAATATAAGTGCAAGTTATACACTAAATGTCAGTGTGTTGAGGGTTTCCTTAATTGAGAAGGATCTGAGGATTTTCATAGATAACAAGTTGTCTAATTCCAGACATTGTCATTCTGTGGCTACTAAAGCAAATAAAGTTCTGTCTTGCATAAAAAAGGGCATTAACTCAAGGGATGGAAACATAATTATGCCTCTTTATATGTCCCTGGTAAGGCCTCACCTGGAATGTGGAGTACAGTTTTTGGACTCCAGTCCTTAAAATGAATATTAATGCGTTTCAGAAAGTGTAGAGACATGGAACTAAACTGGTTAGAGGGATGGAAGATTTAAATTATGAGATAGACTTTCAGGGTTGGAGGTTGTTCTCTCTGGAAAAAAGCGCTTGCGAGGGGACATGATTACACTTTACAAGTACATTAGAGGACATTAGAGAATAGACAAATAGTAAAGGACCTGTTTTCCCACCACACTAGAGGCCACTTTTTCAGACTAGAAGAAAAGAACTTTCATTTGAAGCAACGTAGGGGGTTCTTCACAGTGAGGACAGCGAGGTTGTGGAATACACTGCCGGATGTTGTTGTGATTGCTGATTCAGTTAATGCCTTTAAGAGGGGCTTGGATGATTTCTTGGACAGACATAATATCCATGGCTGTTTTGATACTAAAATCTACAATTAATGTAATTATGTAAACTGGTGGTTTTGCTTTAGTTGATAAAGGGGCACTATCCAAGCCATGAGCACCAGAATAGGATTTCAACTGCTCTTAATCGGTATTGTACTCATTTGTATTTAGACCATGTGTAACCATCAAAGTCTCAGACATATAATGGAGTTTAACCTTAATATAAAGAGAGCATTTGTCTGCTCAGTTTCAAATACATTGTTGATGAGAATTCAATATTTATGACAAAATTCAACTCAATGCCTGTTTTTTTTTTTTTTATTCAAATCAGGTTAATATGCAACGCAGGCACATCATTTAAACTATAAACAGAATGTTTCTCCGAAGAGCAACATTTTTGCCTTTAGCATACAGTGCATGGTAATTAAACTTTATTAAACCCTTGGTAAATGGAGTGTTGTGTGGCATAATTGTTAAAATGCCTAAATGAGCAGTTATAAGTAAGCATTGCTCAAGTAACAAAACAATATGAAAAAAGACTCATTTGAAACTCATTAATGAAAGATATGCTTAACTGCAGTAAAAATGTATTTGCAAGTGAAAACTTTGTTTTACAGGACAAGTAAATCCCTAGATAGGTACTTTTACATTTTTGATGCAGAAATGTTTAGCACCCAAAATTATTGTATATACTAGAGTTACCAGTGTTAAAATAATCATGCAAGGGGCCAATTTACTAAGCTGGAGGCAAAGTGCAAAACCTGGGCACCTTGTTTCTATGTAATTTTCAATTAATAAAGCCCAGCTCTGTCCCTGTTCAGAGGGGCCGGGGGGAGGGTGGCAAGTAATCACCCCATACCTTGGTTCAGGCTATTGGGTGCCGGTGGCTGACAGCACTGCACAGGCTTCTCTAACCATTCCACCAGATGCAAACATTGCTCATACAATTGCTCTTTAAAATAAAAAATGGTTTACTTGTGCCTGTTTACTAAGATCTGTGTAAGGAAAACAATGTATTTTCTTGCTTCTTTTTGTGGCTTGGGGGGTTATTTATCAAAATTCATATTTGGGTAATTTTAGAGGTTTTATCAACTTCGACTAAACTCACATTTTCAAAACCACGAAAGGTCTATGTATTTATTAAAAGATCCAGATATAAAAAGAAAAACAAATAAAAACCTTAAACAAATCCAAATAAGAAACTGAAAACCTCAGAATTCTCATTTCCGGAAGAATTATTGCATGATTACAAACTAAAAAATACCTGAAAACCTCTAAAAAGCAAACAAAGATTTTACAATTTGCAACTCCCATTGACTTCTACATGATCTTGCCAGCTTTTAGATGGAGAAGTTTTGTATTAGATTTTTACTACACCTCATTGACTTCTACAGGACCTTGGCAACTTTTACTAGGCAAATTTTTATATAAGAGTTTTTCATGGTTTTTAGACTTAAATATTTTTTGGAAATTTGTTGAGCTTTTAAGAAATCTGCCATTTTTGCCATTGTTTTCTACTTGATCTCAGCAGGTTTGAGTTGAGGTACTTTTTTATTCAGACCATAGCCCCGTTGGGGTTTAATAAATCATGAAAAAGTTTAGTTTTTTCCCCCCTTTAATAAATAGTAAACAACCCCGAAAATGTTATTGTAGCTCAAGGGTTTCCTCAAAAGGCCTGTGTCAATAGATCCAGCCCACTTGCGCCAAAAGAATTGTGTGCAGATATCATTTTGATTCTGAGATCAGAAAGTGATGCCATTCAAATTTTCGCTCCAACTACTAACAACTGCGTGCAAGTGTACTTATTTTAGCTAAATTGCTTTAGGATCATTACCCCCTTGAAAGTGCACTAGGCCAACTTTATGGGGAAAATGCTGCGTTATAGGTTAAAAAATAAATATATATATATATATATATATATATATATATATATGTATGTATGTATGTATGAATTAAATAACAGGATACACACCAAATCCTTGAAGAGCTCCTCCAATCATTTGGGCATCAATCACAGGGTCACAGTTTGGATTTGGGACTATTGTTCCTTGAATCTGTTAAAATAAAAAATCATGAATATTTTATGCACGTGCACATTTCACTATTGTCTACATACTTTGATTTATCTCAGATTATCTTTCTGAGCACCCCATGTGTCCTTTATAGTCATGGAATGGGAAAGTTCTAAGTTGTTCTATTTCTGTCATATTCTCAGCACAGGAAAGGGCATTAAGGTAAGCATTCCTTTCTTATATTCTTGCCAATCTATAGTGTCATGTCAGTGTCCCCTCTTCACACCTGGATATTGCTTAGTCCACCAAAGTGCACCCTGGTCTACCCAGAGTGTAATAGCCCATCTATTAAAGGAACAGAAGCAACAAAACAAAATAATTAAAAAAATATACTTGACTAAATATGCTTTTAATTTGAATCCTGTATGTAACTGTATAAAATCTATCATTTTAAAGAAATGTTTTATTGTAGTGTGTGTTTGTTATCATCTGTGCCGTGTTCAGCTATCTAAACAAAAGCCTCAGTGGGTTTACTGAGCTCAAAAGAGTTTTAAATCACACAAATTCATAAACTGCTCCCAAATTCCCTATCAGAGAAAATTCAGGTATGAATATCATGATTTTTTTTGAAGTAGTATGAATGAAGATTATGTATAAATGCATGCAGTGATTTATCATTTCCTGGTGTTTCTGGTCCTTAACAGAGATCTAATGCAATACTGTGGAGGAAGTGCTGCATTGGTGTGCAATATTCTAAAATATAGCATTAAGCCATTCATAGTAGGATTCTCACTAGTGCTAGAGGGGTGGTACATCATTGTGGCACAAGAAATAATATTTTGGTGCTGAATTATGGTCACTAACCCTTTTAGACTCTATGGCACCCACACAAAAAACATAGTGTTGTTTTGTTTCTGGTCTGCTATGCCATTTAAGTGTTTACAAGCAAATGTGCAGCATAGATGAAATATCTGACCACCAGCACTAAAAGGTTTAAATAGCTATAACAGATTTTAGAGTATGTTTCCTGGTTCTAAGTGACCAGAATAACAAGGCATAACCAAACTTGTTTTAAATGGGATGTATGGTCAAAATTTTTAATCCCCCTTTGGCTTTTTGGGAGTGAATATAAGGATTTTTCAAATTGCAAATAATTATTTTTTATTATCATATCCCCCACATACTTGATCATGCTTTAGCAGCGTGCAAAACCTTTACTCCCCATAGTCATCTGTTCTTCTTTGCCCGTCTGCCTCTTCTGCTAGTCCCATCCATCTACCAATGAAAAACGAGTGGGCAGTCAAGCAACGGTGGGAGTGACGGTGAGGCACATTGAGCAGGCGTATGCAAACAAGACTGCAAACAAGACTTCCTAGTCATTTTTTATTGGTAGGCAGGCAGGACTAGCAGAAGAGGCAGGCGGGCCAAGAAGAAGAGATGGCCATGGGCCGTGAAGGTTTCGCGTGCTGCTTAAGAATGCACAGGTATGTGGGGGATATGATTGTGCTGCAAGCAACTAAAAAACGACTAATAAAAATAATTATTTGCAATTTGAAAAATCCTTAAATTCACTCCCCAAAGCCAAAGGGGGATTAAAATTGTTGACCATACATCCCCTTTAACTAGCAACTAAAGCCCTAACAAATTGCACAATATAAGCCTAGGGCTGCTAAACCAACTCCAAGGTACAACTTTAAGTCTATACAGTATACCATTGAATTAAAACAAGTTAAATAATATGAAACTGCACTCTACATTCAACAGACTGTTCAGTAAGCAAAATAGAAGAGAAACTTTTGGGGTAAGTATAGAAAAACAGGTCACCATATCCATCGCCCCACACATTCCATGTTGAGAGCGGTAGGGAGTGTAATCATGCTTCAAGTCACTATTTTGGATTATAGGAGACTCCCCACTTGTAGTGGGATCAGGAATTATCTTGGGGAAAGGGGTATCCAACCTGACATTTCCTACATTGAATCAATGTACAATAAAAAGTAAAAAAAAAATGTATGATTTGGATTTATTTTTGTAGCTCACCATCTGACTGAAATGTCTACTAATTTATCTTCTAAATTCCAGGCTTTTAGAGGGTTTTCAATTGCAGAAATCTGAAAATACCTCAATAAACAAGGGGATCTAGAAAGTGAAGCTTTTAGGGCATATTTAGCAAAGGCTGACAATAGAGCTTGGTCTACATAGATTCTAGCAGACAGGGTCAGACTGGGGGGCCCAGGGCCAGCGGCAGCAAGAGGATTTGAGTAGGGTGCGGGTCTGTGCCTAGCTGGGACCCTGCTTGCAGATCTGGAGGCAACATGTACTACCTCATTTACTGGAGAGCTTTGGTCTTGATGATACAGCTTGAGTTGACACACTCCTTTTGTCAATTATTTTCACACAGTCTCCTTTCAGGGCTTTGGACCAAAATGTGTTGGCAAGGGAATTGCGAGACACTGTTTTCCAACACCGCTTTCCATCGGGTTTATAGACTTCAAGGCTCACTAGTGTATGTATCGATTTCTGCAGGTGCAGTCCTCCTCTGAGCATCAAATTCTCTTAAGATCTGTATTGGCCAAGCTGGTTTCTAGTTCAAGGAATCCTTGCAAAGCCCGTTCCTGCACTGCACGTTTAAAATTTGAGCACAAGATAATTTTTTTTGCACACATAGCCAATAAGGAATTAGAGGGAAAATAGCCCTGAATCCTTGGTCTGGAACTTTTACTACTTATGACTGCTGCATGCCCTAACCCCATGCCTCCCTGACTAAGCTTATTTTAGTTCTGCTATATTATCCTAATGTTCTTGACTTAGAAAGCCCAGGCCTGAAAACTGCCATGTGCCAAGCGCTGCTGAAGGTTCCAGATAGCCAGCACAGGGTTTCTCAATCATGGGTCTGGAAATTCATGCATGCTTGGCACAACTGCTGCCCAGGGCTTCTGCCCTTCTTTGTTGCAACTTTGTTGTGGTGTGAGTATATTTGTTTACCTCAGTTAGATTGTGTTGGACTTAAAATGTCACTGTGTAAGGAAAAAATCACTATTAATAAAGAACATGAAGTTCTTTGTTGATCAATGTATAGCACTTAATATCCAAATGCACTGTATATCTGAGAGCAGATTAAAACATACAGAGGGACATGGAGAAGATTTTGTGATTGAATGCAGAGTGGTTTGTAGCTATAAAAACAGATTTGTTATTGCAACAGGGCTTGAATATTTTCCCTTCGGTCTAATTTCAATTTAACTTTATTGATGTATAAATAAATATACTGTTGCCTGTATTTATATTTCACGGATGACAGTATTAGAAAAATATTGGACATTTCACTTGCACTTCAGAATTAATCCACGAGGAGACATTTTTCAAAGGCTGCATTTTGCCTGTCATGTCAACACCACGTGCACCTATTTAAAGAAAATATTTAATATTTTCCAGAGGCAAACTGAAGCCTAACAGATGCAGTGTGGTGATAATAAACATGAAATGCAGTAAACCAGTGGTAGTAGCAGCTCTCTGAGAATTTCCTAGAATTAATTTTTTCAGCCTGTATGGTTAGATGACACTTGTACTTTTAGATAGAAGTTTGTTCTAGAGACACAAAATAAATCACTGAACAGTAAAATACAATTTTCCAGACCCAATACTTTAAAACTGTAATTAAGGCAGTTTTACTTGTCTAAACTAAGTGTTTTATTTTTATTCTAGAAAAAAATTTGAATACAATTGTATTTATTGTAAAGTGTGAAAAGTTTTATTCAAAAAAGTATATTCTTTCAGGAACTGTATATGCAAATAACATGGGGCAGCCTGCAAGGGCACTGGTACTGCGTATATTTGTAAGGTATCATTCCTCTTACACTGCAGCCTGTAGCTTTACCTCTTCTCTATTCAGGTTGGTTAGAGGTATAGGCTTACCCTGTTCTGAGGTTCCTATGTCTATCCCTAGTGCTGTTAATAATATTTAGCTACTCTGCATTAACTGGCAGGTGTGACCTATCCTTAGTGAGCTCCCAGCAGAGAACCCTTATTTAAACCCTGACCTAGCTTCCCTCCTTGCCAGTTCATAGTTCTCTGTTCCTGCTGGTCACCCAGTCCATGTTCCTGATTTCTGAGTACCCTGTCCTTGTTCCTGATTGCCAGGTATGCTTCCTGACTATGTACCTGGTTCTGATCCTGATTATGGACCCTTTCCCTTGCTGGTATCTTGTACTTTGCTAGTAATTTTGCCTGTCCCAGGACTTTTGCTATCCTTGAACTATTCCTCCTAAGCCAGTAAGTTTTATTATTCTGTCTCTTTCTGTACAATGGTAGTTTTTCACTTTATTTTGGCTTAATAAACTGTTTTGTGTGCAAGCATCTTTCCAGTCTCCTTGTCACTTGCTTACTCCCTTCTAGTCTATTCTTTAAACTTTAGCCTTGATGGTCATTCCTTTGTGGGGTTTGGGCCACCGGGTGTGACAATACTGTAGATTTTTTACAGTGTCAAAGTACTCTTGGATTTTCCTACAGAATGAAACATACCACAGGGGCATACCTATGGTATATGGTTAACATATAAAGTGGATATAGTATTATTTCTATCTAGGTAATGTCAAAGATTGTCAGCTATATAGGGAATAACGTACCCCTATTGTACACAGATTTTAGCAACTTTGGTTTTAGCAACAGCTAGAAACTATAGCTCTGTGAGTCTACAATGTTATTGCAACTTTCTATATCTTGCTATACTTATCTATTCCTCTTCTATCCATATCCCAGTCTATCTTTTTACTGCCTGGTTGCTTGAGTAAATTTGACCCTAGCAACCAGATACACACTGCCATTTCAGACTGGAGAGCTTTTGAATGAAAAAGCTGAATAATTCAAAAGTCACAAAAAAAAGGAATTGCATATGGTCTCAGAATATCACTGCCTACTTCATGCTAAAGATATTTTAAAAGCAAACTACACATTTAATTTAGAGCACTCAGAGTAAGTGATGGGCGAATTTATTCGCCAGGCACGAACTTGCTGCGAATTTGTGAAACAGGCGCGAAGATTCACTGACAAATCTTCGGCAAAAAAACAGACGAAATTCACTAATTTGTCTGCGAAGCGAAACTGTGCAAATTTGCCTATCACTACTCAGAGTTTCTTGGAGACAATTACTTTAAGAAGAACTTTGTCAGACAGTAGAAGACTGCACTGTTCTAGTTAATAAGACAGACCAGCGTGTTCCTACTGCAAGTTTTGCATTGACGAATTAGATGCCTGTTTATTTAATTCTCATATAAAGCTTGTCAATTATCATTATATGTATATTTTCTAGTTAGTACATTGTTACTATTTACTTGTATGTCCTTATATGGGTTACCATTTTCTCCCACTACTAGAGCAAAAAGTCCACAGGAGTGTCTGAGAGCCGTTGAAGAGAAGCTGAGAAGCTATTGCCATGTAAGCTAGGGCCTGTGTTTAATGAGTTAGGTGTAAAAGACAGACCCGTATCTAACACCCATGAATGGAGCTTTTATATGGACTTCTCCTCTGTGATTTCTAATATCATTACATTTTACTATAGGGAAACCATGCTTTATACTGCCATAATAATCGTAGGGGGGTGTACTGTAAATGTACATAAAACAAGGTATGTTTATCATTTATATATTGAAATAAAGAGGTCCAATGAGCCCTACAGTGTTAATATGTTGTCAACACTGCTATCTGTAATTATCAATAAGGATTATCAATACTAACTCAGTTAATGAAAGGATGCAAATATTAGCATATGAGTTTGTGTTTTATAAGACAGCATGTTCACCTCTTATTTCCTACTCCTTACCATAGCATGCTAAAAATGAGCACATTTATTGATTCCATCAAATGAAAGGTGTATTTTCAAAAAGAAAGACATATAACAATTCAATTGGATGTAATTTATAGTTTTTAAATGAATACCTGATCTAACAGTATATATGCCGTGCCTTTCTAGCTTTCATTTGTATTTTGCCTGAAGAAGGGGCCTTGGTGCTCTGAAGGCTTTTTATTGTCAGCCAATAAAGGTATCACTTCTTTTTGTAATTGTTTGTTTTTTTATTTGTTATAAAAAGATATAAGAAACAACTGTGTGTCCTTTATTTTCACTGTATAATAGCACACAGTGTAACTACTATTTTATGTACCACTCACCAACTAGTAGATAGGATAGGATATATACTACCATGTATTTCACTGCATATTCACAAGATCATATTAATAAATACAGTATACATATTTAATTATATTCAGTTTAAGGAGTCCATCACTTCAGTCATACAGATCAATATACCTCAGCGCTGCAAAGGATATTAAACTGGACAAATATGTATAGTTTGCTCAATTTACAACCAATGTATGCATTGCCCTCTAAAGGAGTGCTTTTGCTGGTAATTTTAGAGATAGTAGCTGCAAAATCCAATGACTATGACGAAGAGTGGAAGCGCCCAAAATATGTAAGGCCCCAGCCTTGTTTATTCTTTAAACAGAGCAAATAAAGCACTTTTTTCTATTGGGAGATTGTGCTGCTGTCATAGGCCAAAATCCAATCATCTAAAATGTACAGCAACCCAGAATATGTAGGCCATTGGTTATCCTGCAGCATAAGAGGCCTGGAGCTGGTCACTTCTGCATTATTGTTATTATAATGCAGGTATAGGATCTGGAAACCCGTTGTCCAAAAAGCACTATTTTATCCAAATAATCCACATTTTTAAAAATGACTTTCTTTTTCTCTGTAATAAAAAAACCAGTACCTTGTACTTGATCCAAAGATATAATTAATACTTATTGGAAGTAAAACCAGCCGATTGGGTTTATTTAATGTTTACATAATTTTAGACTTAAAGGAGAAGGAAACCTAGTTGTCGCAAAAACCCTCCCCCCCTCCCGTGTGTTGCCCACCCTCCCCCCTGGCCTACCTGTCCCGCTGGGCAAATGCCACTAACTTGTTACTTACCCTTCTGCACAGGTCCAGTCCACAGAGTTCACAGGCACCATCTTCTTCCACGCGATCTTCTTCCTGCTTTGAACGGCGTTTTGGCGCATTCGCAGTAGGAGCATTTCGCCGGTACGGATCTACTGCGCATGCGCCAAAAGTCACAAAGTTTTCTGATTTCACTTTGTGACTTTTGGCACATGCGCAGTAGATCGTACCAGCGAAATGCTCCTACTGCGCATGCGCCAGTCAAAGCATGAAGAAGATGGCGTCGGTGAACTCCATAGACTGGACCTGCGCAGAAGGGTAAGTAACAAGTTAGGGGCATTTGCCCAGTGGGACGGGTAGGCCAGGGGGGAGGAGGGAGGGTGGGCAACACACGGGAGGGGGGGACACACATTTTTGCGCCGATTAGGTTTCCTTCTCCTTTAAGGAAGGTGCAATGATCAGTTTTCTGGAAAGCCCCAGGTCCCAAGCATTCTGGATAATAGGTCCCTTACCTGTACTAATATTTCTATAGTTCATAAATATATACAAGGAAACAGAGGAGCTACTTGATATTTTATTCTTAGAGATTATCATATTAATTCAATTATGCATATGGCTTCTTTGAAATACAAGACTTGATCTTCTATCATATTCTGTTTTTTGGACTTATATAAATTGTTGTCGCTAAATATAAATGTAAATAGAAAAACATGCATGGACATAGAAACTGGATTTATTGGCTATGTGACTAAACACCTTCAGTGTACTAATATTAATAATACATCAAATCATATAAGATGCTCTTGAACTTGTTTAAGCAGTATGCAAAACTCAGCAGCAATTTGGTAGACCTTTAATATTAAAGAATTTACTATTCAGCTGACAGAAAACCTCAAACAGGTATAACAACTTTCCTAAATATATAGGTGTCTCAAATTATTCAATATAACACTAAACACAGCGTTCTAACATATTACATTTTATGATGATCAAAAAGTACTCACATAGCTGGGGCAAAACATTTTGAGGCTGGTTTTGTAGCTTGCCGAGCACTGTGACACGGGAACTCCAATGAGAAATGTGATCCCGGAACACTTGGTGGAGCTTTTCAATGAAAGAGTGCCAACCCCACCCAATCTGATAATGAATCCTCCACCCTAATCGGATTCCGTTTGTTTAAAACAAAGAAACGTACTTCTTGGTACCAGCTTTGTGTGCTCACCTTTCAATCATGTATAAAGAAGTAAATTCATTTTGCAAGATAAATAGAACATAATCTGTGCATGAACAGTTGCTGATACGGAAGCAGCCAATCATAACGTGAATGCAGTGAAAAGACTTTCATTAATAATTAATCATTTGGAAACGATTTAATGTTTCTTGATATACTTCTTCTCAACAGCAATATTTAACATCAAACCACTGAGCTTGGCATCTAAGGGGCACATTTATTAAAGAGTGTAATTAGACCTCACGACAATCCAACAGAATGAAATTCTTCCACTTCGGTCATGTTTATCAATGGGTGGAAGTTAGAGTTGGATGAATACCATTTTATAAATTTGCTCTAAAAATCCCATAGTGGAGGCATGTCGCTGTGACTGTGACAAGATCTAATTTCACTTACTAATAAACAAACCCCTGTGTGTATATACTTACTATATTCTTTACTTTACTTTGCTATATTTTCATATAATAGTAACATACAGTAGTAAATTAGGTTGAAAATAGACACATGTCCATCAAGTTCAACCGTACGTCTATATATAACCTGCCTAACTGCTAGTTGATCCAGAGGAAGGCAAAAAACCCAATCTGAAGCTTCTCCAACTTTTTCTTTAGAGGGGGAAAAAATCCTTCCTGATTTCCAAGACAGTAATCGGACCAGTCCCTGGATCAACTTGTACTATGAGCTATCTCCCATAACCCTGTATTCCCTCACTTGCTAAAAAGCCATCCAACCCCTTCTTAAAGCTATTAAAGAGGTTGTGAGTTTAAAATGTATACCTTAAAAAGAGGCTCCTGAAATGATGCAAAACACAGACAACACATTTAAGAATTTGTTGTTTTTTTTCACAGGTGAAGCAGTAATGAACCAAACCTTATTTTGGCCTTTTTTCACTATTATAGCTGCTAATTAATAGTGACAAATGATTTCTTGAAACTGACTGGTCTTAAGAGTGGGTTAAAGGGCAGAACTGTGTTCCATTTGTTTTTAACTGACTCAGAGAAAAATACATAACTGGGACCTGCATATCCAGGTGTGGTGACATGTAGGAATGATTCATTCCCAGTGCCACATTCAGTATATGTACTGCAATATCACAGGGACTACCACGCAGATCCAAGCAGTAACTATGCCCAAAGGAAACCAAAATAGTTTGCCTAATGAATGAAAATACAGTACAATTAAAATACCTCTTTTTAATTGCTCAGTATCTGTCTGTCCCTTTTTTATTATCTCCCCAGTTGGACCTCCTCCAGCCAAAACTCCCTTTCACAAAATGCCTTGTATGTTATGTGACCACTCCTTTATCACTAAAGCATGCATTATGGCAATTATGAGTTTTGGCTGTTAGAGAGCTACACTCTCGGTGATACATGTAGGGGCAGATTTATCAAGGGTCGAATTTTGATAGTAGAAGTTTTCTTTATAAATTTTTTGGCCGTTTTCGGTCGAAGTAAAATCGTTCGATCGATCGTAGAAATCGTTCGATCCATCGTAGAAATCGTTCGAATGGAACGTTTGGAACGATTTTCAAAAAAAAAACTTTGACTTTTTAAAACTTAGCCAAATTTTCTAGGCGGTCCCCATAGGCTAACATAGCAATTCGGCAGGTTTAAAGTGGCGAACTATCGAAGTCGAAGTTTTTTTTAAAGAGACAGCACTTCGATTTTCAAATGGTCCAATATTTTAAGTATTTTCAATTCGAATCAAAGTCGAATTTGGCCTATTCAATGGTCGAAGTACCCAAAAAATACTTTGAAATTCAATGTTTTTAAATTCGAAAATTCACTTCGACCCTTAGTAAGCAGTGGCAAGAATAGCAAGGAAGCATGCATAATTATAAATAACATTCAGCAAGACCAGACAGCTTCCTGTTTCTGTACCTCATCAAACGCCATTCATCTGTATGGTTTTAAAGAATTACTTTACTGTAAGTTCTATATTGCAGGGCCCCTGTTCCTGCTGTCTTTCTTACCACATGGCACTTAGAGGGGTTGTTCACCTTCAAATTAACTTTTAGTATGATGAAAAGAGTGATATTCTGAGGCAATTTGCACTTGTTTTTCATTTTTATTATACAGTATGTGGTTTTTGCGTTATTTAGCTTTTTTAATCAGAAAGTCTCCAGTTGGCAACTTCAGCAATATGGTTGCTAGGGTCCAAATTACCCTAGCAACTATGCATTGCCATGAATAAAAAAGTAACAATAATAATAAATGTGTAGGCTTACAGAGCATTTGTTTTTGAGTCAGTGACCCCCAGTAGGAGTGTTATTGTCATCAGTATGAGTTTATGCATCTAATTATAATGTGCACGCTACTGTCTTATTATTACAGAGAACAAAAAACATATCAAAATGAAGATTTGCTTATTTTAAAGCATTAGCTCATTTTCTTGGGCTTATAGGAGAAGGAAAGCTACCAAAGCAGTTTATTGTCAATAGATTAGCCACAATAGTGCAAGCTATACCACTATTTATTCTATAGAATGCTTTACCATACCTGAGTAAACAGCTCTAGAAGCTCTCTGTTTGTTTAGGATAGCAGCTGCCATATTCACTTGGTGTGACATCACATCCGGCCTGAGTTTCCCTGCTCAGTCATAGCTCTGAGCTCAGATTACAGCAGGGAGTGGAGGACGGAGGGGGAGAGGAGCAAACTGAGCATGTTCAAGCCCAAGCCATGGAGGTTTAAGATGAAAACAGGAAGTCTGATATAGAAGCCCATGTGTGCACAATAGAAGGAAAGAAATGCTGTGTTTCTTTCGACAGAGGACTCAGAGCAGCATTACTTTGAGGGTTTACTGGTTGATGTATTTATATAGAACTTCCTGATAAAGCTTACTTAATTTTAGCCTTTTCTTCTCCTTTATGTAATAGAGGTGCATCTTTGTTTACACAGACATACATGATTTCACAGATTGAAAAAAAAAAAAAAATCTTGATATTCTATCTTTTCTCATACAAACCATTTCCCAACCCCATTAGACTCAGTGTCATGCAAGCCCTCCCCCATCATGTTCCACTATGAAGTAATTTTTTATTGTGGTATAAGGTTTTTTTTGGCTAGCTGCTCCTTTATCCTAATAAATGACTATCATTTTCAAATTATTTTCAATACTGCCTGAGAATTTTGAGGATTCTTGCATTGAAGTTGTTTTTTTTTTTTGGATAGTGCCTAGAAGACAGAAAACAATGGCACTTAGAAACAATGTAAACAAGTAACAGCATTATGGAAGCAAGAAAAAGCCCATGCAATAAGCTTATAAGCATGCATTGATATTTTAGCAAAGAAAGAAAACGGTTTCTTGTCCCAACCTGCCTTCTTGTGATCTTTTCTCACTGAAGGTTTACACATTTGCAAGAATGTGCATATTAGGCAATGAGTGGTATCTGGATACCAGAAATCCATGTTTGTTTTAAATTCAGCCAATATATTTATTCAATCAAAAGAACATATTTCCTGAAATTTTTTTGTAAAAAAACCCCCAGAAATTAATCATTAATTAGAAATAGTATTAAAAAAATGAAGCTGGCTTGAACTTTATCCTTTGTTTTGTTAGGAAAGCATAACATATCAATAATAATTGGATTATTAATGTTATATCTCTCCCCTTTGGCTGCTGTAATACTCCTGAGTTCCCCGTGAGAGTTCTTTCGCTCATCAAGCAATTGAGTAAGAACTTTTGCAGATTTGCAGATTGTGTATAGAGCTTTATAAGCCATATTAAATTTGATTTGTATCAATTCATGCAACTGTATTTAATCATCTTTAATTATAGTTATGGTTTTACTGAATAATACTTTCACAGTTCTGATAATCAGACTCATAATATAATGCTCAATATTTATGGATTCTCAAGCTTCTTCCTTTTTTTTTTTTTTTTTTTTACAGAATACAATTAGTTAGGGTAAAAGATGGTTGCCAATATGATTGTATTGTAAATTGTACTTTGCCACCTCACCATCTTTCCACTTATCCAGCTGAGGACAAAGAAAGCAATGAACACAATTTCCACAATAGGTTGGATAAGAGTAGCAACAAGTAAGGCAAAAAAGAAGAAGAACCAAAGGTCCACACGAGGTAGCAAACTTATTGAATGTAACATACTTGTGTTGTCTGCTTATTGTTAATGTTGCTGAATATCTATCATAGAGGGAAGGTCCAACCTCAGAGCTCAGCTTGATATGGTTGTTCAAGCTCAGTGATATGTGGCCACTCTATATTTTCTTCCCGTCATCCTTGCACATTGTCTCAGGCTAGCTTTAATTACAGAGACAAAGACTTTGAGAATGACAATTGCAAAGTAACCATTTATTTCCATAAATATCTCCATCTCTACTGCATTCACTTGATACCCTAGGTCTACAGCCCACTCTGTAACAGAAAGCAATGAGAGAAAATATCATCCACACTGCAAGGATGGATATATCTTAACCAATATTATCTCAAGATGATTGTTCCCCATGAACAAGGCAGATGATGCATGATTAAAGAAAAAGAGTAGGAGTGACAACTAGGGATGTAGCGAACGTCGGAAAAAAAGTTCGCGAACATATTCGCGAACTTGCGCAAAAATGCGAGCGGTTCGCGAACGGTTCGCGAACCCCATAGACTTCAATGGGAAGGCGAACTTTAACATCTAAAAAAGACATTTCTGGCCAGAAAAATGATTTTAAAGTTGTTTAAAGGGTGCAACGACCTGGACAGTGGCATGCCAGAGGGGGATCAAGGGCAAAAATTTATCTGAAAAATCTGCCTGTGTGTGCTTGGAAGAGATAGTGTAGGGGGAGAGCTGTTAGTGATTTCAGGGACAGATGATAGTAAGTTTGCTGGCTAGTAATCTGCTTGATACTGCTCTGTATTGGAGGGACAGAAGTCTGCAGGGATTTGAGGGACATTTTAGCTTAGGTAGCTTTGCTGGCTAGTAATCTACTGTTCTCTTTAAACAACTGCCATACGTTGCCCTTGTAGGCATTGTTTGCCCAGTTTTTTTGGACGCAGCCACTGAAGCACAGTTGCCAGAAAAAATATGCCATATAAATGCTGAAAATAGTCATTTTTCGCCATACGTTGACCTTGTAGACATTGTTTGCCCAGTTTTTTTTGGACGCAGCCACTGAAGCACAGTTGCCAGAAAAAATATGCCATATAAATGCTGAAAATAGTCATTTTTCGCCATACGTTGACCTTGTAGACATTGTTTGCCCAGTTTTTTTTGGACGCAGCCACTGAAGCACAGTTGCCAGAAAAAATATGCCATATAAATGCTGAAAATAGTCATTTTTCGCCATACGTTGACCTTGTAGACATTGTTTGCCCAGTTTTTTTGGACGCAGCCACTGAAGCACAGTTGCCAGAAAAAATATGCCATATAAATGCTGAAAATAGTCATTTTTTGCCATATACGTTGAGTCAACGTATGGCAAAAAATGACTATTTTCAGCATTTATGTGGCATATTTTTTCTGGCCTCTGTGCTTCAGTGGCTGCGGCCAAAAAAACTGGGCAAACAATGCCTACAAGGTCAACGTCGTTGACCTTGTAGGCATTGTTTGCCCAGTTTTTTTGGCCGCAGCCACTGAAGCACAGAGGCCAGAAAAAATATGCCATATAAATGCTGAAAATAGTCATTTTTTTGGTCGCAGCCACTGAAGCACAGTTGCCAGAAAAATTATGCCATATAAATGCTGAAAATATAAATTTTTTTGGTTGCAGCCACTGAAGCACAGAGGCCAGAAAAATTATGCCATATAAATGCAGAAAATATGCATTTTTTTGGTTGCAGCCACTGAAGCACAGAGGCCAGAAAAATTATGCCATATAAATGCAGAAAATATGCATTTTTTTGGACGCAGCCACTGAAGCACAGTTGCCAGAAAAAATATGCCATTTAAATGCTGAAAATAGTAATTTTTCGCCATACGTTGACCTTGTAGACATTGTTTGCCCCGTTTTTTTGGACGCAGCCACTGAAGCACAGAGGCCAGAAAAAATTAAACCAGTAGGGTTTGCACCCTAGTTTGTAACGGTGGCGGAGGGAGGAGGACGCTAAAGGACAGCTGTGTGTGGAGTCATGAGGCTTGAAGAGAAGGACAGCTGCATAGAAGTCAGAACAAGTCTTCCGGCGTGCAGTAACCCTCCGAGATCCACCCCTCATTCATTTTAATAAAGGTCAGGTAATCGACACTTTTGTGACCTAGGCGAGTTCTCTTCTCAGTTACAATCCCTCCTGCTGCACTGAAGGTCCTTTCTGAGAGCACACTTGAGGCTGGGCAAGACAAGAGGTTCATGGCAAATTGTGACAGCTCTGGCCACAGATCAAGCCTGCGCACCCAGTAGTCCAGGGGTTCATCGCTCCTCAGAGTGTCGATATCTGCAGTTAATGCCAGGTAGTCCGCTACCTGCCGGTCGAGGCGTTCTTTGAGGGTGGATCCAGAAGGGTTGTGGCGCTGCCTTGGACAGAAAAACATTTGCATGTCTGATGTTACAGACCGGCCAAAGGGCTTTGTCCTTGCAGGTGTGCTCGTGGCAGGATTACTGGCACCTCTGCCCCTGGAATGTTGATGAGTTCCTGAAGTGACATCACCCTTAAAAGCATTGTACAACATGTTTTGCAGGCTGGTTTGTAAATGCCGCATCTTTTCGGACTTGTGGTATGTTGGTAACATTTCTGACACTTTATGCTTGTACCGAGGGTCTAGTAGCGTTGCGACCCAGTACAGGTCCTTCTCCTTAAGCCTCTTGATACGGGGGTCCTTCAACAGGCATGCCAGCATGAAAGACCCCATTCTCACAAGGTTGGATGCAGAGCTATCCATCTCCGCTTCCTCATTATCAAGGACTGCATCATCCACGGTCTCCTCCCCCCAGCCACGTACAAGACCAGGGGTCCCCAAAAGGTCACCACTAGCCCCCTGGGAAGCCTGCTCCTGTTGGTCCTCCTCCTCCTCCTCCACAAAGCCACCTTCCTCCTCTGACTCCACTTCTGGCACCTCTCCCTGCGTTGCAGCAGGTGCCTGGGTTCGTTCTGGTGATTGCGACCATAAATCGTGCGCTTCCAGCTCCTCGTCACGCTGGTCTACAGCCTCATCTGTCACTCGTCGCACGGCACGCTCCAGGAAGAAAGCGAAGGGTATTAGGTCGCTGATGGTGCCTTCGGTGCGACTGACCATATTTGTCACCTCTTCAAAAGGTCGCATGAGCCTGCAGGCATCGCGCATAAGCACCCAGTAACGGGGGAAAAAAATCCCCAGCTCTGCAGATCCAGTCCTACCACCCAGTTCAAAAAGGTACTCGTTGACGGCCCTTTGTTGTTGCAGCAGACGTTCCAACATAAGGAGCGTTGAATTCCAGCGAGTCTGGCTGTCAGAAATCAAACGCCTGACTGGCATGTTGTAGCGCTGCTGAATGTCAGCAAGGCGTGCCATGGCTGTGTAGGAACGTCTGAAATGGGCCGACACCTTTCTGGACTGGGTGAGAACGTCCTGGAATCCTGGGTACTTGGAGACAAAACGTTGGACTATTAAATTTAACACATGTGCCATGCAGGGCACATGTGTTAAATTTCCCAGTCTCAACGCTGCCAACAGATTGCTTCCATTGTCACACACCACTTTTCCGATCTGCAGTTGGTGTGGGGTCAGCCACCGATCGGCCTGTGACTGCAGAGATGACAGGAGTACAGATCCGGTATGGTTTTTGCTTTCCAGGCACGTCATCCCCAAGACAGCGTGACAACGGCGTACCTGGCACGTCGAATAGCCTAGGGGGAGCTGGGGGTGCACAGGTGTGGAGGAGGAGAAGGAGGACCCAGCAGCAGAGTAAGAAGAAGAAGAGGAAGAAGACGAGGTAGAGAGCGATGGAGGAGTAGAGGTGGTGGCAGAACCGCGTGCAATCCGTGGCGGTGACACCAACTCCACTGTTGTTGTTGTTGTTGAGCTACCCATTCCCTGCTTCCCATTCCCAGCCATTACCAAGTTCACCCAGTGGGCAGTGTAGGTGACATACCTGCCCTGACCATGCTTGGAGGACCATGCGTCAGTAGTCATATGGACCTTTGGCCCAACACTAAGTGACAGAGATGCGGTAACTTGGCTCTGCACATGTTGGTACAGGTGTGGTATTCCCTTTTTAGAAAAAAAATTGCGGCTGGGTACCTTCCACTGCGGTGTCCCAATTGCTACAAATTTGCGGAAGGCCTCAGAGTCCACCAGCTGGTATGGTAAAAGCTGGCGGGCTAAGAGTGCAGACAAGCCAGCTGTCAGACGCCGGGCAAGGGGGTGACAGTCAGACATTGGCTTCTTACGCTCAAACATGGCCTTCACAGAAACTTGGCTGGTGGCAGATGACTGGGAATGGGAACAGGTGGTCAAGGTGGAAGGCGGAGTGGAGGGTGGTTCAGATGGGTCAAGGAGAGCAGAGGTAGAGCAGTAAGATGCTGGACCAGAAGGAGTGTGGCTTTTAGTTTGCCTGTTGCCTTTGAGGTGTTGCTCCCAAAGTGCTTTGTGCTTGCCGCTCATGTGCCTTCGCATAGAAGTTGTACCTATGTGGCTGTTGGGCTTACCAAGGCTCAGTTTCTGACTGCACTCATTGCAAATTACAATGCTTTTGTCAGAGGCACACACATTAAAAAAATCCCACACTGCTGACTTTTTGGAAGTCTGCGATCTGGCGGTAACAGTAGAAGTTGGCGGCATTGGCGGCAATGGCGAGTGCGTTGGCCGGCTGAACACAGGTGCCGATACATGTTGTTGCCCTACTGATCCCTGCGGGCTGGCCTCCCTGCTTCTTCTAAGTCTTATTCTCCTACTGCCTCTCTGACTCTCCGTCTCTCCATCTGAACTACCCTCCTCTTGCTCTCTTCTACTAGGCACCCACAAAACATCAATCTCCTCATCATCATTCTCCTCAGATGCATCAATTTCTTCTGACACATCACAGAAGGAAGCAGCAGCGGGGACCTCCTCCTCCTCCTCATCACTCATCATTATGTCCATCTCTGTCGTGTTCTCTGCCAGAATTAAATCTGGTGTAACGTCCTCATCTCCTTCATCTTCTTCTGCCAATAATGGTTGCGCATTACTCAGTTCAAGAAACTCATGGGAAAATAACTCCTCTGACTCCAGTGAAGAAGGGGCACCGGTGGTGGAGGAAGTGTTACGTGGGGTGGCCATAGCAGTGGAGGATGAGGAGGATGTTGTGGTAAAGTTAGAAACGGTAGAGGATGGGGTGTGCTGTGTAAGCCAGTCAACTACCTCTTCAGCATTTTGGGAGTTCAGGGTCATTGGCTTTTTAAAACTGGGCAATTTGCTAGGGCCACAGGATTGCATAGCAGCACGGCCCCTAGCACGGCCTCTGCGTGGCGGCCTGCCTTTGCCTGGCATTATTTTTAAAAAAACAACAACAAAAACTCAGTTGGTTTTTCTGGAAACGATAATACACACAGCTAGATGGCAGTTTGAAGAAAACAGTGTGCAAATAATGCCTACAAGATCAACGTATACACTACTACAGCGGTGGATACGGATTACGTAAAATATATGAATGCTGCTTGAAAAAAAGTAACTCAAGTGGTTTTTCTAGAGACGATAATATTATCAATATTTAGACAAAATGTGAACAAGCTCACACAGCTAGATGGCGGTTTGAAGAAAACACTGTGCAAATAATGCCTACAAGGTCAACGTATACACAGCGGTGGATACGGATTACGTAAAATATAAGAATGCTGCTTGAAAAAAAGTTACTCCGGTGTTTTTTCTGGAGACGGTAATATTATGGATATTTAGACAGAATGAGAACACGGTCACACAGCTAGATAGCAGTTGGTTGAATAACACACTGGGCAAAAAATGCCTACAGGGCAAATAATGCCTACAAGGTCAACGTATACACAGCGGTGGATACGGATTACGTAAAATATAAGAATGCTGCTTGAAAAAAAGTCACTCCGGTGTTTTTTCTGGAGACGGTAATATTATGGATATTTAGACAGAATGAGAACACGGTCACACAGCTAGATAGCAGTTGGTTGAATAACACACTGGGCAAAAAATGCCTACAGGGCAAATAATGCCTACAAGGTCAACGTATACACAGCGGTGGATACGGATTACGTAAAATATAAGAATGCTGCTTGAAAAAAAGTCACTCCGGTGTTTTTTCTGGAGACGGTAATATTATGGATATTTAGACAGAATGAGAACACGGTCACACAGCTAGATAGCAGTTGGTTGAATAACACACTGGGCAAAAAATGCCTACAGGGCAAATAATGCCTAAAAGGTCAACTTATACACTACTACAGCGATGGATACGGATTACGTAAAATTTATTATGGCTGCTTGAAAAAAGTCACTCCGGTGTTTTTTCTGGAGACGGTAATATTATGGATATTTAGACAGAATGTGAACACGGGCACACAGCTAGATAGCAGTTGGTTGAATAACACACTGGGCAAAAAATGCCTACAGGGCAAATAATGCCTAAAAGGTCAACTTATACACTACTACAGCGATGGATACGGATTACGTAAAATTTATTATGGCTGCTTGAAAAAAGTCACTCCGGTGTTTTTTCTGGAGACGGTAATATTATGGATATTTAGACAGAATGTGAACACGGTCACACAGCTAGATAGCAGTTGGTTGAATAACACACTGGGCAAAAAACTGCCTACAGGGCAAATAATGCCTAAAAGGTCAATTTATACACTACTACAGCGATGGATACGGATTACGTAAAATTTATTATGGCTGCTTGAAAAAAGTCACTCCGGTGTTTTTTCTGGAGACGGTAATATTATGGATATTTAGACAGAATGTGAACACGGTCACACAGCTAGATAGCAGTTGGTTGAATAACACACTGGGCAAAAAATGCCTACAGGGCAAATAATGCCTAAAAGGTCAACTTATACACTACTACAGCGATGGATACGGATTACGTAAAATTTATTATGGCTGCTTGAAAAAAGTCACTCCGGTGTTTTTTCTGGAGACGGTAATATTATGGATATTTAGACAGAATGTGAACACGGTCACACAGCTAGATAGCAGTTGGTTGAATAACACACTGGGCAAAAAATGCCTACAGGGCAAATAATGCCTAAAAGGTCAACTTATACACTACTACAGCGGTAGTAAAATAAAAAAAAGTTAAATAAAAAAAGAATGAATATTAAAAAAAAAAAAATTAAAGTTGGTGCTGCTGAACTACTAGGAGCAGCAGATTAGCACACCAGTCCCACTCCCCAACACTGCTAGACTAATAGCACTGGGCTCTTATAGTAGTAGTAGTAGTAGTAGTAGTAGTAGTAGTAGTAGTAAAACAACAAAAAAATAAATAAAAGCAGTCCTTACAAGGACTATTGCTATTGCAGCAGTCAGCAGATGAGATCAGAAGCAGGACAGCTGCCCACTGCAGCTACATACAGAGCACTGCAGTAGAAGGTAGATTACTAGCCAGCAAAGCTACCTAAGCTTAAATGTCCCTCAAACCCCTGCAGACTTCTGTCCCTCCAATAACAGAGCAGTATCAAAACGATTACTAGCCAGCAAACTTTCAACTGTCCCTGAAATCACTAACAGGCAGCAGCTCTCTCCCTACACTATCTCTTCAGCACACACAGGCAGAGTGAAAAAAAGCTGCAGGGCTTCGGTTTTTATAGGGAAGGGGAGTGGTCCAGGGGAGAGCTTCCTGATTGGCTGCCATGTACCTGCTGGTCTGGGGTGAGAGGGCAAAAAAAAGCGCCAACAATGGCGAACCCAAAATGGCGAACGTCGCGCGACGTTCGCGAACTTCCGGCGAGCGCGAACACCCGATGTTCGCGCGAACAAGTTCGCCGGCGAACAGTTCGCGACATCTCTAGTGACAACCTAAGATTCTAAGAAATATTCTGATGGGCCCAATCCTGTCTTATGTTCTCAATTAAAGATTGCCCAGATAAAACAAAGATTCACGTTTTAGTTTTTAGTTTATGCAACATCTGCATCAAACTTACCATGTCTGAAAATGTACACTATGGAATAAAGCAGTCCAAGGCTGTTTTACCTGCAACTGTCATGCAGTATAAGGCTTATCACAAGCAAAATGAGACTTCCAGATTCAGGTAAAGCAGCCTAAAAGTAATATGTGTAAATCTCTTATCAATTAATTTAACAACTAAAGTCATAAATTATTAAATAATAATTATGGTAAGAAGTAATTGCCTCTTCTCCTGTTTGCCAGATGCATGCTTCTTCTTGGTTGGGGGTTCTCGGAGGGGATTATTCCAGCGATCACTGATTAACTATATATTTTTCTATTCTACTTTCACACATCATATCTGGGAGCATGAAAGCAGGTCGCTGGTTATAACTTGTGAAGAGAAGAGCAGAGTATAAACAGGCCTAAACTGTGATTCAAAATACATTTCATTTCAAGTACACAGAGACCCAAAATGCCCCCCACCAGCCAACTTAATAGTGATTCTCTATGGCATCTTACAGCAGCCCTATTGACATTTGCCAGAATCCACAGATTGCTATTATGTATTGTTGGACATGTAAGTTGATGTGCACAAAGGTCATTTCATAATAGAAACATTGCTGATTTCAGCTAGTGCATTCCTATTTTGTAATGCTTAATTTCATGAAATGTTTACAAAGGTGAAGCCCTGCCTTAAAGTATTTCTGATCTAGTAAGGGGCACAAAGCTCATTGTCTTTTATTGCTGGCCTGTATGGTGTATTATGTCATGAACTAATATTGCACTGCATTCTTATCTCTCTAAAACAATATATACAATCCATAAATCCCTGTATTGCAGGTCTAACAAGGATCATAAGGTAAAACTATTTTGTTGTTTTGTTATGTTATCAGGGGATATATTCCTAAAGCCCCTCTCTTGCTCTGCATTGTTAATATGGTGGGTATATTGTAGTGCAAAAAACCATAATCATCTAACTAGGAGATAGATTGCATGGGGTAACTGGCGCGTGGCTAGCAGGGTAAATCAGTCTCTAAGTTAGTTTTTGTTACCTGCCGAGCTAAAATGTATGAATTGATATAAAAATGATCTAGTAATTAAAGGGGACCCGTCACCCGAAAAAATTATTCAAAATCCTATTTTATCAGATTAGTCAAGGAAAATGAACTTTAATTACACTATATAAATCTATTTGAATCCTGTTTCCTTCAGTCTGGGATTTCAAAATTATAGCAAGCAGGCAGCAGCCATTTTGTGGACACTGTTATTAAGACAAGCCTTGTATCAGCTCAGAATCTTGTTTGTGCACCAGAATGGGGGACCTGATGTCCATCCCCATGCCCTGGCTACACAATAATAAGTGAATTGAAAAGTGAGTAAGTAATTGTCTGCCCCACCTCTATGCCACGGGCATAGAGGTGGGGGGTGGGGTAGACAATATTTGATTGACAGCTGAGATGTTTAAATGAGCTTACAACAGATATTAATGCTTAAATAAAAAATAGAAGTTGGATTTCATGTTTAATTTGAAAAGGACTTTTATTATACAGATTTTTGTGTCTGGGTGACAGGTCCACTTTAAAAGGTAGGTGCAGGGTTTTTTCCCAATCGAAGCATGCAGTATCTATGAAACAGCAACTTCCCTATGATATTTATTGAAGAATGCAAAGAAAAACTAGAAAGGGAAATTTGAGATCAAACTTCATGGTGCTTTGTTACTGAATGAAATCTGACTGGCTGTTGTTGGCTCCAACCAGTTTTTCTAACCTGAATCCATAGTCATCCAGCGACAAACTGCAATGCTTGGGAACTATTTCTCATTCAAGGAGTGAAATTACAGAGACCGACAACTAAAGAATCTGCACACAGGGGACATCGGACAATATCAAGGTGTAGTCTGGGAATTCATAATTATATAAAGCAGACAGGTGCCACTTTGTGGACACTGTTATTAAATCATCCCAACATCTTGTTTGTGCACCATAATAGGGGACCCGATGCCCATGCACTGGCTACACAATTAGATGGGGAGGAGGGAAGAGAAATGTGGGGAGTGTAGTGACATCTAGTAAGTGCTGAATGGAAAGTGAAAGTAACTGCCTGCCCCACCTCTATGCCTAAGGCATAGTGGAGGGTCAGGCAATAAATAATTGCTGAGATTTTTAAATGAGTTTACTACAGGTATGGATGCTTTAATAAAAAAATATGCTGAATTTCATGTTTAATTTAAAAGGGACTTTTTATTATACAGCTTTTCATGTCAGTGACAGGTCCACTTAAAATAAATGAAATAAATCTGTTGGTGACTCCACTCACATTTCCCAAACCATGAAACTCTGCAAAGTTTGGGGACCCTAACATATATAGTATGAGAATTGCAGTATTTTAAATTGAAACCAATAAAATCAAAGAGAAGGCAGATATGCCGAAACATGTTGTGTGAGAGAATCCTGTAAATAAACACACAATGATTCTTTGAGAAGCTCTGTGCTCTCCGGGTTTAATTTTCTTTATTTAAAAATAGAAACAGTACTTTCAATGCCCACCTCCAGGTCATTAATAAACAAGTTGAAAAGCCAGTTCCCTATCCAGGTACAAATACTATGTTCCAGACCAACATTCCTTATTTTAACTATTAACCTTCTGTGTGGCACTGTATCAAATGCTTTAGCAAAGTCTAAGTAGATGACATCCACTTCCTTCCCAGGATCGAGGTCTGGCAAGATCTATTACACATAAAACCATGCTAAAGTCCAGTATCTTGTCCCTTAATATCCCTACTGTCCACAGCACGGAAAACAAAAGAACTGCCCATGTAACCAATGAGATGGATCTCCCTCAAGGTCAAGGCAGTAATGACCAAGCTAGCTTGAAAACAGAATCCATCCAAGTCAGGGGGGCTCCCGGGTGACTCTTCATACATCTGGGGCAAGTTCACTAAAGGGCGGAAATTCGTAAGAAATCCAATCCGCAGGGACATCACAATTTTATAGGCATAGAGGACAATTCACTAGCCAAATATTACAGCACTAGCAAATTTTTTCACCCTTTCGACAGGTGATTGTTCACAAATATACTAGAAAGCAAATTTTCCATTACGTTACCGCTTGCACTTCAGTTTCCTTCGCCAGCATAGACCTGGCGAACTGATAAGATGAAGCTACATCCTTCTCAATCTCATGTCAGTGACATCATATCCTGTATGCCGAAAAGTTATAAAAATTAAAAAAAAAACAACACTGGTGGGTTTTAATATTTTAAAGTGGGATTGTATTTAAAACTTGTAACTGTGAAAAAATGTTTGTTTTAACATTTTTTTTAACCATTTGAGGGGCATGCCACATTTGTTTTAGGGTGGGCTCATGTCAAGCACAATAGAGGATCTCTTTTGCCATTATTTTGCTTCCTTGAACATTTTTAATAATAAGTGGCCACTTCAATCATTTGCACCAACATCACTAACAAATACATACATATGACCTGATGCATATGTTCTCCAATCTGAATGATATGGCAAATTTTCATTTTTGATTAAACAAAGGCAAACCTGAACTTTCACTCTAAACTGGGTTTATATACCTATGCATATATACTGTATATCTGGGTATCAATATACCAAAATAATTCAGACTCTTGACTGATTCATTTTACTAAACAGCAAATCCTACACTGAAAACGTATCTTTTTATGTACATTGAAAGTTTAGCTTTTTATTTGAAAGCACTCAGTCGCAAAATTGTTTTTTTAATGTGACATTGTTTTATGTAAGAACAATTGCAAGGAAATTAAAAGATAAACGGAAACATTAGGTATTCAATCTCCTTATTCTGTAGAGACAGCATTTGCAGCAATAACAGTTAAAACATTTTTGGGGTTAGGAACACTGCGCAGTGTTCTGGACTAATTTTGCCCAATTTAATTAAACTTGTTAAGTTTGGATAGAACTCATGTAGCACAGTGCAGCATCTGGTACAAAGGCACACAATATGTACAGGGCTCCCAATGCACTTTTTGCTTATTGGTGTTCCTTTTTGTGCCTTAGTGCATGTGGGCGCCCAAGGGAATGTCTATGGGCCACCTTTATATGTCAAGTGCGAGATATGCCTGCCTGCTCACTGTAATATGCAAATTATTGCACAATAAACTGGAAGCACAAGTATTTGCACCTGCCACTTTATTTATTTCCGTTTGCCTTAATGAGAATCCATTGTGGCTGAAAACGTTTAGCTCTGCTGTTATGGTCTCTTTGCATTGTGATTTACTTTACATGTTTGTATTATGTTGTAATTGTCACGCAACCTTAGCAGATCCTTGGATAAATAATTTTCACTGACTGTCAGTTTATTTTATTTAATTAAGAACTATAAGTCTGTAATTAGTACAAGAATGCTAGCTGCAGTTTTCCACTTCTCGTTTTACTTGTAACGGTAGTCTGGCAGCCTGACGACAGTTGATGCATTTACGTAAATTTTTATGCTGGGTGCTGAAGAATGTAGAACAATATTAGTTTTTAAACTCTTTGGGGTAAATTTACTAAGCGGCGAAAAATTGGCAGCGACGACTTCGCAGCCAGTGCAACACTTTTTCGATAGGACAACTCTAATCTAAAAATGCAAAGTAACGTCCAGGACAATGAACGATGCCGAATTTTCGCTAGCGTTACATTGGCAAGCAAAGCTTAGATGTGCTAGCATTCAATTATGCCTTGCGCAACTTCGTTAGAGATCTTTGCTCAGGCTAATTTGCATATGGCGGGAAATTGTAAAGTTTGATGGACGTATATGTTGCTGCAAATACATTACACTACACAAGCCCAGGGAAACGTAATAAAGAAACTAAAGTTGTTATAATGCCCTACACATGAGCCCATTGTATAGTTTATGTTCCATATGTTAGAAAATGTATGGGGGAACCCGGTTACCCCAAAAAAAATTTTAAGGACTTTTGCAGGCTATCACTTCTAAAAAAAGGAAAAGATGTCAGCAGTTTTTGGGACTGAAACTTTTTCCACTAAAAGATTGTGAAAGATCTATGTACTCTAATGTACTTCATCTGGCAAAGGCAAGTCTGGCGAAAGAGGTAATGTTCAGTAAAATCTGCGTCTTAGTGAATTCGCCAGAGTGAAAATTCACCTGGCGAATTATTGCTAGCATCTGTCTCTTTGGCTAGTAAATCATCGCCAGCGTTAGTCCCTTCGCTCTTTAGTAAATCTGCCCCCTTGATGGACAAGTGAACATTGAGTCATATTGCCTTCTGTTAAGGGGGTGGTGATGTTCCATGCTCCTTACTTCTGTCCAACAAGGATTCTCAGCAATTAGTGCAACTTTTATGTACATTATTTGTCCTGAACGTCATTTTACATACAGTGTTCCTGGTAAGTCTGCTCAGAATTAGAAGAGTGGTGAACACACTGGATACAGAAACCATTTTCCAGAATAGTATTATACTGTAGGTCCAGTGGACTCTATATTCAGTGCAATAACAAGAACAGTTAACTGGAGGTGCAGCATAGAGGAGCATACATCTACCATCTATTTCTTCAGAGCTAATTGCAGTATGCTAAAATATACATTATTTTGTGCAGCAGCTAAAAGACCAGGGTGGTTTGCTTAATTATACTATGCATAGGTGAGCTAAAGCAGTATAGCTCTTGTGAAAGACTGCTGTACACTGTCTGTCCCACTAAATTGCAGTATAGTGCTAGGTTTTAGATGAACATAGATCATTCTGTATAGAAGGAACTGGTGGTTACTGCAGCATAGATGACACTGTAGGTTTAATGATGTGACAAACTGACTAAATTAGAAGAAGTGACATAATTTCGATACTTCGCCAATTTACTAACGGGTGCAGGTGTAACTTCACCAGCTAAAGAGACTGACGCTGGTGCTCATTCTCACTCAATCGACAGGCGAAGTTGTGCACTGGCGAAGGAATGTAAGTGTGCAAGTTCACTAAGATGCTAATTTTACTGAACGTTAGCTCTTGCGCCAGACTTGCCTTCACCACCTCATACCAGACGAAGTGCAGATTTGACTTCAGGGTGATAGACTGCAAAAGAGAGTAAAAATGTTTTGAGGTAACCAGCTTCCCCCCTAAATTTCCTAACATATGGCACATAAACTATACACTGGGCTCATGTGTAGGGCATTATAACAACTCTATTTTCTTTTATTAAGCTTCCCTGGGCTTGTGTAGTGTAATGTATTTGCTGCAAAATATACGTCCAATCAACTTTAACTTCCCGCCGTATTCAAATTAGCCAATGCTAGCGCAACTTCGATCTGCTTGCCGAATTAAACCTAGCAACTTTATCAGTGTTCGGTGCCCTGGACACAACTTCGCATGTTAGTGAATTAGCGTTGTCTGAGTGAATCTTCGCCTGGCGAAGTGTTGCGCTGCCTGCGAAGCCGTCGCTGACGAATTTTTGCCGTTTAGTAAATTTGCCCTAAGGAGAGGCCATTTGATGATGATGATGAGAAGTTAGTGCTGCCATTCTAGAGGTACTACAACCTAAAAAATGCTTTTGCCTTCAGCCTAAATCCAAGCCAGTGGCCCTGTTTAGTTGCAGTTCATGAAGTAACTGCCGCAACTGAGACATTTATAAAAATAAATTACTGACTTTTAAATGAACGACTTCCTGGTTGTTCCTTTATTTTTAAGCTCTGCAACAAATCTGATTATATATTGTTTTGAAAGCTGATGGTTGCCTATTTCAAATTATGTGTAAATGGGGCACCTTTTCTCCACTTCAATTTCCTTTTGCCTTAATGAGAATCCATTGTGGCTGAAACCGTTTAGTTCTGCTGTAATGATCTCTGTGACCTATGGTTTACTTTACTGTACATGTTTGTATTATGTTAAAATTGCCATGGAACCTTACCAGACCCTTGGATAAATAATTGCCACTGACTGTCAATGTATTCAATTCAATTGAAAGCCATCGGTCTGCAATCAGTGTAAGAGCGCTAACTGCAGTTTTCAGAAGAGCCTCACTTTATTAAGAGTCTCAGTTTATTTTGTGCATAGTTGTGCAACAAGGCATTTAATATTTAACAGATTAAACAATACCATGAATGAATGAAGCAAAGTACTTGTGTAGACATATACAGTAGTTTAAGAGATTTAAACAGAGTGATAACTTATACATAAAGCACTGCGTATCTTGACAGCCCTATATAAATAAATGATGATGATGATACATACTTTTAAAATATAGTTGTACGAGGACAAAATTTAAGTTGACCTATATGGTAGAAATAAAATGCAAAACACAAAAAATGTCTTTATAAATGTAAAACTATATTAGCTATAAAAAATATACATATATATACCCGCAACTGGCCCAGCAGGATCTGCATCCGACTTTAACCTGGTACGCTCCCATGTTTGTCTACCCGAGTCCCCATCCTTCTGTGATGTCAGAGAAGGGGACGGGGCAAGCTGGCACAAGTATATAAAAAGGTGTTCACCGAGGCAGATGTGGGGCAGTAGAGGGGGTTCAGGGCAACTTCCACACACTGTTCTTGGGCCGTGGGCTGCTTTGGTATGAATGTTAGCCGGAGAACAGTGTGTGAAAGTTGACCTGAACCCATGGGTCCCGTGGGATTTGGGCCAGCCCGTACATCACTAATATACATATACTAGTGGCAATACTTTTTTACAAGATAAAGATAAAAACACTTCAATCAGCCTGTATTTTATTTACAGCAGGGGTTTGAAACAAATAGGCACTTTATACAACCTTTCAATTGTACACAAATAGATAAAAAACAATTCTGGATAAAAATTAACATTAAGGGGCATACTGTATTTATCAAGGGTCAATTTTGAATTTGAAAAACTTTGAAATTCGAATTAAAAAAAAAAACAACCAAAATTAAGGCAAAGTTTTATTTTTATTTTTTTATAGGTCAGTTTTCGATCAAATAGGTCCGTATTTGGCCAAATTTGAATCGCACGAATCAAAGTAATAGCGCATTCGATCGAATCAAAGTTTTTCCCCAAAAAAACCTTAGATTTTTCAAAGCCCACCAATTGACTCCAAATGGGTTCTAGGAGGTCCCCCATAGGCTAAAACAGGTTTTAGATGGTGAAGTCAAATATTTAAAGATACTGTACATGATAAATTTCGATATCTGAATTTTAGAATTGTTTTCAAATTCAAATCGAATTTTTGTCTATTTCCTATAAACCCGACAATTGGAGAGAGAAAGTAATTCATCATAATTTGTAATGCATTATTATCATTTGATATCACTGATTGAACAAGCTGTTTAACTAACGTTGTTACGTTATCTCAAGGCCGGGATTAAGCTTTTTGTTGAGATAGAACTGACATAAACTGCCCTAGTCTTTTTTCCCTATCATACCAGTCTTCACATTCCTAGCCGTAACAACCACTTACTGTATCTTTTCATTATAGCCAGTTAAGGATCGTTCTGCATTCATATGAGAATGAAAAGTTCCCTTATAAAGTGCCCGTTCTGATGGCTGAAAACAGTGGACTAGACATTTTCTCCAAAAGATGCATCATTTCCCATGGCTTTTACTGCCTTTCACATTCTGTGTGGCCTTGACACATGTCTATTTTCAGTTATAAACTATGTACATTAAATACATTTAACAAACTTACAATGGAGTGATTTGCAGAGCCTTTTTGCCATAAAGGGGAAGAAAAGGTAAATGCATCAGTCATAAATTACAAGGTAACATATTGCCCAGTTATGTCATTAATGTACAGAACATTGATTTAAAAGATGCCTTAGTGCAATCTTGATACATTTTATTTCCTTCAAGTACTAAGGGCAAATTAATTATATTTATAAGCCTTGTTAATCTAATATTCCTATACATGGGATGGGATTTATTGGAGCATCCTGGAAAAACATGAAAGGAACTCCCTTCAACTGAATGGCTAAAGGCTGTAATGATTTTCTCTGCGCTCCTTTAAAGTCTGCTTTATTTGCATACATGATATTGCTTTCTTGCATATTCAGATTCAGATAGATTGTAGATTTCGATTTCCAGGAGACAATGTCACATCCATTTTCATACACACAGTGAGTTGGGGGAGAAGAAAAACCCACAGAACAGTGGGTCAGTGTGTGCTGTCCATTCTTTTGGTTAGGATAAACAGGGATTTATCTTTTTGTGAATTAACGAATAACAACCTAATAAAATGCCATTGTAATGGGGAATCTAGGGTAATGCTTGATGACCAGCAAGGTTGAAAATTTAAAACAAAGACCTTCAAGAAGAAATCAACTGGCAGATAGGTAGTAGCTTTTCTCAAACAAAAGTCAGGATGGGATTACCCATGGTCATGATCCTGTCCTGTCTTCTGTCTGAGACAAAAGTGTAGCTAAGGAATTCTGCCAGTCAGCTGCTTATATTATGGACTGTTTATATGGATTGCTAAAAGGAGAAGCTGATGCCAGGGGCATGTTCCAAGACATACTGCTAGTTAGTCAGATATAATCCTGATATATATATATATATATATATAAAATAAAGGGGAGCTTTTTAAGGCTCTGTTGAAGTCTGGCATGTATTGGGTCACTGCAGTAAGGGGGCCCAAAGAAGGGAAGGGAAGCGAGCCACAGAAGGGGCAGGCTATGTGAGGGAGTTAATGGGCTTTAGGTGGATTATGGGCAGAGCTAATGGGGGCATTAGGAATATGATTGTGCATGCAATGCACTTTCTTCCCACTGTAACAGGGCTTACCACCAGGGAGGCCCTTCTGCCTAATAACTGGAACCAAGTAAGACAAATTGCTGGTCCAAGCGTATAAGTTCAAAATGTGTATCACTGTGAATTCCTAGGAGTCTGCGTCACATTCCCAAAAGGTATAAGATACTGTAATAAAGTTGGAATAAACAGTTTCAAAGCAGTATTTTCAAACTGCATGTGTTTCTTTTATTAGCAGTGCAAAACACTACAAGAAACACATGCAGTTTGAAAATACTGCTTTCCAACTTTATTACAGTATCTAATAACTGGAACCTCCTAGTGAGAGTCACTAGTACAGTATATTAGTACAAAATAACTTTGACTTATATTATGGCTCACGTGACCTCATCCCTTGTGTGGCACACTGATTCTGCACCTCCGAAAGTAAATTCTGACACCAGTAGTGTTAAATAAATTAAACAAATGAATCAAATACATTTTCAGCCCCCCCCATTATTTATTTATTTAATTAATTAGGGCCTCTTGGGGCTCACTATACTTCTGAGCCCCTCTGCATGGTCTGCTTCCTCTGTAGTTACTCCCCTGCATGGCACATTATTTCCAGAAAGTCATGGCAAAACAGCACTCCAAAGTCACCTGACACAGGACCCCACCTTCACCATGCCATATGGTACAGAGACCACCCAACAAGTAACCCCAAGCAAGGCATGGAGTGATCTCCACCCCACTGTGTCATTGCACACTGACCAGAAACTGCACAGAAAAATTCCCCTCTCACTCATATGTAATTATAATTGTATTGTTATAAACATGAAAACTTTCCCCCATTTCTAATAAATGCTCAGGTGCAGTAACCCACAGCAATCAATAAAGATGTTTGCTTTTAAACAGGTGACTACAAAATCGTACCTGCTGATTGGTTGCTATAAGTGATAAGAACTGTAGCAATCTTGGCTCCTAATATTACGTAATCACGGCTACAAAATATAACCGCAAAGGGAAGTGGCAATTTTCATGTTAATATGGATATGGCTATAGATTTTATTCTGTCCTTTTATTCTGCCCAGTAGAAATCACTTAAGTTGTTTGTTTCAAGTACCTTATGGATCCAACTACTGACAGTTGTAAATGTAAATAAAGCAAGTATTAAGTGCCCAGTGCCATTGAAGGACTGTACCCAATAGAGATGGAAATGGAAGTGTAAAACTCCAGGAATCTCCAGCATTCAAGGGAACGGCTTGTGTCTGTAATTTCTTATCTACTGGCTGAATAGACGCAACACATACAATTGCTGGAGGGTGCAGGTTGTTATGTGCATTCCATTGATTCAGTAACCAGAGTGGTACATATGTGTCTACTCACAACCCATTGAGTTCCTCATATCTAAAGGGTAGCCTTTTGCACTCTGATATTTTATAGGATAATAAAATCTCCCACCCACTCGGTCTATTATGTCCGCTAATGTACTTGTAAATATTAGTCATGTCACCAATCATGTTTCTCCCGAGAAAGCAACCCCAAACTTCTTTCCTCGTAGTTTAAGGGGGTTATTTACTAAAATCCAATTTTCTGATTATTTTATTTAAACAACTTCAACCAACTTCCCAGCCACAATTTGACCTTATTTATCAATAAATTAACTCGAATAATTCTGCTGTGGGAAAAGACTCAATAAAATCGTGAAAAAAACTGATCGTATGATTTCTTTCAGATTTTTTACAGAAGTTTAATAAATCACAAAAAAATGTAGTTTCCTGGACTAGTTTTACACATTACACTGGAGTTTTGGTTATGAGGTAATAAAACTCTATTGACTGGGTTGACATATTTGATGTGATGCAGCATATTTTGATGTTATATAATGTAATACATTGGAATAAGAAGCTAACTACAAGATATCTTGGCTGGGGTTATTCCTAGAGTATACCAAGGGGCCCATTCACTTAGCTCAAGTGAAGGAATAGAGGGAAAAAAACGTCAAATTTCGAACTGTTTTTTTTGGCAACTTCGACCATCGAATGGGCTACTTCGACTACGATTTCGATTCGAACTAAAAATCATTCGACTATTCGACCATTCGATAGTCGAAGTACTATCTTTTAAAAAAAAACTTCGACCCCCTAGTTCACCACCTAAAACTTACCAAAGTCAATGTTAGCCTATGGGGAAGGTCCCCATAGGCTTTCTAAGTATTTTTTGGTTGAAGAAAAATTGTTCGATCGATGGATTAAAATCCTTCGAATTGGACGATTTTTCGTTCGATCGTTCGAAGGAATGGCAGGAAAATCCTTCGACTACGATATTCGAATTCGAAGGATTTCCATTTGGCAGTCAAATAACGAGGGTTACCCTCAATATTCAACCTTAAGTAAATTTGCCCCCTAGGTTCCTGGATAATTGTATCCAGGTATGTCATCTGATTTATCAAAACTATACTCCTTAAATTTTACTCTATTAGTTAAGCTCATTGAATGAATATGTAACAAAAATAAATTGTCCATTATATCTTTTAGGGAGGATTTTTGAATGATGATATTCCCAAAAATTGCTTACCCATCTTAACATCCCGACATTTATTAGGCATAAAAAGAAATCTAACATTTCATTATTAAATTTAACAAATGCCAAACTTGTTGGAGAACTTAAAATAACAGATTTGATTCAATCAAGCGTCTAACATCAGATATAGAATATAATGATTCTCTGGAAGTGATTATACCAATTAAGAATTAGAAAATATTTTAGATTCTAAAGAACCAATAGTGTTGTTTTTCCTAAAGATTGGAAAGATCAACACCCAAAGACTAAAAAAAAACACAATTATTACTATAATTATATGTGTTTTTTCAACAGAGATCTCTTCCATTGGAAAAATCTTTTTCAACAAAATGGTTTTAATTGGGTAATCACCCATAATCACAACTTGTTGTCTAGTGACGGGTGGCTTGTAGCATAGACCAATGTTAATTTTCTTATTAACCTTAAGACCAGACAAAATCTCTATTCATAGGGCTTCCACTCAAACCCCCAGTGCTGTAATAAGCAATTTCTTTATTGCATAGCTTTAATTCTGTAAAGATAAGTAAAGATACACCTTTGCCTTCTTAAAATCTTTCTGCCCTTCCTAATAAAGGGTGTAGCTATCTTAATTCCCAGAATGTCATGCATACATATTATTGTCTTTATCAGGGTTATGCTTTTGTTGCAACTTCCTACCTGCTCAAGTTTTAGGTACAGTACATTGGACTGACACTGCACTTTGCATCTCATGCACCAGTAGATATCAGTACAAATGACAAAGTGACGAACTGCACCATTAAAGATGTATATGCTGTTTCTTTTCACCTAGTGATTGTAAATAAACCCCTATGTTTCTTTAACAGTGTAAAATGCCCTACATTTTATATGTAATTTATTTTACAATAAAAAGGTTTCATATAATGAAGGAGTTTTAGCAGATACAATTAAGTCATTTATTACCTTCCTTCCTGTCATAATTTCTCATTTTGCCTTTGGATGATGCATTAAAACTATTTCTGCCTGAAGGCCATAAAATATAGAACAAACTGTTCTCTTGTAAAACTTTTTTTTTTTTTTTTACACCTTTTTAATTTTATACAAATGATTAATAAAAGCAGCGTGAAAGTGGGTACCATGGGTCTATTAAAATCTGATGTCAAAGGCCCTCTATTCACCTTTATAGCCAGAATACTAAATTATATTTAATATGATAAAAGTATTAAATATTATAAAAAATGATATTGATATTTCTTTATTTTTTAGGCATTTTCCTAAAATGCAAACACTCTGCAAAAGGCATTTCCAGCTGTACCTATAGATGCTGTGTGGTCTAAAGAGATTTTAGAGTCACCTAATCTACCCTTGCATTGTGGTATAATTCTTAATGAATTAACTGTCTTTTGGGGAGTGTCCAGGTAGCTGGGGTATAATCTGACATGACAAAGTAAAGTGGATGAAGTAAAAAGGAAAATTCCTGCCAGAGAGCAAAATCAAGCAAAGAGACCAATTAGAATAATGGAAGAGAATCTCTTTGTTGAAAATACACATTATAACATTATGGAAAGCTACAATAATCCTACTGCAGTGTATGTAAGGGTAATTAGCAAATTGAAGAATAATGCTACAAAACAATGTTTAAAAAATGATGTTACAAAACTTGAGTCGGGAAAAACTGATTTTTCTGTAAACTGAATGTTCTGTTTCAACTATTGTACAAGGTTCATAAAATCTATAAACCACAATTTAAAACCTGCAGTATATTGTGTATCTTTTGTTCACTCTAATTACTATAATTAACCCTCGATATTCGGCCGTCGAAGTAAAATCCTTCGACTTCGAAGTCGAAGGATTTACCGCATTTTCTGCGATCGAACTATTCGAAGGATTTTAATCCATCGATCGAACGATTTTCCTTCAATCACAAATTTGTTAGAAAGCCTACGGGGATCTTCCGGTAGGTTTTAGTTGACGAAGTAGGGGTTGAAGAGACGGTACTTCGACTATCGAATGGCGAATAGTCGAACGATTTTTAGTTCGAAACGTTCGATTCGTAGTCGAAGTAGCCAATTCGATGGTCAAAAAAAAACATTCGAAATTCAAAGTATTTTTTCTTCTATTCCTTCACTCAAGCTAAGTAAATGTGCCCCTTAAACTCGATTCAGCTTAATTTTCTGCTAAAACTTCTCGGAAAAATTGGTGCAACAAAAAGTGACAACAAAATCGGACCTCAATTCAAATTGTGTGACTTTTTCGAACTGTCACCCCAAGAATTCGAAATTATTAAGTTATCAAATGAAAACCAGTGAATCTTGAAGGTAAAAAAACAAGTTCCAAGGGACTATCTGCCATTGACTTTTACATGATTTGAATAGGTTTTAGCTGTATTTTCGGATTTGGATTTTTAGCAGCTTCAGAGCATAAATCTAGAAAAATTTTAGAAAAAAAATGTGAGGCTTAATAAAGACCCCTAGGTGTGCTCCAGAGCCTACAAAATGGTTCCAGACCCAAACAGAAGAGGAAACGGCTGCATTTACAGCCGCATTTAGGTAAAAACACAGTGGTGCGCAAGCTGCCGGGGGGCCCTGAGGGGGTGCGGGCTCTGGCCCAATCGCACCCCCCGGTAGTTACACCACTGATTGTTACTGAAATGTCCTGACTTTCTCTTTAAGCTCCTGCAATGCACATGTCCTGCAAATGCACATTATAAATGAATGGCTAGAACTGGCTACACTCCTGCACTGAACAGACAAAAAAATATACGTTTCTAAAACTTATTTGACTTTTGGAAGAGAGTCCCTGGGGAAATGCCCCTAACATTATACTTAACCCTTGGCGCAGATTCAGGCATCGGAGTTCAACACAGTCATCTTCCGGGTCTTCAATAAGCTGAGTGGAAGACTGGCTAAGCAACGCATGCGCAGTTGGAGCAAATTAGCGGTTTGCGTTGACTGCGCAAACCGGTAAATTGCATGGCACTCCGATGCCTGAATCTGTGGCCAGGGGTAAGTATAAATTTAGTGGCATTTCCCCAGAGGTAGCTATGCTGGGGGGGAGGAGGGAGGGGTTATACGTTGTGTGGGGGTGTTGAGTTTTTTTGAAAACGGTTCAATTCTCCTTTAAAGGGCAATTCACCTTCATTAGCAAAACTGTAGTAACACATAAAACATTGCCCTAAAACTCCCAGAAATGTGCTCAAACTTAACATAACCTGCCAAATTTTGTAAAATGGACATGGTAATTAGGGGGTGTGGCCATAAAATGGGCAGGGTCAACATTTTCACAGCGCTGAGGGTGGCAAAGCTTTTTGCCCCTTTTTCTATTTTCAAAATGTTGGTAGGTATGTTACTGCACTGTATGGAATGTGTCCTGGAAGTGCATAGTATTAATGCATGGCTAGAACTGGCTGAACAACTGATAGCCTAGGAAATTGTATACAAATAAGGCATCTTTTCAAGGCCTCAGTTAGTAATATTTAACGTATCCATGTCACTTACAGGTAAAGTTCTATGAACTTTACCTATCAAAACTTTTTAAACTTGAAAAAAAGCAGTTTGCTGTGCTTCGAATCTTACGTTCACTTTTAAAATTGATGTGTGATTTACTTTTGTGGCCAATAAAGGAAATGCCTGCTCCACCTCATTGCTTTATTGCTTTCCATAACTGAAATGATCCATTGAGGCATTGTGAAAAACACAACTACATCTACTGCTGAAAACCAAGTTTCCAATCCCTCTTAAAATCGTGGGTTGAACAGTGGGAGAAATGCAGCTCAGGAACACTGTGAAAATGGTTTCTGATCTAGTAAATCACAGACTGAGACCGCAAGTAATTGCTAACATAAACAGAAGCAACATATTGTTGCCTGGTAAAACGCAATAAACCCATATAAAGGGTCGCTGAAAAGAACCAGAACAATATCTAAAAATGTTAACATTTTACCTAAGCACATTTCTTCTATGAATGAATTACATGCTGCATAAACAGCATAGATACTGCAAGCATTAAAGTAGCAATCAATTTAATTACAAATCTCCTTTTATGATGAGTTTTTAAAAAAAAAAAAAAAAAATCATTTTATCAACATTGCTAAAGAGTGAGTCCATCTTTATATGCATACTTGACAGTTAATTCTACAGTTTCCATTAAAATACTTTTTTTATGTAAAAACTGTGAGACAATAAATATTTCTATTATCTGTTCAGTATAAACTTATTAGTGATAGTGAGTGCATTACCAGCTGCAATACAACTGTTCTCAGTCATGTATTATTATATTATATTATTATATTATTAATTATATTATTATAATTTGGCAGACCTGAAAAGCAAGTTCAGACAGAGATGATCAGATGATATTAATAGAGGTCTTTAAAAGTCAGCCCAAAACTGTTTTTATTTCATTAACTAGCATTAAAATAATGGTACTATCCAATGAGTTGCATTCCAATTGAGTAAAAAGTAATAGAAACAAGACTAAACAGGACCAACTGGGAAGGATTTCCCCCATCCTCCTAGCCATAGAGGCAAAATACTTGGGGGGTAATGATGGGCGAATGTATGTGCCAGGCGTGAATTTACGGCGAATTTGCGTGATTCGCCACCAACGAATAAATTTGCGAATTTGACGTGAACATTTTTGGCCAATTGTGATTTTGATTATTTATTTTTTACTGTTTTCCCAAAATCTAAGGGGCACATTTAATAAGCTCGAGTGAAGGATTCAAATGAAAAAAACTTTGAATTTGGAAGTATTTTTTGGGTAGTACTGTCTCTTTAAAAAATACTTCAACTCCATACTTCGGCAGTTTAACCTTTGTTTGATCGAAGAAAAATCCTTTGATTGATTATATTATATTAAAATCGTTCGAATCGTTTGAACGATTTTCTTTACTTCGATAGATCGATCGATCGCAGGATTTGCTCTAAATCCTTCGAATTCGATATTCGAATTCGAAGGATTTAAATTTGAGGGTCGAATTCGAGGGTTTATTAACCCTCGGTATTCGACTCTTGATAAATGTGATAAATAGTTTAAAGTTGAATGTTCCCGTTTCTGATGTTAGGTGCAGACTCTAAACCGTTACAAATTTGCAACATTTAGTTGATACATTTCTCAGCAGCATCTGTGGAGTATTAGTAACTATTGTCATCGACTTTCAGGGATTCTACTCAGCAGGGTCAAAGATAAGAACTTTAAACACTAAATGTATCAATTTAGAACAGTTTACAGGGTCGGCGACCCCCCCCTCCCAGAGCTGCTTCAGAAGGAGACAAATGACACTTTACACTTGAATATTAGAAAAACAGTCAAACATAGAAAATATGTTGTTTGAAGGTGAACAACCCCTTTAAGAAAAAACTCGAACGTCAAAAACTTGAACCAATATCACCAACCCAAAAACCGCAATCAAATTCAAACGTAATTCCTATTGAGCTTTCCTATGAAAAAAAACCTTGACTCTTGCCCATCAATTTTTTTTTGCCATGCAGCATTATTTTTCATTGGAGTCTATGGGGCATCATGTTCGCTGCACTATAACAGGTTATAGGTGGTGTATGTTCAGATTCCAGCTATTTCCGAGGTTGAGGTACAAAATATCTTGAATATTCGAGTTTTTAAGAAAAAAAAACTCAAACCATTTTAGTTTTTTTGAACCCATTAAGATACAACTTGAATTTAATAAATCTGTTCCTTGGAGTCTCCCACTGCTACTTTAAGCCATACAGGGATATATTTTACAGTTTAGGGATATATTTTACTGAATGATATCCCTACATTAAACACATATATATAGTGATGGGCGAATAAATTCACCTGGCACAAATTAGCGGCAAATTCCCGTGTTTCACCGCCGGTGAATAAATTTGTGAATCTCCTGTGTAAATTCGCTGTTGAAAATTTGCCGGCGTTATTTTACGATTTTCACGATTTTTCTGTAAAAACATTCGAAATGCTAGATTTTTTTCGTGAAAAGGTTCGAAATGCTAGATTTTTTGTGAAAATGTTCGAAATGCTAGATTTTTTTCGTGAAAAGGTTTGAAATGCTAGATTTTGTAGTGAAAACGTTAGAATTTCACATTTTTTTGTGAAAACGTACGAATTTCACAAATTTTTAGTGAAAATGTTCAAATTTCACATTTTTTTCGTGAACTTACTAATTTTTCGGCGTTTCGTGAATTTTGCGGGAATTTTTCGGCGAAGAGAGAGGACAGATTTGCCCATCACTACATATACTGTATACTGTATTAGTAGTCACAGAAATAATTGCAGTATAACTTTAAATAAAATATAGGTGTATACTAATTACATACTTGCATTTGTATAATTGATGAGTTTGTTATTTCCCATGGGGCACCGATTATCCTAAAAATGAATTATTATGAAAGTGAAATGCTGAAAACCAACTTGGTGCCTTTATAATTCTGTGCAATCTAAACCTACAATACATTCAATATTTATTTATAAAGTGCAGATGTAAGAAGCTATAATGTATGCCAAGACATTAATTATGAAAATACCCACTGCTATTTTAAAGACAACTGCAATCCATCTGTCATACGTCAAAAAAATTTTCTTCAAGAATGTAGCAATGCACTTTAATAATAGAAAATACAGTAGGTTTTGATTTATAAAGGCAAGGGAAATTATTGTGTGCTCAAAAATTCAGCAAGGTGTTCTCGATACTTTGGGGCAGATTTACTAAGTTCGAGTGAAGAATTTGAATGAAAAAAAAATTAGAATTTCGTAGTATTTTTTGGGTACTTCGACCATCAAATGGGTTAAATTCGATTCGAATTCAACGTTTCGAAGTAAAAATCGTTCGACTATTCGACCATTTGATAGTCAAAGTACTGTCTCTTTAAAAAATACTTAGCCTTCATACTTCGCCACTTTAAACCTACCGAGCTGCAATGTTAGCCTATGGGGACCTTCCCCAGCACTTTTCTAAACTTTTTTTTTATCTAATAAAAATCCTTCAATCGATCGCTTAAAATCGTTTGAATCGTTCGATCCGAAGGATATTATTGTACGATTTTTATTCGATCATTCCATCTAAGCATTTGCACTAAAATCCTTCGAATTTGATATTCGAATTCGAAGGATTTTACTTCGAGGGTCAAATTCGAGTGGTTTATTAACCCTCGAAATTCAACCCTTGATAAATCTGCCCCTTTGTGTTTGATGATCAGAAAACCACAGACAGCAAGCATTTAGAAAGAAATATATCAATGGTATTTAGTGGGGAAATTGATAGTAAATCCAGCAAAGTTTGTATATATTTTTAACACTTTTTAGTACCTATCAGTTACCCATATCAGGTAAAAAATTTGAGTAAATAGTAAAATTTGTTTAATTTTTATTATCTCATTGGCCTTTTATTTTAAGATGACGCTAATTATTACATTTACCATTGAGTTAAGTCAGTAGTTCTCATTTAACAGTATTTTTATTTTTTTAATTAAAACTTACCATTTTCAATTAAATTGGCTGAATGTATTTTCTTAATCACAACACACGCATTTTAGTCATTAGGGCTAATGGCTAATGGTTCTCACAATTGTAAATACGGCAGCCATGCCCACAAATTGGTGAACAAACATAGGCTCATGGAAGTTAAAGCTCTGTTAACATAATCATATAGGAATTAACATTCTGTATTATCTGCAGTGTTAAAATTATTATTATGGATATTTTTTACTTCTATATTAAATCCTAATACATGACAAAGCAAATCCTATACATGGCAAACTTCTGGCCCACCTCGACTTGTATTTTCTAGCTCTTGCTGCTGACTATACTCAGGGATTCTTATCATTAATTAGATTCAAATGCATGAGCTTATTGATTGCATATTATTCTACCTAGTGGTACTTACAAGCACAGACATCAAAGTTTTAGGCCCAGTTGTCTTTTGTTGCATTGTTTTGAAGGCAAATAGTGATGAGCGATTGTTTTCGCCAGCCATGTATTCACTGCAAATCTCTGCATCTCATGCGCTGTTGGTGAATTTTTTTCTCGGAACTGCAGCAAAAATTCTGTTTTTTCAGTAAGAAGTTTCATTACATAAACTGCGCACTGGTGCAAACCATGACATTTGCTATCTATCCTCCACTGTCAGACGTGGTTTGATTCCTGTTTGTAAAAGATATATTACATTTGCACAAAGGGACATTCCTTCACCCTGAGGCATATATTTTCATATTGTGAATTTTCCACTGCTGACATCTATTACTCCCCCTTATGCATTTAGCTGGGTGCAGGCCCAGATTTGTGGCGAGGCCACAAAGGCCCGGGCCTAGGGCGGCAAATTCCTAGGGGCGGCATGCCGCCCAGCCACTCTATAGGGAGCACTGGGAACGCACAGCTCCCCAGTGCTCTGGTGTACCTGCACTCACTAGAGCGCTGCAGGCGGCGGCCGTTACGCCCTGGCTGGGTGGGACTGGGCCGGTGAAAAAACCCAGACCCACTATTGCTGTTGACCCTGACCTCCCTCCATTGTCCCAGTTACAGCTGCGAGCAGGAAAAAGGTACACCCAGGAGAAAGGTTGGGGCCGGGGCCTGTGGTGTCTTTGCGGCTGGGGCAGAGGGTGTGTGTGTGTGGGGCCCATTTGGGCTACCATCAATTTAGCATAAGGTGATGGATCAGTATCATTAGTCTTTAGAAATAATTTCTTCTACTTAGATCCATTCATCCAATACCCACTGTATCCGGTAGCTCATGTACTTCTTTAGATATTGCAGAATGTGCACAGAAATAGCTTTTCAATTTTGTGGGATATAATATCAGTAATAATAAACATATCTATTGTACTTTATGAACTGATAAAAGTCTAATGAAACCCAGAGAAGACTATAACCCAAATACCCATAATCACAAGAGAAAACTACTGAGTGCATAATCATAACCGCATGACCTGCTTATTTACTTAGGCCTAAAGTTACACAATATATGGCCATTCAATGTCAGATATGAAGTGCCGATGAAATGCTTCTTGCTATCAGCAAATGTGTCTTAAGCTCTGATGGCAGTTTTTCTGTATAAATATGCATATTTTAAAATACACTCTCGTATTCAGAAACTGTAATTTTCAGGAATCTGGCATTAGCCCCAAAAACAAACATTTAAGGCAATAACCGCTCTGTAATGTCTCAGAAATACACATGCCATGGACTTCATGGGCAAAACTTTATAGGTCTGCAGCATATGTTTTATTTTAGACCAAATCTTGTGGTTGAATTTTATTTGCTACTTTTCAGAATGTGAGCACAGAGAGATTTCCTTAGCTCATAGCTGGAGGAATTCATCCATCATCCGTGTTTTTTTTTCTTCCCAACAGTGGAAGTGTTCATAAGCATAATCACATTCTTCTTGGTAGTAGGAAGCCAGAGGCCACAAACTAAATGTGTTGACTCCAGCTTGCATTAACAGGATTCCTTCTGAAATATTTGTAAATAATGTGCTGTGTATACTACCTAAACATTGGCCCCACACACAAATGTGCTTATTGTCTCAGTCTACCCGAGACCCCTTACTGTTTACAGATTTCTAAATTACCTATTCTGTGACTGATGAAACCGGAAATAATGGTTCTGTGAGTAAGCTCAGCACTAACAATGAAAAACCTTGAAAAAATATATTATTGAAACAAATGTCTACTCTACATCTTGGGGGCTTTTCATATATAGAGACGGTGATGAGGTTTTTTATTTACCCTGTGCTGAGGTTCTCAAACACCTCCTTTTTCAAGCCATGATACACATCCACAAATGTGTTGTATGTGTGATCAGGCTTTGCTGGATCTCTATTCTTTAAATAAAACAGGGTCTCTAACTCACAGGATTGTTATCCCACTGACTGAAAACATCAGCCTGTGATTTCACCTTCAAATTATATGATAATCCTAAGGATTCACATACTTATGCCACAAGCAGATATGTTATTAGATCATTTTGTTCAATAAATACATGAAAATTTCAATGGAGCAGGCACTCAGAATAAGACAATCTTCCACCAGTTTGTTCAAACAAAGTAAAAAAAGATGATTTTTTAAAATTTTTTCTTTACCTTTATTTGAACAACCCGGTGGAAGATTGTTTCAATGGAGAGTGCCTGCTCCATTGAAATCTTCAGTTTTTCCTCTCCCCGTGCTGAGGGCTCAGGGTGATGCACCTGGGAAACTTCCTAAATGTTGTGAGTGATTACTATACTCTCTCCAACTCAAGTTCAATAAAAACTTGACCTAAAATAACATTTTTGTTTCATTTGTTTAACTAGATTTTCTTTTCATCTACTTTTAGGACTTGTTTAAAAATCAGATGATGTTTTAGGTCACATCCATATAAAAGTAAAGAAAAATGTAGAAAATATTGAATTATATTTCACTAAAGATGGCTTAGAAAAGAGAATTGTCAGTTTAGGCAAAATCCTCCTTTTATTTAAAAAAATAAATAAAAACATGAAAAATAACATTAAGGGGCAGATTTATCAAGGGTCGAATTTTAATTTTAGTTTTTTTGAACTCCCATAACTTCAAAATTTTAATAAAAAAAGAACAACCGAAATATTTTTTTTTTTTCATCAAAGTAAGATCGAATTCGATCGAATTCAATTCAAAGTATTTAAAAAAAAAAAACATAGATTTTTCCACCAATTGACTCCATATAGATTCTAGGAGGTCCCCCATAGGCTAAAACAGCAGTTTTAAATGGCCAAATATGAAGTTTTAAAGAGACAGTACATGATTTATTTCGGAATTTGAATTTTTTAATTTTTTTCTAATTGAATTTGGACTTTTCCCTAGTCGAAGTACACAAAAATAGCTCAAAATTCTAATTCTAATTTTTTTATTTTGAATTTTCACTTCGACCATTAATAAATCTGCCCCCTAAATCTAGCCATAGAGTAAATGCAAGATCTGTTTGGAATATGTGTTGGCAATAAAGGAAAAGCCCCAGAATATACTATAAATCTGTAGTTGTCAGAACTGAATCCTTGATATTTTTTTCACTTGATTCAGTTCTGCAACTACAGATTTATAGTATATTCTGGGCTTTTACTTTATTGCCAAAATATTTCCAACAGATCTTGCATTTACTCTACAGCTACATTGAATGTTATTTTTAGTGTTTTTATTTTTTTCACTAATTTTTTTTCAGTAATGATGGACAGAAACATGATAATGTTATTTAACATAGGCTTTAAAAACAGCAATTTAAAAGCACAACCAAAATCTCATTGCTACACTGAATACAATGCAGAATTTGTTAAGAGTTAGCTGTCACTGTGCCAAAAAGCAAGCATATGTTCATTCTTCTTATTCAAATTTGTATAATTTTATGGTAATTAAATGTTTTTCCTCCCATGTGTCAGGACTGACACAAAAAAAAACACTAGAATGAGAAACCATAAATCTCACACAAAAGCAATGTACTATAGGGAAGGTTATTCTAGAACACTAGAAACTTGGAGAAAATCTACATCTCACTGATACTGGGGATAAAAGATAACTATAATTCTGGGCTTGGGTTATTTTCTACCTCTACAGCTATGCATGGAGGGTTTAATTGCAGCTCTGTCTATTCACTTTCGTTTTCAGATCCGATTGTATCCCATGCATCCCTCAGTGCCTGCAGAATTTAGGGAATATTATATTCCTGATATTTCGGAATGCTGCCGCTGGTGAGCTCATTATCACAGAGGCTGTCTTCCACAGTCATTCATTTTTTAATATGACATTTAGAATCTGTCACTCAACAATCCCTGTTCTGTTCTAAATGCAGAGTCAGACTGGGCTTCCTAGGTAGATAAAATATATAGGTGTTAGATTCTGCAACACTATAGGTGTTATTTAGGACTACCATGGACATATGAAGGGGCTAAAGGAAAATAGTTATGACTATGGCCAACTAGGGATTGGGTTCACCAGGAGATTACGTGGTAATCTGACAGACCAGTTTGACTCACTATTCCTGGATAGAATCTGTCATTTTTTGCTATATTTCCTATAGATTTCATGGTTAGATTTCAGATACATTTCTGGCCAAAAGTATCCAGTTGCTCCTTATTATCACTGGAATTGTATATTTAATCCATACTCATTGCTGGAACCTGCATATAATTAAGCATACAGTAAGATGTTCTCGAGCAACAGACACTGGCAGAAGAATGGGTAGTACCGAATACCAGTTTCAATGTGACATAATCCGGTGCCTACAGAATGTATTCAATAATATATTGCTGCTCTGTGATGAGCTAAGAAGAGTGTTAGAGATAGTCTACTCCAGAGTTTATGTCTTGGATAGGTCATCCACACAATCAGGGCCCATCTAAATGCATAAGCTGTTTTATAAATCATGTTCTGTTTAATTAAATGCAGAGTCAAACTAGGGCCCAGCAAAATGCATAGGCTGTTTTATAAATCATGTTCTGTTTAAATGCAGAGTCAAATTAGGGCCCAGCAAAGAACATTGGGGCACATTGGGGCACATGCAAAAAGTCAGACCCATTGCTGACGCAAATATATAATTAAGCATGCAGCCCTGTAATCTTCAGCAACATTTATTGTAAGTAGAATGGGTTGTACTGAAGGCTTCAATTTCAATTAGTATAGGATAACATCCTTGATTTGTCACATTTCTGTCCATCTATAGATGCCCCATTTAACTGATGCAACTGAAGCGATTGTGAGCTAAATGTCCCAAGGAAACAATATTTTAATTCTCTTTGAACTGCACTGAACCATGGAAAGTGATTCATATGTCCCACCCATGCAGTAGTATTTGCAGCTGGTACCTTTGCACTTTCTATATGCCTCAATTTTACATGCACTGCTCATGTTGACTTGACCTTAGCCCCATGTCTAATGCTGCCATCACTGCTGTATCCTGACTGCTTAGGTAAGGAGCCTCACTCAGTTCAAGAGGGCCGTCAAGGTTTACATGTAATTTAACTCATCTTATTACTATAACTCTTATCAATCTGTTTCTGGCTTATTGGAAACCAGTTATTCTAGGTGAAAATAGAACACAGAAGCAAATCTGACTTCGACAAGCAAAAAATTATTTAAGTTTATAATAACTACAGGTATGGGATCTGTTATCTGGAATGCTCAGGACCTGGGGTTTTCACATAAGGGATCATCATTCTTCTGTAATTTGGATCTCCAAAACTCAAGTCTTCTAAAAAAAACCCCAAAAAACATTCATTAAACCCAACAGGATTGTTTTGCCACCAATATGGATACATGCAGAAATGTTGTACATTATGCTTTGGGCATCTGTACCAGCCCAAAGATACCTATTAATATTTCAGTCTCTTATAGTGATGGGCGAATTTATGTGGCAAGTGTGAATTCACGACGAATTTGCGCAATTCACCGCTGCCGAATAAATTCAAAAATTTGCTGGCGAAAATTCGCCTGCATCAAAAATGTTGCCGGCGTTAAAAATGGATACTGGCATCAAAAACAGGCACCGGCATAAAAAACGAGACACCGTCACAGTTTCGTAAATTTTTCAGAGCAGAGAAACGGCGCAGATTCGCCCATCACTAGTCTCTTGTATAGTCCATTGCTTGGCTGTAGGGTAAATTGGACCCTAGGAACTAGATACCTGCTGAAATTGCAAATTGAACCAACCATTGATATGCAAACTATAACTGAGACAGAGAAAGTACAGCAACTTGTAAATAATGTGATTGAATAAGAGACAGTCCCAGAGAGTGAATAGTGATTGTAAACAAATATGAAAACACAGAGAAGGAAAGAAACATTTGAAAAAAGTATCACAGTGGAAAAGGAAAGTGGAGCTGAACCAGAAGAGAGAAAGTGATGAGTAAAGAGTGAGTAAAGAGTGAACAAACAAAAGAAAGAAATGAAAAGGACCTAAGAGAGTAGTAAAAGGAATGGGATAGGTTATCATTTCCACAAAGCCCTCCTGTGATAGCAAGTTGGAAAGGTCCCCAAGCTGTGAAATATAACCATGGAAACAATGATGAGGAACCTTCACTTGAAGGACTCTTCTCATTTCATTCTTGTGACCTATTTTGTGTAGACTGGGTATGCAGCTTCAGATAAGAGATGTTTATAATTCTTGTTGTGTCCACTGGAATGATTCTGAACTACTGTTCTGACAAATACAGATATAGCAAAGCACAGAAAAAACAACACAGAAGCCCTATTAAAAATGAGTTTTTCACATTGCTCATTAGCCTTCCGGTACAAAGGTAACTTAATAATGTACTGTAGTTAACAAACCTGTATATCAGCCTGGTCAGGCATTGGACCTTGGCTCTTCATGTGTCTTGATCTTTGATTGTCTGCAAACACATTTGCTTTTGGTTGGGGCCACATATAGTAAGTACCTCTTGGGACTCAAACAGTGCCATGGTGACATATGATTGTGTATGGGTACAATCATGTCATAATGACCTCACATATATTGGACCTGCTCCCAACCTATACCTGCTTGCCCGTATCCCAACCTGAATTTACTTATCTGCATTCTTTTCTGAAATAAGTTAAAACTGCCCCCAACATTTTGGGGTCCAGGAGTGCTGTCACAGAACCCAGAAGTTTCAAGATGGCTGCTTACACTGTAACCATATATAAGGCATCAGACAAACATTCTGTTGTGTGACAACATCTCGCCCGGTTACAGGCTGGAAAGCCATCTGATTGGCTGGGAGCCCCAGTGCATTCCTGGGAGAGGGGGAGTGCCTAACTTTGTAGCCAAATGCACAGGGTTACAGACATAGTTTATAAAGGAACCCCTGTGGCAGCAGCCAGCCAGAGCCAGATCTGTGGGGTGTGACAATGCTGCTTGAAAAGACTAATCAGGAAGAGCTTGGAAATATCTGTGTTGTGCTCTGCTTTGAGAAAGCATTTGAGCTTTAGGTAGAGCCAGTTTTTATCTCCTGTCTGTGAATACTTTGGCCAATGTGTGATTCTCCAGGGTGAGGACAGGTCTTGCTCGTGTACCTGCCACTTGTAGGACAGGTAACGCTACCTGGGGACGTAAGAGCTCTTGGAGAAGGGACATTAAACTGATGGAGTTATTCAGCATTTATCCACCCGGAGTGTGGGACTGTGGCATTGAGAGACTGTGCCAGGAGTTGATAGTCCAGAGCAAAGTTATATTGTGTGATTTGCATTTACAGTTATTGAATACAGTTTTACATAAAGCTTTTATATGTTAAAGTGCAAACTATGTGTTTTCGTTTTCCTAGTAGAAATTCCCTGATGTATGCTCCTCAGTGCCCACTAGGTGGAGGCACTGCACTGTAAATCTCAGTTCCCAGTATCTTTCATAAGCAAAGAGAACTTCAGGGCCCTGAATTGCAAGAGGTTAATTGCTATTTAGAAAGACAATAACCATTAGGGTTATATATATATACACATAAAAATGGTGCCTGTGGGCCTCCTGCATGGTCTGGACATGAAAGATACTGTATTCCATCTGATGCATGACTGCCTTGCAGGTATTTTGCAGATACCAAAGTAAGCAAGCCCAAAGTAATTTACCAGCATATGTATATTTACTGTATTTCTTTTAGATATGCTTTATTAAACAGGGGCCTCTTTACCTCCTGTATCAATAGTATGTAATTTATGTGTTTAATTAATGCAACCTTTTATTGTCAGAATATGTGGAAGATATTGGCACTTTAAGTATTTCTGATAATAATAATGTATGTTTGCTCACATTCACTTGTTGTAATTCTGTTCAGTTTTCTTGTATATTAATATAAAAGTTCAATATTAAACTGCAATTATTGATTAAAAGTACACTTTACTAGCTATCAACTATAAACAAATCTATACACACTGTATGCAATCCTGCTGTACTACTCGCTAATGCAACAAAAAGAACCTCAGTCATTAAAGGAATATGCACTTTTCAAGCAAAACTCTCCCCCTGTTTCCAGTGTTGGACGTTTTAACATCAATATGTGTAGAATTTGGAAACTTGATAAATTATTCTCCCCCCCCTCATGGCACCTCAATAGAACTGAAGTCCCTATCAGATTTTTTATACATTACTAACAGATTAATCTCAATGATAAAATCCTTCCATTTTCCTGTTTTTAAAAAAAAGTTAACCTTTAGCTGCGTCTGTACTTGAGATCCCTGAGCATAAATAATGAATACAAGTAGAGTATAAGGAAGTTTTCTACAAGCATAGCCAGATAGCCAAGTCTGTGGGTTTTATATGTTTTCTTTATTCTGTGCATTAAGGTAAATTAGATCATGAAACCCATTTAATTATAAATGACTGTACTTATAATTCTGAGTACAAGGAATTATGGATTTTATTTCAAAGAATCTCAGCATTCCTTCAGCTACATTATTAGTATGCAGCAGGAGAAGTATGGAAGTTCAATGCCACTACATGACCCAGCATTCTCATGCCTAGAAAGGAAACAAGTGATTTTTAACCTTGAAAGCAAGTACGGTTTGAGTGGAGTTATTTATGATAAATTACCTTTTAAATGCAATCTCTCCTTTGTCAAAGGATTTATTTTGTGCCTCACCTTTTATCCTGAGTTTAAATGTTTTAATGCTAAGACCTATGCATTTCAGTACAATATCATTTGTATAATAGCTGCAGAAGTGATGTATAGTCATTTTATATTGAGATTTATACTGTCGGAAAACCCACTGTCCCAATAGCAAACAAAAGGTATACTATAAAGGTGCACATTTGTCATTCAGTCTATTTTTGTAAAAGCACATGATGCAATGACTCCTTAAGCATAGCTGTTAATAATAGCACTATAATATCATGCAGTAACACAGCGGAAATATTGTAGGTGGTGGGGCATCTAAATGGGCCATAACAATACAAAGCATAAAAAGTAAGTGGACGGATGAAAAGCATTATAATTATAATAGTGCACACATTCCTTGGCTATAGTGATGTCTTTCTCATGAGTGATGTTGCTCTTACATTCACTTAATTTCTAGGGATGGGCAAATTTTTTTTGCTTTGTTTCGCCGAAAAAATGACGCCCATAGACTTGTATGGCGTTGTGCGTCAAAATAAAAAGACGCGCGTCAAAAAAATTTCGTCACGCGACAACATTTTTATGACGCCCATAGACTTTAATGGGCTTCGGCGAAATTTCCCCGGCGACGACATCGTTTTTGGTGTCCACTCAGTATAAGCAAGAGTACTTAAGTACATAGTATTGGTGTTGATGTGCAATAAGCCTTAAATCTAGCTCTGCCATCTAGTGGGCATTTATATATTTGTGTTTGACATTGTCATTTACTGGGCATTTTCAAGCATGTGTATGATCATGACATTATGTGGATACCTATGTTAGTAATGCAACTGCTCCTGAGCTATAGTTTTCCCAGAGGGTCTGCCTCTAATTGTCGTTTAAAGGACTGCTGCAGCCCATTCTGTTCTCTATTTATAAATTATATTCTGCCCAAAGCCTGGCCTGTTTTTGATCCATCTCTTTTTCTCCTGCATGTGCCTTTTTTGTGCCATATCCAGAGCTTATTATTAATCTATATATATATATATATATATATATATATATATATATATATATATATATATTGTCACAGAGTGTTTGGAAAACACCACTGTCTTGCAGGAAAGTACATGGAAAAGAGTACATTTAAACTGCAAGATAGGTGTTGCAGAGGGATACTCGGCCTCAGTAAGGGTTAATATTCCCTCTCAGCCAGGTAATTAAGTGGCAGCTGAGAGAGGATCTACCTGACCATGTAAAAGGGCTGTGTGAGGACAGCTCAAGGCTCTCCAGGGAAGTGAGGGGCTGGGAGAGACAGAGCTGGGCAGAAGGATCTTTTCTGCCAGCAAGAGAGTTCCAGAGGTTGGAGCCTAAATCCCTTGTGGGGAAAGAAAGAGAAAAGGACTGGCAGAGGCTAGTGAGTCTGAGTCCCAGAAGGGTAAGCCAGCAGGGCTGAGGGTGAAGCCCAAATACTTCAAAGTGCAAGAGGGTGAGAGTTTCCCTTGATGGTGAGCGACCAGAGGGGGGACAACCCTGAATGTTTTGCAGTGTATTTACTGAACTGTACCCTGCATGTTCTGCAGTGAAGTTGAACTGTAACCTGAACATTTTTCTGTTGCCTTTTTGTTGGGAATGTCCAGTGCTTAACAAAGCTGTGTTTTGTCCTAAACCTTGGTGTCCCTGTCTCCAAGCTCCAAATCCTACACTACCTGCCTACCGAACGCTAATTCCCCCAAAAAGTGCATGTGCAGGCCAGTGGCATGTCACAATATATATTTTTATTTTTTGTTTGTTTTAATTATTATTACCCAACCTGTTGAGTTGCTGTACTTTACCTGAAGCAACACTTGAGACCCTGAATGTACTTTGTTCATGTTTATTTATTAATATGCTTTTGAACACCTTGGGATTTATTTACCAAAATTGTAATTTTTCAGATTTTTTAAATAAAAAAAAGTCATACCAAGCTAGAATCCACGAATTGCCATTATTAATCAATAAAAAAACTTGTAAAAAGGAGATCAGGACAAAACACAACTTTTCGAGTTGTCTTGCGAAAAACCCACATTTTTCGTGTTTCGTGTCAAACCCAACATTTTGTGAGGGTTACAACATCTTCAAATGGTTAAGAGGACATCTGCCATCAACAGAATTTTTACATGAATTTGGCAGGTTTAAGACTATTTTTGGATTCAGATTCGGGCAGGGCTGGAACTAGGGGTAGGCAGAAAATGCAGCTGCATAGGGCGCAACGATTGAGGCCCAGCTACCTCTTCTGCCTACCTCTAGACTGGACACACCAACCACCCAGCTTGCACGCTCCCCTACAAAGCACTTACGCACGTGACGTCACTGTGCGTGCCACGTCGCATGCACGAGAGTGCTGTGACTCCATCTCACGAGCGAGCGATGCCACCACGCATGCGCACAGGCGAGGGGAAGGAGGGGAGCGAACTGGATCGCCTCTGGATTCGGGGCATAATAAATCGTGAAAAAATTGCTTCATTTTTTACCACAACTTTTTCAGGTTTTCTCTGTCAAAACAGACACGTGAAAAAATCTTGCCTCAATAAATAACTCTCCTCTTCTCTCTGCAATAAACTGTCCATACATTGGCTATTGCACATTGCTAACTGTAGAGATTTTCTTTCTTTCTTGAGCTGGATTATTTGGGGCTCCTGTTATTACAAGACTCAGTCAACCAGTTGCAAATGTGAAATAAAGCCTAGTCAATAACTGGGTAACTTATAAAGACGTGTTGATCAGTATCGGAATATCCTAAACACAAGATATCCAATTCAATCTTATCTTCAGCTGCAAGCTTTAGTCTCCCACACCATGCAGGTAGCTCCAGATTTGGTTTTGTTGCCTGGAAGGAAATATAGTGCAAAAGGGTAAATTATTCACTAGCAAGCACTAGATTACAAAGAAAACCATACATTATGCATATTTTGACAAGAAACGATTAATTCCTGACAGAAACAACAGTGCAGTTTACAAAAGCAAAAGGAAAGGGCACCTTGGCATGTAATGTAATATATCACTTTTTAAAATCAACTTCCATTCACCGTGACAGTTGGATAAGCCTTTATGAGGAAGGTGTTTTCTTTCTAGAGCCAAATTTAATCAAATGTAATCAGTCATTAAATGATGTAACAATGGGCCAGTGTGCCCTGCATTAGATTGCTGAGAAGCTTTCCATGGGCTGGTAACAATGGACTTAGACTTGTTTGTGTTAAACATAAATTATAACACAATTAATAATTTCTCATACTGGAGAAAATTAAAGGAAAACTATACCCCCAAAATGAACACTTAAGCAACATATAGTTTACATCATATTAAGTGGCATATTAAAGAATCTTACCAAACTGGTCTATATATTTAAGTAAATCTTGCCCTTTAAACTACCATAAACCACCATTTTGTGATGGTCTGTATGTTGCCTCAGAGATCACCTGGCCAGAAATACTGCAGCTCTAACTGTAACAGGAAGAAGTGTGGAAGCAAAAGACAGAACTCTGTCTGTTAATTGGCTCATGTGACCTAACACATATAGTTTGTTTGTGCGCACAGTGAATCGTACGATCCCAGGGGGCGGTCCTTATTTTTTAAAATGGCAGTTTTCTATTTATAATTACCCAATGGCACATACTACTAAAAAGTATATTATTATGAAAATGGTTTATTTAGATGAAGCAGGGTTTTACATATGAGTTGTTTTATAGAGACCTACATTGTTTGGGGGGGGTATAGTTTTTCTTAAACTGAAAGGCAGTATGGGATCTGTTATTTAGAAACCCTTTATTTAGAAAGCTCCGAATTACGTAAAGGCTGTCTCCCATAGACTACATACTGTAATTCAAATCTTTAAAAATTATACTTGTATATTTTTTATATTGTACTTGATCCAAAGTATATATACTTCATATAATTAATCCTTACTGAAGACAAAGCAAGCCTGTTGGGTTTATTTAATGTTTGCATGATTTTCTAGTAGACGTAAGGTATGGAGATCCAAATTACGGAAAGATCCATTGTCCTAAGAAAGCCAGGTGCTGAGTATTTTTGCCAAAAATGAACATTTGCCAAGACTTTGGGCATTCACAATGACTTTAAAGGCAAGCATGGCAACTTTTGGCAAATTAAAATTGCAAGGTAGATATTTACATCTTTTTGCTAGGTAAATATTTTTTCAATGAGAAACTTCAAATATTCAAATTTTCATAATGCAATAAACACATTTTTGACCAAGAGAAATTATTGCAGGTTTAGGCTGGGGGATTGCCATTATAAAGATAAAAACATTTTTGCAGATTATTATCTATGTAATATGTTCTATACTAATATCCAACATACTGCAGGTCATTTCTTTATGGCATAAATTTACTAGCAAATTTTCCCTGAGAGAATGGGCAAAATACGCTGTTGAATTTATACAGCAAAATTTTAGCACATTATCGTTGTAATATGCAGTATCACAACATACCGATGCAAAATGTGCTGGAGTGAGAAGAGGAGAAAATGTTGCAATTATTGATTCCATTTTGTCCAAACATGCGCCTTGTACTTCTGTATAGTGGTAATAAGTGCCATTGTGTCCATCCTGTCTCTTTTTCTGAATTATAAGCAAGTGCACCTATTGACATTGGGGAAACCTGGTGCTGCCAGTATCCTGAATATGGAATTTAACTTCTATAACTTCAAAATTTGAATAAAAAAAGACCAATCACAATTTATTAAAAAAAATCAAAGTTTTTAACTTCAGGAGAATAGGCTGCATTCAAATCATTAGATTAAAAGTATTTGCCCCAAAAAACTTCGACCAAATGACTCCAAATAGGTTCTAGGAGGTCCCACATAGGCTAAAACAGCAATTCGGCAGGTTTTAGATGGCGAATGGTAAAGTGAAGTTCTAAAAAGACAGGACATGATGAATTTCGATATTCGAATAGTCGATCTTCAACCCTTGATAAATAGGATTCATTATATAAAGTGAGACATGAGTAAATTAAGAAAAGTCAAAGGCAATGGGGTAAAAAAAACTAGATTGTCACTAATGCTTACATGTTTTGCAGGCAACCAAGTTTGTTTTACATTTACACAAATGATGTTATTTATGAAAAGAAAAATAAACTCATTGGTGAATTGGCTTTTTTCAGAGCTTCATTCATTTTTTCATAGTGAATATGCCACAGGCATTAAATATGTGAGAACGAGACAGTTATTCGGTTGTCTACAATATATCTTCTATGGAATGTTTAATAGCAGCCTAACCATAACTAACCACAGTCTAAATAATTTGAGTCAGATGAATTATAATGTTGATTTTGCAAGTAAAATATGCAAATCACACGTTTTTATTGGTGGGTCCCTATAAATATATTTAGGTTGGACATATATCATAGAATTCTGTTCAGTGTGTTTATACATTTTAACATAGCACTAAATCATTTGAAAAAGGCATTTTTATGGGTTGTATGTACTGCCTACCCTTCTGTATACCCTCCTATACATGAGCCTTGAGCCTTCGCCTTGTCACTCCATTGGACTGGGTGCATAAAATCAAGTCAGTAAGTAAAAGAAATATTATACAAGATAAAATTGTCTCTAGGGAGCACCCTGAAGATCAACTTACTGTGTGCTGCACATGAAAAACTGCTCCAGATACATCAAAATCAGTTATTCTTGAGTAAGACACGGAGCACCACATAGGGGGGAATTCACAAAAGTGTCGGTAAAAAAAGTAACCCAGAAGTGGCGGTCGACAAATTTGTAAAATGTCGTATGAACGGCAAATTCACAAAGGCAGATGTTACCATCTCTGAATGTCTCGTAAGTCTGACAATTTTCTAAAATGTCGTATATCTTTTCATCGTACAAACGACATTTACCAAGACTTTTTAAACGACAATTTGTCTGACATTTTCATTTTGGAGAGCCTAAAGTGTCTGAAAAATTGTCTGTAAAAAAAATGAGTTTACGAGTAATTCATAAAAATGTCGGGAAAAGTGGCGCCGAAAAAACCACACCCACTTTTAACGACACTAATTCAAAAGTGTCGGAAAATTGGCGGAGAAATGCTCTGTGAATTTGTCGGCTGTTGCAACGACACTTTCTAGGTCATTTTAAAGACATTTTTTCGTTCCCCCCATAGAGTCAAAAATTCAACGTTTATTTGTCCATTAAACTAGTATAAAAAAATCAATGTCAAAAATCGCCTGTTGTTCACTGAACCATTACGCTTGACGCGTTTCGTAGTACTCCGGCCACTTTCTCAAAATCTTAACGGTTCATACTCAATCAGGGTTTTTAAATCCTCCAAAATACACTCATTAACCCTTCCACATCCACAAAGAAACATAGGGCTATAAAAGGGAAAGGAGGAAAAAGCAACAGAGAAAGCACCTATGTAATGCATTTCAAGAGAACATATACAGTTTATCACTTGGTTAAACACTTGAAGGAGTGGATACAATAGCACAATGTTATGGTAATGAAATCCCAGAATATACAAAATTGTAATCCCAGAATATATATTATATATTACAACTTTGTTTATTCTGGGATTGCATAGGAATTTGGCTACACACACAAGGACGCCCAATTTACATTGTTCTCAATAATCAGGCAAATAGTGAAAAAGTAAGATCTCAAGGCAGATACAACACCCAGATATAGTGAAATGGATTTACTGCTTTGGCCTATCAAATTTGGTGTCATTACACCAAAAATTGTTCTGACAAACCCAGCAATTTAAGGGCTCAAATGCTTAAAGATGATCATATAGTTTGGTTGAAATCTGAACAAACTGCATTCAAATCAGTGTATGTTTTGGCATTTAAGAGATAACGTAAAGTCTGGGTATTTGAAACAACTGCTGCAAGGATTTCTTTAAAGGGATCCTGTCATCGGAAAACATGTTTTTTTCAAAACGCATCAGTTAATAGTGCTACTCCAACAGAATTCTGCACTGAAATCCATTTCTCAAAAGAGCAAACAGATTTTTTTTATATTCAATTTTGAAATCTGACATGGGGCCAGACACTTTGTCAATTTCCCAGCTGCCCCTGGTCATGTGACATGTGCCTGCACTTTAGGAGAGAAATGCTTTCTGGCAGGCTGCTGTTTTTCCTTCTCAATGTAACTGAATGTCTCTCAGTGAGACATGGGATTTTACTATTGAGTGCTGTTCTTAGATCTACCAGGCAGCTGTTATCTTGTGTTAGGGAGCTGTTATCTGGTTACCTTTTATTATTATTTTATTATTAACATGTATTTATATAGCGCCAACATATTGTGTAGCACTGTAAAGTAAATGTGATTATACAACTACATCACACAAATTACATATATAGAATATATGGAGAAACAAACATCACAATCAATACAGGTACAAAAGGTGAGGAAGGCCCTATGCATAGGCATACAGTCTAAAGGGAAGGGAGTAATACACAAGGTGTGGGAGTGGGCAAGATCGAAGTAAGTGGGTGCAAAGTGTGGTACTGTATGTGGTGTTGCGTTTGGTAGTTAAGCAGAGTGAGGGTAGGCTTCTCGAAAGAAGTGCGTTTTCAGAGATTTTTTGAAAGCAGAAAGGTTGGGAGAAAGTCGGACAGACCGTGGGAGAGCGTTCCAGAGGAGGGGTGTAGCCCTTGCAAAGTCTTGAATGCGAGCATGTGAGGAGGTAATAAGAGAAGAGTTGAGTAGCAGGTCAGTAGAGGAGCGTAGTAAGCGAGTGGGTGAGTATATAGAGATGAGTTCAGAGATGTAGGGTGGAGCAGAGTTGTGAAGTGCTTTGAAAGTCAGTGTCATTAATTTGAATTTGATTCTGAAAGGTAACGGAAGCCAGTGCAGGGATTGACAGAATGGCGAGGCAGAGGAGGAGCAGTTGCTGAGGTGTATGAGCCTCGCAGCAGTGTTCATTATGGACTGGAGAGGTGACAGTCTCTGGAGGGGGAGGCCAATTAAAAGAGAATTACAGTAGTCTAGACGCGATATGATGAGAGAGTGAATAAGAATTTTGGCAGCATCTTGGGTGATAAATGATCGTATTTTGGATATGTTCCTTAGGTGGAAGTGACATGATTTAATAAGTGACTGGATATGAGGAGTGAATGACAGGGCAGAATCTAGGATAACCCCAAGGCATCGGGTCTGGGGAGAGGGGGTGATAGTGGAATTGTTAACTATGATGGATACTTCGGGGATGCTACTGGTGTTAGTTGGAGGAAAGAGAACCATTTCAGTTTTAGAGAGGTTTAATTTAAGATAGCGTTGCGACACCTTCCCATTGTTCTGTTGTTAGGCTGCTGGGGGGGGGGAGGGTGATATCACTCCAACTTGCAGTACAGCAGTAAAGAGTGATTGAAGTTTATCAGAGCACAAGTCACATGACCAGTGGCAGCTGGGAAATTGAGAAATGGATTTCAGCGCAAAATTCTGCTGGAGCAGCACTTTTAATGGATTCATTTTGAAAAAATGTTTTTTTCCCATGACAGTATCTCTTTAAACACATGAAGCATTCGATTCAGAGAAATCACTACACCATTAATGTTAGGAAGACCCTTTATGTGACTGGAAATGCAAAGGTAAGTAGGCATGGTATGCTCCAAATGAATAATAAAGAAAATGATATTAAAGGCATATAAATGATCCTTACCTGCAGCACATTTGAAACATGATGTACCGGTATTACAAATAAGTTTACAATATGGTGGCTTTTATCACAATGTGATATTCCTGTGATTCCCACTTCCTCATTTTGCATAAGTATTTGGCCCTCTTGGACTTTTTGGGATAATTGTCTTGCTGAAAGATGAATTTTCTTCCAAAATTCTGTTTTGAAACAAGTTATTTTGCATAATGCCGACCATCCTTCTTACTTCTGTTTTAACAAGATCTTCAAACCCAACTGATGAAAATAAGTCTACTAGCCAGTGTCGGACTGGCCCACCGGGATACCAGAAAAACTCCCAGTGGGCCCAGTTGTCAGTGGGCATCTTGCTTCTAAACATTTGGCCTATTTCATGGACAATCCCTATTTCTTTATGGGAAAATAGAGGCTTAATAATGGAACAACAGAGTATAGTAAGTAGATATAAAAGACTTGGAGAATAAAGAGGTTAATTGCAGAAAGGAGAAATAATGTGGAGAGTGGGTTCACAGTCTAAGGTTTTCTGGTGGGCCTCTGGCATCCCAGTCCGACACTGCTACTAGCATCATGGTACCTTTATATTTGGTGGTATAATTTGTGAGAGGACAGGGAGAGAGTTCTGGGCAGGAAAGGAAACCTAACATTAACAGGGAGAACAGGGAACTAGGAGCGTGGTTGTGGAACAATTTCATAACAAATTAATTTTATTTTTTACATTAATTTGAACTGCTGACATAGCAGAAAAACAACCATCTCTAAAAATAGAGTAGCAAAATGATATATTAGGAGGCAGCTGCAAACAAGGATAAGAGCAATTGAGACTTGGCCTTTAAAAGATCACAGACATAAACATAAGCAAAAATGATTACACATCTACCACAAGTCCCTGAAGCTGTTTATTATGCTGTCAGGTATAAATGTATGGGTTTTTTAAAAGACAATTAGCAAGTTGCTTTTACCTCTCTATTCTAAATGGAAACAGTTAAGTGAGGTGTAAAATCTCAGAAATCCAAAAATGTGGAAACTGGAATCATGTTACACTGTATTGTATCAGCTGTCCCGCACACCCGCAGAATGGTTCATTATGAAAATTACAGTCTTAGAGCAAATGGCCAAAAAATTACAGTCCTTTGCCTTTATAGTTTCTACGGTTGAAATGTTCATAACTGACACAAATGGCTAAATGGAATTCTTATAAAAGGTTGCAGAATCTCTATTTGAAAAATAAATTGCATTGCCACAATTTCTTCTTGTAACCCAGTGAAGATTATGCAGGCTTAAACAAAACCAACATTAGAATGCACTGATTTCGTAGATATAATTACATATCTCTATTAAAGCCAATAAGATAAAATACCAGCGGCTTCCCTTCTTGAACCACTTCTTGGGCTGTCATCGATAATAGTAGAGTTTTCACTTAATTCGAATTTTCCTCTTTCTGCTGTATTGAAAACAATTCATATCCACATTTTGTTTTTTAAATCAGATTTACCATTTTTTGATGTTAAAAGGATTGCTTTGGAATAGCAGATACAGCAGAGTGTTTTCTCACATGGATACAATATAAAAATATAATTAATATACATAAATAGCTTTGGTTCTTTGCTTATGTAGGCTGGCAAAGTAGTCTAACAGACTTGGTTTAAAAGGGGTGGGCAGGTATGGGGTGGAGGGGAGGACACCTACATGCCATCCTACCCCCGGTACCCATCCTACCCAATGTTTCATTCTGGAGGCGCACAAGTGTCTTTCCAAATGAGCAAATGAGCAATAAGGGGCGTCCGTTAGTGATTTGACACTTATGGGGTCATAAATTACCTCTAATATCTAGGCAGGTACAGAAGCATATTCAGGTCCAGTGCTGCCTTAGGTACCAGACCTGTGAGTGCCCCACATGACACAATGTCACGCCGTAAAATGCATACGTATGACATCACTTCCGGCACGAGGCACTCAAGAATCCCATACCCCCAAACTCTGCTGCCAGATTTAATAGCAAAGCATCCAGCTGCAGGGGCAGTGACTATATGGTAAAAACATCCCTGGGGAGGGATGTAATTAAACCATATTAAAGGCAATGATTACAGGATATATAGGACAGGGGTTGTTTTTAGTCCTGTTGTGTTATTGTCCTTTTATCAGTTAACTTATAACAATGCACAAAACTGTGTTTCTTCTTAAAGAAAAACTATACCGCCAAATTGAATTCTTAAGCAACAGTATTTCTTAAAATGGCATTTATATATATTTAGATTTAGATGTTTCTTGGTATGATTTTTGCCATAGTCGTGTAATTTTCATTGTAAGTCAAACATTGTTTTTAATTGGAATAAAGGAAATATGAAATTTCAGAGGAAAGTGCAAACATTACAATCTTAACAATTACTGAAGCCTGTTTCACTGCTGTCACAAAGTAAACCCATTTTCCATTATGAGTCAGGCTTATTTCTGTAATGATTTCTGCTCCTATCTTGCACATACATAGGAAACATGTAAGCAATGAGCAGCTGGTTGTCTGCATTGCCCTTGTGACAATAGTAGAGTTTTCAGATAATTCTAATTGTCCTCTTTCTGCTGTAATGAAAAAATTCATATCCACATTTTTTTTTTTTTAAATCAGATTTACCATTTTTTGATGTTAAAAGGACTGCTTTGGAATAGCAGATACAGCAGAGTGTTTTCTGACATGGGTACAATATAAAAATATAATACATATACATACAGATGCAGCCACTTTGGTTTGTCTGTTTGACACAGAATATCTAAACACAGATATCCCATTTATCTCATTTAACACAGAAAACTGCGTCACAACATCCCATCTAATTAAAGCATTCACCATTGTGAACAATGGAGCTTTGGTATGCTAATGAAAAGGTTAAATGCATTAAATGAGTTAAGATGACTTAAGATAACACAGTTTCTTCAATTACCCCTGAGTCATGACGCATTTAACTCACAAATCCAAGTGGCTTCATCTGTAAATAGCTTTGGTACTTTGGGTAAAGGTTTTGCTTTACTTCAGGGAGTCCCTATGAGGGTTAAGCCAGCCAATAACTGCTCCTGTTTTGCAGTTGGGAGGGAGGAGCTGTTTCCCTATATAGATCAAAGTGGAAAGGGAAAGGCACCATGTACTCTACTCTGTTTTTTTGGATCTCACTTGTTGAAGGAGTTGGTGTTACACGGAGCCTGAGGTGGAGGTAGACATCAGTAGGGGTTGGTAGTAGAAAAAATAAATTAGTTATAGTTCACTCTAGGAGTGAGAGTTAGGTTCAGGGTAGCTAGTGAACAGCCTGATGCTTCTACATGGAGAGTAAAAGGAAAGATCAGTCTTGGGTGCATCCTGGCATAGTAGAGGCTAAAACGTGCAGACTTAGGGATAGAGAAACATCCCACAGAAGTTGGAGGACCTTACAGTTTATTTGGGGATTGGACACTTTTGAGCGGATACTTTTCTGCAGATTGTCATGAGAACCTAAACTCAGAAAGCAACGTTAGCAAGTCATCTGTGAACTAATTGCTGATCAACTGTACTGTATCGCCTTTATTCACCCTCTAAAGAGACTGGTATGTAAGGCAAGGGAATACTTATTGTTTATGAACCACCGGCACTTTATTGAGTTTTTCTATCTGAGAGTTATTGTCCAGCTATACAGCCTTTTCCTCCACTAATAAAGCATGGTCCCATCAGGAGTTGGATGTGACGCCTGCATTACTGGGATTTGCCACTTCATTGGATTGAGGGAGGTAAAGGTTAAAGTACAGTGTCCCCTGTAGGAAGGTAATAGAGTACAGCATATATTTTACTTATAGCTTTGATAAAGAACCAGTAAATTCAGATTATAAATGAGAGCTGTACTGCTTTTGTATGTGTACTTAACTTTCAGCATGCAGTCAGAAATTGTCAAATCCAATTTTCTCTCTCTTGGGGTTAGACGAGGTTTCTTTCATTGCACTGCAGACAACCATAGTTCATAACAAGGCTTGTATGCTATGAAGGAAAGTTTATATACGCAGAATACAGTATAGCACTTTTAAGCCCGAGAGCTGCTGGGGTCACAAGGTTAACAAATGCTCAAATTAAAATCTGTGAACAGAGAAGCAACACTTTCAAGTTAAATAAAGAACCATTCCTAGTGACGGTGCAGCACTTTCAACGTCTCAGTAATGTCCACAATATTATAGACTAAATGGAATTCCCCGAGAAGCATGAAATACCAAGTGCAGTTTTTATGCTTCAATTAGTGAACTAAATATAGTTTATAACTGTAAACTTAAGTAGCGCCTTAATGTACAGTAATCCGTTTAAATGAGTCTTTAAAGGGGAATTGGTATTATGATTAAAAAACTAAATTGTAGTTGATAAATAATAATGTAGCCATTACTATGCTGCAAGCAACTAACTCTTGCTCTGAATCACAGATTTGTTTGCCTGGTGTGCAAAAGAGGTTGTATAATGCAATAGTAACACTGGTGTGCCATAAATTATAGATTAAGGTGCAGGTTCTTCTTGAGACCTGAAGTTTTCTGGATAAGGAGTATGCATTACTTCAAGGTAGTTCAGTTACTATAACATAAAAGCTTTTAGGGATCATTACACTGCATCATGCAGTGTGCAAAATGCAAAAAAAGGCTGATTATTGCAAAAAATGTTGTGCTTTGCACACTACATGGCACCCTGCATAAGCAGCCGCAGGCCTCTGTGCTGCTTTTCAGAGAGCAGAGACTTGATCCAAAAGGTAGGCGTCCACTGACCCTCCTTGAACAAGAAAAGAAGAGCACAGCTTATCTTGTGCCGCAAGTACTTTTTAAGTCAGTACTAAGGGCAGGCACAGGTTTTAGGGCAGATCACAAATTCCTGGGCCTAATGTGGCAAAAATCTGGTGTTGTCCTGATGTCCGCTAGCCATCTCCTCTGGGAAGTTGCCATGAGATTTTGACAGCAGCTTTCCTGCTCAGTCCCCAGTGGAACTTTAAAGAATCTTTAAAAATATCCCTAAATAAGGGGCATTTAGCACTTGTGACCCTTAGCACTTTAGCACGTGTGCTCCTTGGTATTATAAACCACCCCTAAGCTTAGCTTCTCAACAGCTGCTCAGAGCCCACTGAGCATGTGAGTGTCGCAGACACTTTCCAAGATGGTGACCTCCTGTGACAAGTTTGAAGTCCTGGATTATTGCTGCTATTGACAAGCTGAAACATTAGGCTGGTGCAATAAGTCCAGTATATAAAATATGACATTTTAGTCATATTCATTTTTAGGGTTTAGTTCTCCTATTTCAGGACAGAACAGAATATTTTTGGACAAAACAGGATACACAAGGAATAGGGACAGAGGGTACAAAAGAGAAATGAAGTCTATTTGTAGCTTTGTTTGCTGTTCAGACATGGCATAACCAAATGCATCTAAATCACGGTCGACAGCTGGAAGCATAGTCTTGAGTTATAGTCCTGCATCGGGTACCCTTGGATATTGTGGATTACCCACAATATGATTGGGACTCGGGAGGATTATTCTTCATTTGCCCAGTGTGGAGGTGCCCTGTGGGTTCCCGATCCTCTGCAGTGGGGGGCTAAGGTGGCCAAAGCAGGGGAAACATCCAAGCCTCCTTGGTTAAAAACGTTTGAAGTGATGTCACTTCCGATCAACGTGATTTCACTTCCTGTGGGGAGTGGGTCAAGTGAAAATTTGTGGAGTTGCCAAGGTGGGTAAGCAGGTCCAGGTCAGGCATGGATAAAGCAGGTATGGGTTGGGTGCAGGTTTTAAAAAACAGACCCATGCAGGTATGATCTACCCTGGTATCTCCACCCCTGCCTGCAGTATTATTTCAAGTTATTATGATCTGGCAGTCTCCAATAAACACTAATTACAGCAGTTAATCTGCTTTTATCTGCTCTCCTCCTTCTCATCTAATGCTGTATATTCCAGATGTGTGGTGCATCTGCTCTAGAGGATAGAAGCATTTACCATCAGTGGCTATAAGCAGTGCGCCTGATTCACTTATATCTATATATTATTCATTTGGACACAGGATGCAAAAAAAAAAAAAAAAAATTCCACCAACTATACTTTCATCTGGAAGAGGTCAATAACTAGCCGTCTACAATTGTCTGCCAATCTCTCCATTGTAGACAGGCAGTCAGCACAACGATTTTCACTTTTTCTTTGTGGGTTGGTGCACGTCCTCCAGTGGCCACTTTCCACTGGCACCCCATGCAAAAACAACTTCAGGACAGCACCATCAATATTTTATGTATAATAAAACGCCTTTATTTTGCTTCACAGGGGCATCACGGCAACGTTTCAGGCCACATGGCCTTTTTGCAAGCTTACTAGTAAGCTTGAGAAAAGGCCATGTGGCCTGAAACGTTGCCGTGATGCCCCTGTGAAGCAAAATAAAGGCGTTTTATTATACATAAAATATTGATGGTGCTGTCCTGAAGTTGTTTCTGCCAATCTCTCCAGCCAGTCAGATTTTCACATTCCATAGGGCATGGCCAAAACTTATGCTGATATGCGGGATGTGAAAAGTCCTAAATTGGTCATCCTTTACACAAAAATCACAGGCCTATCCATTTGACTGATAAAACCATGCCTTTTAATGGTAACAGAAAACTAATCAGCAGCACATTGAGGCAAATGAGAAAACAAAGTTGCTGAGCTTGATTATATGTCCCATTATCCTTGATACTTGATACTGGTTTCTCAGGCAATGCTGGCAGGGTAGTGGCCCACATACCTATCTGACCAATGACACACATCATAATGGTGAACTACTAAACAGTGCAAATGTTGTGATTTTTTTTTTAAAATCTATTATTTTAAATGAATGTAGATATTGACTGATTTTCAGATTAAATTAGTATTTAAATAATTCATTCTGATTCAATATAATTCAGTTTCATTTTCTGCATGCTAAATCCATAATTCATCATGTTTTGATTGATTCCGATCCTTTGTAAACCTGCCTCCCCAGTTCAGGAAAGCTAACCAGTTTAAGAACAGGGTGAGATGATACTTAATCAAAGACACAGAACAAATATGGTTGCCATTTAAAATTGTATTAAATAATTATGGTTCTTAATTTATAGAAACATGTGTTAAAATAATTAAAGATAATGCCTAAGGATTAGCTGAGATGCACAAATGTTAAACTGAAGAAAGAAAGAGTTTACTAAAAAGGTAAAGTAGAAAAACATTGAATTGATTTCTCCTCTTACAAAAATCAATCCCAAAACAATTTTAAATACATCAGCAGTAGAAATGTGTTTGTTGAGTGTGTGAGCCAGTAAAAATGTAAACATTTGTTTATTGGGGGTTCTGAAAAAGTAAATGAGTTTATTGATTGCATTTTCTCAGTACAGGTATGGGTCCTGTTATCCAGAATGCTTTGGACCTGGGGTTTTCTGGATAACAGATATTTCTGTAATTTGGATCATACCTTAAGTCTACTAGAAAATAATGTAAACAATAATTGTGTCCTTCAATGAAATTGATGTTACAAACCTCTAATATTTTTCTTTTCTCCTTTGATGATTCTCTGGGAATGTTTTTTGTTTGTCCATTGAATATTATGCATGGTACTTTTGTAATTCTTATTATTCTTATTATGGGTTCAAAAGGGTTTTTAAGCTTTGTCTCAATGGCTTGATATCTTTACGAAATCAGGATAGCAGAAGGAGCTGTCACAAACTGGTAAACCTTCTTTACGACCTGTGCAAGAAGCCACCATCAGTGGTTATAGCTTGTTATGGTGGACCAGACATTAATATAGTGGTAGCCAGTCTGAAGCTGCTGCACCAAGACTATCATGATTAATGGAAAACATTAGGGGGTAGATTCACTAAAGGGCAAAGTAGCAAATGCTGGCGACAATTCGCCAGCGTTACCACCCGCAGGGTCTTCACAGATGCCAATTCACTAGCGACAGAGAGGTGCTGCTGCACATTTGGATGTTATGGACGTTACTCCGCAAATTCACAAAAATGCGGATTCTACTGAACGTTACCTCTTTCGCCAGACTTGCCTTCACCAGTTCAGACCAGGTGAAGTACACTGGAGTGCATAGCTCTTCCTCATTCTTCTGTTTATTACATCATATTCTGTGAGTGGAAAAAGAATCTAAGTTCAAAAAACACTGGCGACTTTTCCTTTTTTCAGAGTGATAGGCTACAAAAGTCCTAAAAAATTTTCTTGGGGTAACCGGTTTCCCCCATACATTTTCTAACATATGGAACATTATCTATACAGTGGCTGAATGTGTAGGGCATTATAACAACTCTATTGTCTTTATTAAGGTTCCCTGGACATGTGTAATAAACAGTGTCTATGTAAAGTATTTGCTGCAACATATAACATAAAGACGTCCATTTCAATTTCCCACCGTATGCAAATTTGTCTGAGTGCAAGACCTCTAGTGAATTTGCGTTAGGCAGAAATAAATGCTAGTGCATCTCTGATTTGAATTGCTCGCATTGCCGCAGTAATGCCAGCGAAAAGTCGCCATCGTTCGACACCCGGGACGATCCTCCGCTCTTTAGTGAATTCGCATTGTCTGAGGGAATTTTCGCCTGGCGAAGTGTAGCAATGGGTGCGAAGCAGTCGCTGGCGACTTTTCACTGGATAGTGAATCTGCCCCTTAGTTCATGATTATAAGCTATTATCTTTTGCATTGATGCTAACATACACATGAGCTTACAATCACTCCTCCAAAGCCCTTTGCTGTTGTTAGAGCTTTTTTGTTCAGCAGCACTTGCTGGTCCTTTAAGGCCATATGTTGCTTGGCCAACAGATTATCTGCTGATGTTCACTTGCTGCAGGGTGGCATTAACATGATACTCATTACCATGCTTGTTCTGCAGCCTGCAGCTATTTTTTCACATGTAGCCTCTGCTTTTATTCAAGTTCGTTACACAGAAGTTTACAGAATACTTAATGGAGAAGCACGTAGATATTTATAATGATAACAACATTGCCATATTTTGGATCTGCACAGCTGGGTACTTGGAACAGAGATGGGTAGCCTGGCTGGCCAGATTTGATTATATGATCCATTATAAGTCAAGATACTCTCACCACAATGCAGACGCTCTTTCAGCTTTTTTACCTAGACATATTTGTCATATGTTTAACTGCTGCTCTCAGTATATCATGTTTACAATCAATGTGGCAATTACAAATACGCGAAAACAGCACCCTGAATAAAACTTATAATGCTGCCTGTTTGATTCTAACAATTTCATATACAGAATTTATAGATTTTCAAAAGTCAGAGAGATAATTTACATTCCTACAGCCAAACAGCCAGTACTTTCTTCTGCTAAAAACAGCCATTAAAATGCCAAAACTATTATACTGTATCTGGCACATCTTTGTTTTGCCCTTTCCTTATGCTTTAGCATAGTTATGTAAGTATTGTATTCAGTTATAACCTATTAAAGTGAATGGGAAATGTTATGAGTCTTGACTACAAACCTATTTGTAATAGTGAGTAGAGTGCGCACATATTACTATAAAACAATAGCCTCAGGAGACTGGCTCAGTAAAATACAGAAAAAAGCTTAACTTTGAAAAGTGCATATTATAGGCATATTAAAAGGCCATTATGTTTTTTTACCATAAGCTAACCCCCCCCAAACAATGTAGGTCTCTATAAAAATATATTGCATAAAACAGGTCATATGTAAAACCCTGCTTCATTTAAATAAACCATTTTCATAATAATATACTTTTCTAGTAGTATGTGCCATTGGGTAAATAGAAAATTGCCATTATAAAAAATAAGGTCTGTCCCCTGGGATCGTACGATTCACTGTGCACACAAACATACCAAACAAACTATATATGTTAGGTCACATGAGTCAACACTTCTTCCTGTTACAGTTAGAGCTGCAGTATTTCTGGTCAGATGATCTCTGAGGCAGCAACAGACCATTATTATTATTTTATTATTAACATGTATTTATATAGCGCCAACATATTGCGTAGCACTACCATCACGAAATGGCTCAAGGCAAGAGATTTAAAAGGGCAAGATTTACTTAAAGGGCATGTAAAGTCTAAAATAGAATAAGGCTAGAAATGCTGTATTTTGTATACTAAATATAAGCATGAATTCACGGCACCACAAGCCTAATCAAACATAATTTATGCTTTCAAAGTTGGCCACAGGGAGTCACCATCTTGTAACTTTGAAACATCTTTGCAAAACTAAGACTGTGCACATGCTCAGTGTGGTCTGGGCTGCTTAGGGATCGTCATAAACAAAGCTGCTTGAGTTCTGCATGGCTGGGAAGTAAGGCGGGGGCTCCCCCTGCTGTTCATAAGTATGATTGTTTCCCTGCTCAGCAGTTAGGGACCGTCTGACAATTCCTATCCACAGCAGTAAATGAAGGGAGAATTTCACTGCATACAGTCAGGTTTCTTATAAAAACGGTACACATTTTTTAATTAAAGTATATTGGAAATAGGTTTCTTTTCCATTAAAGTAAGCAAACATGGGATTTTATTTTTTTGTCTTTACATGCCCTTTAAATATATAGACCAGTTTGGTAAGATTCTTTAATATGCCACTTAATATAATGTAAACTATCTGTTGCTTAAGTATTCATTTTGGGGGTATAGTTTTCCTTTAATGAAATATGTATTATTGATTTCAATTGATTTCATGGCATTTGCCTTTTCAGCAGCCAAGAATGCCAGAGTGGATATATTAGCTTATTTTATTGCCATTGAATCTTAATAATGAATGTACTGAATACAGACACCAAAATCTGTATTCATTTTGCTTCAAGCCTATGTTTATATAAGCTGCAAAACTCTAACTTGACCTCTAATATTCTTTGGATTTTTCAGTTTGTAGTATGTTAGTGCTGTTTACATTTGAACAATGTAATTTACTTTATTTGAAAGTTATGAGACTTATTGGCCTGCGGTTATATACTGCTGTAAAGTCTGTGCTGACTTTCCAATCTATTAGATGTATTTGAACTTACATTTGCAGCACTTTGACTCAGAGTATGCTGGGTGGTACTGTTCTGCAACAGCTGGAGGAGAACTGGTTGGTATTTCTGTCTTATTAATCTATGATGTTTGGTAATTTCATTATACTATATTTAAGGAGAAGTAAACCCTAACAATGAATATGGTTAAAAATGCCATATTTTATTTACTGAACTTATTGCACCATCCTAAAGTCAATAGCAGCAATGATCCCGGACTTCAAAACTATTGCAGGGGGTCACCATCTTGGAAAGTGTCTGTGACACTCACATGCTCAGTGGGCTCTGAGCAGCTGTTGAGAAGCTAAGTTTAGGAGTTGTCCTGTCCCAAATTATCAAGCAGAAAATTAGGTTTGTCTGTAATATAAGCTGATGCTACAGGGTTGATTATTAAATTCTGATGCCAGTACTAATTTCTGTGCTGCCATGTAGTAATTATCTGTATTAATTACTAATCAGCCTTATATTGTGAGAGAAGAATATATTGTGAATCAGCAGAAAAGAAGATGGGGAGCTACTGGGGCATCTTTGGAGATATAGATCTTTACTGAAGGGCTGTTGTTGCCTTGGGCTGGTACAGAGGCAGAAAATATAATGTACAATATTTCTAGCCTACTCCTTTAGATAAGCTCTAGTTTTGCGCATTTCATGCTTAAATTGCACTTATCATCAGCATTGGTAAGCCTGACGTTCAAACAGATATTGTGTAGCTTTTCCATCCATGTGGAGGATGTATTGGAATTTGGTTCAAGCTGATACGAGAAAGCACAGATGCTGTCATTCCTCAAGTGACAATGCCCTATCCACTTGCTGAGAAGGGACAATTTTAATGTTTAATACCTGACTGTGATCCAATGGTATTGCAGGATAGTCTTTTAAAGCTGCCTTCACCCCATGATGCACCATAAATGGCCAGACAGTTGGGCAGTATGGTCAATTTGGACAAACTTCCAGAACAAATTGGGCATGTATTGCAAGCTTAAGTCAATGAATCATCATATAATAATTCAAACCATCGAGAAAATGTTATTTTAGAATTTATTCCATGATAATTTAAGGAATTATTTCTATAATTTCAGTTCCCTTGATTGTGTCTCTGCATGTTATTTTGCCTCAAACGAAAGCTGAATGCAAGCTAACTGCTTACAAACCGCTTTTCATCACTAAATAAATGAACAGCCTTAATGCCGTGAAACAGATACATCTTTATAGATAGAGTATAGTTGCTAACAATGGCATAAACATAATCATAATGATTACATTAGTTAATAGCTAAATGCGTTCTACTAGAGTTAATTCTTTCTGCAATAGTTCTGAGGGGGGGGAGGGGTTGCTTTAATATGCAGTATTAATTAAAAACATGATTTTTACGCCAGTCAGTTTTATGATATGTTCCCCAGATTGGAGAACAGAGATTTTCTCTTATTTAAATTAGTTTGTTTCTTGTTATCAATTATTCATATTACTTCTTTACTTTTTATTTGCAAACTGAAAATGTTATTACTCTGCATCTCTAGAGATGTCACTTATTTATAGTATAGTGAATGTTTGCAGCTTCTCCAGAAGCAAACCCCAGGATGGCACAAATTGATATAGCTGCAATTATTTGTATTTTACATGTCATGTTAATCAATAATTTACAGTAGTGAGTAATAAATGCTTCTTCTTATTATCTCATTATCTCACTACCCGGCAAGGAAGAAGTCTGCATTGCCTTGTTTGCATCCACCATATTAGATTGTACTGGTTATTCACTGTATAACACAGTGATCCATACAGATGCAGTCACTTTGGTTTGTCTGTTTGACACAGAATAACTAAACACAGATATCCCATTTATCTCATTTAACACAGAAAACTGCGTCACAACATCCCATCTAATTAAAGCATTCACCATTGTGAACAATGGAGCTTTGGTATGCTAATGAAAAGGTTAAATGCATTAAATGAGTTAAGATGACTTAAGATAACACAGTTTCTTCAATTACCCCTGAGTCATGACGCATTTAACTCACAAATCCAAGTGGCTTCATCTGTACCTCCCAACTTTTAAAAAATGGAAAGAAGGACAAAAACATCTGGCACGCATCTCTTAACCACACCCATTTTATGGCCACACCTGCTTATTACTATGTCCATTTTTCAGGTTATTAAAGTTTGAACACATTTCTGGGAGTTTTAGGGACATGTTTTAAGTGGTATAAGAGTTCTGCTAATGAAGGACTAGTCTCCGTTCTCCCAAGAGACTTGCTTATCTAACATTGTTACTTTTGTATCTTTTCTTAAATTGTTACAAATGTATCTAAGTACAGGTGCTGAGTGTTCTGGGCTTTCTGAGTTTATGAGTTTCAGAAACTTGTATCTATTTCTGGCATTGGTGCAGGAGATCAAAGAGAAACTCTGGACCCTTTAATAAAAATCCCAGAAAACGGGGCTGTTGAGAGGTATGGTGATCTGAAGGGAAGGAGATCTGGAGGTGTCATCACCCCAGTCCTAGATTATCCTAGTGAAATCCTTTTACCATCGGATTTTGGATTGTATTTTAGGTGATACAAGCATCCAGGATTAAGTAACATAACTAAAAGCTACCTCAACCCCAACCTCCTCCTGAGACAATTTCGCTGCAGTTTTTTTAGCACAGGAAACACGGCCCTGGTGTAGTCAAACCCTCTGTAGGTCCACCACTGCTAGGCTTGAAAGGGTCAGGGAGTTTGTCACCTGTAAACAAGACAGCTTTAACAGTGGTAGGGGTTGTTACCCTTTAAAGGAATCGTCCAGTATAAAAATAAAAACTGGATAAATAGATATGAGGCTTAAAGGAACAGTTCAGTGTAAAAATAAAACCAGGTAAATAGGCTGTGCAAAATAAAAATGTTAGTTAGTTAGTTAGCCAAAAATGTAATCTATAAAGACTGGAGTGACTGGTTGTCTAACAGAGCAGAACAGGACACAATGTCCAGCTCAGCTCTCTTGGTTTCCACTGATTGGTTACCAGGCAGGGACATAACTGTTGCTTTTGAATCTGAGCTGAATGCTGAGGATCAATAGCAAACTCACTGAACAGTTATGTCCCATGTGGCCCCCCTTAAAGTCACTGACTAACGCAGAGTTAGAGAGCTGAAAAGTAGGAAGTAGTGTTCTGTTCTGTTAGACATCCAGTCACTCCAGCCTTTATAGATTACATTTTTATTTAACTATTAATATTAATATTAATACCTAAATATTAATATTAGAAACATTTTTATTTTGCACAGCCTGTTTACCTAGTTTTTATTTTTACACTGAACTGTTCCTTTAAGCCTTATCTCCTGCTGGGCATCACCAGCTGTATTTTTTTTCAGTGTATCAATGAGTTTAGGAAGATTTAATTTTATTTTTGTTATTTTACTAGTCACTCCTAGTATGTCTGCATGGTTATTACCATGACTTTATAATGGAACATTGGCACAGACTATGCCGTACCATGACACATTTACGTAGACGGTTTCACTTATGGAACAGCAGCAAATAAAATGTAATAAATACAATTAACTCCAAACAGGTTCTAGGAGGTCCCCCATATGCTAAAACGGCAATTCGGCAGGTTTTAAATGGCGAATCATCTTAGTCAAATTTTTAAAGAGACAGTACATTATACATTTTTCAAATTTTTTTCAAATACAAATCGAATTTGGACTATTCCCTAGTTGAAATAAACAAAAATTAGCTCAAAATTCGAATTTTTTTAATTCGAATTTTCACTTCTACCTTTGATAAATCTGCCCCTTAGTGTTTGTGTTTGCATTCATAAATGAGCTTTCTACTTTCATAACATTAGTTAAAATTACCTTTTATGGCTCTTTATTTTATCCTTAATGAACAAATAAATCCATTATAGAATTGAATACAGAATGAAGTGAAAATATTTCTTAGTAAGCCTCTTGTAAATGTTTTAGCTTATTATACCTATTGCAAGTGGGGAACTGACATACTTTATTTTTAACTGGGTCTGTGTGGGCAGTACAACATGCTATTTTAATGAGTATCATCCTTGGTGTTCTATCAACTTCTAGTTAATGTTTATAGACTAAGAAAATAGGGCTTTTCTAAACCCATAAACAGCTATCAGTATATAGAACCGGAAGAATGGAACCCAATTTATATAATGAATTTGAGATTATAGCAAAGTTAATGTAGTGTCCTAAGTTCATATATATTTAATTCTTATATATTTCTTATATATAGACACACACACACAGTTTTTGAGTGGTACTTCAGGAATAATTATGTGTGTACATACAGTATATACTGTTTGCATGTGCCTTGAGCAAAAATTCAATAAATACAATTAAAGGTAAAGCTAATTTACGTCATGGATAGAAAGAGGCCCCTTCCCTGAAGAGCTCACAGTCGAAGACCATATAATCTATAAACAATGTTGTTTATACACAAAAACAATAAAGTAAACAATGCAGAAAATAAGAGAACCATTTTATTGTTTTTACTTACTAAAGCTATCAACTCTGTCTCTGAACCTGAATAAAGGCTTCACAGGAAAGAATTTTACCGTTGGATAACTTTAAAAGCAATGGCGTAAATGGGCATATCTGTAGCAGGGAACAAAACACTTGGAAATACCTCCCCTCCCCACTGATTGACTGTCAATCAATTGCAACCAATGGAGCACCAAATAAGGTATTTATACACTGATTTAACAGAGAGAACCTAAAGTGTTTGAAAAGTGGGAAATGCTTTTTATTGGGTTAAAAAAAGAACAAAAAAATGCTGCTTAATAAATATATATGCCAGTATATTCCCCTTGTAAGCAAGGAGCGTTGTTGCAAAACAAAACCTTTGTGGTTCAATAGAAGTGTTGGTGTTGAGGTGGGTTAAGGTGGCCATACATGGGTCAATAAAAGCTCCTGACAGACTGTGTATACAGGCCCGGATTTGTGTTTTCAACTTGTTTATTAATGACCGGAGGTGGGCATTGAAAGTACAGTTTCGGTTTTTGCTGATGATACTAAATTGTGCAGAATAATAGGTTCCATGCAGGATGCTGCCACTTTGCAGAGTGACTTGACTAAATTGGAAAAATGGGCAGCAAACTGGAAAATGAGGTTCATGTTTGATAAATGCAAGATTATGCACTTTGGCAAATATAATATTAATGCAAGTTATACACTTTTATCAAAAGGCGCCGGCCGCTACCCACGTGGTCCCGGTACCCCGAGTCCACCAAGGGCAAGTTCTTTGCTATATAGATGCTTACACAACAGTGACACCTACTAGCAAAATCAGGAGAATGCCACACCCAAGGGTGTTTCTATTCTTGTCTTCATAAGTACTCATCCATGCCATCATTCTATCACTTTGACACTACCAGCTCTTCTTTCTTAAAAAATGGTCTCTTCATTTTCAAAACCCTTGTCTAGGCTGCACCTCACAATGTTATCACTGTAGCAGAGCCATCTCATTTTCAACAAACCCACATCTCACCTCAAACTTTTCTCTCATGCTGCTCTTTACTTCTGGAATTCCATTCCTGACATCTGTTGAAACTAAATTCCTATGTATTAAATCATTCGCATAGTCGTGACACCTATAGACCTATTCCCAACCACTGTAAATAGCTGCAACTATTACTTTCCTATTAGTGTCTGTTATTTTCCATTATCACTTCTAGAACTTAGAGCATGGATCCCCAACCCTTTTTTACCTGTGAGCCAGATGTAAATAGAGAACACATGAAAAAAGTCCCTGTGGTGCCTAATAATGGCTGTGATTAGCCATTTCATGGCCCCTTGTGTGATCTGGCAGCATACAGAAAGCTCTGTTTGGCACTACAGCCTGAAATCTAATAATAAGCACCTAAGGCCACTGAGAGCAACATCCATGGTGTTGGTGAACAACATATTACTTAGCATGCTACTTATCTAGTAAATCATAGCATGAGTGATAATCTTGAATGAGTACTACACATAAGACATTAATCTAACCATTTAATATAGAGGTACCCACACTTCAGGGCTGGCAAAAAATTATGAGTACAGAGAGCCTAGCCTGAACCCAGTCGAGGAAATTTGCTTTGGTTATGATATGTTTTTGACAAGTCCTTAAAAATAAACCAATTCCATAGTATCTAGATGAACTAGAACTCATTTGCAGATTGTGTGCAAAGAATTTGACCTTGGATGAACTTCTGTTGAACTTCTGTATACTCCAAAATCACAGGCCTGTCCAACTGACCAATGATATCATGCCATTGCTTAGTTTGTATTAGGCAATGCCCAAAAAAATAGCTAGGGGCCAAAAAAATAGCTAGGGGTTTTTCAAAAGCATTGAGTTTTAATATGCAATGGGATTACCCCAATAACAGGATTGCCCATTTGACCACTGATTGGTTTCTTTACATTGCTGGGTTAAATCCCAACTACCTATCTGACCAATTGTATTGTCACACTCCTCAATAATGGAGAACTGCTCAGCAGCAACAGAAACACAAATTGCATGTACATACTGGTAACTTATCATATAATGTACATTACAGAGATACTGGGTTGTTCCACTAGTAATTACCTGAATGTTTTGTAAATTCCACATTCCCATTGCAACAGAGCACACATGCACAGTAGTGTTGTACATTGTGCAGCCAACCAAGTTGGCAACCCACTAGCAAACGTATACACTGCCCTTTTCTAAAACTGTAGATTTTTAGATAACTGATTTGTAAGATATAATAATTTCCATATTATTGTGCTGTTTTATTTAATGTCCTACTGTTTACGAAGAAAGACCACTACATAGTAATACATACTTTAATTAGGTACTTTCCACATTTTAGAGTATGTGCCTTAGACACCTCTTGTCAAATGATCCCAGTCTGCATTTTTAAAATATATTCCTGACTCTCAGGTCAAATTCCATCCTATATTGCTTGATGTAAATTTGTTTAGATATCATCTTCACTGTGCTGATTAAAGCTTTTGTGAAATGTTTTTTTAGTATGTACTGTAAACAACATTATGCCCAGGGTTTCCAGAAACACATCGGCCTTGCAGTTATTTTTCACAGTAAACTAATGTCTGGTAGCAAAGCTTTGTTATAAGTTTCACATCAAAGAAAAAGAGCTGAAAGTCAAAAAGTTGACCTGAAATAACGTTCAAGCCAAGCAAATACACCACAAAAGAGTAAATAAATCTATTTGTCCCATTAAATCTATGCATAACTGGCAGCTGCAACACTTCAAGAAATAGAACAGCAACACTAACATCTAAGTGATTTTATATGGAGAAGCATATTGCATAATAACAAGATAAATATGTCACTTCTTTAAAATAAAACTTTCATCATGTTCGAAAAAACAATTTAACTTTGATTTTCCAATATTTTGGGCAGGGAGGATATCAACTGCTATAGCAACTAACAGCAGAAAGTGATAATGGCCAAACTGATGGTAAATAATTATCGAGTAAGGTAAAAAGAGAGCCTTAAAAATGCATTCACTTAAATGTTGAAATTGACATTGAATTTTATTTTTACTTGCATGAAATTTGTGATTTTATAATTGCTTTTCTTGAAAAAACTTAGTAGACTGATACTGCTTTTTTATTAGAATTGTATTTATTTGGTTATGTGATGTGGTACTTGGTTCTGATAGGAGTAAACTGGTGATCAGCCTCAGTTACTCCAATGACTCAGTCACTGGGTTCCCATGGTTCTGTGGGTTTTCAGGTGTGGTATAGATGTGGATCTGTGGGTTATAGGTCAGTTTGTGGGTTTAATCTATATATCGTATTTTATATTATATTATCTTAATTTTACTCCTTTAAACATTTTTGTAAAGTATTTTCCCGCCCCACCCACTTCTGATGATGTCACTTCTAGTTTACAGCACTTACTGTTTAATGGTGGTCATCATGTTGCGGATAAGGCAGTTGTGGGTCCAAGCAGGAAAAAAATTAAGTTTCCGGGCCTGGGTTGCAGGTTGCGGGCCTGGGCTGGGTCCAAGTTTCAAAAATTAGTTCCACAGTGTCCTCTACTCTGTTGGACATTTTAAGAGAATGGTACATATTGTACTTGCCTCTTTCATTCCATTGGCCCTTACAAATGTTTAGCACTGTCCATAATGACACAAGTGGCCTAAAATTCATTGCATTTATAGTGCCTGATATGCCCAAGTGGATTTTATAAAAGGGCAGGTTTTAGTACATAACAAATGCCATTAAAGATCATTCGTATTATTCTTCAAACCAACAAATGAACTACTGTGCAATATCTCCAATGTCCTGGGGTGTTACGAACGTAGTCCCAATCCCAGAACTAGCAAAGAAGGTCACGGTCGCATCTCACTCTTCCACCTATAACAACCACCTTTCACTTTGAGAGGAGCCTTCTGCTAATTTGGTGCCGTCAAGTCTTAACATGATAGGACCAAGGAGAGAGCATGGTCAAGGGACAGGCCGGGTCAATCAGGAGAAGCAGTACAGATTCAAGAGACAAGAGAATAGTTGAGGTCACAGGCTGGGTCAAAACACATAGATATCTCAGTACAAAGCAGGATCCAAGAGAGTAGTAAGTACACAGGCTAAGGTCAGGGACAGACAGGGTCGGGAACAGATCAGAGACACTAGAAATCACACCAGGAACTATTCAAAAATATACCTACGCTGGGCAGTGTATTATTGGCCATGCCCCTTTAAATATTTGAATTTCGTGCCAAGTGTGATAACGTCAGACACCCAGAAGCGACACAAATGTGTGTCATTTAGGAAGCCTCACTGGAGGAAAGAAGAAGTGGCAGGCACCTGCCACACTACCAATGGACTACCAGGTATTCTCACACTAAGGGGCAGATTTATCAAGGGTCAGAGTGAAAATTCAAATTTTGAATGAGATTTTCTAATTAAAACATTTTAATTTTCGAGTTTATTTTAGTGTAATTCGACTAGGGAATAGTTAAAATTCAATTTGAGTTTTTTTAAAAAAATCGAATTTGAATTTCGAAATTTATCATGTACTTGCCCTTTAAGAATTCGAATTAGACTATAGCCACCTGAAACCTAAATTTTTTAGGTGAAAAAACTCGAATCGAATTCGATTCAAATTCGATTTGATTTTGGGAGTCGTTCCCATTCACCAGGATTTTTCTTTTGATCAATTTCGATGTTGTTTTTTGTGTGTCAGGGGTGACCTGCTGTATTTACTAGATTGTGTTCAAAGTCAATGAGAAAGTTTTGATAAAAGCCTATTGACTGATTTGTTTGTTATACACAGAATCTAATTTGGTAAGGTCCTAACTTTCTGTTGCATCTTGTTGGAGAGATATTCCAGGTATTATTTGTCTGTTTTTACCTCTTTGCTTGGTGACTTGTGTGATTTAATGATATAAAAAGTAGTTGCACATTCCATATACTAAAAATGTGCAGCCTCTGTCATGCTGTACATTATTTGGGAATCTCCACCTGTCCGGCACATTGCGGAGGCTACAGTTAACCCAGTTTTGTAGAGGGATTAAAATTGCTTTAGGCCTCAGGTAGCATTAACTTTATTGTTGCATGTTTTGTTTGGACCTTTTTATTCAAATAGAGGCACATTTATTAAAGGTCAAATTTCGAATTTATGTGAGATTTTAAAAACTCCCCTAAACTTCCATTAATTCAAAATTATTTAAAATTACAATTTTTTAAACTCGGGTGAATAGAATAGACCGAAAACTCTAATGAAATACGAATCGAAAATTGGTTAGAATTTAAATAACTTGATTAGAGTTTTTTTTTACTCAAAAAACTCAAATGTCAGGAAGGCTGCAAACAACTTAAAATTTATCTGGGACCTCTTCCATTGACTTAAACAGCGATTTGCTAGGTAGTGAATAGTCAAATTTGAGTTTTTAAAGGGCCAGAGTATGATATTTTCGAATTTCTTTAAAAACTAAAAATTGAATTTAAATAACTCCCTACATGAATTTGATAGTTTTGACCATAAAAAAACTCGAAAATTCGAATTTGACCCTTGATAAATCTGCCCCTTAGTGTACCTACTAAGTACCTGTATTATCATAATTCACTGATCTTTTGGCTTCTGCTGTCTCTTGTACCCTGACATTATTGCTTTTCAATACTTTTAAGTCTGCTAGTTATTGCTTTAGTGATATTATTTCACTCTCTAAGGTCATGGTGGCCCCCTGCCATTATACCAATTTTATTTTCATGGTGTGAGGTGTGTTCCTTAAAGGACCAGTAACAGAAAAACATTTTTAAAACAAAATTGTTAGTATACTACAAAAAAAAACCACCAGCACCTATTAAACGTTAGTATCGCAATGTCTTTATTTAGAAATAACTTACCAAAACTCCGCTTGCACTCCTCTTCAGAAAAGGCAACTGGGCAACGATCCATCGTGCCGTGCTAGATTTCTCCTCCCTGGCTATCTCCTATAAGAAAAGCAAAGAAGATAAATCGAGCACCTCATGATGGATCAAATGATCGCCTTTTCTGAAGAGGAGTTTCGGTAAGTTATTTCTTAATAAAAACTTTACGATTTTAAAGTTTAATCTGTGTTGGTGTTTTTTTCATAGTATACTAAGGAATTTTTTTTATGTTACTGGTTCTTTAACATCTTTGAGATCCACCTCAGTTATGCTATGGCCTAAGTGATATCTGCTCAGATCTCTTTTTTGTCAACTTCTGTGTTCTTCTGGCAAGAGCATAAGTAGAGTGAAACAATCTTTGCTGGTGTCAGTACCATCATCATCTCTAGGAATATAAAATACTATATGGCCTTTGCTCATTTTGAAGTTACATAGTTAAATTGGGTTTAAAAAAGACCAAAGTCCATCAAGTTTAACCCCCTCCAAATGAAGCCCCGCATCCATACACACACACACTGACCCTTCTATACACTCACATAAACTGTATATACCCATATCTATGCTAACTATAGAGTTAGTGCAGTGCATTCCACAACCTCACTGTCCTGACTGTGAAGAACCCCCTACGTTGCTTCAAATGAAAGTTCTTTTCCTCTAGACTAAAGGGGAGGCCTCTGGTACGATGATCCACTTTATGGGTAAAAAGGTCCCCTGCTATTTGTCTATAATGTCCTCTAATGTACTTGTAAAGTGTAATCATGTCTTCTGGCGTGGTAATTTTTTCTGAGAAAACAACCCCAACCTTGACAGTCTACCCTCATAATTTAAGTCTTCCATCCCTCTAACCAGTTTACTTGCACTTAGTCTCTGCACTCTCTCCAGCTCATTTATATCCCTCCTAAGGACTGGAGTCCAAAACTGAACTGCATACTCCAGATGAGGCCTTACCAGGGACCTATAAAGAGGCCTAATTATGTTTTCATCCCTTGAGTTAATGCCTTTTTTTATGCAAGACAGAACTTTATTTGCTTTAGTAGCCACAGAATGACACTGCCCAGAATTAGACATCTGCAAAATCCTATAGATCCCTCTTAGTTAAGGAAACTCCCAACACACTGCCATTTAGGGACATATTTATCAAGAATTGAATTTGTGAGTTGTGTGAGGGTTTTTCTACCTCGCATAAACTTGAATTTCGAACTGATGGAGTTTTCAGATAAAAAACAGATTGTTACAGTCAAATTTTCAGACAATTTTCTTACAGACTTTCGAGTTTTCAAAATTATAACATGAATGTGTGGTTGCAAAAAAATTTGAATAGTGGAAAAAAATTGCATTCGATTTTTGATAAGATCTGCCCCTTAGTATTACAGCTAGAACTTGCTCATCGGGACTATGCAAATTTTGGGGTGATTTAGCCCTCTGATTGAAGCGATCCATATGCATATGCATTTCTTGTAACGGTTGTTAAAAATATATGACACTACAGGTTTTTTTAAGTATAAAATATATAAGATCTATATACAAGGTGCCTGGCACCTCTCGCCCTCGGCACGTGCCTCTTCTGCCTACCCTTAGTTCCTTCCCTGATGCCAACACAAGGAAGATGATTTCTTAAGGGGCAGCTATACTACGGGTCGAATTGAAAATTCAAATCCGAATTTTTGATTTTTTTTTTATGGTCTAAACTGTCAAATTCGACTAGTGAATTATGCAAATTTGATTAGAATTTTTTAAAAAAATTAAAATTAGATTTTAGAGATTTATCAAACTCTGTCCCTTTAAGAATTCGAATTTGACTATTCGCCTCCTAAAACCTGCCAAATTCATGCCAATGCGAGAAGTCTGTAAGGCCTGAAACGTTGCTGTGATGTCCCTATGCACAATTAAAGTTTTTTAAGAAATAAGAAAAATACGATGGTGCTGTTTCAAAGTTCTTCTACCTATGTTGATTCCAATGGAAAGTGGCCATTGAAGTGACGTGCACTGCCTTCATTGCATCCAACAATCATTGTGCTGACTACTTGCTACTACACACTGTTAACCTGGATGCTAAACTAATAAGAATGCACCGAGAGTGATGTTGGTGGTCTTACTTCGTTTTTTATTTCACCATAACAGTAATAAGCAACGAGTCCATTTATATGAGTTTCCTCTTTAATTCCATTTACACTGGATACTGGCTTGATTAAGGTTGCTCTGCCACTAAATACAATGTGTATCACCTTCCTTATAGTCTCCACATTCATCTTCTTTAAGCAATCTATTTTTCATTACTGTAGTCACATTCCATTATTTGTTACTCTACCCTAATTGTTAATATTCTGCCTTAGAAAGCCCTCATCTAAAAAGAACTGAAATAATGAAATGGTTTAATCCCTTTTCCAAAATTAAATCTAAACCAGAATCATTGTGTGTCCATGCTATCTGTTTGCCCATTATCTGGGCCATGAGATGTTTAAGTTTGTGTTGCCTAATAAATTATAAATGCTTAGACTGCATTTGCTGGCTATAGCCTCAGGAAATGTTTTGTTTCTTCTATAATGATGACAATTTGCCTGATGAAATATATTGTAAAGAGGAAACAATCCTGTTTTTTTCATGGAAAAGTAAGTTATAAAACAGCAGGTTCTAGTGTTTTCAATAAGAACATAATTTAACAAGTACTGAATCATTATACATCCACACAGATCAAGCAAAAGCAACGCCTTGTAACTGCAACACTGTGGGGCAAATTAACTTAAGGTCGAATATCGAGGGTTAATTAACCCTCGATATTCGACTGCCGAACCGATATTCGAGCGTTTTTTCGTTCGATTATTCGATCAAACCAATTGCGGTAAATCCTTCCACTTCGAATATCGGTTTGGCAGTCAAAGGATTGGTTTGATCGAACAATCGAACGAAAAACGATTGAATCCATCGAATCATTAGATTCAAAGGATTTTAATCCATCGATCGAACGATTTTTCTATGACCAAAAAATACTTAGAAAGCCTATGGGGACCTTCCCCATAGGCTAACATTGAATTCGGTAGGTTTTAGGTGGCAAACTAGGGGGTCGCAGTTTTTTTTTTAAAGAGACAGTACTTCGACTATCGAACGGTTGAATAATCGAACGATTTTTACTCAAAGTCGTAGTCGAAGGTCGAAGTAGGCCATTCGATGGTCGAAATAGCCAAAAAACCATTCGAAATTCGAAGTTTTTTTTCCCTCTATTCCTTCACTCGAGCTAAGTAAATGTGCCCCTGTATGGTTATGGCATCCCAAGCATTTTATACAGTAAGGTCATTCTATCTCAAACAGATAAAATCAGAAGCAGTGGATTCTAGCATTTCCATTTTATTATACAGGTATGGGATCTCTCATCCAGAAATCAAATATCCTGAATGCTCTAAATAATGGGAATTCCCGGAGAGTGCATGTCTAACACTTCTAATTTATTTTATCCGATTTGCTTCGCTGAAAAATTCATGAAGCCCATGAAAGCCTACGGAGGGGGGTGGGGCTCTTTTATTTTTGGGCTAACAATAAATCTGATTTTCCTTACTTTCAAATCTTGTTGACTGTGTTGAATTAATCTGCCATGTTTTGCTTTGTGTCACATTTGCAAACCGGTATTGAAATTTGCCAAATTGAGTTGGAGTCAATGGGAAAGCAAAATCACATGCATTTTTTCTCAGTATAATGCCACATGTATGCCCTTCATTGTTAAAGGACCTCCTATCCACTAGTCTACAACTACGTTTTCAATAGAAAAAAAGGCGCCCATGTTGCCAATTTCTTTAAAAAAAACTCTGTGATTTTTTACATTACCTCTGTTCAACTAGTTTCTAATACTATGGAAATGGTTGGAAGATTCAATGCAATAACCCTAAGCCACGGATGACCCAAGTACACATGAGATCACAGATGACCTGCAATTTTCTTCATTGGGACCATTTTTGTGTGTAGGGGGGGGGCTGGATTGACAAACTTACTCCCCTGTTAAAAGAGTAAATGATAGCAAGAGTTAAAGCAAGATAATGATGAAGATGCCGCAGAAAGCAAAAGTAGAAAGTCTGCAGCAGAACTATGTTGACAGTTAAGACAAAGCACAGGGTGAAAATGAATTCAGAAGTAATCTCTGGCATCTTCCCAGTACAAATTCATTCTAGGTGAGTTTAGAAGGTTCTTTTCGCTTGTTTTATTTTATTTTTTTTTTTGAGGCGCTGGGACTGGAAAAGCTTAAAGAGACATAAAAATGTAATGAACTATATGGGAGTCCATAGATTAATGGTGTATTCAGTTACTGTCTGCCATAACCACAACATTCCAGAATAGGTCATTTATTAAAGGGATAGCATAGTTGCTATCAGAATGTGCTGAACATACTTATTACCCATGTTGTAATGTATCACCCATCTAATTTTACCTGGTGAGGTAGCTAGTCAGGTTACCCGTGCATACTGATTTACCACATGGACTCTAAACCTATGATTATCCATAAGCAGCTCATTAAAGGTATTCTGTCAAGGAAGGTCAAAATTCATCAGTTAATATTGCTCCTCCAGCAGAATCCTGCATTGAAATCCATTTATTCAGAAAAACAAACATATTTTTTCAATATTTAATTTCTAAATTTGATATTGGGCTAGACATGTTCTTAGCGTCCCGGGTACCCAAAGCCTTGTGACTTGTGCCCTGAAAAACTTCAGTCACTTTTTACTTTTGTGCTGCAATTTGAGTGATATCACTCCCTTCCTCCCCCTAGCAGCCCATCAACAGAGCAATGGGAAGTAAACAGTAGGGATGAGCAATTTTTTTCACTGTGTTTCACAGAAACAGAAATGTCACGCGTCAAGAAAGATTTGCCACACATTAACAAAAAAATTGTCGCCCATGGACTTTAGCGCTACTTCGCACCCTTACGCCAGACGAAGTTGCATTATGGCGAATGGCACTTAACTACGCTAATTCACTAACTTGCGCATTTTACTGAACCTTACCTTTTGCACCAGACTTGCCTTCGCCACCTGAGACCAGGCGAAGTGCAATAGAGTAGATAGGGCTTGCTTCAAAAAAAGTTGACATTTTTTCTATGTCCCAAAAAACGCTGGTATCTTTTTTAAGGGTGATAGGCTGAAAAAGATCGTAAATTTTTTTGGGGGTACCATCCTTCCCCCCTACATTTCCTAACATATGGCACCTAAACTATACAGTGGGCACATGTATAGGGCAAAATAAAAACTATGTTTTATTTTATGAAGCTTTCCCAGGCTTGTGTAGTGTAATGTATTTGCTGCTACATATACGTCCATTGTACTTTAACTTGGCGCCTTATGCAAATTAGGCATCGCTAGCGTAACTTCGCTTTACTTGACGAATTAACACTAGCGCAACTTCGCTACCATTGCCTCCTTGAGCGCAACTTCACATTTTAGTGAATTTGCGTAGCACTGGCGAAACTACGCCTGGCGAAGTGCGGTGGAGTGGCGAAGCTGTCGCTGGCGCAACTTCGGATCTCAGTGAATTTGCCCCTTTGTGTTTATTGCTAGGGATGGGCAAATTTTTCGCCTTGTTTCATTGCGGAAATGCCGCCCATAGACTTCTATGGCATTGTGCGTCAAAAAAAAAAGACGCGCGTCAAAAATTTTTCTGTGCGCAACACAAAAATTTAGACTGCCATAGACTTTAATGGGCGTTGGCGACATTTTGCTTGCGGCAAATTATTGGTGAAACAAAACGGGCCAAATTCGCCCTTCCCTACTTATTGTGTTGACAGTTAAAACTGCCATAAAAGTAGAAGTTGCTGTTACACAATTCATTGAAGGTTACTTTACTGTAAGCTGAAGCTATAAATGCTATGGGAGGGATCTCCTACTACTGTAAACTTATCTACTGAAGTGGTACTATTTATAAAAATAAAATTGTACTCTGCTGACCTCTTCAGCTCGTCTATAGAGCAGCTGAAAGGTCAGTATTAAATATTGATGATGGTAGTGATTGACTAACTCAATAACCGGAGAGAATGCAGCGTTACAACTAGAACGTCCTTGTTGCAGATTTTGCAGTACAGTATTTTCTATGGTTGCAATTAGGGATGTAGCGAACGTCAGAAAAAATGTTCGGGAACATATTCGCGAACTTGCGTCAAAAATGCGAACGGTTCGCGAACGTTGCAAACCCCATAGACTTCAATGGGAAGGCGAATTTTAAAAGCTAGAAAAGACATTTCTGGCCAGAAAAATTATTTTAAAGTTGTTTAAAGGGTGCAACGACCTGGACAGTGGCATGTCAAAAATACATTGTTGACACAGCGCTGCGTTTTGTGCTGTAATGGGCAGAAATCACACTACGTCACTCAGGTGATGTTTCTGGACACGGAATGTGAAAAAGCTCACACAGCTAGGTGGCACTTGGTTAAAGACTGGGCAAACAATGCCTGCAAGGGCAACGTATACACTACAGCAGTGGCTTGGAAAACGTCACTCGGGTGGTGTTTCTGGAGATGGTATTATTATTGATATTTAGACAGAATGTGAAAAAGCTCACACAGCTAGGTGGCAGTGGTTTGAAGAACACACTGGGCAAACAATGCCTGCAAGGTCAACGTATACACTACAGCCGTGGATACGGAATATATTATTGCTGCTTGGAAAACGTCACTCAGGTGGTGTTTCTGGAGACGGTATTATTATTGATATTTAGACAGAATGTGAAAAAGCTCACACAGCTAGGTGGCAGTTGTTTGAAGAACACACTGGGCAAACAATGCCTGCAAGGTCAACGTATACACTACAGCAGTGGATACGGAATATATTACTGCTGCTTGGAAAACGTCACTCAGGTGGTGTTTCTGGAGACGGTATTATTATTGATATTTAGACAGAATGTGAAAAAGCTCACACAGCTAGGTGGCAGTTGTTTGAAGAACACACTGGGCAAACAATGCCTGCAAGTGCACTACTATTGGTGCACTACTATGAAGAACAGCAAACAGCACTGGACACGTTAAAGAACAGTAAGATAAATAAAATAAAAAAATATATATATATATTAAAAAAAAAAATTACTCTGGTTGGTGCTGAACTACTAGGAGCAGCACACCAGTCCCACTCCCCAACACAGCTAGACTAATAGCACTGGGCTCTTATAGTAGCAAAGTAAAAAAACAAAAAAGAAAATAAAAGCAGACCTTACAAGGACTATTGGGTTATTACAGCAGTCAGCACTCAGCAGATGAGATCAGAAGCAGTGCCCACAGCAGCTACATACAGAGCACTGCAGTAGAAGGTAGATTACTAGTCAGCAAAGCTAACTAACCTAAACTCACTGTCCCTCAAATCCCTGCAGAGTTCTGTCCCTACAATACAGAGCAGTATCAAGTAGATTACTAGCCAGCACAGTTACTATCAACTGTCCCTCAAATCACTAAACAGCTCTCTCCCTACACTAGCTCTTCCAAGCACACACAGGCAGAATGAAAAAACGCTGCAGGGCTTCAGTTTATATATGGAAGGGGAGTGGTCCAGGGGGTGTGGGGTTGGTCCAGGAGGGAGAGCTTCCTGATTGGCTGCCATGTATCTGCTGGTCTGGGGGAGAAATGGCAAAAAAAAGCGCCAGCTAAGGCGAACCCAAATTGGCGAACGTCGCGCGACGTTCGCGAACATTCGGCGAACGCGAACAGTCGATGTTCGCGCGAACTAGTTCGCGGGCGAACAGTCCGCGACATCCCTAGTTGCAATGAGTCGGCCAATTTCATCTCTAGTAGTCAGAAAAACAGATTTCCGTCACAAGCGCATTTCTAGAAATTGGAAATTAATTGGATTTATAATTCTATTATTTTCTTCTCAGCAGATTGTAAAGTATTATTTTGTTTTAGGGTTTTTTTTTGTGAAATTCTACATAGAATGCTTTATTATACACAGTAACAGATTAGGAGGCTTTATAGAAAAAAGAGAAAATAAGTCCCTGCTCCACAAAGCTTACAATCTTATTACCTTTATTATTATTGTAATGGAGAGGGAATAATCATGTACAGTGTGAACTGATAACTAGGGAACAGTTCGAGGGGAGATACTGTATATTTTGACCTGTTTTCTCTACTATTTCCTTATGTGCTATGGTCCTCTGAGTGTTAATTCCCCACCTAGAGGGTGATTAACATCCATTAGCATGTCCAAAGTAGTTGAGAGTGAGAAGAAAAGTAATATGGAAGCTGCTAGAACAGACCATGAAATGGTGTCTGCTTTTCTACAGCAAAGGTACATGTGTACTATTCTTTTGTTTTTTCTGCTGAAATGACAGTAGGGAACCAAAACTAGTGAGAGAGAGAGAAAACCCATCATTAATTACTGCAGTGCAGTGTAAAAGTGTGAATCATTGTTTTTTTTCCCATGGTGCACCTGGCTCCTAGGGGTAGATTCACTAACGGGCCCTTGCATCACTTTGCAGGCGCAAATGCATTACGAATACGCTAATTCAATAAAATGCAAAGTTTCGTCCCATCAACGAACGCTGGTGACTTTCCGCTAGCCTTAATTTGTGCCTAAAGAAAATTTGCTAGTGATCTTGCTCTCAGATCAATTTGCATAGGGAGGGAAATTTAAAGTTGTAATGAGGTCTTTATTATAAATGTTGGTGCAAATGCTTGAAGTTAACACTTTTTATTACACATGTCCAGGGAACCTAAATAAAGACAAGAGAGTTAATATAATGCCCTAAACATGAGCCCACTGTAAAATTAATGTTCCATATGTTATAAAATGTGTGGCGAGAACTGGTTACTCAAAAAAGTCTAAGTTAGGACTTTTGCAGGCAATCCCGCTTAAAAAAAGGAAAAGTCGCCACCGTTTTTTGAACTTTAATGCATTTTCGGCACACAGGATATGATGTAAGTGACAGAAGATTGAGGAAGATCTAGCTGCTTTTTAGCACTTCGTCTGGTCTGAGGTGGTGAAGTCAACTCAGGAGAAAGTGGTAACGTTCAATAAAATCCGCACTTTAGTGAATTTGTGGAGTAACAATCGCCTGACGATAGAGTGCAAATGAACGGTCCACTTCACTAGCGAATTGGCGCCTGCACCTGTTAGTGAATTGTTGATGTCCCTGCGGATGGCAACGTAGGTGGATCTGCCCCCTAGAATTCCCACTTATTTGCAGCAGATTTTTGCAAATCTAGTTCAACTGGCAAATAACATTTTCAAAGTGGGGACTCTCTGTTCCAGTGTAGCATGATGATCTAATTCAGTGGTTACAGGACTGTGGCACCTATTGATGCAACTTTCTATGGGAACCTTGTTTTTATTTACATCATTGTTTGGCCATAGAATACACTTTCTCACCCTATTTGTAGATACATTTTATGTTACAGTTGTCCCCAAACAATTTACAATTCTTACAACAAAAGCTGACACATCCTGTAAGTTACTGACTGATATTTTAATTTGACTCTACTATGTGAAAGAAATATGAAAAAAAAGAAAGGGACCATAAGTCACTTAATGATGGAAGAGTTGGACTCTGACTTGAGTCAATTTTTGAAAAGCCCAGCAGAGTTGACATTCTTACTTTAAGTTGCTTGCTGCTTGCTGTCCGATGAACTCAGTAATAAACCGATGTACATCTCAATTGTATATAAAAGAAAGTAAAGAAAATGATAAAGACTCTAGAATGGGTATTTATATTGGTTGAAGTGCAATGTAAAATTATGCAACATCCCAAACATTGCTTCTAGTATTTATATAACTGCATATTTGTCCTTTTGTAGAGCATTTTTATACTTTAATTAAATAACAACGTCTCATAATTACTTACACTGAAGAATGAAATAAAATGAGACAATATAACATAATATAATAAAAAGGAACACAAGGGAATATAGTAAAGAAATGTATAACATTTTGCAGGGTGAACCTGAAATCCATTTCTCATTTATTTTACTATTAAACTGCCATTGATTCCAAAATCTATTCTATGTAGTGGAGAAATTGCCTGTCAATTTTCTTTGTATGAAAATGAATGGGGACAGCATTTTCCTATAATGTCATTGTGGGAATATATGTATTGTAACTATCCATAATTAATCCAATCATCTCATTATTTAACAATATTAAAAGTTGAACTGGACTTGAGAGAATGGCCAATTGGAGAGCTGCCAAAACATAAAAGAAGACATTTTTAGGGGATTTAGGGAATTTAATTTATTGTAGGTGCTGATTGTGGTGCAATAAGGATGCGCGGGATGGTGCCCTAAATCCATGAGCCCATTTTGGACCTCAGAGCTCACCTTTAAGTATATGTATGCATTCATTTCTATTGTGTGTATATGTGCATATTTGCATATAGATGTCAATCTATAATGGACAGCCAAATGCAGGAAACACACACTTTAAGAAATGTATTTTGGCTGTGCCACATGCTATCCTTATTTCCATTCATTTCATTTCTGACCATACCTCTATCTGCATGGTGCCTAAGCTGTTTGCCATACAAAAACCAACTGCAAATCATGGAAGCTATTTTAAAACGCTTTAGGCAGTTATTATTTGGCTCTGGCTTTGCTACATTTCCTTAAAGCATTATAAAAACATCCTGTGAACTGTGGGTCTATTGTAAACACTTCTACATAGGGATTTTTTATGAGACCTACACTTCATTTTGTGAATCAGTGTAATGTACAGTACCCTGGAGGAGAGGTTTGTTGAAAAAGAAAAGAATTCTTCTATTACAGGGATCATTAAGCAACATGCTTAGTTCAGTTTGTGCTGGAAATTCAGACATTTCTACCGAGTGCTGCTCCACTTCCCTACAAAATAACTTATATTGCTTTCCTGCTAATACCAGTTGTGCTCAATAAGCCTCTGTTTTAACGCTTTTCCCCTCCAAAGCACCCCCCAATGTATTGCCAAATGTATTTAACTTGGCTTGCTTCCTATTTCTATTAACAATTTCTAGATGAATGCAGCCATTGTAACTGAAATGTTTGCACATAATAGTTTATATTTCTGTAGGCAAATGTTTCAGGTTCATGTCTGAAATAATATACCCTTGTGAAATGTTCCCTTTACATTTATTGTTAAATCAGAAATAAATGTCACTGATGGATAATTTATAGACGAACATTCTTAGTTGTATCTCTTTTGTTTGTTAACTTTTATTTTATTTTTCCATGACTGATTTATGTCATTTTCAAGAGTCTTCAAGCAAATTAGATGGAATCAAGGAGTTGGCAGCCATTTTTGTGTAGCAATAGAAGAAGACTCTTCCCTAATGGTGATCAGCAGCAGGGACAACATATACTCTACTTTTACCTACATTTTAGGCCACCACTATGTGGAGTTCAGAGATGTCAAACTGGAACTAAGATTTAAGTTCAACAATTAGAGCTCTATGATAAATAGGGAAATTTTATAGAGCTTGACAAGCAGGATGTCTGAGAATAATTAACATGCCATTTGGAAGGCTGAGTGAGGGAACATTTTCATTTGTATTGAAGTGAGTAATAATTCTTACCTGATAGCCAAAAACTTGGCATGCCATCAAGACTTAATTGCATTTTTAGGATATTGTTAATGTCGAGCATATAAGGAAGAGATCAAAGAAAATATATTATAAAAACACGAGGGGGTTCTGTATTGTTATTTTCAATACCAAAATACTATTTAGCATTGATTATAAATGTCACTTACTGTATGTCTTTTTGTTATATAGTATATTTTGACTTCCTAATAAGGATTCCTGTAACATGATGCATCTGTTAGAGGGTTGCCTTCAATAACCATTTTTATATCAATACTTTATTTATTTAGTACAGGTATGGGGCATGTTACCCAGGATGCTTGGGACCTGGGGTTTTCCGGATAATGGATCTTTCCGTACTTTGGATCGTCATACCTTAAGTCTATTCGAAAATTATGTAAACATTAAAAAAACCTAATAGTCTGGTTTTGCTTCAAAAAAGATGCATTATATCTTAGTTTGGATCAAGTACAAGCTACTGTTTTGTTATTAAAGCGAAAAAGCAAATCATTTTTAAAAATTTGGATTATTTGATTATAATGGAGTCTATGGAAGATGTTCATTCCGTAATTTGGAACTTTCTGGATAACGGGTTTCCGGATAACATATCCCATACCTGTATTAGATATTCAGTTATTACATTTTATATGTTTTATTATGGAATCTAATGCTACTCCCCTCAATAGGTTCAGGGAGCAGTGATGAGTGGGCAGTAATGGAGGGACTGTAGAGCCTGGACTAGGGGTATGCAGGCAAGGGTACATGCTTGACACCCCTACCCCCAGCATTGTGCCCTAGACACGTGCCTCTTCTTCCTACCCCTAGTTTGAGCCCCTAGCAAACTAGTAGTCCTAGACAGATGCTTCTCTATATTAGTTCAAAATAAATATATTTAAAGCAAGTAGCAAAAAACTAAATCTACAACTTAAGCTTTTTGTCTTAAATATAATATGGTACTATATATAAATAAAGGGGTCATTTATGAGAAGTGGTTACACAAGAATTGACAATGCTGTTGCTTACACAAATCCCATTTTAAAATGTACAGTACAGGTATAGCACCTGTTATCCAAAATGCTTGGGACCTGGGGTTTTAGTTAGTACAAAGTACAAAGTAATACATTATTAGGGGCAGATTTATCAATGGTTGAAGTTAAAATTCGAAGTAAAAAAAATCGAATTTCAAGCTATTTTTGTGAATATCGAAATTCATTATGTACTGTCTCTTTAAAAGTTCGGCTTCGACCATTTGCCATGGAAAACCTGCCGAATTGCTGTTTTAGCCTATTTGCGACTTCCTAGAACATATCTGGAGTCATTCTGCGGACTTAAAAAAATCAAAATTTTTTGGGGCAAATACTTCGATTCAAATTTGATCAAATACGCTAAAACTTCAACTCGAACGATTCGAATACAGCCTATTCACACAAAGTTAAAAACTTCGATTTTTTTAATAGATTTTTTTAATTCAAATTTTGAAGTTATGGGAGTTCAAAAAAAATTCCCATTACTTCGAAAATTCGACCCTTGATAAATCTGCCCCTCTTGTAGGGGAAAAGGAAATAATTTTTAAAAATGTTAATCATTTCTGGATAATGGATCCTATACCTTTACTTGTGTCTCAAGATACTGCTTGCAGTTTCCTATAGATACTGTATATTAGGCACTGTTGTATCTGTCCTACTTCTTGTTCCAAGTTGCACACAAGGGACCCTAGAGAATTAAGGAAACCGTGGAGCCACCACCACCTTTATGCAGTGGTAAACTGTGTCAATAGGTGTAACAGACTTCAACCAAAGAATTATGTGCAGAAGTCCTTCTGACAAAGAATAATAGAAATGATGCAGAAATTCAATCTAAAAAGTAAAATTCCACACTATTCGCTGTTTGAAGCCTCAGGTGCACGCTGTACTCCTTTCTGCACAGGTTCCTTTCACATGAAATTAACAACTGCAACAGCACTCCCATCTTTGTTTGAACTTTTTTATTCGTGCAACTAATACCACGTTTCGGGCTATACCAGCCATTTATCAAGCCAAATATAATGGGTAACAAATGTGCTTAAATAGGTGATTAAGGGGAGGGTTTACCAATTAGTCACCGCCTCCCAGTTATGAGACACAATTCCCAGCAGTCTCTGTAAAATGTCAGTGAAATAAGAAATGTGCAAAATTAGGGGCAGATTTACTAAGCTCGAGTGAAGGATTCGAATGACAAAAAAATTCAAATTTCGAAGTATTTTTTGGGTACTTTGACGATTGAATGGGTCAAATTCGAACAAATCGAATGATTCGAATGATTCGAAGTAAAAATCGTTTGACTATTTGACCATTCGATAGTCGAAGTACTGTCTCTTTCAAAAATACTTAGAATACATACTTCGCCACTTTAAACCTACCGAGGTTCAATGTTAGCCTATGGGGACCTTCACCAGCACTTTTTTAAGTTTTTTGTGGTCGAATAAAAATCCTTCGATCGATCATTTAAAATCATTTAAAAAGGATTTTATTGTTCGACCTATGATTTTTATTCGATTGTTCGATCTAAGTATTTGCGGTAAATCCTTCGAATTCGAAGGATTTTACTTCGAGGGTTTTTTAACCCTCGAAATCCGACCCTTAGTAAATCTGCCCCTTAGTCTCTCTAAAGCTCTTCATAATAAATAGTTCATCCAATGTGATAAAAATAATCCATCTTATTTCACTGACATTTTACAGAGACTGCTGGGAATTGTGTCTCATAACTGGGAGGCGGTGACTAAATGGTAAACCCTCCCCTTAATCACCTATTTAAGCACGTTTGTTACACATTATATTTGGCTTGATAAAGGGCTGGTATAGCCTGAAAGATCGGAGTGCTGCTGCAGTTGTTAATTTCAAATAGAAATGATAAAAATCCAACCCAACATGCCAATTCTCTGGTACAGGCAGCCATGGATTCTAAAAAACAGATTTCCTTAAACCACTGAATTGAACACAAGGGACCCATTCTTTATTGTTTCCTTCAATGTTCATTTTTTTAATACCTCTTTCTATATTTTATTGGATTCCATTTTCATCACTTTGATTATGGACACTTGTGTGGTCCTACAACCTATGCAGAATTTTATTTGGTATGATTTAGCAGCAGTAGTAAGTAGTATGAGATTAGAGTTCTGCTCTTTGTCCCATTTTCACAACTCTACTGTACTTAACTCTTCTCTGCTGGCTCTAGCTTTAAAATTGCCGGTTAAACAAGTAATTCATAAACAATTAACAATTCTATAACATACTAAAAGTTAACTTGAAGGTCAACCACCCCTTTAAATAAATCCAATAGGCTGGTTTTGCTTCCAATAACGATTAACGATATCTTAGTTGGGATCAAGTACAAGGTACTGTTTTATTTTTACAGAGATAAAGAATATAATTTTTTAAAAATCTGAATAATTTGGTTAAAATGGAGTCTATGGGAGACCGACTTTCCGTAATTCTGAGCTTCTCAGTAAAATGATATTGATATTCAGATCAATATAGGACATTCCCCTACAATTCTCTAGTGTCTAGAAACAAGTGTGACAAACAGGAAAGAGTATTTATTGGGTTGAAGACCATGTTGTAAAAAGCCAGCTGCATATATAATACAAGTAAAAGGCACGGAATATGCCCAAGTGCAGTAACCTTTAGCAACCAATAAGATGTTTGCTTTTAAACAGGTGACCAGTGAATGCTTACTGCTACTTACTGCCAAACAACTGTGAAACAACTTAATGATTATCTGGGCCCCTGGGCTAGATTTGTGTTGGGCTAGTTCTCCTTTACTAAATACCAGACAGGTGGCTTTCCCTAGCCACAGGGCTCCTACGAAGCTGTATGATGCACAAATGGTATTGGATTAAATCAATACTTTGCATACCCAAGTAAACTATCAATCAATAGATTCTAGAAGAGATTATAAGAAATGGAACCAAGCTATGCAGATAACTCTATTTTCATAGTCTTTTTTTTCTGCTGCAAAGGCAAAAATGGAATTGGCTTGAATAGGCTTTTGTTGGCTTCCAGATGAATGCAACAGAGATTTGGCAAACGTTAAACTTGTTGGGCTCACCTTCTCCTTTAACTTGTGCAATATTTCATTCTTATGTACTGGAGAATGTAGTTCATAAATCACAAACCAAAAAGCACAATTATCCATAAGAAACTGCTTCTCAGGCATAATGACATTAAAAACCTGTGTTTACTATTCATGCACTGGTTTAAATAACAAAACAAGAGAATTACAGATGAAATGTTCTGTTGACTTACATTTGCATACATTTGTTCCTGAGATCCACAGTGTGACTTGTCATCTGAATCCTTCTCAACCAATGTTAGACAAATATGGACTAAAAAATGTTTTATTTTCAGTCATTGGTTCCCTTCTTAGGTGTCAACAAATTCATCCACTAAATGACAAAACATAGGCATTAAAGCACTGAGACCAAACAATTAACAGTTGCTACTTTACTATTTTACAGAGCATGGATGACTCTATAATTACCTTCAATAACACTTGAAAAGCTTTTGGCCCGATCACCCCTAGTCTGAAATCCGTTAGAGCCAAATTTAAATTTCAATTGGCCCGGTATTACTTGAATAAGCTGTTTATTTCTACTAGATGTTATTTGCTTTCTAGCTGAACATTTTACAGTTTATGTAATTCACGATCTGCAGTTAATGTGTCCCCTACAGGCAGACTTTTTGTAAATTAGAAAGAAATTCAATTACTGAACTCTTGATAACTTATCACAACAGAATACAAATGTGTTAAGATGTTTAGAAGTATTGTCAGAGCTGCACGCTGGTTTGTTGCAATAATTAAAGGGAATATATACCCTTGTTTATTAGTAGTAGTAGTGTAAGTGTTTATATAATGTTAATTTCTCTTATAAAATGTAATTATGAATGCATAGCTGTGCACAGAACAGCAATCTGTAGAGATTGCCATTTTGATTGCATTGGTGAAGCATTCTCCAAAAGCAGAAATTATACTGCAGCTGTTTTCAATAAACATTTATTAATTTTCTTAATACCACTTAAAAGATTTCAAGGAGAATTAAACCGTAAAAACAAAAAAACATTCTCTTTGGCGATGTCTCCTTGAACGTGCTTCTTCTTCCGGGATTGCCCCGCTTGGCTATTTCTGGCTATATTTGGAAAGTGCCGAATATGACATCATCGGTGGCATGAAATTCAAATTATTAAATGGCTCTTTGTGTATTTTCTATTGCCCAAAATAAAGGTCTAATTCTTTAGTTCCTGGATGAGTTTCTGAGTAATTCTGATCTGTTCCTGACCCAGCCTGTCCTTTACCTTATCTAGTCCGCTGCCTGTCCTGACATTTGCCTGTTTATTGACTACTCTCCTGGATCTTGCTTTGTACAGTGAAATTGGTGTGTTTGACTCTGGCTGTGACCTTGACTTTTGTCTCGTCTCCTGACTCTGTACCGCTTCTCCTGATTGGTATTGACCCGGCCTGTTTCCCGATCACGCTTCTTGTTCTCCTTTCCAGTACAACGTTCTGTTCCCTTGCCTGCCCAGAACTCTCTCCCTGGTTTTCTCACACTAAGACCTGGGGGCACCTGAGTAGCGGAGGGCTCCTCCTGAAGCCAAAGGTGGTTGTTAAAGGCGGAAGAGTGAGCCGCAACCAGGACCTTGGAGTTAGTTTTGGGTTTGGGACTCTGTTCGTTATATTTTCTTTATAATTGCATATTTGTGGTTTGCTCTGTAATCATGTTCCATTGTACTTTTGAATATGTTTGCTTTAATGTATTTTTGGCCAGAATTCTGCCATTCAAATTGTGTTTGTAGGCTTTTTTTATGTCACTATAAAGTTGCCAATCAGACTGCAAGAAACACAAGACCACTTAGGGACTGATTCACTAACTTCGAGTGAAGGATTCGAAGTAAAAAAACTTCAAATTTCGAAGTCTTTTTTGGGCTACTTTGACCATCGAATGGGCTACTATGACCTTCAACTACGACTACGACTTCTAATCGAACTATTCGAACTAAAAATCGTTCGACCATTCGACCATTCGACCATTCGATAGTCGAAGTACTGACTCTTTAAGAAAAAACTTTGACCCCCTAGTTCGCCATCTAAAAGCTACCAAACTCAATGTTAGCCTATGGGGAAGGTCCCCATAGGCTTTCCTAAGTTTTTTTGATCGAAGGATATTCCTTCGATCGTTGGATTAAAATCCTTCGATCGTTCGATCGCACTATTTGCACTAAAATCCTTCGACTTCCCAGTCGAATATCGTAGGTTAATTAACCCTTGATATTCGACCCTTTGTGAATCGGCCCCTTAGTCATTTTACTCTTTATTTCTTTTAGTTACTCATAGTATTATATGTTGCTCACCCTTATTTAGACTGCTCAAAGTTAAGTGACACAGTAGAGAAAATATATAATCATTGGCATTGCTCAGACATGATTAAATGAGTGACATGACTGGGAAGTCAGAAGGCTATATTGACTATAAGAAAAGCAGTGTACAATGTGCAGAGAAATGTATGCAATGCACCTTTTTGCAAAGGGCCTACCTTGAAAGTAGATTTGATGCAGGTCTGTACTGTATTCATAAGGAGCAGTCAGGGATAGCAAGAAGGCTCCCCTCCACCCCGCCCCCCCACTGCCATCTTGTGCTTCATTCAACTGTAGAGGATAGGGTGGGACAGAGGAGTGAGACCGCAGAGTAGACCTGTCCTTGCCATCCTTTGGAAGTGCAGGGTTAGCCCTGAGCCCCTAATGCTTCTTAGCAAATTTTGAATTTTTTTTTAAATTCAAATTGAATTTGGACTATTCCCTAGTTGAATTACACTAAAATAAACTCGAAGTTCGAAGTTAAAAATTAAAATTTTTAATTCGACCCTTAATAAATCTGCCCCTTAGTGTCGCAACTACATAAAAAATACTATATGGTTGCTGAGTTCATACCAACCCATTTGACTCCTTACTGCAGCCTCTGTTATATTTTCTTTCTATCTATGGCCAATTATTCAGTGTTAAACTTGACTTAACCTGATTTAAAAACACTCCCACATAACTCATGTTATTAACAGCACCATTCTAAGAACATTCGCTTTGAATGGAACTTTCTGGCACAAGATTACATTTTATTTACATATAATGTACATTAAATATGTGCCTGTACTAATGCCAGTCATTATAATTAATGTCTCGGGGCTTCACTATTTTGCAGAAAATTATTTTTGCAGTACACACATTTTCATGTCAATTAAGATTATCAAAACTGCAGCAGTATGATAAATGCTCTAAGTGCCTTATAAATAATGCTATGACTGATCTGCAGAACAAACACATTTTCATTTCCTACAACTGACAAAGTATATTGTTGTAGTTCAAATTCTCAAAATGATAATGAAAAACACATTATAGGAATAAATGATCCATGGTGCTATAAAAATCAGATATATTTTTTCAACAATAAATGCTAGAGGGTAGTTATTATGAAAGCTGAGCTCAGGTTTGTTTGTGAATCAATGCCTTCTTTGTAAGGAAGCTTGAAAGCTGATATAAGGCTTTTTATAATAGAAAAAGGCACAGCCTCTCAGCAAAATATGTATTCCAGATGGTTTCAGAACGTCAGATAGGCTCATGCTATAAGATTCATCGCAAATTATCATAGTGCTAGCAAACTTAATTCACCTTTTAAAAGGTTGCTGAATAAGGACAGATGAACATCTTGTAGAAGGGCGGGTTAATAGAGAATGATGGAGTTAAGAATGGGGAAAAGGAAGATTGGGGCTGGAGTAGGAAAATAAATATTAATCCAGTAAAATTGAAGAGAGAATCATGGGCATGACTAGAATTATAGATTGTGATATATTATATATCACATCTGGGTCTATAATATTGCAGAATGTCAGTCCATTGCCCATAGCCTCCATTTTAAGCTAAGTTTTATTTTTTTTAATTTTTTACAAATGATTTACTTTTTATCTATAAAAATAAAACAGTACCTTCCACTTGACAAAACAATTATGTTGGGTTATTTAATTTTGAAATGATTTTTAGCAGACAAAGTATAGTGAAGCAAATAACAGAAAGATCCCTTATTCAAAAAACTCCAGGGGGCAAATTCACTAAGATGCGAAGTTGCGGCAGGCGCAACTTTGCCGCACTTCGCCGCACTTCGCCGCACTTCGCCAGGCGTAGTTTCGCCAGCGATCCGCAAATTCACTAAAATCCGAAGTTGCGCTCAGGGGTAGTGTAAGGTTGCGAAGTTGCGCTAGTGTTGATTCGCTATGTAAAGCGAAGTTACGCTAGCGAAGGCTAATTTGCATACGGCGCGAAATTCAAGTTTCAATGGAGAAATACGTATCAGCACTGCAAATGCCAAGAAAACCTTCAAATCTGCAAATAAAAATGTTATTTTGCTCTACACATGTGCCCACTGTCTAGGTAAGTTTCCATGAGTCAGGAAATGTAGGGGGGAAGGAGGGGAGCCCCAAAAAATTTTTCGATCTTTTTCAGCCTATCACCCATCATGTAGAAAACACGCCAGCGTTTTTTGGGACTTAGAAAAATTTTTGACTTTTTTGGAAACAATCCCTATCTACTCTATTGCGCTTCGCCAGGTCTGAGGTGGCGAAGGAAGTCTAGCGTAAAAGGTAGCGTTCAGTACACTGCGTAAGTTAGTGAATTTGCGTAGTTTCGTCGCTAGCGAAAATTCGCCTGGCGTAAGGGTACGAAGTAACACTAGCGAAACTACGCCAGCGTTCGTTAGTGAATTTGCGCAGTAGCGAAAATGCCAAACGCTAGCGAATTAACGCTAGAGTTCGGCGCTTTGCGGCTTAGTGATTTTGCGCCCAGGTCCAAAGCATTCCAGACAATGAATCTCATAGCAGTACTTTCCTCCAGCTTTAGTTGTATGGCACTAGACCAAGCTATAATAAGCATTTACAGACCCCATTAATTGTCCATAAAGACTTCATAAGTATGACAAGTCAAAGGGGTATATTTATCAAAGAGTGAAGTTAGCGATTGCCACAGTACACTAGAGGCGGAATTTCATACTGTAATAACTCACCTTGGTGGTCTAGTGGGCCGGCAGGGAAGTCTGCCACGTGGTGCTTCCTCCTCTGCTTTTGCCGGTTTCTCCTAGAGCACATGTGGCGCGCACTTCCGGGTTTTACGCGCCATGCGCAGGATCTCATCACATCTTTGGTGCAAAATTTTAACTATTTAAAGGTGCTTCAGGCTAGAAATTTATGCCTGTTGTTAGGTGTAATCTGATTAGTTTCCTGGGTGCGAATTCTGTCTGTATATATCCAGGTTTTGATGCTGCCTGTCTGACTATTCTGAACTCTGCCAATACTGACCCTTGCCTGTCTGGCTATTTTTGAACACTGCCTGTACTGACCCCAGCCCGTCTGACCTTGCTTGAACCCTGCCTGTACCGACCCTGGCCTGCCTGATCACGTTATTCAGTCTATTCCTGTGAAGGTGGTGTTGCCTTCAGTCCTAAACTTGCATTACGAACGTGCCCCTTTGCTTGTCCAGAACACTTGGGGACAGATTCCCTTAAGGTCGAAGGGACTAACGCTAGTGAAAATTCGCCAGTGTCACATCATTTCGTAACTTTACCAGTTCCCTAACGGGTGCAGGCATCACTTCGCTAGCGAAGGAGATAGATGCTAGCGTTGATTTGCACTCTAACGCCAGGCGAATTTTTTCTCTGGCGAATGGACGTAACCGGGTGATGTTGTGATGGCTGATTCAGTTAATGCCTTTAAGAATGGCTTGGATGATTTTTTGGACAGACATAATATCCAAGGCTATTGTGATACTAAACTCTATAGTTAGTATAGGTATGGGTATAAAGAATTTTAATTAAAAGTAGGGAGGGGTGTGTGTATGGATGATGGGTTTTCATTTGGAGGGGTTGAACTTGATGGACTTTGTCTTTTTTCAACCCAATTTAACTATGTAACTATGTAACTATATGTAACTTTGCAAATTCACTAAGATGCAGATTTTACTGAAGGTTACCTCAGTCACCAGACTTGCTTTCGCCAGCTCAGACCAGGCGAAGTGCAATGGAGGTCCCAAAAAACGCTGGAGTCTTTTCCTTTTTTTTGAGTGATAGCCTGCAAAGGTAACTGGGTTCCCCCTCCATTTTCTAACATATGGAACATAATCTATACAGTGGGCTCATCATGTTTAGGGCATTATAACAACTCTATTTTATTTATTAAGGTTCCCTGGACTTGTATAATGTAATGTATTTGCTGCAACATATACATCCATGTAACTTTATCATTTACCGAAGTATGCAAATTAGGCAACGCCTTCAGGGAATTGGCGTTGTCCTATCGTATTTACGACTGGTGAAGTGTTGCGATGGCTGCAAAGCCGTCGCTGGTGAATTTTCGCCATTTAGGGAATTTACCCTTTGCTTTACTCCTCTCATATTAAGACCTGGCCGCGTCTGAGTAGCTGAGCGCTCCTCCTGAGGCCAAAGGTGGCGGGTACAGGCGGAAGACTGAGCCGTGACCGGGAGCCTAGCACTAGTTCTGGATTCAGATAGTGACATATACCCAATGATCTGCTGGCCTTCTAAATTGAGATAATCATAAGCCATAGGTTAGCAAAACGTATAGAACTTATACCCTTAATGGCACTAGGCAAATCCATTATGGAAAAGGACCTTGGAGTCCTTTTAGATGATAAACTTGGCTGTAGCAAGCAATGCCAGTCAGCAGCATCAAGGGCAAATAAGGTCTTGATCTGTATTAAAGGGGCATAGAGTCACGGGGGGAGGGGGTCATTCTTCCACTGTATAGAGCACTTGTAAGGCCCCATCTAGAATATGCCGTACAAACAGGACATTATTGTATTAGAGAGGGTACAGAAAATGGCAACTAAGCTGGTAAAAGGTATTGAAAATCTTAGCTATGAGGAAAGACTGGCCAAATTGGGGATGTTCACGCTGGAGAAGAGGCGCTTAAGGGGTGATATGATGACTATGTATAAATATATAAGGGGATCATATAATAATCTCTCTAATGCTTTATTTACCAGTAGGTCTTTCCAGCTGACACAAGGTCACCCATTCCAATTAGAAGAAAAGAGGTTCCGCCTAAATATTCAGAAGTGGTTTTTTACAGTGAGAGCTGTGAAGATGTGGAATTCTCTCCCTGAATCAATTGTACAGGCTGATACATTAGATAGCTTTAAGAAGGGGTTGGATGGCTTTTTAGCAAGTGAGGGAATACAGGGTTATGGGAAATAGCTCATAGTCCAAGTTGATCCAGGGACTAGTCCGATTGCCATTGTGGAGTCAGGAAGGAATTTTTTCCCCCTCTGAGGCAAATTGGAGAGGCTTCAGATGTTTTTTTTTTGCCTTCCTCTGGATCAACTGGCAGTTAGGCAGGTTACAAAAAAAAAAAACTTAAAGGTTGAACTTGATGGACGTGTGTCTTTTTTCGACCTTACTTACTCTGTTACTATTTAGAAACAATCGCCAGTAGTTTCTATTACCGTATATTAAACTGTTGCCCCAGAACGGGCATGCATATGGCTTTATCTCACATCTAACAGACATTTTATTATCTTTATCTCCATAAGCATTCCATGTCAGTGCTTCTAACAAATGTTAAATTCTGAAGCCCAGTGAAGCAGTTCAGTACTTTTTGGAACATTTTCCCACAAACTTAACAAGCAAACACAGAAATGAATTTTTGTAAGGGGAACCAAGGGTTATCCTCATGAAGGCTTGATGGTAAGCCTCAAAGGCCTGCCTGTAAGAAGAGGAGACTCATAAGCAGATTGTATCTAATTATTCTGTTGGCATCCCACCAGAGAATTAGAATCAATATTTACATCAATAGGAAGGTAAAACTGATATTTGCAACAATATATCTTTATCTCTGTTTAGCAGTGTAGTTGATGTTTAGTGTTAAACTGTCACTGCTTTGCATTTCACAACCCTTATGGGAAAAACTTATTCTTCCTCACATTAGGACACTCTGTTTTTTATTCCTAATCCTATCCAAACATAATAACTGTGACTTATTGCTAATGTAGGTAAGCATTCTGGAACAAATACAAATATAACAAGCAACTTGATCTGGGTACCGGCCCACAGTAGGTTTGGACACAAGACTTTATGGTTTAGGGTTGAATAGATTTAAATCTAGGCAGTGCCTGTCTATATTAAACTCAATCCTGAATGTCTCCTTTGCCTATTTTTGCTTATCTGTTGCCTTCTCTGGTACCTGACCTCATATGATTCCTTTTCCCCTTATATTTTTTGTTCCTACTTTACTCAGTGTTCTGGTCTTTGTTTTGACTTGGGCTCTGGTCTGCTCTTATTTGTGTGAATTCTCTGTGAATCCGCTGCAAATCTGCGTGATTTGCCGCCGGCAAATAAATTCGCAAAACGGCTGTGAAAATTCGCTGCCGAAAGTTCGCCGGCGTCAAAAAAAAATTGTTGCCGGCGTAAAAAACGGGCGTCGGCATCAGAAATGGCCGTTGGCAAAAAAACGGGCGTCAGCGTCAAAAAACCGGACACCGGCGTCAAAAACAAGCGCCGTTTCGCGAATTCTTCGCCGCAAATTTGCCCATCACTAATCTCTAATCATTGATCCATGGACTGGCTATTGTTTTCTACAGCATGTTACTGTATTTGTGATTATTTTATTTAGTGCTTTTTGGTACTGTACTTTCTAAGCTTTTCTGAATGCCAGCTTCTGCCAGCTATTTATATTTGGCACGTGCCCCTACGAGAGCTTTGGTAACCTCATTCCATAAGAACTGACAGCAAGTGACTAACTGGGGGTCAGAACTAGACAAAAGGGGGAGGTTATAGGCTGATGAGTGAGTTTAGCCTTGGTTCCTTAAGTAATAACTTGGGCTGAATTTGCCTTTTGTGGCATTGGTAGGGTTGCCACCTGTCCGGTTTTGACCCAGACAGCCCGGTATTTTGAGGGGCTGCCCGGGTCTATACTTCCTGCCCGGTTTTCCAAATAAGGAAAACCGGGCAGGGTTCCCTTGAACGACACGGCGATCGGGCAATCGCTGATCGCCACATCATAGCCCCACCCACTGACATCACGTGTCCATCGACTTACGTCACAGACACGCCCACTGACGTCATGGACCCCCCCCGCCCGGTCTCAGCCAGACATAAAGGTGGCAACCCTAGGCATTGGAGACCTTTTTTAGCAAGATGTTATAACATTCTAATTAGAAATGTGCCATTTCCAATTTTGCAACTTACTTCACCTCTTCCATGCTGTTACCTAACAAGAAGATAGATGAGTACAGAAAGCCGATAATACTTTTGAGTTCTATGAAAACTACCGCTAAATTTATATACAACTACAAATTAGGCATAATGTAAAAACAATGAAAATCGTATCATGTAACCAATTCCTTATGGTAAAAATTATTATCATAACATTCTGATAATAACAATCTGTTTTTTGAAAACATCTCCATGATTATTCTGAACTGCAATGCTTTATCTGAATGAAGGCATTTATAGTAGTCAGTATCAATACATACTGTAATTAGTTTGTGTGCAAAATGTATCATATTGATGCTGAACCGACATCCTTATTATTGTACAGTATTTTAATGCTATTACTTTAATGCTTTCATAGACTATGACAATATAAAAACTATACAGTGAGGCTTCCGTTCCTGTGGCTTAATACTACAGAAACAAACATCTTGATCATGTTACTGCTCCAAAACATATTCTATTATCTTCAGGGTAAGCATAATCTATTTAAAAAAAAACCAAAACAAGATAAAGCTACTTACAAAGCCGATCTCATTTCACATAGAAATACAGTAGAGATGATTGAGGAGTATGTGAAGAAGAAAATAGTCAGACCCGGCACTTTTAAAAGATAAGTGAACCAAATCTAAAAATATGTACTGTTTTTTTCCATTGGAAAACATACCTATTTCTAAATAGTTAAGGTGCGCAGCCTGTGTGTCTTTATAACTGCTTTGTTGGTACAGAATAAAGTCCAGTAACAGTTAAGAACCTGTTGGGTAAGAGTGTGTAGCTTTATTTAAACTTGATTGAGTTTTTTTTTCCACAATCACATTTTTTGTTTCATCTTAAAGGGGACCTGTCACCTAGACATAAAAAGCTGTATAATAAAAGTCCTTTTCAAACTAAACATGAAACCCAAATTCTATTTTTCATTTAACACATTCATACCGGTTGGAAAGGTATTTACATTTTTCAGCTGTCTATCATGTATTGCCTTCCCTACCTCTGTGCCTCAGGCAGGTGGGCAGCCAATTATTTTCACTTCCCATTCTGCACTTCAGGCTGTAACTGCACTCCTCTTTGTCTATAAGGGCAGAGAAACCCGTGAAGATTCAGGGAGATTTAGTCGCCCGTTGACAAAATGCCTCTTCTTCAGGCGACTTATCTCCCCGAAAAGCCTTCCCACAGTCTAGAATCAAAATCACCGGCGAGATGGCACTCCGTGCGATTCTTTCTCCGAAGTCGCCCAAAGTTGAATCACGAGGAATTTGGATTTCACTCTCCTATGTGCTATAATTGTGGATTTCCAAAGAATGAAGGAAAAGACTATTAAAATAATTTTTATTGTTTAAGTAAAGTTTATTTTGTTTAATAAATACAATAGAAAAGGATTTGAAAAGTTGACACCCGGCTTATTCATAAAAAGCACTGCATTTGGAAAAACCCAAATTATACGATAGCTTGGATGAAAAAAATATACCTCCCATTTACTTCTACACTAACTTTTTTTTTTTTACAACATTGTAAAATATATTTTTTTCATTGATAAACCTCAAAAATAAAAATTTGGAAAACTGAGATTTGAAAATATTTCAAGTACTTATTTTTTTGCCACTTTTTTCGTGAATTGTGTCAAAATGTTGAATTTGAATTAAAAAAAATGCCCACGGCATTAAGAAAAATTTTATTTGTGTAAATATATATCAATATTTATATTTTAGCAAATGCTAAAAGCTAAATACATATGTACAGTTATAATTAACATGCACAAAAACAAATATGTCAATACTTACATATGTGCAATATATGTGACAGATATGTAACAAATGTGGTTAAAGGAGAACTAAATCTTAACCAAATAGACAGGCTAGAAAGGTTGTACATTATGTTTTCGGTTTCTGTACCAGCCCAAGGCAACCACAGCCCTGTAGCTGTAAAGATTGGTGTCTCTGAAGATGCCCCAGTAGCTCCCCATCTTCTTTTCTGCTAATTCACTGCTCATGCTCTGTGCTGCTGTCACTTACTGAGCTTAGGGACCCACTCACAATATACAGTACACATAGAATATAAATGTCACAATACAAGGCTGATTAGTAATTAATACAGATAATTACTACATGGCAGCACAGAAAGCAGTGCAACTAGTATGATAATTTAATAATCAGCCGTGTAGCATCAGCTTATATTACATGCCAACCTCATTTCCTGTGACAACCCCTAAGCTTAGCTTCTCAACAGCTGCTCAGAGCCCACTGAGCATGTGAGTGTCACAGACACTTTCCAAGATGGTGACCCCCTGTGACAAGTTTGAAGACCTGGATCATTGCTGCTATTGAGAGTCTGAAACTTTAGGCTGGTGCAATAAGTTCATTATATAAAATATGCCATTTTTAGCCAAATTTATTTTTAGGGTTTAGTTCTCCTTTGAGATATTTCTCCGCCTCTTTCCTTCTCTTGCTTGCAGTAGGTCTGGTATCTCTCCTCTCTAACACTGAATTTAAAGGATTATCTTATTGCACACTAGCATCTTGACAAAGGTTAGGGATCCAGCCAAAATGTTGTTTGTTTCAGTGTTTATTCTCAAATAATTCACCTTTTATTTTTTATCAGTCCCGTTAGTGCAGCTATTCATTTGTGTACAAGCTTGGATTGCACCCAGGCAAGTGTTTACCTGGATATATGAGTGCCAATTTAAATTTTGACTTTGTAAATATATGTATTAATTCTAACATCCATAATTTAACAAAAAGAGATAATTTTCTCAAAAATATTTTTATTTAACAACAGCTATTCACATGTACATTTACAGTAATAATGAATATGCATAATAGCAAAATATAAGACAACGTCTGGTTATAATATAAACCCTCCGAATCCCTACTGCTCATGCTTCCTCAGGGTGTGTTATCAGTCCAATCTGCATGCTGGCTCTAGGAACCTCAGCAACTGAACCCTAACACTGACCGTTTGAATATAATTGGTTAACAAATACGTATATTGTAATTTCAGATACAATGTAGACAGGCATGGGTTCCAGAGGAATTTTACAGTGGGCAATAAATGGACCTTGGAGTTTGTAAAAGTGAGTGACCTATATTCTTATTTTACTCTTTATACTGGGGATGCACCAAATCCACTATTTTGGATTCGGCCGAACCCCAGAATCCTTTGCGAAAGATTCGGCTGAATACTGAACCAGATCCGAATCCTAATTTGCATATGCAAATCAGGATTCGGATTTCAGTTTGGCTGGCCAGAAGGATTCGGTCGAATCCAAATCCTGCTGAAAAGGGCCGAATCCTGGCCGAATCCCGAACCGATTCCTGGATTCAATGCATCCCTACTTTATACTAATAAACATCCTTTCTCATGTATTTATGTACAAAGCAAATCTTTTAAAGAGTTTACACTAGGGATGCACCGAATCCACTATTTTGGATTCGGCCGAACCCCCGAATCCTTCACGAAGGATTCGGCCGAATACCGAACCGAATCCTAATTTGCATATGCAAATTAGGGGTGGGAAGGGGAAAACATATTTTACTTCCTTGTTTTGTGACAAAAAGTCACGCAATTTCCCTCCCCGACCCTAATTTGCATATGCAAATTCAGATTCTGTTCGGCTGGACAGAAGGATATGGCCGAATCTGAATCCTGCTGAAAAAGGCCGAATCCTGGCCGAATCCCGAACCAAATCGTGGATTCAGTGCATCCCTAATTAGGGCTCTAGACACACGGCCGTTTTTTGCGTTTTTTAGCGCAGGAGTAGACGCTGTCAGTTATTTTGAAGGGGCTGTACTCACACTCACGCATGTAAGCGCCGAACGCAGGTAAAATCAATATGCTCTGTCCCAACCTGCGTTTGGCGCTTACATGCGTCTGTGTGAGTACAGGCCCTTCAAAATAACTGCTGCGCTTCCTTGTGGCTGAACGGAAGAAAGCGCAGTGGAACGCAGGCAAAACCAGTAAAAGTTAACCAATGGGGAAAGGCAAAATTTGCCCCATGACTAATGGGCTGTTACCCACTGTTACTATACAGCTACACGAAGAGAAGTACAGTTGTTATTTGACACCATAAAGTTTTAAAACAAATAATAAAATACAAATGTTAATATTACTTTAATTTTAGTGTGTGTCACTGACGGTGAGAATATCACCTCCCAGTAATTCAATGAGTCTTTATATCCTGCTATAATATTCTAAATTTGAATAATTTTAATAAAACTGTTGGGAATTTATTTTGTAGAATCTCTTTTATTGTAAATGTTAATTCATCATAAATGACAGATATTATGCACGGCTACTGGAAATGATGAATGAATAAACAAAAGGGCAAAGCAAAACATGAGCTGCCCCGGGCAAGACTTGTGCTTTTGACATCCGCTCGTGCTGCCGTAGGCATTAGATTTCCCCTTAACTGCGCTTACATCTAAATTGTTTTTGGTCATAGAATAGAGATACATATTCATGTTCTTCTTAAGTAGGGATGTAGCGAACGTCGGAAAAAAAGTTCGCGAACATATTCGCGAACTTGCGCAAAAATGCGAGCGGTTCGCGAACGGTTCGCGAACCCCATAGACTTCAATGGGAAGGCGAACTTTAACATCTAAAAAAGACATTTCTGGCCAGAAAAATGATTTTAAAGTTGTTTAAAGGGTGTAACGACCTGGACAGTGGCATGCCAGAGGGGGATCAAGGGCAAAAATGTATCTGAAAAATCTGCCTGTGTGTGCTTGGAAGAGATAGTGTAGGGGGAGAGCTGTTAGTGATTTCAGGGACAGATGATAGTAAGTTTGCTGGCTAGTAATCTGCTTGATACTGCTCTGTATTGGAACAAAAAAATAAATAAAAGCAGTCCTTACAAGGACTACTGTTATTGCAGCAGTCAGCAGATGAGATCAGAAGCAGGACAGCTGCCCACTGCAGCTACATACAGAGCACTGCAGTAGAAGGTAGATTACTAGCCAGCAAAGCTACCTAAGCTTAAATGTCCCTCAAACCCCTGCAGACTTCTGTCCCTCCAATAACAGAGCAGTATCAACACGATTACTAGCCAGCAAACTTTCAACTGTCCCTGAAATCACTAACAGGCAGCAGCTCTCTCCCTACACTATCTCTTCAGCACACACAGGCAGAGTGAAAAAAACGCTGCAGGGCTTCGGTTTTTATAGGGAAGGGGAGTGGTCCAGGGGAGAGCTTCCTGATTGGCTGCCATGTACCTGCTGGTCTGGGGTGAGAGGGCAAAAAAAAGCGCCAACAATGGCGAACCCAAAATGGCGAACGTCGCGCGACGTTCGCGAACTTCCGGCGAGCGCGAACACCAGATGTTCGCGCGAACAAGTTCGCCGGCGAACAGTTCGCGCCATCTCTATTCTTAAGTGACTGTGTGACTACACAGCTCACAGCATCTCCAACACTTCAGAATCAAGGTGCTGCTTTTACAAAGGTTGCAATAATAATATTCACACATTGTTCAGTTTGTGTCCCAGTAAAGAAAACAGCATTAGGTTTTGGTTTGTTTGGAACAGTTTGCCTTTACTCATTGCTTACATCGTCAGAGCTTTTGGGGGCTTATTTGCCAAAATAAATTGCTAAATTGCAGAAGAAACCAATTAGATATTTGCTTTTATTGTATAACTTTTAGTATACTGTTCAAAACTACCACTGTTGCCATATAGTCTAGCAGATTGTTTAAAATATCTTTATATGCTCATAAAGCCCCATAGCTACAAATAATAAAAAAACTATAGTTAATAAAAAATAATAACAAATTGCAAATTGTCTTAGAATATCACTCTCTACATCATACTAAAAGTTAGCTCAAAAGAAGGCATCACTGGCAGTTATTGGGCAAATTCACTAACCTCCGAAAATACGGCAGCGATGGCTACGCTCATAGTGCAACACTTCACGTAGATTTGGCAGGACAACGCTAATTCACTAAAATCCAAAGTTGCTTCCAGAGCGCCAAACGCTGTCGAAGTTGCACTAGCGTTGGCTAATTTGCATACGGCGGGAAGTTAAAGTTGAATGGACGTATATGTTGCAGCAAATACATTACACTACACAAGCGAAGTTACGCCAGCGACCGTTTGTAAATCGTCAAAGTACCAAAATGACATCACACTGGTGAATTTTTGCCCGCGTTAGTCACTTCGCCCTTTAGTAAATTTGCTTCTATGGCTGTTTACCTAGTGCTTCCCTTGGTTCACTTTAGAGTTACAGATACAGGTGTGAAATCCGTTATCTGGAAACCCGTTATCCAGAAAGCTTAAAATTACAGAAAGGCCATCTCCCATAGATAATTACAGTTTTTAAAAAAGCATTTAGTTTTTCTCTGTGATAATAAAACAGTACATTGTAATTGATCCCAACAAAAATATAATTTTAAGAATCTTTATTGGTGTCTCAGCAACCCCATTGGGTTTGTTCAATGTTTAAATCATTTATTAGTAGACTTGGAAAATGGAAGACCCGTTATTCAGAAAACCCCAACTCCCCAGTTCCCAGGCTTTCTGGATTATAGATCCCATACCTGTAGTTACATAGGCATTAAAAAATTATAAGTATCACACAATCCAGTATATATACTATAAATGACATGCAGTGCTCAGCAAATTTTCACTAGTCCCTAGTTTGGTTAGTGGTCACTAGGAACATGTTCCTTCAATAGGATTCTACTTTTATACTAGGTCAGGGGTGTCCAAACTTTTGGCTCGCCGGGCCACATTGGAAAAAGATAAAATTGTCTGGGGCCACACATGACATACGCCAAAACATGTTTGATTTGTAAAAGTAAAGGAAATACACAGAAAAGAACTACAATGCCAGTTGGATAACTAGATGGAGCTATACACTGGAATATGGGACACCTGGATATCAAATAGACTTATTATTATATTATTATTACTAACTGGCAATGGGCAGAGTCCCCCCTCCTCCTATTTCCTCGGGAACCAAGCGTTTCAAGCTGGGCCGCATTCATATGCATCCTGGGCCGCATGTGGCCCTCGGGCCGCAGTTTGGACACCCCTGTACTAGGTAGATTGGTCAAATGTGGTATTCTAACAATATCAAGTGGGATTCGGGAACAATCAGTCATATATGAAGGCAGCAGCCACATAATCATAATATAATAATAATAAAAAATAATATAATAATAATAATAATAATAATAATAAAAAAGCATGTCAGTCAGGCTATAGTCAGGCTTACCATATAAATATGGTAAACTGCTAGGAACCACCCAAATATTTGCCTTTAAACAGGTAAACTGTAAATAGTACCTGCTGTGAGGTTGTAGGCCTTGTTAGACATGCTGCAAGAAGGTTTTTATTACATTACCCATGTGAAAACCTATAATTTGTGAGTGAGGGGTGTAGTCATTTTGTTATTAGCATAGCCTGTGCCATATATAATACATCATAACATGTATTTCTGTTATATTTTGGCAAAAGTTAGGAAAATAAAATTGCTGCATATGTTCCATTTCTTAACATGATTTATTAATATTAACAGCCTGTTTGGGGTTGATTATTCGTTAAAATTGTATTGAAAAACCGAGATCTTCATTTATAAGGAAACATGAAATCCAGGCCCAAGGCAGTTCTGGAACACTGCCATAAATATGTCAAAAAATCAGTGGCCTTTAATGATCTCAAACATCCATATTCAATTGAGCGTGACTAGGTAAAGAAAGAATTATAAGAGAGTCTCCGCAGTGAATTCTGTGTTGATTGAGATAAAATTTAATGAAAACAGTAATATCCCAAGAGATTCAATTTTTGTCGAAAAAGAAAATAAAGAGCCAATCTTTGAAGCTTACAGACTGGCATTTTATTATACAGTTACATTTATATGACTAATATATTGCAGTGCTTCAAATAACATTATTAGCTAAATTTTGAAACCACATATTTATATCAAATGCATTGTAAACTTCGAATGCTGGTAGCATTAAAAGAAATCTGGGCTGAAATGCTATAACACCTTTTATATTCCAGTGTATACGTTGATATTCTGTTCCGAACTGCCAATTAAGGGATTAATACATTTTATGTCAAATGATGTAATAACATCCCTATGTGAAATCAGTTTAATATAAAATGTTTCTTTGTTTGCTGGTTCTGTCATCACAACTAAGGTCCCTTGTCAAATACTGGTAAAGTATTAACATTTTACTTCATGCTGAATCACCTTACTGACTATTAGTAACTATAAGGTGCTTGTTTAAATTTAAAGGAGAACTAAATAGTGACGGGCGAATAAATTCATCAGGCATGGATTTGCGGGGAATTTACATGTTTCGCTGCCCCCCAATAAATTCACAAAACTACGCGAAAATTTGCGGGCAAAAAAATTACTGCAACCAAAAACAAAAATTGGCCTGTGTCAAAATTGTCGCGTGTCAAAATTATGTTGACGCCCATTGATTTCAATGCGTTATTCGACGTGTCGCGATTTTTTTCAGCAAAGAGGGACTGATTCAGCCATCACTAGAACTAAACCCAAAAAATTAATAAGGCTAAAAATGCCATATTTTATATACTGAAGGTATTGCACCAGCCTAAAGTTTCAGACTCTCAATAGCAGAAATGATCCAGGACTTCAAACTTGTCACAGGGGGTCACCATCTTGGAAAGTGTCTGTGACACTCACATGCTCAGTGGCCTCTGAACAGCTGTTGAGAAGCTAAAACTTAGGGACTGTCGCAAATTATCAAGATAAAAATAATGTTGGTTTATAATATAAGCTGATGCTACAGAGCTGATTATTAAATTCTGATGCTAGTTACACTGGTTTCTGTTCTGCCATGTAGTAATTATCTGTATTAATTGCTAATCAGCCTTATATTGTGACATTTCTATTCTATGGGGCAAATTCACTAAGATTCGTAGTTGCGCCAGCGTCCGCTTCGCCACACTTCGCCAGGCATATTTTTGCCAGCGCTACGCAAATTCACTAAAATCCGAAGTTGAGCTTAGGGGAAGCGTAAGGTTGTGAAGTTGCACTAGCATTAATTCACCAAGCTAAGCGAAGTTACGCTAGCGATGCTTAATTTGCATACGGCGCCAAATTGATGTTACAATGGAGGTATATGTAGCATCACTACACAAGCCTGGGAAACCTTCAAAACAGCAAATAAAATTTTTATTTTGCCCTACACATGTGCCCACTGTATAGTTAAGTTGCCATGAGTTAGGAAATGTAGGGGGGAAGGAGGGTAACCCCAAAAAAAATTTCGATCTTTTTCAGCCTATCACCCATAAAAAAAAGAAAAAACTTTTTTTGAAGCAATCCCTATCTTCTCTTTTGCACTTCTCCTGGTCTGAGGTAGCGAAGGAAGTCTGGCGTAAAAGGTAGCATTCAGAAAAATGCGCGCGTCAGTGGATTTGCGTAGTTATGTCAGTTGCTCAAAATCGCCAGGCGTAAGGGTGCGAAGTAACACTAGCGAATTTACGCCAGTGTCCGTTAGTGAATCAGCGAATTAACGAAAATGTGCTACGCTAGCGTTAGGTGCTCCGTCCTTTAGTGAATTTGCCCCAATGTGTACTCTATATTGTGAGTTGGTCCCACAGACCATGTGCAGTGAATCAGGAGAAAAGAAGATAGGGAGCTACTGGGGCATCTTTAGAGACACAGATCTTCCCTGCTAAAGTGCTGTGGTTGCCTTGGGCTATTACAGAAGCACAAAACATAGTGCACAATATGTCTAACCTTCTTCTTTAGTTAAGCTTTAGTTCTCCATTAAAATCTACTGTATATAAATTTATATAGAATAGTGCTTACATAAATCTATATACACATGTTCAGTATATACAGTATGTACTATAAAATGTACATATATACCAATATATAGGGATGTAGCGAACGTCGGGAAAAAAGTTCGCGAACATATTCGCGAACTTGCGTCAAAAATGCGAACGGTTCGCGAACGTCGCGAACCCCATAGACTTCAATGGGAAGGCGAATTTTAAAAGCTAGAAAAGACATTTCTGGCCAGAAAAATGATTTTAAAGTTGTTTAAAGGGTGCAACGACCTGGACAGTGGCATGCCAGAGGGGGATCAAGGGCAAAAATGTTTCTAAAAAATCCATTGTTGACACAGCGCTGCGTTTTGTGCTGTAAAGGGCAGAAATCACACTACATTTCTAAACCTGTGTAATAAAATGCTTTAAAACGTCCGGCGTCTACATGCCAATCAAGTCGTGTAAAGGTTACAGCCTGTTCACACGCAAAGACGAAACGCGGTGCTTACTGCAACGCAAAAAGACGCAAAGAGCTTTAATGAATGATACCGTCAAGTGAGCAAATAATAGTTTTTAATTACTAGTTGCTTGTCACCTCCAGGATGTTCGTCCTGTTGGTGGCAATATTTCTGTAGTGGTGTGTTTAGCAGTCACCGTGCTTGTGCGCACGTGCACGGTCAGGCAGAGGTAATTCAATGTACAGTGAAGTGAACCAAAAAACACTGATTCTGCAGTGTGGGCCCAGTTTTGGTCTACTTTATTGATCACCTGCGGTGACCATAAAAGATGCGATTTTGCCACTGTCTTTGCTGCCTGAAAAACGTCACTCGGGTGGTGTTTCTAGAGACGGTATTATTATTGATATTTAGACAGAATGTGAACAAGCTCACACAGCTAGATGGTTGTTGTTTGAAAATGAAGAACACACTGAGCAAATAATGCCTACAAGGTTAACGTATACACTACTACAGCAGTGGATACGGAATATATTATTGCTGCCTGAAAAACGTCACTCGGGTGGTGTTTCTAGAGACGGTATTATTATTGATATTTAGACAGAATGTGAACAAGCTCACACAGCTAGATGGTTGTTGTTTGAAAATGAAGAACACACTGAGCAAATAATGCCTACAAGGTTAACGTATACACTACTACAGCAGTGGATACGGAATATATTATTGCTGCCTGAAAAACGTCACTCGGGTGGTGTTTCTAGAGACGGTATTATTATTGATATTTAGACAGAATGTGAACAAGCTCACACAGCTAGATGGTTGTTGTTTGAAAATGAAGGACACACTGAGCAAATAATGCCTACAAGTGCACTACTATTGGTGCACTACTATGAAGAACAGCAACAGCACTGTACACGTTAAAGAACAGTAAGATAAGTAAAAGAAAAAAAAAATATATGTATATTAAAAAAAATATTTTTCTCGGGTTGGTGCTGCTGAACTACTAGGAGCAGCACAGTAGCACACCAGTCCCACTCCCCAACACTGCTAGACTAATAGCACTGGGCTTATAGTAGCAACTAGCAAAGTAAAAAAACAAAAAAGAAAATAAAAGCAGTCCTTACAAGGACTATTGGGTTATTACAGCAGTCAGCAGATGAGATCAGAAGAGATCAGTGCCCACAGCAGGCAGCTACATACAGAGCACTGCAGTAGAAGGTAGATTACTAGCCAGCAAAGCTACCCTAAAATGTCCCTCAAATCCCTGCAGACTTCTGTCCCTCCAATACAGAGCAGTATCAAGTAGATTACTAGCCAGCAAACTTACTATCAACCGTCCTTCAAAGAAATCAGTGAAATCACTAACAGCTCTCTCCCTACACTAGCTCTTGCAAGCACACACAGGCAGAATGAAAAAACGCTGCAGGGCTTCAGTTTATATATGGAAGGGGAGTGGTCCAGGGGGTGTGGGGGTGGTCCAGGAGGGAGAGCTTCCTGATTGGCTGCCATGTATCTGCTGGTCTGGGGTGAGAGGTCAAAAAAAAGCACCAGGTAAGGCGAACCCAAAATGGCGAACGTCGCGCGACGTTCGCGAACTTGCGGCGGACGCGAACAGCCGATGTTCGCGCGAACAAGTTTGCCGGTGAACAGTCCGCGACATCCCTACCAATATATACACCAATGTCTATTAATTGTAGATTTTTATATCATAATAGCCTTGGATATTATGTCTGTCCAAGAAATCATCCAAGCCATTCTTATAGTCATTAACAGAATCAGCCATCACAACATCACCCGGCAGTGCATTCCACAACCTCACTGTCCTCACTGTGAAGAACCCCCTACGTTGCTTCAAATGAAAGTTCTTTTCTTCTAGTCTAAAGGGGAGGCCTCTGGTACGGTGATCCTCTTTATAGTTAAAAGGTTCCCTGCTATTTGTCTATAATGTCCTCTAATGTACTTGTAAAGTGTAATCATGTGCCCTTGCAAGCATCATTAATGCACAATAGGCCTGTTTGCTGAATTAATTTATAAATTCTTCTTATGTGATGCCCTTAGCACTTCCCAGTATGTTTTTCTCTTGCCTCTTATTTCATATATTCTCAGTAGCATTATTCATGTTTATGCCTATGTGTTGTGGGTAGGCACACTCACAAGTCAGCTCCTAAGCCCAACTATTTAATCTATGCATGGACTTCAATGAGAAGTGATATGTCTATTGACTGAGTCCCACACCAATATGAAGGAGAAATGGAAAATGTGTCAGATATTTGCATTAGTGCCTGGTGAAGGGGTGTGATAGCGCTTTATCATGGGCTCAGATTTACACAAACACTCTATTTGTGTCAAATAAGACCTCAAGTACTGAAGGGAAATATTATAGCTACTATATAGTTACTAAAATATTATATATTATATAACATAATGTAGGTGAAGTGATAAGTCCTTCTTCATAAGGCAAGAGACAGCAGAAGCCCAGAAAAGGGTCTAGGAGACTAGAGCAGGACAAAGCAGGTAGATGACATACCTCCCAACTGTCCCGTCTTCTGCGAGACAGTCCCGATTTTGACATCTCAGCCCGCAGTCACAGATTTTTATTAAAGAGTCCCAAGTTTCTCTTTGATTTCCTGCATTGACGCCAGAAAGAGATGCAAGGTTTCTGAAACTTAAAATAAAAACTTAAAATAGACACAGTAATTAGGGGTTCGTGGTCATAAAGTGGGCGTGGAAAAACTTTGCTCAGCTACGCGCAGCTGTTCTTTTTTCTCCCTCTTTTTTTTAAAATGTTGGGAGGTATGAGATGATAACACAGCAAAAGTCTGCACTCATGTGCAGTTAAATGCATTAGTTTGTTTTTGTATAATAGGATTTCAACCAATGGATAAATGGACCACCCTGTATCAACCCAAATCATAAAGTACAAACAAGATAAATCACTATATGATTATTTGAATTCCCCGTTCATTCCTTTGCATCACATCTATTCATATAAAATAGTTCATCAAGCATGAAATAGTTGCTTGATAACCAAAGCTCGGTCTAATGATGACATTTTCATTTAATACAGGAGGATGCAATGGCTCTTTGTTCAGTCAGAATCTGAAGGCCATTAAAGCGTTTGTCATGTTCAACTGTGGGATATGAAGATTTTAAATGAAAGCTTCATTTATTGTAAATTCATTTTCAAATATGAGATCTTCCATCTGTATTTGGCAGTTGTCAGTATTGCTAACATCGGAGAGTACATTCTTCATTATAAAAGAAAAATGCAGCAAGATGTAGATGAATCATAAAACTTTGTACATTGTCAATTTTAAACGGATAAGACGTGATGGGCGAATTTATTCGCCAGGTGCGAATTCGCTGCAAATTCCGGCGATTCGCTGCCGGCCAATAAATTTACGAAACGGCCGCAAAAATTTTTGTAAAAAAAAAAACAAGACGCCAGCGTCAAAAACGGACGTGGGCGCCGTTTTGTGAATTTCACAGGAAATTCACAAATTTTTCACGGCGAAACCATACAAAAATGTCGCGCATTGCTAGTTTCAGATAGGACCATTAGTGAAAAAATGCACTAACATACATTCTGCCACAACAGAGGGCTAAGGGGTGGGGGGGGGGTTTACTGGCAATTTAATCATGTACCAAGCAGGGCTCACAAGGACTAGGCATGGGGGTAGATTCACTAACCTATGAAAAGTCGCCAGCGACTGCTTCGCACCCATCGCCACAATTCGCCAGGTGAAAATTCGCTCAGACAATGCTAATTCACTACAATGCGGAGATTCGTGTGGGTGCCGAAGGCTGCCGACTTTTCGCTAGCGTTACTTCGCCATTGCGAGCAATTCCAATGCGAAGATGCACTAGCGTTCTTTTCTGCCTAGCACAAATTGAGTGGACGTCTTTATGTTATACTGTATGTTGCAGCAAATACATTATATTTCCACTGTTAATTACACATGTCCAGGGAACCTTAATAAAGACATTAGAGTTATTATAATGCCCTGAACATGAGCCCACTGTATCATTAAAGTTCCATATTCCAAAATATATGGGGGAAACCGGTTACCCCAAACATAAAAATGTTAAGGACTTTTGCAGCCTATCACTCTGAAAAAAGGAAAAGACGTCAGCGTTTTTTGAACTTTGATGCATTTCCCACTAAAAAATATGATGTAAGTAACAGAAAATTCAAGAAGATCTATGCACTCCAGTGCACTTCGCCTGGTCTAAGCTAGCGAAAAAGGTAACGTTCAGTAAAATATGCATTTTAATGAATTTGTGGAGTAACGTCCAATTGCCGGAGCGAATTGCCGCCTGGCGATAGAGTGCGAATGAGTGCTAGCGTCTATTTATTTGACTAGCGAATTGGCGCCTGCAGGTGGTAACGCTGGCGAATTGTCACCAGCGGTTGCCACTTTGCCCTTTAGTAAATCTGCCCCATGGAGTTTGCCCTGTTTAGTTAAACAAATTAAAACAAACATAGACATTTTGCTATTTAACTATAGGCTAAAAGCATATCCATCACAAGTTTATTCATTGACTGTGCTGAACAGTAAGGCATACTGCCCCTTTAAAGGACACATAGAGCTCTTATTAACTCCTATTATGTTAAGACATGCACACATTCATCAAGGTGTTATTAAATAATTTTTTACATAAAAAAACATAAGAATGGGGTGACCACTGCTTTAATATGCACTGGCAGCCATGAATTTGTATCTGGTCATAGGGTACAAAGAATCCTAATAAATGCTCAATAATGAGACGAGCAGGATTAGGTGAGCATAGAGCAGAAGTGGCTACAACGGTTAGGAAAAAAAGAAGCAGGATTTTGGTCAATATGAGTTTATCAAAAGCCTATTGGAAAATGCAGGTTCAGTCTTGAGAGGGCAGAGGTCTGTGAAGGTCAAAACAAGCAGAGCTTCCAAGGAAAAACAACATACTTTATTTCTCATACTTTTAAATTATTTATTCTCCCTGCTTTAGTAAATAATTTATCTCATCTATATATAAAAAAAACAATTAATATCTATGAAGTACTGTGATTCCAAATAATATGTCTTATTTTTACTCATGAAACTAATTATTATAGTTCAAATATTTCCTAGAAAACATGTTAAAGTCCTAGGATCTTTTTTTTACTAGTAAAAAAGTAAAAATCGTTCGACTATTCGACCATACGATAGTCAAAGTACTGTCTCTTTAAAAAAAACTTCGACCCCCCTAGTTCGGCAGATAAAAGCTACCGAAGTCAATGTTAGCCTATGGGGAAGGTCCCCATAGGCTTTCCTAAGTTTTTTTGATCGAAGGATATTCCTTCGATCGTTGGATTGAAATCCTTCGAATCGTTCGATTCGAAGGATTTAATCGTTTGATCGAAGGAATAATCCTTCGATCGCAGTATTTGCGCTAAATCCTTCGACTTCGATATTCGAAGTCGAAGGATTTTAATTCCTAGTTGAATATCGAGGGTTAATTAACCCTCGATATTCGACCCTTAGTGAATCGGCCCCTAAGAGTAAAAGGCAACTCAGAAATGGAGCTTTTCTGTTTGATATCTGATAAACAGACTAACTTGTCCAATATTGTTATGTTTATAATAATGTTCATCCACTGATGTTACCAGACAACTTGCACCAGAGACTTGAAGACCCTGCATACTGCAGAATAAGCCCTCTAATATCACAGTCAAGTACAGGTATGGGATCTATTATCTGGAAACCCATTATCCAAATAACACGAATGCCATCTCCCATAGACTATTTTAATTTAAAAAAAAAAATCACATTTTAAAAAATAATTTCCCTTTCTCTGTACTAAAAAAACACTTGATCCCAACTTAGATATACAGGGCACGGGATCCATTATCCAGAAAGCTCTGAATTTCAGAAAGGCTGTCTCTCCATCTTATCCAAAAAATCCAAATTTCAAAAAAATGGTTTCCTTTTTCTCTGTAATAGTAAAACAGCACCTTGTACTTGATCCCAACTTAGATATATGGGATCCATTATCCAGAAACCCATTATCCAGAAAGCTCTGAATTTCAGAAAGGCTGTCTCCCAAAGGGGCAAATTCACTAACCTGCAGAGTTGCGCCAGCGATGGCTTCGCTGCACTTCGCCTGGCAAATTTTAGCCAGCGCTCCGCGAATTCACTAAAATGCGAAGTTGTAAGGTTGCGAAGTTGTGCTAGCGAAAATTCGCCAGGCAAAGCAAAGTTACGCTAGCAAAGGGGAACTTGCATACTTAAAGTTTGAATAGACGTATATGTTACAGCACATACATAAAACTTCACAAGCCCAGGGAACCTTAATGAATGCAAATAGAGATGTTTTATTGCCCTACACATGTGCCCAGAGTATAGTTTATCTGCCATACGTTATGAAAAGTAGGGGGGAAGCAGGGTATCCAAAAAAATTTTTTTCTTCCTTTTACAGCCTATCAAAAAAATGGAAAATACGCCAGCGTTTTTTGGGACTTAGAAAAAATTTTACTTTTTTTTGAAGTCATATCTACTCTATTCTACTCTGAGCTGGCGAATACAAGTTTGGCGTAAGAGGTAACGTTCAGTAAAATCAACTTCTTAGTTAATTCGCGTAGTAATGATCTTTAGCCGTGGCGAAAATTCGCCTGGCGTTAGAGTGCGAAGTTGAGCTAGAGTCTATCTCCTTTGCTAGCGTATTTTTGCCAGCGTCCATTAGTAAATAGGTGAAGTATCGAACTTGCTTAATGCTGGTGAATTTTCACCAGCGTTCACCACTTCACACCTTAGTGAATTTCCCCCATAGTCTCCATCTTATCCAAATAATCCAAATTTCTAAAAATGATTTCCTTTATCTCTGTAATAATACCACAGTACCTTGTTCCTGATCCAAACTAAAATGTAATTAATCCTTATTGGAAACAAAACAAGCCTATTGGGTTTAATGTTTCATTAAGATCCAAATTAAGATTAAGAAAGATCCCAGATCCAGAGCATTCTTGATAACAAGTCCCATACATGTACTGTACTTAATCCTTATTGGTGGAAACGCAATCCTATTGGATTTAAGGTTTAATTGATTTTTTTTAATAGCCTTAAATGATGATGATACAGATTACGGAAAGATCCCTTATCCAGAAACCCCCAGGTCCTTTGGAGCACCATGATTTTTCTGCAGGTTAAAACTGGGATGGTGCAGTAGACTGTGTGCTAATACTACAATGCCCTTCTGTACTCAAAGACTAATATTTCTTCTAGTATCAAAAAATATATGTGGAAATGATATTGTTTTTTTTCTGTGGAAGGTGTTTGCATGTGTGTGCAATATATAGTATTTGACATCAACTGTAATAATAATACTTATTATTAAAATAATGGCCTGCCTACAAAGCCCAAACACATAAAGCAGCTCACCATGCAAAAAAAATCCTCTTTACTTTTGAAGTGCCCTGCTATCCAGCATACGATTGGAAGGGAATATAGCCAATGCACTCAGTGCACTCAGCCATAAAGCATTGCGAAGTACAACTCTTCCCCTTAGTGCGCCTGTCTTTACACTGTACATTTTCAACCTCATGTATAAAAGGAAAGGATTCAAAAGATGGTTTGCCTATAAAGGTTTTACAAAAAAACTGGCATCATGTCCCCTTGTGCTTTAAAGGAAAACTATACCCCCAAAATGAATACTTAAGCAACAGATAGTTTATATCAAATTGAATGACATATTAAAGAATCTTACCAAACTGGAATATATATTTACATAAATATTTCCCTTTTACATCTCTTGCCTTGAACCACCATTTCGTGACTCTATCTGTGCTGCCTCAGAGATCACCTGACCAGAAATACTACAACACTAACTGTAACAGGAAGAAGTGAGGAAGCAAAAGGCAGAACTCTGTCTGTTAATTGGCTCATGTGACCTTACATGTGGTTTGTATGTGTGCACAGTGAATCTTACGATCTCAGGGGGCGGCCCTTATTTTTTAAAGTGGCAATTTTCTATTTATGATTACCCAATGGCACATACTACTAAAAAAGTATATTATTATGATAATGGTTCATTTACATGAAGCAGGGTTTTACACATGAGCTGTTTTACTCAGTATCTTTTAATAGAGACCTACATTGTTTGGGGGTATAGTTTCCTTTAAAAGAAAGAAAGAGATATAACCATCATATATTCTTAAAACATTTTGCCTCCAGATATTTTCTTTGTCTCATTGATAGTTATGAGAAATACTAAGAGGCTTTTGTATTTACATTATTGAGAGAATTCCCCACATTTCTCTGGTGGTGCATGGAACATCTTCACTAGAAATTGGAGCTATTTCTCCCCATGGAAAAACTTCTCTCAATACATTTTCTGGGAATGCTTTCATTATGAATTGCAGCTTCTCATTCTGATAAAGAAAGAAATGGGCAGCATGTAATAGACGGCACGGATCGCTTTCAAATAACTGATCTCTCATGGCTGAATGTTGTTCGCATTTAACTTGTCAAATATGATGAATGCATCCCATGCTCACCAACATATTGTAGGAGTAATGCAAATAATAATTCAATAATAGTTTTTATTTAAAAAAAAAAAATCACTATCCTTGCAAACATTTCTTAAAGACAAGAGTTTGTCATCAAACTTATTATGAAACATCTTTTTTGTAACTTTTATCCATATACTGTTGACTGAGCAGAAAGCAGTTTCTAGTATTAATGTTGTAGGCAAGATCCACTACCCATTCTAATCTCCATCACTGTATGTTTTATTCTGTTTATTTTTATGATGGTTAAGGGAACTGGAAATTCACAGCAGCAACTAACATCCTTATAAATGGAAAAACCACAGTTTTCGAACACAATCACAAGCTAGATTGACAAGTGGGCCTTTGTGTACCAAGCTCGGCGCTGCGGTTTTGATCTCATACTGTATGCGGTTGTTTATCCGTTTTATATTATGCAGAATATTGTTTCTTCTCAAGTAGTAGTGTTTACATTTACACATGAAGCACGAAACGCGTGAGGAAACAGAGATAATAAAATAAAAGTTTATTGTTTTTAACTTGCTTTTTTTTTTTGGTGACTTTTGTGGTTTTTTGAGTGCATGGCTCCCTATTTTGAAGTTAAAAAAAATTGCAAACCAAAACAGTTAAAAGAAAAACATTTAAAAAGTACCATAAACAGTGTGTAAAATGACTTGGCATTATGTCAGGACTTGCTGGGTTTCAAACTCTGAACTCCGTGCTGGATTATGCACTTACCTGTTGTGTCACTGGAGGTCCTTAATGTTGTCTTGTTCATTATTCTTGTTGTATACTCCTGTCTTCTGCTTTATCTCTTCGCCCATCTCGTTATCCCCATCTGTATTTCATTATTCAATTTTGACCCTTTATAAGCCGGCCCCTGACCCAGCCCAGTGCTTGGTCATTAAGCTGTTGCCATGATCTTGCCTCTGGTACCTGTATTTTCTGATCCTGTTCAAGTTCCAAGTTGTCTGGTTCCTTGTTCCTGATTCCAAGTCCTGTTCCAGTTCCTGCCTTGTTCCAGTACCCATGTGTCCCTCCTAGCCCTGCTTTTGGACTGCCCGATTCTGACTCTTGGCCTGTCCCTCGACTTCGCTTGTCTGCCGCCTGCCTTGATTCTTTGGCCTGAATTTGGTTTGTGTCTCTGCGCCGCTTCTATGAATAAAAGTCTCTATATTCATTGTGAGCTTCGTAACTTGTGTAATCACTTCCTTGAGTTTATTAAAGTATTCTTTCACCATTATCATGGATTCTGATCTCGGTACTGCTGTGTATGGTTACATCCCGAGTTACCCAGTCTTTAGGCTTACTCCACGACGTTTCCCCAGGGAAGATGTGACACATTCAGCTGATTTTTATTCAACTACTGCAGATAATGGATAGCACACCCGACTGGAAAAGCAAAATTAATTTATTACAAAAAGAAGAAAAAAAATAAGCAAAGAAAATACACAAAACATAATCGAAATCAAAAATGAGCCCAACGCGTTTCGACCTTAAGGGTCTTCATCAGGGGCACAAAATAAATAAAAAATCAAAAAGGCAGGACTGAATATAAATACAAGAAATGTCTGCTAATGTATTAAAATAAATAATATCAGCACTGATATCTTATCGGTTACAACAAATGCACTTTGAATAGATTTTTCCAACGCATCGTCCTCTTTCAACTTTACAAAATATGGCAGATCCAAGGAACCCCATTACTAAGGTACACGCAGAACTCATTTGCATTAAAAATGTTTCATCTTGGCAACACTCTGCTGGGCATTGCCTTACTATTGCAAACAATCAAATTCAGGCACATCTGCCATGTTTTATAATCAAAACTGCCTCAAGTAGCATTTATATTTTATAATGAACAGATAGCATTTGAATGTCAACCAGAAGACGCAAGATTATTTTCTGATTTGCCAGTCGTCAGCTATGAGACATTACAGTTTTTTTTAGCAGCCGCTACCAGTGAATTATTGAAGCTCTTATCGTTCAGAAAATGGATCACATCACTGGGGTAATTAGCACCCTGCCAGTGCTGCCTATCACAGTTAATGTGTCACGAGAGAGCTAAATGTTGAGCAATTTTTCTCTTTGATGGCTGTCTTTGTTTACAGCCCATTTGGTATATTTAAATTACATTCTAGCACCTAGAGATAATATTCAGTGGGTTTCAGGTCATAAATGCATATGTGGCAAATTGGTAGAAGTATAATTGTTTGTTTTGCACAGGGACAGGGAATCAGTTGTAATGAAGCTTGATTAATTATCCTGTAGAAACAGCATGTAATATTTCCCATGCTTATCTATTTTAAGTTCATGTTCTTAAAGATGTTTCAGAGCATCAAACACTATACAGACTTAAAGTACAGATAGGGGATCAATTATCCAGAAACCCTTTATCGAGAGAGTGCTGAAATACAGACATTTCTCATAATGTCCTATTTAAACAATTGCTAATATATTCACTGATATGCTTTTACAACACATTGTACCTGATTGTAGCTAAGCTAGCATTATTTCATGTTGGTGGCAAAACAATGGCAATGCCTTTTTTAAAAAAATGTAAATGTATTTTTGGAAGCTTTAAGCAATGATGCTCAAAATCATAGAAAACAGTAATAACCTATGTCCTAAGCATTGCAAATATCAGATCCCATAATTAGTAGTTTTCAGTATTTTAATACCTGTACTACATAATTCACATACTATTAAAAAAAAAATAATTAGAGAAAAATATTACTATTATTATTATTCATTATAATAATAATAATAATATTTTACAGACTAAAGGGATAGAGATACAAGACCAAACACTTTACGTGTACAGACAAAGCATTTCACCAGTGTTCATTCACAGTTTCAATTGAATATTGTTAGGAGACAATAGGGGAGGGCCCTGCTCACAAAAGCTTACATTCTAAGTGGTTTCAGAGATGATGGGACAACTGACAAATATCTGTGAAGTTTCTCCAATCTAGAATGTATAGATTTATACATTCTAGATCAAGGGTCAAGGTGAATATTTGAATTTGAATTTTGAATTTTCACATTTTTTTAAGTGGAATTCGACTAGGAAATAGTTAAAATTTGAGTCGAGATTTTAAAACATTTTGAAATTCAAATTTGACTATTTGCCACCTTAAACCTGACGAATTTCTGTTTTAGCCTATGGGGGATGTCCTGGGATCAATTTGGAGTTGTTTGCAGCCTTGAAAATCAAGTTTTTTTTTTTCAAAGAAAAAACTCAAATCGAATTTGAATTCAATTCGAGTTTGTGGGTCGATCCCTTTCACCTGAGTTTAAAAAAATTCTAAGTTTTTGATAAATTTTGATTGGTCGTATGTTTTTTTTTGAATTTCAAGTTCATGGAAGTTTATGGGAGTTTTAACAAACTCTAAATTCAACCCTTGATAAATCTGCCCCTATATGTGTGTGATTGTGGCCATAAAAAATATACACTCATTGGAAGCGAATTGACAATGTTATATAGCAAACTATCTAGTAGACTTATAGAGATGCATGATCTTTTCTATTACTATTTGAATTCTTAGGTTAGTATTGTTATTATTTTTTATCCATTCTCAGTCAATTGTGTGTGGCATCACGATGTGCTAGGTAATATTTCATTATCTCAAATGAAACAAGCAACATTTTTTTAAAGATTCCTTTTCCACTGCACAGAACTATTGACCCACAGTCAACAACTGGGTGATTATTTCTATGCTTTCACTACTACAGGTATATAGCCTGTGTTGTTATGACAATAATGTAGGAACTGTAATAATGTGATTTACTGACGGTGTTTGGACTACGAGTATGAGTGGGAAACAGCTCAGCTTTTATCATATCTCCCTTTGTTGTCTATATTATATATAATACCTAGAGCATCTATATATACTGTTATTTTATGTCATACCTATGACCTAAATGAGAGCATGGATATCTGTTTTTCCACTTGATTCCCACACTTCACCTGTGCAAGAGTTAAACATACTGTATGAGAACCAGCCCTGTGCATCTGAACCAGTGCAGACATGATTGTCCTGGGTGCAGTAGTTTTGCCATAAAACAGAAAAGTAAAGGGTTTTGTGAATTTAAACTCCAGACAATGGTCAATGTGGGGTGGAATACAAACAGGTGGTCAGATAAAAGATGCAGACAATCAATGGTCAGGAATTGAAGAGAAGGCAGTTCAGGCAGCAGCCAAATGGATGTCAGGAATATGACCCAGTTAATATGGGGAGTAGTAGAATTAACCAAGGAAAAGAAAGGCACGGCACATACAGCTGCCTACAGACTGAAACAAATTAACACACCTCATACACTGACTGTTTTTAGCGAAACAAACATGCTTTAGCCTTGATAGAAATCACTGGTTGGAGTAAGGTCACTTCTCAGTAGAGATGGCGCGAACTGTTCGCCGGCGAACTTGTTCGCGCGAACATCGGGTGTTCGCGCTCGCCGGAAGTTCGCGAACGTCGCGCGACGTTCGCCATTTTGGGTTCGCCATTGTTGGCGCTTTTTTTTGCCCTCTCACCCCAGACCAGCAGGTACATGGCAGCCAACCAGGAAGCTCTCCCCTGGACCACTCCCCTTCCCTATAAAAACCGAAGCCCTGCAGCGTTTTTTTCACTCTGCCTGTGTGTGCTGAAGAGATAGTGTAGGGAGAGAGCTGCTGCCTGTTAGTGATTTCAGGGACAGTTGAAAGTTTGCTGGCTAGTAATCGTTTTGATACTGCTCTGTTATTGGAGGGACAGAAGTCTGCAGGGGTTTGAGGGACATTTAAGCTTAGGTAGCTTTGCTGGCTAGTAATCTACCTTCTACTGCAGTGCTCTGTATGTAGCTGCAGTGGGCAGCTGTCCTGCTTCTGATCTCATCTGCTGACTGCTGCAATAACAGTAGTCCTTGTAAGGACTGCTTTTATTTATTTTTTTGTTCCAATACAGAGCAGTATCAAGCAGATTACTAGCCAGCAAACTTACTATCATCTGTCCCTGAAATCACTAACAGCTCTCCCCCTACACTATCTCTTCCAAGCACACACAGGCAGATTTTTCAGATACATTTTTGCCCTTGATCCCCCTCTGGCATGCCACTGTCCAGGTCGTTGCACCCTTTAAACAACTTTAAAATCATTTTTCTGGCCAGAAATGTCTTTTTTAGATGTTAAAGTTCACCTTCCCATTGAAGTCTATGGGGTTCGCGAACCGTTCGCGAACCGCTCGCATTTTTGCGCAAGTTCGCGAATATGTTCGCGAACTTTTTTTCCGACGTTCGCTACATCCCTACTTCTCAGACAAGCAACTTAACCAGTCAAGGAAATATTCCTTGTGATGTCTGCTTCTCCTTCGTTTTCTTTAGCTTTAGTATCTTCGAGTATCTTTACTATCAGTTATGAGTTTTATTGTACATAAAAGTAAAAAGTTGTCCTTTCACTCTAATGCGCATGCCAATGGGCCAATGGCATGGTTTTCCAACAACCCAGGACAATGAACCCACACACCACCCCAGCTATAAGATAAGCAATTAAAATTGCCGGGGGGGGGTGCCTAACATTTGACGACAACCTTCCTATTACACTAATGTCTTAAATTCATACTAAGGAGACTTAAATCTACGGGTTCCATGAGGACAACGTTGCATTATTATTTTCAGTTATTGCCAGTAACAGTTGTAGTTTGTAATTTACCTAGAAACAATATTTTTTTTAACTATGATAAAAATATGGTGGCAGCACATTTTATGTGGAATTCTTATTACTAAGCATTTTCCATTTTCCCTAAATACTGTTACGCTGCCTTATTCTAATAGTTATGCAGCCACTGGCTATTGTTTTAAATCTTTTTAAATGGAGATGGTGGAAACATTACTGCAAAATGGTTGCAGGAATCATAATAAGAGAAATGATGAAAGAGAAATACTGTTTACTTGACTAGCTGTGTTGTTTGTAGAATTAACTTGGAAATAGTTCAAAGCACAGTTATGTTCTATTGCATATATTTGTCAGCTAAGCCATAGGAGTGAAGTCTTTTCCTTAGGAAACAAAATAAGATTAATCAAGTACATAAAATGCAGGGAAAAGGCCATAGATATGCACAGAAATCTTGGTTTGCAATACAAAATACAGGTCAGATACGTTGCTAAAAAGCCTCTTAATAGAACGGCTTGTAAACTGAAAATAGAAGGAGCAAATTATGTTTATACATTATGCACAGGAAGTTGGGTTTTCTATTGCTCTTGAAAATTAGAAGCACAGAAAGAAATGGTTTTAAAATGACCCCATGTGAGAAATGAAATTGGTCTCAGAGATTTCTGTGGCAGAAAACAAAAGGAGTATATGAACAATTTTAAACTAATGTGTATTGTGCATAGAGCCTTTAAAGGTTTGCAGTTATGCAGAGTAGACGAGAAAACATTTATCATTTTGAAAATACATTGAAAATCTTCATAGTCATATTGAAATGTATTATTTTTTACCCTTTTATTTGTTATTTTTGGAACAATGGAACACTTGGGGGCAGATTTATCAAGGGTCAAATTTCAAGTTCATGGGAGTTTCTAAAAAGTCCCATAAACTCAAAATTAAAAAAAAAATTGAGTTTATAAAAAAAAAAAATTTTTTTTAAATTCGGGTGAATAGGATCGACCTGCAAACTAAAATTCGAATCAAATTCGATCAAATTTGATTAGAGTTTTTTCACAAAAAAAATCCACCAAACGACTCCAAATTGATTGTAGGAGGTCCCCCGTAGGCTGAAATGCCAATTCGGCAGGTTTTAGATGGTGAATAGTCAAATTTGAATTCTTAAAGGGACAGTACATGATAAATTTCAAAATTCTAATCGGATTTAGACTATTCTCTAGTCGAATTACACTAAGATAAATTTGAAATTCGAATTCAAAAATTCTAATTTTCAATTTGATCCTTGATAAATCTGCCCTTAATAACAGTATCTTACCTATTTAACTGTCAACATATTTGTAGGGATCCATAGGGTTAATTCCCTACAGTCTGAAACCACATGTCTGGAAATCCCCTGCTTGGACTTGAGCTACAGGGTTTCCTAGAGTTTTGGCAGGGGAGCCCTTGTGCTGGTGCAGCATGGCAGATACCAGAGGATGTCACTAGGTGTCACTGCTGCACCACTTTACTATAAATCGGAGAGCCATGTGCTCACACAGCCATTACCGTCTTACTGCTGGATACTACTTCACTAAGGAGAGAGTGATTTCAGCAGCCAAGATATAGAGGCAGGAGGCCTCTGAGGCTGGGGCAAGGCAGCCCCATGCCTGGGAGCTAGACCAGGAGGGTCTGAAGATCCTGATTCCCAAACCTGGACTTGGAATGCTCGAGCTCCAGCTCTGGATGAGCTTACCCACCTGTGTGAATCCCCAGGGTGAGTGGTGCCCAGGGAAGGGTAGAAAAAGAGAGGATCCAGCATGTTTTCCTTTTATGACACAGGCTTTGTTGATGCATGCCACGTGAGAGTAAGTACCTAGTCCAGTGAGGAGAGGTATTTTGGTACTAGCGCTACCTGGGACCAATTGTGGATACAGGACTGAGACTTTGTATCTGTCAATGGAGTAGTGCGGGACTTTGCCTGGTATGGAGGGCCAGGACTGGACTGTTACAGGGTTCTCAGGGTAGTAGGTAATGCTATTTGAATGCATAATTGTACTATGACAGTTTTTCTTACCCTTTAATCTGCACTTTCGTTATTATAAAGTTGAAATTTTTCATAAAGCAAAGTGTCTGTTGAATGTTTTTCCTAATGGGGCCACCTGCAGGTGTATTCCTGTATCCTTTCACCTTGCAAAGGGTACTCAGGATCTGCACTGGTGTTGGTAAGAATGTACAACCTTGGCACCAGGGGGGTTGCCAAGAGGGTGTTACATATTTATTGCACGTTTGCATGTCCTTCCTTAACAATTATGCTAACCAAGTGTCACAAAGCTATTTGAACTTCTCACCAAGCAAGGTGAGGTCTCACGGCATGATATAAGGACACAAAGAGGTGGCACGTGTGTCAATATCGAGTGGTGCATCATAGGGGTAGTGGCGGGTATCCCCAACGTCCCCAAGGGTATATTATAGGTACAGGCCTAGGGTGCAATGATAGGAGGTTTAGGTCACTAGACACATGACCATTGTACCTCTAACTCTGACCCTGCTTTTAGTTCCCATGGCTGTCATTATGTGCTGGCCTGACTCTGCAAAGTATAGATAGTATAGTATATAGTATAGTATAGTATAGTACAGTAATAGATGTACTTGCCATACTTATATTAATATCATTGCAGGAGTTAAATACTAACAATTACATCAAACAATGGCTAATTGGCTATAGTTGAATTACATGAAGTAGTACTATTAGAGAATTTAGTTTTAAAGGAGAAGGAAAGCTCCAAGACAGTTTATTGCCAACAGATTAGCCACAATAGTGCAAGCTAGAACACTATATTTATTCCGCAGTGCTTTACCATACCTGAGTAAACAGCTGTACACACTGTCTCTGTTTGTTTTGGATAGAAGCTGCCAAATAAACTTGGTATGACATCACTTCCTGCCTGAGTCTCTCCCTGCTCACTTACAGCTCTGAGCTCAGATTACAGCAGAGATGGGAGGAGGGAGGGGGAGAAGAGAAAACTGAGCATGCTCAAGCCCTGCCCTGGAGATTTATGCTGAAAACAGGAAGGCCATGTGTACAGAATAAAAGGAAAGAAATGCTGTGTTTCTTTTGACAGAGGACTCAGAGCAGCATTACTTTGAGAGTTTACTGGTGTATTTATATAGACCTTTCTGATAAAGCTTACTTAATTTTAGCCTTTCCTTCTCCTTTAAGCAGAAGTTTTTTCATTGTAAAGTGTCATTAACAATACTTTTTTGTTTAATTATCATGAATGTTGTTCTTCCCTCTGCTCACTTTCTAATGCAGATTGCTTTTGCACTTTGCAGTTTAGCACATTTCAAAGGAGTGAAATGTAGTTTTATTCTTTTTTAATCATGTAGCATATTCATTTTCGATCTTAAGATCATCATCACCATCACCATCACAACAGTTTATCTTATGATTGTTCTTTCTTCCATCATTTTTTGAGATAGAAATGAATGATCCATGCTCTATCAAAATCAAAATGTCTGCTCAAGTCTGAAAGATGTATAACCAAGTGAATATGATTCGATACACTTGATTGTAACCTCAGTTTTAAAAATTAAGACAAGCTTGCCTTAGCGACCTGTATATCAGTGTTATAAAGTCTCTCTGCTGGGCTGTGCAGTTTTACTAAGAGCAGAGTCAATAAGTCTATTTCAAGCTGTTTACAGTTGTCCCATTTCTTGTATGATATACAGTGGAGTGCATGAAGCTGTTGTCTGATAACATTTTACCTTACCCAGCTAACTAAAGCTGGCCATACACGGGCAGCATAGGCAGAGGGGGATTTTATTTGTCTGGAGAGGCTAAAGGTGGTCATACTTGGGCTGACTTAAAACTTCAAAATAGTAATTGAACTTACTGGTCAAGTATTTTTTTCGGATTTTAGCAGTTTATACAGTTTAACTGTTAATAATAGACTTCAGCTCAGCAGCTCTCTGTACAGCTTTCTTTGAGTGTCAGGGTCCCTAACTGCCGATGCACTTTCTTTATTCAGTTAACCACAGGGTTGCTGACAATTGGTCTGCAAAAAAACATGTCTAGAAATTGAAAAATAGTGTAAAAGTCAAAAATGCTAAGAGAAGCGCCAGAACAATTTTTTTTGGGGGGGGGGGTTAGATCCCCTTTAGCAAATGCCAAATGAATGGTTAATTGCTGTGTCATTTGGTCACTTACATCACATGAATCATGTGGATGATAAAGGGGAAGTTTAATTTTAGGTTAAATGCTGTAAATTCCAGAAAGCTTATTATAAGCATATAAAAGTTAGGGTCCGATTTATCAAAGGTCGAGGTGAATTTTCGAATTAAAAAAATTTAAATTTCGTGCTATTTTTGTGTACTTCAACTAAGGAATAGTCCAATTTCGATTTGAATTTGAAAAATTTGAATATCGAAATTCATCATGTACTGTCTCTTTAAAAATTCGACTTCAACCATTTGCCATCTAAAACCTGAACCAAATTGCTGTTTTAGCCTATGGGGGACCTCCTAGAACCTATTTGGAATCAATTGGTGGACTTTGAAAAATCAAAGGTTTTTTTTGGGAAAATTTTTTAATCAAATTAGATCAAATGCGATATTGATTAGATTTGTACGCTTCTAATTCGGCCGAATACGGACCTATTTGATCAAAAACTGACCTATTCGACCCAAAAAAAACTTCAACTTCATTTTGGTTGGTCTTTTCGAATTTCGAAGTTTTATCAATTTGAAATTCAACCCTTGATAAAGTGTAACATTAACTTTTAAATATAAATATTTAGAGCTTTTTAATCATACACACATTTGAATACCTTATTTAAAAAGTCCATCCTCATTTACTACTTTTCAATGCGTCCCAAAGCTGGTGGAATTTCAAAACTTATGAATGTTTTAAAAATATTTTCAACAAAAGAATTTGTTTAGGTTTGCATGTTTATATTTATTTATATAGCGGTACTTGTGCATGCAACAAACACAATCAATAGTTAAACCACACGTGAATGAGCCTTGGACACAGGCAGTAATCTAAGCTAAATAATTCCCTAATTACCTGGATCATGCATGCCAAATTAATAAACAGTGCTGATACTGTAATATACTATGTAAAGTACAGAACAAATCGCTCTCTGCGTGAGTAATAAGCTACTTCCTCATAAGATAAAAGACAAGCTATAAGAATCGAATAATATTATCTTTATACATTACTAACAGTTTAGAGGCAATTATCATACTATGTGGAAGGATACATAAAAACTAATGTCACAATAAAATAGCACAGTGTCAGTAACAGACAAGATATTAAAGAACAAAATCCATACTGCATCATTACACGCTCACATAACTACTTTCCATTTCAAACAATAACCAGAACAATAGAAAAGTATTTGACAAACAAATTGCAGCAGGTATTGAAAGCAATTTAGTCAAAATAATTGCATTAAAGTAGTAGCAACCACATCAGCAATTGCTCTAATGATTTTATTTTTTTTCAGCCTAAAATACAAAGTACTACAGGTTTTTATAAAGGAGAACTAAAGCTTAACTAAAGAAGTAGCCTAGACACGTTGTACATTATGGGGCTGTTTATTAAACCTCAATCTTTTCTGGTTGAGTTTTTAAAGGGGGAAAACTAACATTTTTACAGTAAAAAATAAACTCTATTTTTCAAGATTCATCATGTTAGATTTAATATGACAGTATGCCTAAATTGGTGAATTAAGGGAATTCAGGTTTGGGAATTTGGTCACATTTTTTTAATAACAGAGTGAGAAAAAGCTAATAATTTGCGAAAACCCCTAAGCTTAGCTTCTCAACAGCTGTTCAGAGCCCACTGAGCATGTGATTCTCGCAGACACTTTCCATGATGGTGACCCCCTGTGACAAGTTTGAAGTCGTGGATCATTGCTGCTATTAAGAAGCTGAAACTTTAGGCTGGTGCAATAAGTTCAAATTTTTAGTTCTTCTTTAATGGACTGACGTTAAGACAAAGGCCAAGGAGCATTATAATAATTATTTAGTGTTACATTTCATATTATGTTTGGACTTGCACATTTTTTTAAAAATATACTGATAAATAAATATATTTATATCTACCAACAGAGATAAAGATACAAATGGGTACTTCAGGGATGTCCAGACCTAGAGATGACTGTCCAAGCAGTTCCTGGCATATTCTTTATCCCAAGCAAATGTGAAGATGGCTCAGCTTTCAGTTTTAGCCTTGCCAAATCGGTCCTCATCTCTATGGTGCTGGGACACAAGCCAATGTTGTTTTTATTTTTGGTTACAATATCTTCACAATGGTTGTGGCCTATTAATTCAGAGCTTCATCAATTAAGTACGCCACAATCCATAGCAGGAATTCCCTAGGTACTCTTAATACTGGGGGGTAAAGTGACCCTATAAGCGCTGAACTCCACAGTGTGCCAAGGAGAAATCCATCGCCATGAGATGACACGCACGCGACATGTCAGATGTCCAGAAGATAAAGGAAGTGAATGAGAAATTGCAGGTAAAAACTACATATATCTGACTGTCGGCTGAAGATGCAGCTTGCAGCCTTAAAGAAGCTTTGGAAATTTGGAAATAAACACATAATCAAATATGTATTTACACGTAATTAGATGATAATTTGAGTGGTGGTTTAGCTATAAATCTACTTGTCAAAAAAACAGACAATGAAGTATCTAAATGTATTAGCAAATTTAAATCTATCTTTAGACGTGATAATTCATGGGAAATTTGTTCTCCATTTGCTATCATATTATTAGATTTGCCTGTGCATAATGCAAAATATAAATAAATAAAATCATTAACTCTGTTTGGGGAAAAAAGGAAAAGAGCTTGTTATTGCAATCATGTGTAATGCTTTTCAATGCTACAATTAACTCTACTTTTCACAACCCATCCACAGTACCGAATTTGCTGGGGATGGCACTGCGAGGTCAAGTAATACATTTTCGATTTCGAGTTTTTTTAAATTGATTGCAAAAAAAAAAAAAAGAGTTAAACTCAATCAAGGTTTCTATGTGATCACGTGTTTTTTCTTTCTTTATCACTAGCATATTTACAGAAAAACTTCAATCCATTTTTACCACTTAAAAAATCTTGAAGATAGCTTGAATGTTGAGTATACACCTCCCATTCTTTTGTATTGAAGCTTGCCAGAAATGTTGATATTTTTTCATTGTTAATTTCTAAAATTAGAGTTTGGCTGAGAATAGGCCCAATTTTATCTGGTATTCTGGGAAATTCGACAAAAATAATCACATTGATTTTGTCTATGCAACTTTTTGAGAATTAGTAAATTGTGATTGCGAAAAAACAATAAAAATTGTCAAGATGCTACAGAAGTCAAAGTTAAGGGGCAGATTTATCAAGGGTCGCAGTGAATTCAAGGGAATAAGTAATTTTTTTGGATACTTCGACCATCGAATAGGATACTGCGACTTCGACTTGACTCGATTCGAATATTCGACCATTCGACCATTCGATAATCAAAGTACTGTCTCGACTTCAATACTTCGCCAAATTAAACCTGCCGAAGTGCTATGTTAGGCACCTTTTAGGACATTTTTCTAAGTTTTCGGAAGTCGCAGTAAAATCCTTGAACCAATTTTACTTCGACCGCAGGATACCCAAATTCGATGGTCGAATTTCAAAGTATTTAATTTCGAAATTCGACCCTTGATAAATCTGCCCCCTACGTGTGTTTTCAGCAATCAAGCAAGTTATTTGCATCTCTCTTTATACTGGGTTGCGTTTTTTCCATTATAGCAGGATTTTTCTTTTATTATTACATGTTTTTCAAGACCTCATGTTGTCGACACAACAAAATTCAATCAAGATTAACTAATTCAAGGTTTTTTCCATTAATATAAAAACCACATCAAAGGTAGATTTTCCTTGCAGAAAGGGTCCTGTGTAATTTAAAATGTTGTGTTAATATTAATGGTTTTGCAGCTAAGTACTGAGGTAATGTGCTTCATCCACTCTATTGATGGCTGAAATAATGCAGGGTTCTACAGTGGAACTGGTGTACACATGCACAACAGTCTTTAGTGATGAGCGAATTTGTCAAACCAAAAATGTGCAAAACGCATTAAAGTCAATGGGCGTCAAAATAATTATGACACACGTCAATTTCGACACCCGCAACAATTTTTATACATGCGCCTTTTTTGTCCAAATGCATTAAAGTCAATCAACGTGCAACAATTTTTATACGTGCGACTATTCTGACGCGTGACAACATTTTATTGACACAGTGGATTTTTCACTGGCGAATTTTCACCACAGTTTCTCGAATTTGTTCACTGGTGGTGAAACGTCAAAATTCGCTGTGAATTCGCACTTGGCATATTTATTCACCCATCACTAGTTGTCTTTCCAGAATCATTTTTCATTTCCACAGGTTGCCTTAGAAATTCATAGAAAGTCCAGCATTCAGACGACAGCTACTACATTTTTAATCGAACTCCATATCTTCAATACATGCTTGTTATGCCATAGTAATTCTTTTTCTTGCATAGCTGTATTACCTTTACATTTATATACGTAATGCAAATATCACATATAATTTTACAGCGTAGGCAATCTCTGAAACAATTTAATTAAACTACTGTACTGAAACACAGTAATGATTTCCGGAGATGAAAAATGTTTTTAAATTATAATCAGGCTTTGCTTCTGGTAGTCAGAACAATTTCTTAATTGCAAATGGCACAATCCAAGGAGAAATTTAAATAAAGAAATAAATATCTTTCTAAATTATATGATTCCCCAGTGAAGGATTACCACATTCCAAATGATAATATATTTAAAGTAATTTAAATGTAATCAAATGAAATACATGGTTGCAAGTCCTTTTGTAGTATCGGCAAATATATTTTAAATATTTTTGAATACTTTGCTGAAGAAATATGGAGCGTTACCTGAAAATCTTCAAGGTGTGTTCTCACGTTTTTAATTATAAGGAAGTCTTATTAGTATTTATTTAGTAGTAAAAGTTTGTCAAGCCATTGCAGAACTGTTGCTTCAGTTCTTACCTACTATATTAAATTGAGAAATATTTGATAATTAGGAAATACTTCTGGGGAAAATACTAACAAAGTGAGTAAGTAAGAATGAAAACTGTATAACTTCTAGTTGCAATACTAACAATAAATACTGCAATAAGTCTTGTAGTGCAGCACTCAAGAAGACGATCATAAAAATGATGACCTGATTACTTTGTATACAAAGACTAATCTACGATACAGAATGAGTATGTGGGTCCATCCAAAATAGAAATGCTTTGGTTATTAAATAAAAAATATATCTGCTTCAGAATTTCTTTTCTTTGGTATATACAATGAAGGAGCCAGAGAATCAGGATTCTATCAGTAGAAGCCCAGCTAACACAAGTCAGACTGTCAGGAGAGTCCATTACAGAGAGGGCAGCTGCTGGGTAGGGCATCCAGCTTTTTGTTCTTGGAGCCAATAAGCAATAAGAGAATTAAACCATTGAAAGAAGAGTGCCCAGTGCATAGCTGCAACATAATGTTGGTATGCTTGCTGCTTACTCCTTGGTCCTGACTTAAACACTGGTAAGAGCCATCTGGCCCTGACACTGACACAGGATATGATACTTAAATATTTAGGTAATGTTAATGTGAACATGGCCCTAGTCCTAATGGAATTCACTTTAGAAAGTTTAGTTCATTTTTATCCAGCTCACTTTTTCTTATTTTTAGACTCCCTTTTATCTGGAATGGAGAAAAGTTGATGTCATTCAAGTATATTTAAAAGGGGTAACAAACTCAACCTGGCAATTATAGACCCATAAGTTTGACGACGATAGTAGTTATTTGAAGTTTTGTTAAGGGATCTTATTTAAGAGTGTTACTACAATTAAGACTTGACAGTACCAGAATACAAAAAATGCAAGCCCCTAGGGATGGGCGAATCTTTTCGCCTTGTTTTGCCGAAAAAATGACGCCCATAGACTTGTATGGCGGTGTGCGTCAAAAAAAGTTTTTTCACCCATAGACTTTAATGGGCGTCTGCGACATTTCGCCGGCGGCGAATTTTTGGCGAAACAAAATGGGTCAAATTTGCCGATCCCATTAGCTGACAAACATTCCCATTTGACAAGAGGTAGTTGTAAATCTAGTCCCTAATGCATTGAACTGCCTTTGGTGTTCAAACCCTATCCTGCCCAATTCCCTTCATTAAACGTAATATTTACCGGCCAATCAAAACGGGATAAATTTTATTAAATGTAAAAACCACAAAAAAAAATGCTATACATTTTTAAAATGTATTTTGCTACAAACCATTTTTAGAGGTTTTTGAGGTCTTTGTATTTTTTAGCACATTGTTCAGCACTTTTTTTCGTTCATGCTTTTTATATTCAGATCTTTTAATAAATTCAACGACAATTGTGGTTTAGAGTTTGTGAGTTTAGTCATGGTTTCAAAAATCTCTAAAACCAAAAAATGTGACTTTTAATAAATAAGCAGTTTCACATTGAGAAGAAACACTGCCAAATTTTATATTTTATTTTTTTCAACAAGTACATTTTGTTAGTGTTTATAGCCCTGCATCCTTACAATGTGTACGCTGTTTCAGTTTTCTTTTTACAAGCCCAAAATAAATGCAATCATTGGCTGGAAAGCCAAAGAAATTAAAATTTATCGCTATGCTAAATATTGGAAGAGTTACAAGAAAAAAGAAAGTTTTAAGAGAAGGTTAAACAAAGAACGATTGTATTACCCAGAAACCTGAACTTTTCAGTAAAATTCTTTCTTACATTTAAATATAATCATCTGTGACATGTTATTCGGGTCCAAGAACTGTGCTAGCAATGTTTCTGGTATGTATTTTTGAATGCTATGCCATGTAGCCTAAATTATTAAGTAAAACTGTACATTTTTATTACTCAAACAAACAAGGGAAAGTTGTGCTCACCACTATTTTTTAAAACGATTAGGCGGGGGTGCAATGAGGGTGTGACCACAAAATACATATAGTGAAATACAAGAGTCCTCTGCACTCAACCCATTATCAATATATTTAAGACAGCGACATTTTGTGCATACTGCTACCAAAAAATGCCTTACCCTTTAAACAACACAGGGATTGTTTGTCCATATATTGCAATATATTTAAGCTGGCCAACTACGTCAAAGTCATCCCATATCTGGCCAGTCCTACGCTTAATTTTCATCTGATTCATTAAGAATTCAATTGCTTAATTATACATTTTACAAAGGGACTAAGTTTTACCTGCAATTTACTAGCTGCTTTCAAAGTAAACCTCCCAAACTTGGCTGCCCTTTTATTAGACACCAGTGGGATCACCTGACTATAGCTGGGAAGGGTGGGAGCTACAACATGGAGCTGGTCACTGCTCCTGTATAACTATAACAAACATATTGCAATATATGGACAAACAATTGCGTAGCACTGGCAGGGGGCATTTTTTTAAAAAAACTACTGTTATCCCCAACAGGAATGCAGGCTCTATTAGCCCACACCTTTGGTTGGCGATAACATTTTTACCCAACAGGTGCCCTTTAATTACATTTTCCCTAGAACTATGTTAATTTCAATTAGTATCAAAATCAACAGCTAATTGATATGTGAGATAAATCATGTAATGAACAACTTATTTACTTTTGTTCACTCAAAGGAGAAACCTTTGACTGAATGTTTACAGTAGAGAAAAAATAATTAATACTTGCCCTAAGGTGTGTTCATTGGGAAATAGCTCATCCGAATAAAGAAATTAAAGGTCAATGCACTGAATACTAATGGAAACTATTTATTATCTGTGCAGGTACCACAAGGCCATCCTGACACCCGAATCTTGAAAAATATGCTTTCTTTACTAGGTAATTAAACTTGAAGAATTTCTTCAATGTAGCTAGTAATGGATAATTTGGGTAAATAGATTTAAATTATTTGAAGTGTTTTATGTATTATATATCACAATCTTAAGCAAAATAAATTAAAAGCTAAAGTTTGGCCATTTTGTTGAGCAAAAATGTATCCTTACAAAAATTTTAGAAATGAAGCGGTTTTGCAACTAATGTACGTATATTTTTATTGTCTACATCCTGAGTTTCCAGATTCACAGGTTTCAGTGTGCAGATATGGAGTAAATAGTGGGCTATGGGAAAAATAACTTTATCACAATGAAATTGGATCGCTCCATTTATATTGGAAAAAACTGTCTTTTAAAAAAAAAATTCAAGACTTTTTAAGAATCATGAATTTCAAAAATTTAAGTCCAGAAAACAGGAATTCAAGTTTTTTTGCCACAAGTTTTTAATTCAATGCATTCTTGGATTTTAATAAACTTGCCCTCTAGACTGGTTTAGATGTTTTGAAAATGTAAACGTAAGATGCAACTTATCTTCAACATAGTTGTGTATGTCTTACTTGAGACATACAGTATTTCATGAAACCAGTTGATGATACTAAAGGCGCATTAAGTAAATCAAGGTCATCAAGCATGCAATTGAAGATCATGCAAACGCATGCCATTGGAATCCCCTGGGTAAGTGTCAGCCAAAGTTGACAGCTCTGATGCACTGAGCTTTCTAATAAAGCTGTATGTGCAATCTACACAATGTTTCAATCCCTACTGTGAACTTTATCAAGGCCCCAAGTGTCAATTGCACATATGTTTAAGTATGTAGTGCTGCTCCTTCATGATATAATTTACTACTTCTTTCTTAAGGCCTTGAGTAAGGTCTCGATGTGGACAGAAACTTCACTTCAGTTGCACATACAACTTTAAAAATACTAAATTTTTAATGTTGCTGGTCTCTCATTGATTATATTTTTCTTCACCTTGCACCTGGGTTAAGATTGGAGGTGGTGTGCTGTCCAGTTGAATGATTTTATATATTGTTCTGGGCTTGAGTAATCAGTTCTTAAAACTACATGTACATTCCTAAACTCACACGTGGTTTCTGCACCAAATTACTTTGGCTTGTTGCCAAACACTTTTTCTTTTCCCCCGAGCAGGTTTTTCAAAAAAGATAAAAAGCTTGGCAGATTTTAGATGCAGAGCTTTTTATTATTTGCTCAGGGAAAAAATAAACAATCTTCGTCAAGCCGAAGTAAATCAGATGCAGAAACCACATATGAGTTTAGAAACTCATGTTTGGTTTTAAGGAGCCTATTGCTCAAGCCAGAGGTGCCTGAACGTGAAAATGATTTGCACCTAATGAATCCCATTACATGTCATTTTTGCAAAGAATACAATGGCAGAAAATGATACCATACACACACTAGCTAAAGAAAATAAGTGCTGAGATCTACCACTGTTACAACAACAACATTACATTTGTACCTGCATTGGTTCCACTGCATACTGAAAAGTATTAAACATTCTGGGTAAAACATAGTGGTTTGTGTGGGTTTTTAGCACCTAGCCCTTTGCATTTGTTTTGGCAAATAAGAAGGTCACTGGCAGCAACCCTTTTTTTTTCTTTGCACCTATATTGAATGTCACATATTATCACTGACAAGGAGGGTCTGTCATAGATAGCAACCATCAAGCAGCCCACACTGACACTGAGCTATCCTGATATGTTGACAACAAGTTGGTGGAGTAGAGAGAGGCTGGTGAGGTCTGCGATTAATACAGGTACCATGGATTGTCATGCTTGACAAAGAGTGGAATGTCTCTCGAAATATTGCAGTGCTGTTATGCTACCCTGAAGTTAATAAAGGCATTTTAAGAAATGTGCAGGGGAATGTAATAAAAGTCGCAAAGAGCAAAACAATTCGCACCAATAAGACTAAAAATCCACATCTCACAATGTAATATTGTTCCTTAAACTGTTATTGCATTGCGAATTTTAATTGCGCATTGCGAATTTTAATTGCGCACTCATAAGAAGTGCTTGAAGGTGTCGTAATCTTTTGGAGCAAACATAATGACTTTTTCAGTAAGAAGTTTTATTACATTGACTGCGCATTCGCAAACGGTCTTTCACTGTCGGAAGTGGTCGCTAAACAGTTTCCGGGCAAAAGCTATATTAAATTCGCACAAAGCAAAATTTGTTCGCGCAACGGCATAGCTTTTCGCATTGCGAATAGTTTTTCCGTTAGCGATTTTTATTACATTCCCCCGGTGGTGCTTTAAGTGCAAGTCATTGAAAACACAGTATTGTGTTACAAAGGAGTGACTATGCTGTGGCTGTGCACCCCATTATGAAAAGACTTATGATGTAAGTGTGTTTCAGTTCCTTGTTCCATTTTTGCCCTTTGTGCCTATCAGGTTACTTTACCCTTGAATTCTTCTTTTTTTGCTGGCAGCAGTGATATCTGTACATTAGTGATGGGCCAATTTATTCACCAGGCGTGAATTCGCTGTGAATACATTCGCAAAACAACTGCGAAAATTCGCTGGCGTCAAAAAAACGCAGCGGCAAAAGCGGCGTTTCGCGAATTTTCCGCCGTTTCCCGAATTTCGCATTAAATTTGCAAATAATTCATAGGCAGATTTGTTTTAGAGAAGCTAATTAATAAAATTTTCTATGCTGATTCCATCATACTATGCCAGAGCCAATATTGTATGTATGTATTGTGGGGGTTCACTCGCTGGTAGGCTGCAAATGAGGCGACTTCACACACCAGGATCGGTTTAAGGGCTTCCTGCCTGCGTTTATTTTCCAGCGGCTGCAGAAATTTCCCCTCGCAGGGGGAAGGTAACCAAAAAACAGCAGTTCAACAGAAATATCCAGCCTCCTGGCTAACACAAAATAAAATGTCTTTCTTTCTCTCCTGAAGCTGAGCAATACCAGCAGTTTGTTTCACACACATTCAGCACTGCTGCTCAGCGTGTACTAAACAGGCCCAGGGCCTCTTGAAAACCTGGCCTACGGATTTGGGAATCCGCCCCACCCTACTCTTGCGGGTTCCCAGTAAGACCAGTCCCGGATCATCAATTACAAAAACCTTGCAGTGAGACTAGGGGGTAAATTTACTAAAGGGCGAAGTGACTAACGCTGGCGAAAATTCGCCAGCATGAAGTCATTTCGCAACTTTGCAAATTTACTATCAGTCCCACTGGCAAAGTTGTACTCTGGCGAAGGGAGTGAAAATACGCAAATTTACTAACATTGATCTTTTTCTGAACGTGACCTCCTTCGTCAGAGTTTACTTCGCCAGGTTAGAGCCGGCGAAGTGCAATAGAGTAGATAGGAGTTTTAAAAAAAAAGTTGAAACATTTTCAAAGTCCCAAAAAACACTGGCATTTTTTGGGTGATAGGCTGAAAAAGATCGAAATTTTTTTTAGGGTGCTCACCTTCCCTCCTACATTTGTGGCACCTTAACTATACTGTGGGCACATGTGTAAGGCATTAGAACACCTAAATAAACTTTTATTAAGTTTCCCTGGGCTTGTGTAGTGTTCTATATGCGCTGCTGCATACACATCCATTGAAATTCAAATTTGGGGCCGTATGTAAATTATCCTTCGGTAGCGAAACTTCGGACCGCTCATCTTAACTTCGCTAGCGCAACTTCGGAAACGATCGGTAACTTGTGAGGAACTTCGGATCTTCGTGAATTTGCGATGTCCTGACGAATCTACGCCTGGCGAAGTTCGGCGAAGTGTGTCGAAGACAACGCTGGCGGATCTACAGAGGTAAGTAAATTTGCCCCATAGTGTTTCTCTGCTAAGAGCACTACTGGTCTCACCTCAGTAACAATATCTTAGAATCTGTCGCCCAACATACATTCCATCAATCACTTTTACCCAGGAAACTGGGGACCTTTTTGTCACTATACCACAGTATATATATAATATATATAATACCCCAGAACACATGGCAGAATAAATACAGGGTCAGTTTCATTTATACTCCAAAACACGACAGGATAAATGTCTTCCCAATTTTATGTATAATGCCCCTAGTACACAATAGTGTGCTAGTTCCATATATAAATCCAGAATGTATTGTAGGACTAATGCAGGGTCAATTAAATTCATAATAATGCCAAAACATATTGTAGCAAAATACAGTTTTATGTATACCTCCTTTAATAAACTGCAGGATACCGTGTACATTGCATCCAATAACACATGGCAGGATAATACCACTGTCCTGTGTCATTGTAGTTGGTAAGCCTTCCCAAGCCTTCATTAAAATTTTCTTGTAAATTTGACTTCTACAGCCTCTACTGACTCTACAGTCCAATGATTCAGTTCTTGATTGTATATTTATCCAGCCTGTACAAGTCTATTATCTATCCCCTTGACTTCTTTCATAGCTACCCTATAGTATCAGTTATGCAGAATTACGTGCATTAGTATCTCTTGCATTTAAAATCAGGCATTGCCAAGTTCTTTACAGAGAACAGGATCCAAGACTAAGTTCTCAGTGCTTTTGCTGACTTTGTGTCACTGCATGCTACACCAATGCAATAACAGACTCTGGCTATACTGCCTCTTTAGTACATGCACCTGCAGTTTCTGTCTTTTTAATCCAGGAGACTACAGAAGACCCCTTTGTACACTTTTATTCGCTGCTGCAAGACTACTGACACTGTTGTCCTTTGCAGACCTTTTAAAAGGGACAGTGTAGCACCTCTGCAGCTGCTTTGCCATTGAGGATCACGTTCATATACTTCTCTCCCTGCAATAACAGCTAGTTACCTCTTGCAATAGCATGTAATGGACAATTAAACAAGTTACCTAATGCTTGTACCTACTATGTTTTTGCTGCTTTGCATCAGTGAAATTATAAAAGCAAATGAATAGGAACTTAGAGTACATTATTTTGGAATGATCAAAAGTAAAAGTAAATAGGGATCATTTACATGGGGGAGGGGGAGTGTATAAGGGGGATTGCAGATTACCATGTTTTTTATGTTTCTCCCTTGTTTCTATGGGAGTTGTACAGCTACCCACAGGAGTGTTGAATTGAATAGTAAAGAGGTTATGTGTGCTAGGCCCTTACCTTGCCTGTCATTTAGGATGTGTGAGCCAGGAGCAACAGGGGATGCAGGTTGCACATAATGCTTGATACTTTGTACTCCTTGGTGCAACAGAGCCTGTACCCATTGTAAATGATACATTACTGTTACATGTATATGCATATATAAGGTTTTCAATTTTTTTCCAATTGTAATATTGGTATGGAGGCAGTCATATCATGTCATTTTGCCTGGGCGTGTGCTTTCAGAAAGAGTCAGTGATGAACTATGGAACTGCTTTCTGACAGGCTATTGTTTCTCCTACTCAATGTAACCGAAGGAATCACAGTGGGACATGGGTTTTTACTATTGTGTGTTGCTCTTAGATCTACCAGGGAGCAGTTGTCTTGTGTTAGGGTGCTTTTATTTGGCTACCTTCCCACTGTTCTGCTTATGGGCTGCTGGGTGGGGTGAAGGGAGGCGGGGGGAGATATCACTCTAACTTGCAGTGCAGCAGTAAAGAGTGACTGAAGTTTATCAGAACACAAGTCACATAACTGGGGGGCACCTGGTAAACTGGCAATATGTCTAACCCCATGTCAGTTTGCTCTTTTGAAAAATTAGATTTCAACACAGAACTGATGCATTTAAAAAAAAAAAAAAAAAAAAAAACAACAAGTTTTCCAATGACAGCATATCTTTAAAATCCGTCTAAAGAGCAATGGGTTACACCCATGCATCATTATTTGCAAAAGAAAGCTGATTTTTGGTCCATAATTGCAGGCCGGGTGTTGCAATGTGCTTGCCCTTACTGTCAGTAAGTTTTTATACCTGTGGTGAGAGTAACATTGTTCCTAAAATGTAGTCAATCCAGAAGGTCAGTAATAATATAGAGGAATTTGCAGAATTTGCTAGTCATTTTTGCTAGCTCTATCCTTATAAACTATGCTGTTTTTCAGAAAGTCCATCTGTGTAATTGGATTATGCCTCAGGCTCTACAGGATTGCTTCTGGTGCTGCATTGCAATATACCTCACCGCATCTGAGCATTGCAGTATTAGCCTAATAATCCTATGTTCCAATGCATTAACCTACTCTTTATTATTTAGTGAAAAATAGCTTTATGTCCATGTCTTAATATTGTCAATGTAGAGGTGCATTACTTGCCACAATTCTGCTGTTTATATACAAAAAAACTATACTTATTTCATGTCTATTTATGTCTAACTGTCAGCAGTTGCATGCCATGGCATAGAAACTATATTGCCAGTGTCTCTAAGGTTTGATCGGAGGGTAACAAATATTTAAAACATGAAAGAAAATCATGATCTCATAATGTCCAATGACAATAGTAATACTGTAGAGAATTTGTAAAAAGCACTTTGAAAACAAAGTATTTTTTAAAAAATGTTTTCATTATTCTTCACAGACTGACACCCCATTGAGCTAAACAATACATTTGCTAAGCAAGCATTTGTTTTATATCTGGTAACACTATGCACGAAAATTCATACAGTACCCATTATTGGTCCATAAAATGGCATTTAAATAACAGGAGTCAGTAATTACTTAGATTCCATCTAGTGTAATACAATAACTCTTTGTCAATGCCAACACAGTAATATGACCGGCGGCTAATCATTTGAAACATATTGCACATTTTTAATGAAAATAAAATCTAAAGATTACTTCAATAGTTCCAGTATCAATACTGTAATATAAGACATAGTTAATTACAATTATTTTGACTTTATTAATCTTTTGCTCTTTAACTTCATGACATGATATTATTGGATAAAATACCCAATAGAGTAAAGCCTTTAGGTTCTGATTAATTTGCTACGTAACAAAGACAGCCATTTTGGTAATATATTAGAGAAATAAATTATAATTAAATCATTCCCAGTAATGTTAAGAAATATTAACTCTGCCTTTTCAATAATGGGTCTTGAAATCAGATGTTTAATAAAATATTCCTTTTCTAGTATTCTAGTCTTGGCCAATGGATTTATTTAAAGGTTTGTATCAGACCTTCCTGTAATTTTATTTATCAAGAGTAATAGAGTTAATTACTGGCAAACTAAAAGCAGGTTACATGATAAATATGTAACATTGAATATATTATTTTTTTTTACTATATAATTAGTCATTCATATACACTCCTATGGGGTATATGGTTTTATTATAACCACACACAACCACATATAAATTATAAATAAATGGATGTAGCTGCACAAGTTTGAAGGAGCTGTAAGGACGATTTTTCTTTAGCGAAGTCGAAGAAGAAGAGGCCAGGTTTATTTTAATAGTTGAAGTAGAGCATGGATGAATTTCCTATAAGTAAAATAGACCTAAAACTAAAGACTGATTTTTTAACATGCACTACTAACTTTAGATAATCTCTATGCCAGAGTCTAAACAAGATTTTTCTAAACTACTGTATGTTGCAAAGTATCTTCAGTAAAGTGTCTGAAGTGTTTCTAGGTCTTAGATAAAATGTGCTGATTGCTTTTCCCTCTGGATGCATAATGGCCCTATGCAGGTTCTACAAAAGTATCCAACAGCGTGTTTCATGAATAAACTCAGAAAGTTATTTCAAAAGTTTACTTGCTGACTCTGTGTCTTAGGAGAAGAAATTTCCATTGTACATCATTTAATCTATAGGAGTTCAAGGCAGCTCCAAGGAATGTCTTGAGAGTACAAAACAGGAACAGCAATTGCAAACAAATGTACCTCTTGTGGGGAACCTGGAGGTGACTTGCCCCATTGCCTATGGTTCTATAGCCAAGGACAAAATATCTAGCAACAGACAGTCTAATATAGAGGCCTGATGGTTACTTCACATAGGTGCTTATCTTTAGCATGAAGTTAAAACATGAATAATCCATAATCCTGCAACAGATGTTATTATTATTAACCCATATTTATATAGCGCCAACATATTGCGTAGCACTGTATGTATCAACAATAAACATATTGTGCTGGTGTGCATGCAACAAATCTTTTTTTGTGTTGGTATGTATGCAAAAAATACATGAATATTACTACATCCAGTTTTGATAATTCTCATTTTATGTTCAGAGGATATTATAGTTTTGAAATTAAAAGCAATGCAGTCAACTGTGACAGTTCTACAACATTTCTGTAACTATTTATACCAGCTGTAAGATGCGTATATTATATTTTGAGGGTAGGTGAGCTTAAAGTGCAATAAGTGACCGCAGGGCTGATACATTTATCTTACAAAATACCTTTTAAAAGATGCATTTGAAAGCTATTTCCCCATTCAAGCCTGTGGGAGCTTGAGCTGTTAATATATCAATACAGAAAACCTCCACTTGGGAGCGTTTCCTAGAGTATAAGTGCAATCCCACTTAATGGGGAGGCACAATAGGACAGTTATCTAAAATGAAGTAGAAATACTTAAAGACAAATCAAACATATTCATCTAGTTTTGCTTATAATTGCCCTGTTAGTTAATAATACACACTATGCATGTAGATTTGTTTGTATGAAACCCGTACATGTTGTCTAGAGCAGTGTTTCATATTCTCAAATCCGTGGCATAGCATTTTCAACACATAGGCCCTTAACCAAACCTACAAGAATTAAATTTAGGATTACTGTAATGTCAATTTTTTTACCTCCATAAAATGTCATAACCACAACAGCAGGAATGGAAAAAATGGCATATTAGATAATCACTACATTTTTTTTGTCCAGCATGGTTCCTGGCCTTGGGAAAAAAAACGAACAGAGCACCGTACCACCTTTTTACTTACCGTTCCCTGGAATTGATTTACACTCATGTATGAAACGTGTGAAACAGGGAAATAAAAACTTGTCTCTACTGCATTGAGCAAGCCCAAGACCAAGCAAAGGATGCCTAGAAATAGAGTAACATTTTGGTGTGATGTATTGTTAGTTTTTTTTCCCCGGGACAATATTTTAATCTGGATAAACTTTATTTGATGTGATTTAATTCACTAAGGGTGCCTTTTCTTGTATTTTAAATGCATTTAAAATTGTTTAATTGTCTTAAGGAATGGTACCCCTTACCTTGAATCTCCCAGATGCCAAGCATTCCAGATAACAGATCCCATACCTGTGTGTCCATCTGGCTAATTACACATCCACAACAAGAAGTTTCTTAACACAGATACTGCCATGTGGTTATAGACATCAGCATGGATGATCGTTCATGTTTATCCTGGTAATATGCTTAAGCCATCTGCAGTAAATACATGTTTCTAATATATTTCAGATTTGCTGGAATTTAACCTCCCCCCCGAAAAAAAAATCTGTTTTCAGTCTATCTTATTTTATTTCAGTGGATTAAAATCAGTGGTACATCAGGGTAATGATCTGAAACCTTAACAGCCACAGAGGGGTCATTTATAGTTGTGATTTATATAACCAAATATCCTTATTGATAATACTGAAAGTTAAACAGAAATCAGTTTTTTTTTCTAAAGAATGGTCATTGAGTTGTTTTACCCTGACTAGAAAGAATGTATTAGTTCTAAAGAACCATAATTAGTTTTATTTTTTATTTATTTTTTTCATCATTTCCAGACCAGGAACTTACATTTTAATGGTGTTTTGCTTACCATGATTTGTCAGCTTTTTTATCCACAGAATAATCAACAGTGGAAGCTAGAGCTCTTTTAGAACAGCTTGACCTTAAGCCAAAGGAATGTCATTATTCAATCTCTTCCGCCTTGATATATTTCTTTTTCATTGTTGTTGCATTTCCCTTTATTAAAATATTCTACTTCATCAACTGTTTTGAGAAATGTAACTCTCATAAATTGTCAGACAGATGGAAATATTTGTTTTTTTTTTGACTCAACACCATCACGGTTCTTTGTAGCTATGTTTCACAAAAATCTCCTTGCAAATCTTTGAAGCAACTCCTTGATGGGGTGTAATAATTAAATGTATGAAGGTGAATAGTCTGTTTCAGAGAGGCAGATACCATGTTGCTAATATGCCTTTTACACTTTTTCTGGGCAATAATAAAAGAGGTTTGCAATTTCATTCACCTAAAATCAGTGTCGGACTGGCCCACCGGGATTCCAGGAAAACTCCCGATGGGCCCTGGTGTCAGTGGGCCCTTTTGCTTCTAACTATGTGGCCAATTTGATGGTCATTCCTTATTTCTTTATGGATAAAATGCTTGAATAATCAAAGAATAGACTTAGTAAATATAAAAGAATAGGAGAATAACGAGGTTGAGTGAGGAGAAGAGGAATAATAGTTTGGAAAGTGAGCCTATCAGAGATGGCCTTCTCTTTCTGGATAACTGTTTCCGATACTGTTTCCGATAAGGAGTCCTATACTTGTAGTATTTGAATATTTTTACACCCTTTCCCCCATTTTATTTTACAGGGCCACTGGATATTTAATTTCCTCTGGTACCTAAAAATTGTCTGTGACAAATCTCCTAAAACAAGTATGTACATTATTCATTATTGAAATAAATGAGGGGATAGGCAGATAACTTCTCTTTGCACTACTGGGGAAAAATGCCCAAAAGGGATATGTATGAAATGTCTATAAAAATACAGAGCCGTGCAAACTCAATTTATGCAGTGTGGAGTTTTACCCCATTTATTGCTTCAACAACAATATTTAAATATTTTTACACCCTCTTCTCCCATTTTATATTGCAGGGCCACTTCCACTGGTGACTAAAAATTGTCTCTGGCAAATCTCCTAAAACAACTTTATATTCATTAGTGAAATAACTGAGGGTAGAAGCAAAGAACTTCTCTTTGCACCACTGTAAAACAATGTCCCAAAGGGAGTATGTGACATGAAAAGTAAAAGCAGCCAGCAAAGGTCTTGCGTACCTCTGCATTCTATGAGGGATTGTAGTCAAACCAACTGCCTACAGAAACATTTTTACAGAAGTCCATCCACCCATTAGGGCCAACCCATTACCCGGTGTTGTATAATAGATTGGTGTATAGATCTAATACACATACAAAAATATGAGCAGTACAAGAAGTAAAGAGGGCCCTGCTCAATAGAGTTTACAATCTATAAACTTGAAATCATGCTCCATAACTGTGAAGTGCAATTTACACAGTTGGACTGGGCCCCCAGAAAATGTGTCAGAGAACCAGATATGCAGGGCCATCATTGTGCATTATAAACATATGAAAGTGGTCCTGAGCTGAGGCATGGAAGCAGAAGATTTTGTAACAGACTGGCCTAGCAGTTTCTAAGCAAGTCAATAGATGTTAATCCTTTAAGTGTCACAGATTTTAGAATCTACAATCTGTGGATAAAAGGACTCAAGTGCCACAGATCATCGAGATTTTATGATCTGCAGCACTTACGGGTTTGGGAGCAGAGGAGCCCCAGCCCCTAGGCAACAAGCAGAAGTGGGGAAGGAGTGGACCCTGGTGCGCGATTGCCCAGGGGCCCCAAGGCAACAGCAGACATGTGAAATCTACCTGTCCTGCTGCTGACCTCACTTCCTGGCCCTCCAGCTTCCCACCCCCCACCGCACACAGGATGGCCTCCTCTGGTTCCAGCCCTGTCTCCAGTCCTCCTGGAAGATCCTCGGCCTGCCACCCCAGGCTAGTGTACCACATACACAAATACACACTTATTATACCAATACACACTTACACACACACACATACAATTTTGGTGGATATGTGGGGGTCACACACATTCACAGCACTCACACACACTTGCACACACACACACACACTTGCAATACTCATGCAATTTGCCAAGTTTAGACAGAAATATGCACATTTCAACAATTTTGTGGCTTTTTCTTTTTTTTTTTAACGTCTGTTTTTTGTGCATGAAAAACTGTTTTGCCATTGTGAATAGCGTATTCACTAACCACACTGTGCAATACTTTTTGGTGTTATTTTACAATTTTGGTGATTTTAGTGCATTTTAGCCATTTTATTGCATGTTTAGCAATTTTATTGCATGTTTAGCAATTTTATTGCATTTTCAGTTCTGTGTAGGTGTTGTTTGCTTTTTTATGTCTGTAAAACCAATTTGACCATGCTAAAATATTCAAATTCTAACTGCTGATTACACTTACAATTACATTGATTTTTGTGGTTTTATTGGATTTTGCACTGTTCTTTGTTACTTCGTTTTGTCCATTGAAATTTTGTCTCCTATATATCCATTTTGGGGTCTCTAAATGCCAGATACTTTTGTAAGTCTATGCACAATGGGAATCAAAATGTTCAGTGGACCCCTGTTATTCATATTTAGGATGTTTTCTCTTGGTAACCAATACTATGTAGAAGATAAGATGGTAGAAACTGACATTTTCAGGTATTTCATCAAAATCAACAATTTTGGGAAAGCGTTGTGACTCAGTACTTTGGAGTAGAAAGACATGGTTACCCATTTTAGATTCTGTTGAATTTGTACTGTCCTAAAATATATGGTTTTGGGGGGGGGGTCAATGTATTTGGTTGTGTTTTAACACCACAAAAAAATGCAGTAAATGTGTTGATTATTCAGTAGCTGAAGTGACTTCCAGGACAAGTTGTATGCACTGACTTTATTTTGGGGTTCTCTTAACACCAGAAATGTTTATAATCCTATGAACAATGGGCATCAAACTGTTCAGCGGACCCCTGGCAATCATATTCAGGAAATGTGGGATATGCTGTGTGGGAAATACGAACTTGCAAAGTGAACGTTTTGAGATGATGTTTTAGAATTTCCATAATTTTTTATAGAAACTGCTACATTCAAGAAAGCTTTGATCTTTGGTATTTTGGAGTAGAAAAACATGGTTACCCATTTTGGTTTTGGCAAAATGTGTAGTTTTCAAAAATATATGGTTTCCTGGGGTAAACATAAGGTTGGATTGGGCCGACGGGACACCAGGAAAAAACGCAGTTCCGCACCCAGATGTGCGATTTCCAGGCTCCTTCATGCCGCGGAAAACGTTATGCGCCTGTGCACAAGCTCATTCACTCGGTGGCGCTACGGGGGGGGAGGCAGATGGATAACAGCCCTGGTGGGCCCAGGAATTTTTGCCTTTGGAATCTAAAGTATGCCATATTCTACTGTAGTGCTTTGAAATTCTGTAATTTACTGCTGGGAGATTTTGATATATAGAAGTCAGAAATCTACATAAAACTATACATATCTGGGATTGGCACGTTTGGGACACTTAAAGCTTTCCAAATTGGTTGAATTTTTGTGCAGAAAATGAAAAGCTTTCTGGTATAAATCCATATATATATATATTTTGTATTTAAAGCTCTAACTCTTGTTCCAGAAGTGAAAATATTTAGAAAGCTCAGGTTCTCCTGAAAAAAAAACAATATATAGTTTTCCTAGGTAAACTAACCCCCCCCCCCCCAGGAAATGCCCCTAAAATGAGAGAGCACAAAATGTTTAAAAAAAATCTGGCAAATGAAATGTGAAATTCTGCTGGCACTTAAAGGGTTAATACATGTAAGTAGCTTATCTTGTTCAGGGGGCTAATGCATGATTAATGAGGCGCATCTCTGTGGTGATGCCAGCGGCATGTCTGTGTATCCCATGTTTAAATTATTCAACTTATTATTCTCTAAATAAGACGTCTGAATGAATGATTTCAGTAACCCTGATACTGTATATTTAGCCTTGTGCTGACTGACTATGTACTTGTACTCAGTGGTATAAAAGTGAGTGCAGTTCAGTATGAGACAAGCTAGGACCCTGAAGCTGTTCTCGCTCGTGCACAGCAGAAGCCCCGCCCACAAGGCAGTCTGGCTCCCTAGAGTGGTAGGATACAGACTTTGGCACTGAGCTGTGTGAGAAGAGACAAGCGCAGGCGGCAGAAGCAGCAGCAGCAGCAGCAGCAGTGGTCCCTGTTAGTTGGCAGAGGGGAGTTGGGTTATCAGGTGGAGGAACAGGGTTTCTCTAGCAAGGTGATCACTCACATTCTTGCCATTCATCTGACTGCACAGACCCCCACTGTGTCCAGTCTGATCATGGTGTTCCCCCGTTTGTGTCTCTGGCAGATGATGACGGTAGCCTTGGTTTTTGTGTGTGTAGCAGCCTGCAGTCAGGTCCTGGCAACAGCAGCCGTCGCCACTGGCAAGTCGGACAGAGGCAATTTTCTGGATGATAAACAATGGCTAACCACTGTGTCCCAGTATGACAAGGATGCTGCTGGCCACTGGAATCGATTTCGAGATGTAAGTTCACATTTCGTTGCAATTCCCTGTAGGGGGTCCTTCATTTGCGGAGCAGCAAGGACCCTAGTGAGTTTAGGCTGAGGGGATTTCTTTGGCATAGGTGGCTGCTACTGTCATTAAATGCCCTTATCACTTAACGATCTTGAGCAGCGGCATTTGTTCCTAATTAATGCAGAAAACATGCCACAGACCTGTACTACATATCCATGCTTACTCCGCAGCATTTATTTGTTTTTCTTTTATGGATGTCCAATGCGACTGCAAGGCATGTCCAGCTATATAATTAGAGATGCTGTCTTGGTCTACTGCTACAATCGGGGACACCTAACCCCCTCCACCTTTCTGTTGTTGGACCTTAAAATCTACTGAGCGCTCTGCATGTTGTGGCATGCAGGGAGTTTTAGTTCAATGACAGCTTGAGGCTTGCAGTTTGGACATAACTGCAGCAAGTGTTAATGGTCTCTTTTTAATGAGCTGCTAATATAAAAAAAAAAATACAGTTAAATGAAAACACTGTTGTGATGAGCATTTCTCCTCATTATTCCATGCTAGTTCCTTCTGTGGAATTTGACCTAATTGCTGTAATTTGTTGATTGCTTCAATCCGATGATTTCTTTGTTTTGTCATGCTGTATTTAAGTATCCTTGTCAAGATCGTATAAAAGCCAGAAGTGTTTTTGCCCGAGTGAAGTTCACAGTGGTATTGATGATAAAGGGGTTAATCTTGCAGGAACAATGTTTAAACAGTTCTACCCAGGTGCTCCTTATTATGGGATTGTGTGGCAGCAGATTTTGCTTTGTACCCTAGCCTATTCTGCATTAGGAGATGTCAGGCTATGAGCCATGATTTAGTCATACCTAGTAATTAAGCCTTTTCATGTGTTTCAGAATCCGCTGCAACATACTGATAAGTACAGGGCTACAGCAGCATGAAAGTGTTATGTCACTATGAGCAAACTGCAGAACTGAGCACATAGGCACAATCTGGGTTATGCAAAGAGTGGTCCTTGGGCGTGTTAACGGCAGAACTGATCATACAGGAACTATGTGGGTTATGTAGAGTGGTCCCTGGGTGTGCCAGTGGACAAACTAAGCACACATACACTATTTGGGTTATGTAGAATGGTGCTGGCTCTGCACACTGAGCATATAGGCACTATCTGGATTATTTATAGTGGTTACAGGATATGCAAACTGCAGTACTATGCATAATAGGCACTCTGAGTTCTGTAGAATAGTCCCTGGAGTGCAAACTGCAGAACTGAGGATATCAGCACTACCTGGGTTATGTAGAGTGGTCCCTGGGTGTGCCAACTGTAGAACTGAGCACACAGGCACAATCTGGGTTTTGAAGAGTGCTCCCTGAATGTGCAAAGTGCAGAACTCCGCATATAAGAACTATGTAAATTATGTAAACCAGTCCCTGGAGTGCAAACTGCAGAACTGAGGACCTCTATCTGGGTTATGTAGAGTGTTCCCTGGGTGTGCCAACTGTAGAACTGAGCACACAGGCACCATCTGGGTTTTGAAGAGTGCTCCCTGTATGTGCAAAGTGCAGAACTCCGCATATAAGAACTATGTAGATTATGTAAACCAGTCCCTGGAGTGCAAACTGCAGAACTGAGGACATTGGCACTATCTGGGTTATGGAGAATGTTCCTTGGGTGTGCCATCTGCAGAACTGAGTAGAGATAATATCTGGGTTATGTAGCATGGACCCTGGATGTGCAAACTCCAGAACTGAGAATGTAGACATCTGGTTATATATATTGATCTTTCAGTGTGCTAACTGCCGGTCTCTGGATTTGCAAACTACAGAATATAGGTTATGTAGAGTGGTCCCTTGGCATTTGAACTACAAAACACTGTACTCTCTGAGTTATGTAGAATGGGTTGAGAGAGTAAAAATTATAGCACATAAGCAGTCCCTGTGTCCGTGCATTTTGTTTCTTGAGGCTAAAATGTTGACAGGTAGACAACATAGTATTTAATATGTATTTCAAAATATATGTTTATCCTGCAGTCCTACAGTACTTAAAGAGGTTTTTTAGCTACTGCCCCCCAACAATGTTGAAAGATGTTGAGCAATGTACTACAACTTTACCTTATGTAAAGGTACACAATAAGAAATTCAAACTAGAGCTGTATGTAAATCTCTCTCTTGTTCATTATTGTTTGTACAGAAAGGGCACTGGTAGCAGATGAGGAGAGAACATAAATAAAAATGCAAAGATCAACAATTGATATATCCTTTTACTGCAACATGCAGCTGTTGCAGAACTGCAACACCTTAGCATCTCATCAAAATCTGAAGGCCAGGGTTGCAAGTTGGACATCCTTAATTTATGTTGCCCCCCCTCCAAATGGTGATCTTCCCTCCCTGCTTTAACAGTGTCCCACTATTCAGTAGCTGTCCCCAACTAATCCTTTAAATGCAAAAGTAGCTAGAAAATAAATAATATAGAAAATAAATAGCTAGATAAAAAATACAGACTATTTCGTGAATAGATCAGTCGGTATTTTAATTTGCGTTAATCAAACTCAGAGCAAGTCCTTTTCCCAAAGTGTTCTTTTTTGGTTTTCACTTTGTGGAAGGGGGAGGCATGGAGCTGAAGTCAAATTCCTCCTAGAGTAATTTATTTATTATTCTAAAAGGCAGTCTAATAGAATAATTGGGCATTCCAGCACACAATGACCCACTTAAAATTTGCAACAGTCTAGTTCTTAATCTACTCTATTATTTCAATAAGTTTAAGAATTGTGCTCATTCTCAGCATGATAATATATAGTTACATGGTTAGATCGGGTTAAAAAAAAGACCAAAGTCCATCAAGTTCAAGCTATCCAAAGTCGAACTGGAGGCCCCGTCTGCAGTTTCAGAGCTCCCATCTGGACCCCACCCCCATGCACGACATCACTATAACCTTGGATAGTATGCTTGTCCAAGAAATCATCCAAGCCACTCTTAAAGGCATTAACAACACCATCTGGCAGAACATTCCACAACCTCACTGTCCTAACCACCTATGCTGCTTCAAATGAAAGTTATTTTCCTCTAGTCTGAAGGGGTGGCCTCTGGTACGGTGATCTACTTTATGGGTAAAAAGGTCCCCTGCTATTTGTCTATAATGTCCTCTAATGTACTTGTAAAGTGTAATCATGTCCTCTTTCAAGTGTTTTTTTCCAGAGATAAAAAACTCTAGATCCTTCTCAGTTAAGGAAACTCCCAACACATTGCCATTTAGTTTATAACTTGCATTTATATTATTTTTGTCAATATGCATAACCTTGCATTTATCAACATTGAACATCATTTTCCAGTTTGCTGCCCAGTTTTCCAATTTAGTCAAATCACTCTGCAAAGTGGCAGCATCCTACATTGAACCGATTATTCTGGCAACATTCCTTAATTTAACCAGTAACCTTCTGTGTGGCACTGTATAAAATGCTTCAGCAAACTCTAAAGGTGGCCATACACGGGCAGATTAAAGATGCCGATAACGGTTCTTCAGACCGATTTGGCATCTTATCTGCCAATGTGTGGGGGCTCCTGACCGGTCCTCCCGATCGATATCAGGCCAAAAATCAGCCAGATATTGATCGTCAAGTTTGATTTTTTTCTGCGACCCAGGACCGCATCTGCTAGTTGATGCGGTCCTGCAACCCGTAAGCTCCCATTCGCAGCAGGGCCCCAGGGCCGAACATTCAGATTCAACCCGATATCACCCAGCCATTAGTGGGCATATCTGGTTAAGATCCGCTCGTTTGACAACTTCTCCAAACAAGCGGATCTAATAGTGTATGGCCACCTTAAGTAGATCACATCCACTGCCTTCCCAGAATTAAGGTCCCTTCCCACCTTCTCATAAAAGGAAATTAAATTAGTCTGGCAAGATCTATTACGCATAAAAGCATGCTGGCACAATTATGTATTATGATTTGCAATGAAGTCCAGTATCTAATCCCTTAATACCCCTCCGAAAAGCTTTTCTATCACTGATGTCAGCCTAACCAGCCTATAGTTTTGAGGCTGAGAACAGGATCCCTTTTTGAATAGTGACACCACATTGGCAATACGCCAGTCTCATGGGACCGTGCCAGACATCAATGAATCCTGAAAAATTAAGTAAAGCGATTTGGCAATCACAGAGCTAAGCTCTCTAAGTGCCCTGAGATGAATACCATCTAGTCCTGGACCTTTGTTTATCTTAACATGTTCTAGTCTCTATTGAATTTCATCATGCGTGAACCATGCAACATTAGGGGCAGATTTATTAAGGGTCAAATAGTTCATTTGAATTTCGATTTTTTTTTTGGTGTCACAATTCACACATTCAGATTGTAATCCCCTAATTCGAATGTAAATTTGAATGTGAGATTTATCACACCTCAACCATAGAAACATTTCTAATTCTGATATTTACCACCTAAAACCTGCAAGTTCATTTACAAGTCAGTGGCAGAGGTCTATTGAACCATTTGTATATGTTAATTACCTTTCTGACACCGTTTTTTTTCGGAGAGAAAGCTCGATTCAAATTCAATTTAAATTTTCAGGTTGGGACTATTCAATCGAATATTAGACTTTCAAATTTTTTCTTAAATAGCCTCCCATTGGAGTTGTGAGTATATTCAGATTTATTAGAGTATACTTTGTCAGCTTCAAAAAGGACCGGGAGGTCCGAAACATTGCTGTGCCAAATGTAAAGTGCAATAAAGGCGGTTTTATTACTTGGGAGTGCTGCAATTCTCTATGGATCTTGTGTCCCAGCTAACTTGAAAACCTTAAAAGCACATCATTTCTTACCCACCTCAACACCAACACTTCTTTTGAACCACATCGGTTTTGATTTGCAACAACGTTCCTTGCTTACAAGTGGAATATACTGACATGTATATTTATTAAGCAGCATTTTAAAGACTTCCCATTTGTGTTCTGTGTTTAACCCTGTGAAAAGCATTTCCTACTTAATATGTTGCAGAGATGCACTTATACTGTCAAAGTTTGCACATCAAAGATTTAGGCGCAAATTCACTAAGCGCCGAAGCGCCGAACGCTAGCGTTAATTAATGTGTTCCTCCATTGAAATTTGAATTTCGCGCCGTATGCAAATGAACCATCGCTAGCGAAACTTCGCTTCGCTTGGCGAATTAACGCTAGCGCAACTTCAAAAACTTACGCTACCCCTGTGCACAACTTCGGATTTTAGTGAATTTGCGGAGCGCTGGCAAAAATACGCCTGGCGAAGTGTGGCGAAGTGCGGCGAAGTTGCGCCTGGCGCAACTTCGCATCTTAGTGAATTTGCCCCTTAGTGTTTATATATGTGCCATTTTGTGTTTGTTTTCAGCATTTAAAAAGTCACAGAACAATTGTAATCTATATTAATTCTAGATTGTGCTAATCAAATTAAGAGTGGATTGCTTTCATTGTCCCAGGGGATTTATTAGTGAAATTAGTTTAATAAGACTGCAAAAGTTTTTTTTTTTTTACCATACAAATGCTTAAAATAAAACATATATGGACCATGACAGCAAGGCAGTTGCTTTTATACTCAAAGCATTGCATTCGTTATTTAATTATGCTGAATAGCCTATTTCATGGAGTTTTCATGTATTGATTGTACCAGAAATGCAGTAAGATAATTACTTCACCTACCTTTGATCATGAAACTGATGCTGCTTTATATAAGAGCCATGGCATTAATAGAATGTGCATTTTCAAAATTTTATAATACTTATGATACTGCAAAAGGTAACATTCTGATTTATTAAAGAAATTCTTGGTCTTTTTACTGCCTGTTCTGAATGTTCATTGATGACAATTTGTATGGGGAACATCATGTCCCTAAGGCCCTTCTAGAGATGCTGAGGAAAGGCCATTACTTGATTTTGTTGGAAATATACTTTAGTTTTTAGTAAGATTATGCAGTTAATATCGGGGGTTCATCGTATACATCTGGGTTCAATGCATAGGGCTTGTATTGGGCATACTTTCTGGATACTAATTAAAAAAACAAGCAAATGTTTAGTAATGAATTCACTTTTATTTTAAACTTGATATTCACTTTTTGGTTCTTGTGGTAGACAGTAGTTATTCAGCAGTTGTTAAACCCAGTGTGTAATGTATTCCTCTTATTTGAAAGCCACAGTCACACTCAGCAACTGGAAAAAGTCTAGTCTAGTGAAAAGAACTTTTGTGATCACAATGAGACAGAGGTGAAAAGAATACAAACACACTCCATAATTCTTCATATTAAAATGGAAACTAGGCCTGATATCAATCAGGCAGGGTTGATTTTTCTCTCGTCCACGTTGGACAGTTGATGTGGTCCTTGTCCCGTCTGCACCCATTCCCATCATTGTAATAGTGTACAGGACTACAAAAAGCAATCCGAACAGGAGCATCTCATTACAAAACCAAGTGCATTTACATGAAGTTCAACTTACTAGCCACTACTCTTATGAAAAGGCTTTCCACTTAATGTTGTTCCTTCCATTCAGCTGGAAGGCTGTCTCTAAGATTGTGCCCTGATTTCGGCTAACCAGTTGTCATTTCTGTTCATCCCACTTGGGTTGAGGGAATGGTTCCATGCAGGCCAGACAGTCAAGTTCTTCCACTCCAATCTCAGCAAATCAATGAATTGTGTATAGTGACATTATATTTCTTAAACAGGACAGGGACTCCCCAAGCTGTTACCACAAAGTAGAAAGCAAGGAATGGTCAAGAATATGGTAAAATGTAATGTTTAGGTTTGGATTCTCTGAAACCAAGGGCTTTATCCCAAACCTGAATAAGTCCCAGAAAGTTTTTCCCCTATCAAATACATAGACTTCACTCTACTCCAGCTAATGCTTAGCATTGCACATGGTGATATAGCATTCCATTTATAATGTCCATTATAAGCACCCGACAACAGAGAATTTTTTTTTCCTTTAAAGTACATTTTTTGGCACAAAATGGGGGCATGCCATGCTCCTACTATGCGTCCATAACCTTCCCTGGATAGGAAGGTAGTGACCTTGCTGCTTCTTGTAATACCACTACTAGAATGTATAGGTGTTTTGCAGTGACAGCACATCCTGGTTCCTTCTCCTATGGAATGAATGCTTTCATTATATAGTAGATGTGGAAATCTGGTTGTTAAATGCAAAACTATATTTGCTCCGATTTGAATATTTTATATTCAAAAATGATATTTTTATGTATACATTTATACTGTCTTGATATACCTGTTCCAACTTCCAAGACTTTTAAGAGCGAAATTGGAAGTACTATTCATTTTTTTAATTTAATGAGTCATTTACCTCCTGCTTAAATAACCATTGTTTTCTTTATGATGCTCAGTTGTGTTCACTGATAAACATGATACTGCTTTTATAGAACTTTCTACATAGAAGAAAGTGTCATTTTAAGTAAAATGCTAAAATATATGATATACGGTATCTTGGAGAGTGCAGTTTATTTTGAATGCTTGGCTCCAGCTGAGATGACACATTTGCTATTTAATAGAGAATAGTTAAATAAATTGTGAACATGACTGAATATGTACAGTAAGTGGATTAAGAGCATTTCAACATAACAGTTTATCTTATATAGTCAATTATTAGTCAGAGAACAATTTTTCTTAGGGAATTAGCAAGTGCTTTCTTATGAAGGTGGATAGAGACAGATTTTTGGCAGTAACTGCAGTTGTTTATTTCAAATAGCTCACTGAAGAGGTCATGTTTGGGAAATCCCTAAACTGTGGGGCTGCTCCCCACACCACTAAAGGCCTATTTTCTGATTGTGACCTAATATTGAACTATAAAGTTAAATTTTTCACCTTCTAAAGCAATTTGGGGGGGGGGGGGGTCACCGGCTCTTTAACTGTTTTACATTGATCAACTAATGTATCAATAAAATGTATTAAATTGTAACAGTTTCAGAATGCTTTTTGATCACTGAGCTGCCAGACTGAGACTGGAACACTAAAGAGAAAAAAAAGCAGTTTTCCCAAAACGCATCATTTAATAGTGCTGCGCCAGCAGAATTTTGACTTGAAATCAGTTTCTCAAAAGAGCAAACAGATTTTAATTTTGAAATCTGACATGGGGCTAAACATATTGTCAGTTTCCCCAGCTGCCCCCAGTCATGTTACTTGTGCTCTGATAAACTTCAGTCACTATTTACTGCTGTTCTGCAAGTTGGAGTGTTATCACCCCAACCTCCCCCCACTCCAGCAACCTAACAACAGAACAATTAGAACGTATACGGATATCAGCTCCCTAACACAAGATAACAGCTGTCTGGTAGATCTAAGGACAGTAAAATCCAGGTCCCACTGTGACACATTCAGTTACATTGAGTAGGAGAAACAACAGCCTGCCAGAAAGCATTTCCATCCTTAAGTGCTGGCTCTTTCTAACATGACCAGGCAAAATGAACTGATATGGCTGCCTACACACCAATATTACAACTATAAAAAAATACACTTGCTGGTTGAGAAATACAATTTTATATTGTTGAGTGAATTATTTGCACTGTAAACAGTGTAATTCAGAAATAAAAACTACATCATAAAAATCATGACAGAATCCCTTTAAATTTTAAACTTACATTTTGTGAGAACAGTAAAAAAAATAAATGATGAAAAGCAATGGAAAGTGTATGTCTATGAACAGTCTGAAAACAACTGAACTGAAAAAAGTGTTTAGACGGTGAACCACCCCTGAAACTATTCTCAAAATAATTACTTTGGCAAAAGGGTGCTCATGCAGAATACACTTTTATCAGAGAAATGACTGCACTCTAATAATGTGCAGGTTGACAAAAAGGTGTCCCGCATTCCAACCCTAACCCAATGCATGTCCATTTTTATAAGTGCTCATCCTCCCACTCTGACTTCATGGAAGGGATGGGGCACAGAAACCATTGTATAAAAAAAAAAAGCACACATGGAGGCAGAAAAAGGGCACTGTAAGGTTACAGGAGGGGTAAATACAGCCCAAACCTGCCCATAGCCTGAGGAAATTGTGCAGAAGTCAGCCAGGACCCACTGACCTTCGAGTAAACCCACTCGCACCCGCAGGCTTTGGACTGGCCGTACATCACTATTACACCTTTCTCCAGTTTAAAAGAATCTTTTGCAAAATATGTGGGCTATTTTTATGTTTTGGTGTGTTCTTTTTGTAGAAAGACCAGTAATAATATCTGCTGTGTGTATGCTGGGAAATAAATGGTATTGTAATTCCCTTTTCAAAAGATTGGCCCTATAATCTTTTTGCAAAGAAGATAATAGCATTCCATCTCATCGCAATCTTCTTTCCAAGAGCAATAATCTTTGTTTTACTTGCAGAAAGGTTGCTTAGCACATATGGAAATCTACCATTCATCTTGTCTTACCTCCTAAATCTTATTGGGATTGACTGTAGCCATCTGTGCTCATTACTGTACAGACTAAATAGCTGCGTAATCGTAACATCCTTTCAAATAAAAGAAAATAGTTTTTCCCTAAACTACTTTTTTTTTTATAACTTTTTAGCTAAAGTTATAACATAGCTTCATAACTATTAAAAACTTCAGTTTAATTCTACATTATTGAGATGCTTTGTGTTCCTTGCAAGCTATGGGATTTTTGTATATAGTAAACATAGGTTAAAGAAGTCAGATTAATGAACTGATGCACATTTCTTCTAAATATACCCCATAGTGAGAGACTTTCATCCTCTGCCCTACTGTGATTCTCATATGCTGCAACAGTTTTGACGCGAGCGACTATTCCGATGTGAGTCCAGATTTTTTTGACGCCTGCGAATTTTCGCTGCAGTTTCGAAAATGCATTTGCCAGTGGCGAAACGCGGGAATTCGCAGCAAATTTGTGCCTGCTAAATTTATTCGCCCATCTCTACTCAGGCCCTGGAGGGCCCTGGAGTTTACCTGATAGGGTATCTTTCTGTAATTTGGATCTTCAGAACTTAAGTCTAATTTAAACATTAATTAAACCCAACAGGATTGTTTTGCATCCAAATAGGATTAATTATATCTTAGTTGGGATCAAGTACAAGGTGGTGTCTTTTTGTTACAGGGAAAAGAGAAATCATTTTTAAAAATTTGGATTATTGGTTAAAATGGATACTATGGGAGACAGCCTTCCCATAATTTGGAGCTTTCTGGATAATGGGTTTCTGGATAACAGATCCCATACCTGTAGTAGAATTCTGCTCCACATTAATAAAAATGCCCCATATATTGCCTGTAGTATACTAATTTAGAGAGGGAGAGAGAAAGAGAGATCAATATATTAAAAGATATAAGATATAGATTTGAAGCTTTATCCACACTAACTTCTGCAAAATACGTACAGCAAAGGAAACATAATTATAAAACTATTATGAAGGAAAGCAATTTTCTCTTCAAATCTTTTATTTACAAATTTGTTATTTTTATAATTACTTATTAGCTTAAATTAAAAAAAATCCTTTCTTTTCTCTATAAAATATTTTTCTGAGAATGAAAAAATCAACATATCAGCCTTACTTTACTCCCGTTAGAAGCTATAAGCAAGGTCTGAACACTCTCCAAACACCTAATTACATTAAACGTGTTGCTGTAGGCTCTAGGCAAGAGCATAGTTAGGCTGTGCTGTAGTCGGTGAAGTAGAAGGAAGGAAAAGGTTCTAAAAGGGCAGTTCCCAATAGTGAGAACAAATAAGGCAACACTGAATCCAGAAGAACAAGGCATGGATAAATTCCTTTGAGTTTTGTGTAAATGTAATTTTATGGGGAAGGTGATAATGATACACTGAAATATTCAAGTGCTGTGAGTGAAACACACAGCTAAGATGTATTTGCCCTGCAGAATGTAGTACGTGTACAATGTAAACAATGCAGTCCGGCATCATATTTAATGACAGTGCTTGAGTTTCTTGGTAAGTTTCTTTTCACCTGGTTTATTTCAAGTGTCCCTAGAAATGTTCTTCTAATGTTGGTAATGTTACCTTTATATTCCTTTTAGTATGCCTCACAAGATACTGTGAATAAATGTGCATGTTGTACTCCATTAGCCACTTCAATGGCAATGTCTGCAATGAATACTAATTCTATACTTGCTTTGTTTTAGGAATATAACTTCAGAGTTACAGCTTGTTCTTTCCTTATCCTCTTTGAGGCTTTGTCTGCCTTTGGTTGTCACATTGTCCTTCATACGTATCCCTTCATTTGTGTCTTACTAAATCTCAGATGAGAGGTTTCTGTAATCACCAGTCATTACTATGATGCTGTCTTCTGGCATAGCAGGGACCATCTCTATTTTGATTTTACTACCCAGGTTTCTAATTTCAACTATCACAGAAAATCAAGCTCCTACTGTCTGATAACATTTGGTCATTGTGTTTTTAGAAATGTTCATGAGTAGGGATGGGCGAAAAAATGACGCCCATAGACTTGTATGGCGGCATGCGTCAAAAAAAACAAACAACATTTTTTTGACGCCCATAGACTTTAATGGGCGCCTGCGACATTTTGCCTGCGGGAAATTTTTGGCGAAACGAAACGTGTCTAATTCGCCCATTCCTATTCATGAGATGAATTCTTAGGGTAATATGGTCAATACTAATGCTTTGTGTGCCGGCCTGAAAATGTAACGTTATAGCTGTTTAGGGGGCAGATTTATCAAGGGTCGAATTTCAAAGTAAAAAATACTTTGAAATTCGACCATCGAATTAAAATACTTCGACTTCGAATATTTAAGTCAAAGGATTTTTCACCGAATTTGGCAATCGAATATTCAAAGTAAAATCGTTCATCGAACGTTAGCGTATGATCAAACGATTTTACTTCGATGTGTAAAGACTTGGAAAAATGGTCTAGAAGGTCCCCATAGCACTTCAACATAGCACTTCGGCAAGTTTAATTTGGCGAACTATTGAAGTCGAAGTTTTTTTAAAGAGACAACACTTCGATTATCGAATATTCGAATATTCAAACTATTTTACTTAGAATCAGAGTCAAAGTAAATTCGAAGTAGTAGTATCCTATTCGATGGTCGAAGTATCCAAAAAAATACTTTGAATTTCGAATTTTTTTACTTCGAAAATCCCCTCTAATTCACTTCGACCCTTGATAAATCTGCCCCTTGGTGTTAAATATATTAATTTTTATGAAGAAAGGTGAGAAAATGAAATAGTGAAGGGAATTTGTTCACCATTCTGCCTTTTATTAATGCAAAACTACTTTTGTTTACATATTTTCTTTCTGACACAATTTCATTAATCACGGACGACAATATTTTAATGATTATTTTTCAGTGCAGGCCAGATTATTTTTTGCCTGAACAAGCACATCAGTTCAAATGCCCAAGTTATTTGTTCAGAGCTGAATGAGCTCACTAGCTTCACAACCAGTCGCTAAGGAACTCATTTCCAGGTCCTCAAGCAAACTGCATACATTGAGTCCTCTGCACTCAACCCATCAATATATTAATCTTTTAAGTGCCAGCAGAATTTCACATTTTGGTTACGCGAAATGCCAGCCGTTTTTGAAACATTTTGTGCTCTCTCACTTTAGGGGCATTTTCTGAGGGGAAACCTATAGTTTACCTAGGAAAACTATACATTGTTTTTTTCGGTAGAAACTGAGCTTTCTAAATCTGCCTGAGTTTTCATGTATTTCCACCTGTGCAAAAAAATTTATAGTGCTAAATACCAAAAAAAAATGAAAAATTACCATTTTTCATCGTATATCAATTTATACCAGAAAAATATTTCATTTTACAGATGAAAATCCAACTGATTTGGAAAGCCTTATGTCTCTCGAACGTGCCAATACCAGATATGTATAGTTTTAGGGAGATTTAGGATTTCTGTACAGCAAAAACTCCCGGCAGTATATTACCGAATTTTGAAAGCACTAAGGCAGAAAACGGCATGCTTTAGATTCCAAGGCAAAAAATCCTGAAACCGTAGGTTTACCCCAGAAAACCATACATTTTTGAAAAGTACACATTCTGCCGATTACAAAATGGGTAACTATGTCTCTCTACTCCCAACTACCAAACATAAAAGCTTGTCTGAACATAGCGGTTTTTCAACAAAAAATTCAAAATTCTGAAAAATCATTTCAAAGGTTTTATTTTGCTGCTCCGCATATCCCAAACTATATTAGGTACCAAGAAAAAGCACCTGAAATATGATTGCCAGGGGTCCACTGAACAATTTGATACCCATTATGCATAGGTTTACCAAAGTATCTGGCATTTAGAGACACCAATATGTAGTTAGCACATCCAAATTGTTCAGGACTTTACTTCAGCAACTGAGAAATCAACACATTGACTGAATTTTTTGTGGGGTAAAAACACAGAAATATATGTTTACCCCCCAAACCCATATATTTTTGGAAAGTACACATTCTAATGAATCTAAAATGGGTACCCATGCCTTTCTGCTCCAAACTACTGAGTCGCAAGGCTTTCCCAAAATTGTCGGTTTTGGTGAAATATCTGAAAATTTCCTCAAACCTTCAACTTCCCAGCACCATATAGCCCATGTATCATTACGTATTAAGAAAAAGCACCCTACATATGATTGCCAGGGTTCCTCTGAACATTTTGGTGGCCATTGTTCATAAGTTTACCAAAGTATCTGGCATTTAGAGGCCCCAAAATGATGTTAGCGCATACAAACAGTCCTGTGGGTAACTTCAGCTAATGAAAAATCAACACATTGACTGTATTTTTGTGGGGTAAAAACACAGAAATATATGTTTACCCCCCAAAACCCATATATTTTTGGAAAGTACACATTCTACAGAATCTAAAATGGGTACCCATGCCTTTCTGCTCCAAACTACTGAGTCGCAAGGCTTTCCCACAATTGTCGGTTTTGGTGAAATATCTGAAAATTGCCTCAAAGCTTCAACTTCTCAGCACCATATCACCCATGTATCGTTATGCACCAAGAAAAAGCACCCTAAATATGATTGCCAGGGTTCCTCCGAACAGTTTGGTGGCCATTGTTCATAGGTTTACCAAAGTATCTGGCATTTAGAGGCCCCAAAATGAAGTTAGCGCATACAAACAGTCCCGTGGGTAACTTCAGCTAATGAAAAATCAACACATTGACTGCATTTTTGTGGGGTAAAAACACAGAAATATATGTTTACCCCCCAAACCCATACATTTTTGGAAAGTACACATTCTACAGAATCTAAAATGAGTACCCATGCCTTATTGCTCCAAACTACTGAGTTGCAAGGCTTTCCCAAAGTTGTCGATTTTGGTGAAATATCTGAAAATTGCCTCAAAGCTTCAAATTCCCAGCACCATATCACCCATGTGTCATTACGTACTAAGAAAAAGCACCCTAAATATGATTGCCAGGGTTCCTCTGAACATTTTGGTGGCCATTGTTCATAAGTTTACCAAAGTATCTGCCATTTAGAGGCCCCAAAATGAAGTTAGCACATACAAATTGTCCGGTGGGTAACTTCAGCTAATGAAAAATCAACACATTGACTGCATTTTTGTGGGGTAAAAACACAGAAATATATGTTTACCCCCCAACCCCATATATTTTTGGAAAGTACACATTCTACAGAATCTAAAATGGGTACCCATGCCTTTCTGCTCCAAACTACTGAGTCGCAAGGTTTTGCCAAATTTGGCGGTTTTGGTGAAATATCTGGAAATTGCCTCAAAGCTTCAACTTTCCAGCATCGTATTGTCCATGTATCATTACCAGCATAAAGCATCCTAAATATAAACATATGGGTCTACTAAACAGTTTGATGCCCAATGTGCATAGATATACCAAACTATGTGGCGCACAGAGACCCCCAAATGACAATATGTATAGACATTTTCACGGCTGACGCGCTGGCTGCTGCAATATAACCACCCGGTGTGTGTATTATGCGACATTAGCCCACCTAACAGTACAGAGACCCCAGAAAACCATATATTTTCAGAAAGTACACATTCTGACGAATCCAATATGGGTAACTAAGTGTTACTACTGCAAACTGCAAAGCAATGCTGAACATAACGGTTTTTATCAAATTTCTGAAAATCGTCACAAAGCTTGAATTTTACCCCATTATATGCCCCACATTTCGTAACTTATCAGCATAAAACATCCTAAATATGAACGCCAGGGGTCTACTGAACACTTTGATGCCCAATATGCATAGATATACCAAACTATGTGGCGCACAGAGACCCCCAAATGACAATAGTGTATATACATTTTCACGGCTGACGCTCTGGCTGCTGCAATATGAGCACCTGGAGTGTGTATTATGCGACATTAGACCCCCCTAACAGTACAGAGACCCCAGAAAACCATATATTTTCAGAAAGTACACATACTGATGAATCCAATATGGGTAAATAAGTGTTTCTACTGCAAACTGCCAAACTGCAAAGCAATGCTGAACATAACGGTTTTTATCAAATTTCTGAAAATCGTCACAAAGCTTGAATTCTACCCCATTATATGCCACACATTTCGTAACGTATCCGCATAAAACATCCTAAATATGAACGCCAGGGGTCTACTGAACACTTTGATGCCCAGTATGCATAGATATACCAAACTATGTGGCGTACAGAGACCCCCAAATGACAATAGTGTATATACATTTTCACCGCTGACGCTCTGGCTGCTGCAATATGAGCACCTGGAGTGTGTATTATGCGACATTAGACCCCCCTAACAGTACAGAGACCCCAGAAAACCATATATTTTCAGAAAGTACACATTCTGATGAATCCAATATGGGTAAATAAGTGTTTCTACTGCAAACTGCCAAACTGCAAAGCAATGCTGAACATAACGGTTTTTATCAAATTTCTGAAAATCATCACAAAGCTTGAATTCTACCCCATTATATGCCACACATTTCGTAACATATCAGCATAAAACATCCTAAATATGAACGCCAGGGGTCTACTGAACACTTTGATGCCCAGTATGCATAGATATACCAAACTATGTGGCGTACAGAGACCCCCAAATGACAATAGTGTATATACATTTTCACGGCTGACGCGCTGGCTGCTGCAATATGAGCACCTGGTGTGTGTATTATGCGACATTAGACCCCCCTAACAGTACAGAGACCCCAGAAAACCATATATTTTCAGAAAGTACACATTCTGACGAATCCAATATGGGTAAATAAGTGTTTCTACTGCAAACTGCCAAACTGCAAAGCAATGCTGAACGTAACGGTTTTTATCAAATTTCTGAAAATCGTCACAAAGCTTGAATTCTACCGCATTATATGCCCCACATTTCGTAACTTATGAGCATAAAACATCCTAAATGTGAACGCCAGGGGTCTACTGAACACTTTGAGGCCCAATATGCATAGATATACCAAACTATGTGGCGCACAGAGACCCCCAAATGGATATATAGTAAATAAAATTTACAAGGCAAAACAAAATAAGGCAGTAAAGAGTGAAATGCAAAAAAATCCAATAAAACCACAAAAATCAATGTTTTTTTTCCCAGACAAGTGTTATCGGCCGTCAGAATCACAGTTTGAATATTTTAGCTGGGCCAAACAGGTTATACGGCTAGAAACAAGTGAACACAACATACGCAGAGCTGAAAATGCAATAAAATGGCTAAAAATTCAATAGAATGGCTAAAAATGCACCAAAATACCCAAAATTGCAATATAATCACCGAAATAACATAAAAAAGATATTGCACAGTACGGTTAGCGAATACGCTATTCGTAATGGCAATGAAACATTTTTTTCAGCCAAAAAAAGAAACGATGCGATAAGAAAAAAAAAAGCCACAATGCCATGTATGTGCGTGTGCGTGTGTACAAATGGTAAATTACATGTTATGTGCGCGTGTGTGCGTGTGCACATGTGTGTAAGTGCAGTGAGTGTAAGTGACCCCCCCAATCCCCAAAAATTTATGTGTAAGTGTGTGTAAGTGTGAATCTAATGTGTATTACTGTAATAAGTGTGTGTTGGTGTGTTTGTCTGTGTAATTGTTGCACTAACCTGAAAAAGTCGCTGGAGACTGTTGCAGGCGATCTGGAAGGGCCCCAGGAAGAGATCTGCGACGTCCTCTGTGTGCCTGTGCTGTGGGGGCGGAGATCTACGGCGCGGTGTAGACTGCAGCAGCAGGACACATAAGTTACACGTGCCTGCTGCTGTTTTTGGGCCCCTGGGCGATCGCGCCCCAGGGGCCACTCGATCCCCTGCTCTGCTCGTTGCCTAGGGGCAGGGGATCGATGCGGAACGGAGCGAGCGGCTCTAACAGCCGCTCCTCCGCTCCAGAACCTGGAAGTGCTGCAGAACGTAGAATCTACGTTCTGTGGCATTTCAAGTTACTTTTCCACAGAACGTAGATTCTACGTTCTGTGGCACTTAAAGGGTTAAGGACATTTCAATATTTTGTGCATTAAATTAATTAACTTTTAGTATGTAATAGAGTGTCGAATTCCTAGCAACTTTGCAATCGGTTTTCATTATTTATATGTTATACTTTTTGAGTTATTTGCCTTTTTCTTCTGATCCTTTCCTGCTTTCAAATGGGGGTCAATGACCACATCTAAAAGCATATGTTCTGTAAGACTACAAATTTATTGTTATTGCTACTTTTTATTACTCATCTTTCTTTTTTGGACCTTAGCAACCAGATTGCTGAAATTGCAAACTGGAGAGCTGCTGAATAAAAAGCTATATAAGAACAAAGTAAGGTAGGGAGCACCATTCATTACTTAGAGAAACAGTGGATTGTATGCAGGGTCTGATATATAAATCATATGTGGAAAAAAGAGAAGAAAAGAAAGAACTGACCCATAATGCTGCACCACCCCATCCCACATTCGAATCACTTCGTGAATCAATTTAAAACTTAACTTTTAATAATACCGTATGTATAAAATTTAAAGTCCAGGTAAGGCATTAAAATCAGGGGAGAGCAGGGAGAAGGAAAACCCCTAGGTTAGGGTTAAGGGTATAAACCTGTGGTCTAAGAGTGGGTCTCAGACCCGCCTACGTAAGGGGTTAATAGTGTATGGTGTGCTCTCTGGAGTGGGTCTATGACCCGCTTAGTTGGTTAACACCAATATATCAGGTACTCAGCTTGACTGTTGTGATAGAATCTCTTAATAGTGCAATTGAGAACCTCCCCTTCACCCACAGCGCACCCCTCCCGGCTGCATAGCAGGAACCGGGTGCATGAATCAGATGCACCGAAGAACAGCCTGCGTGCCTATAAAGCAATATAAGTGTCAAGACTCAATCCGCCTATTAAGCTAGCATGTCGGCGACTCTTGTTCAATTAGTCAGCCAGCCATATTCAACCCCTTCACCCGCATAGTAACCCTCCCAGTACCGTGGCCAAAGGTCGACCTAATGAAGGTTTGTTTGCATGCCTGCCCAATCCTAAAAAGTGCATGATGCGTGTTTCGCCATAGTCGTTGGGCTTTGACTAAATTTGGATCTCCTTACCTTAATTCTACTAAAAAAATAATTTAGACATGAAAAAAATGAATTGTTTTTGTATAAAAACATTTGTTGGGCTCAAGTATTAGACTTTGTTTTAGTATTACATAGAAAAAATATTTGTTTACAATTTTAAATATATGATTAAAATGGAGACTAAGGGAGATGGTGTTCTCATAATTTGGATATTTCTGGGTAACTGGTTTCTGATAATGAATCCAATACCCGTACAAAGATAGGGATAATTTATGTAGTAATACATGCTGCAATGTATGGGGTCTATGGTTGGTCGTGAGGGTTTAGTATGTGCTTAGTATCAGACCTGCTCATTATAGGAGGTGTGTGCTTGTTAAACACCCATAAAATACTGTCCCATCACCTTGCACATTTAAAGATATCCATTGGACAAAGGCACAGTATGCCCCATGTAAAGAAAAGATCTTGCATTAGGCCCTTGATAACAGCTCACTTTGAAAGCACAGTACAATAACTTTTAAATTGTGATGCATATATATATATACCCTTAGGTCTCATGTCAGTAAGATATACATACTCCTCAATTACTACCCTCCTCTCAGTCTAAGTAAAACTAGTAGGAGGCATATGTTTATGTTACAAGGGTAAGGTAAACATGCACAGTGAAGTTTGTATGTAACAGGACATATCAGTTTTAATGGTGAGAGAACTTAACTGGGGGACACTTCATGAATCTAATAACTCAAAGGCTACATGTTCATGTTCTAATATACTTCTACTATTGTTCTTGCTGGATAAAAGCTATTCCTTTTTAAAAGGTACTAATGTTAATCCGCTTGTAGAGTCTTATAAACATTATGGTAGCATTCTGGAATCCTCTAGTAACCAAACAGCGGTACAGCCATATACTGTATACTTAAATAATTTTCCAGAGCATGCTTATGAGTAAAAAAAGCTTTGTTTATTACATCAATCTTATAAAAAACATTATTAAAGAATCCCCTTATAGCGCCTAATGCGTTTCATTCTTACCTACCTTATCAGATATTGCCTATGACTAAGTGCTAAGTAAGCATGAAACGCATTAGGCGATATAAGGGGATTCTTTAATAATGTTTTTTAAGTATATATGACTTTTTTAAAGGCAGACATATTCAAAAGCACTTGTAACAAAACATCAGTTTTTAGGAATAGAAAAATACACATACTGTATATAGACTTTGTATTGGATCTGGACAGTTAAAGTTTCAAATCAGATTAATTTTTGAGTAATGCAAGGACAGGACATTGTGCAAAGTTAAAAAGAGGGTGCAATCACATGAACAATGCTGTCCCTGAACCTGTAGTAGACACATTACACAGTTTAAAAAAAAGGGAGGGTGGGTTTGATGGCTTTTAGCAAGACACAAAATACAAGGTTACTCATATTAGTAGTTTTAGTAGATCCAGGGATTAGATCTTGCATCAAGAAGGATTGAATAATATTTATACCTTCTGTTACACATTTGAAGGCAGTATTCTGAAAATGCCACAGTTAGAGAGTTTTGGAAGGTTGCTCAGAAGCCCACAGGGGCGATCCTGGCCCCTCCGCCGCCTGAGGCAGCAGCAGTTGCTGCTGCCCCCCCTCCCCTGGAAATTCGCTCTTAAAGTACCAGGAGCAGCATTTTTGCTGCCCCTGGTACCTAGTGGGGCGCTGCTGCCTGAGACGACAGCCTCAACTCGCCTCATTGGCGAAGCACCCCTGGAAGCCCATATCATCTGTAACGCTTTCTTGGCCTATTCTGCCAATTAGGAGTTAAGGGTGACCAGCTAGGTAGTGAGCATGGGTTACATTGCGAATCCTCACCCAGGGCAGAGCCTTCGCCAAATGGAAGCTTCCCCTTTAAACTGTAGTTGAACTACAACTCACAGGCATATAAGTACAAAAATAGAATAATGGACGCCAGGAGGTTCTTTAAAAAGGTAAAACAGGAACAGATTTATTATGCCAAAGGCAAATGACCACAGGTTTACTTACAATAGGTCTGAGGACACAGCATGTGGAATCACTTTGGACAGTAAAGGTTCACAGTCAAACAGATGCGACTCCCAAAAGATATTGCAGACAGGTGTACATCAAATCCCAGTTCGACCGACGTTGCACAGTGAGGGGATCGGGATCAATCAGGTAGGGGTCAGGTAGTCCTTTGCTCACCTACTGCCCTAACAACTGAGGTCCCTGCTCTAAAGGCAAACAGGCCTTGTGGGAAGCTACTTCCTCCTACAATCCTTGTTGGAGCGACAGCTGCTCTTTCTGCTACACCTCTCTGTCTTTCTCTCCTAGAGAGACTATAACAGTATCTTACTATCTTAGCTGGTCCTCGTTCACGGGGTTACCTGGTCCCCGACTTAGCACTAAAGGTGTCAGGTCCCTTTAGGGTAAAGGCTTTACTGGGGCCTATGGTGATCCCAGGCTCAATGGAGATTCACCTAGCAGCAGCACCAGGAGCCAAAGAGGAAGAGGACACTCCCTGCACAGCACTATATAGCAGTGTGGCAGGGGAGTGTCATTACACTCTTTGTCCAATAGGTGTGGGTGTTACACTTTGCCAGTTACAAGGGCTTGGCCCAATAACAGGGGAAAAGAGAACTTCATACAAAAGGTAGGGGATTAACTCTATAGGAATAGGATATCCTATAGGTCCCTACACATCTATACAACAATTATATTTTACTGGTCTAGTGCAATAAAATAAAAATGGATGCATCTGGGTGCTGGGGGTTTCTGCAAATGTACAAATATGTCCTCTGTTATTTGACCTTGAACCAATGTCTTCTTCCATGTTTCACAGTAGAGTAAAGTTCAGGTTTTGTGTAATGACTTACCTAGGAAACTGCTGACTTGTAGACCCATTCTGTTTTAATCCAATATACTGGCAATGATTGCATTTCACTTATTTTCTGAAATTGTGTGTCCTTTCACTTGGTCTGGTTTGTAGAGGCAGGCTGGTGTTTTTTGGATTAATACATTTTACTGTATGTTACAACCACTATGGTTTTAATGATTATATATATTAACCTATATATACCTATATATACAGAATCTTTCTCTCTGGCTCCCTCATAGTCTGTCTTTATTGCTGTCATCGTTCATTATCGATTTACTTTAACCTCAGCCTGTTGTAATGTGCTTTATATATTTTGGGGTTTGCTATGGCAGCAGCACAACAATAAAACAAATTAAAGAAATGTCAATATTTATTAATTTCATGCTATTTCAGTAGCTTTGTTGCGTGGGATACTTATTTACTTTCATGTAATTTGACTTTTATGTTAAGTTAAGATTTTGTCATTTCATCATTAGGAATATTTGATTTTGTCAATAATGTTGCTTACATTTTTATTATTCAGTCAATAAAGACATATTACCTACAGGACAAAAGTGCAACTAGAAAACTATAATGTACTTATGTACTTTCTGAATTGACAGGTGGCCTTTCAGTTGCTTAATTTAGATCTTTTTCAGCCAGGCAAGTTGCTCATTAGAGCAAGGAACCTGCCAGAAGCAGTCAGCCATGGCGAAGGAACAAAAGACACTGCAGTCTACAGTTTTGTGTTTCTGTTTGGCATCTGTCAGTATAATTTCTTAAGTATAATGTTCACTTATTTTTAATATTTCATGAGTTGGAGAAAAATTGTTGGAGAAATAGAAAAAATGCATTAAGACAGAAGCTTGTTATTTCTTACTGCAACAAGACTACAAAACGTATTATTATTACACGTTATTAAATGCTGTGATCATGTAGTTACTCATGATATCAATTGACTTTAATGCATTTAGTAAATTTAGTCATCATGTCACAAGACATTAACTAAGAGACTCTATATTGTTCCCTGTTGCTATATTTGTGAAAGATTGGCCACATACTATTAACAGCATATGTTACTTTTCTTCCAATTATTTATTTTTTTATAAACCATAAAAATGATTAGTTCATAGATAGCTAATGGGTTTACCTTAGGCTTACTTTGTTTAGTTATTCAGAGGCCTTTATAAACCATGTTAGAGCGATGCCCCACTGCCTGCTCTGGGGGCATATCAAGTTATTTGGATGCACTTCCTCAACTGCAGGGGTGTCCAACCTTTTGGCTTCTCTGGGCCACATTGGAAAACAAAAAATTGTCTTGGGCCGCACATGAAATTCCAAAACACTTTTGATTTGTAAAATTAAAGAAAATACACAGAAAAGAACTACAGATTGGGCTATACATTGGAATATGGGACACCTCGATATTAAACAGACTTATTATTATATTATTATTATTACTAACTGGGCAGTGGGCAGAGTCCCCCATCCTCCCTACGCCACATTGTTACAACCTGGCATAGTAAACCTGTTCCTAACAAGACAACAGACTTAGGAGGTTAAGGTGTCTGGACTTAGAGAGCACAAAGTGTTATTTCACTCTTGTTCTCTCTGTATTTCCATACATTTATTTGTTAGTTTCTTTCTTTTTTTCCCTTCTCATCCTTTTCTCTCTCCTTCAAGCTTTCATATCCAAGCGTGGGCCACATTCTGCCCTCGGGCCGCAGGTTGGACACCCCTGCTCAACTGTTTGCTGTTCTGTTTGGCCTTAAATTGTGTATATAATTCCAAAGCATTTGTATTTGTGCCTGAAATATGCAAAGCCCATAAGTCAATGTCCTTGTTTACTGCAAATGTGGCCACATATTACCAACTGTTGTTTTTTTCTGTAGGTTATAGTTGAGTATTTTGACTTTTGTTGTTCCATAATCTTTTTTTTTTTCATCCACAACATTATTTATTACTTATTATAAATATATTCATTTGGACTGAGCCTTCAACGACAGAAGAGATTTGAGATTATATGTACAAACAGAAAGAGCATGCATTCATATTGCACATAGGAGGAATACTTATAAGACTGAAAAAAGCGACCATCAGACAGTTAAAGAGAGAATATACCTCTTTTTTAATTTCAGGTGAGCGTATGTATAAAAAAGGTTAAACAGACATACAATTCCGGATTCCACAACCTCCATCACCTTGTTCCATTACCTTGTAGTAGAACAAGTTGAGAAAAGGGGGTTGCATTACACTGTAAGCCTAAATATTGTTGGGAAATTATTTTTATGCATGCAGATATGATTCCATAAATCTATGGAGTCAGGTATGTCTGTGTAACAAAAAACACACCTAGTCCTGACACCAAAGACAGCAATTGGTTTTATCAGTCCTTCATCTGATGCACGTTTATTTATTTATTTTATTATACTTCTTATACTTTTTTTCCTTTTCCTGTACATAAAGAGTGTTAGCACAGCAGAACCTTGGAAATAAGGTGGAGGTTGAAATAGTGATGCCTTTTCAAAGGAAGGTTAAACATTTTGCATCAGGGAACTGACTTTTACTCATAAAATCGGTCTATTTACTAATCATTTTATACATTATGTTGTACCTGAAAGGGGAAAACCCATTTGGAATGCAATCAGTGAGTATAGAAAGTAACAATGTCTGAATGTGGTGGATTAGGTATTGCAATAAATGTGTATGGATGAGGTGCTTGTAAAATAGGGTAGGAGGAAACCGTATAGCAAAACTGGCATATACACAGTAAAATAAATGAAATCTTAGAACACACACAGTAAGACACAGCAGCAGTGACCTTGGAATTCAGCAGAGGAAAATATAATCAGTTTTGATAAATAGTGTTCAAGTGGGCCCCTAACAATCTGATATATAGCAAGTGTAACTCCAAACAATCCATGTATTGTATTAATGCAGAGGCCTGGCTCATTTAAAAAAAAAATTGTCATTGTATTAACACTCAGCTTTTACATTGGGAATAAATCTACAGTATGTATGGATTGTATGTATGTTTAAAAAACAATATACTATGCTTAAATAATGTGGTCTCACCATAACGAGTGGTGCTTACATTTTACTTTAACCAACGGCTTACCAAAGTAGATTTTGTATAGTTTAAAATAACTGAATTACATTTTTAAAGAATTGCTTTAAAATATATATCTATAGACCAGATGTTCTACATACAGAAATGTGTTTTTAGGGAATAGCTTTAAATAGATGAAATTGATGGCCTATCAAAAAGAAAAAGAGAACATTTTAATGCGTGAAAGACTATGTAATGCAGAAACCACATTATATGTAGAGGGAACAATATAAAATGAAAATTGCAACTAATCCCAGTCCATATAGGTTTGCATGGGGAATAGATGGTTGAGCTGGATGCATAAAATAAGGGTCAATGTAATAAAAAGCATTAGTTTAAAAAACGAATGCACATAAAAATGATGTAAACATTTGAATGGATGTCTGTTATAATTAGTATTGTGATTAACATGGAGTTATGAAGAACCAATGTATTCCATATTTATAATATACAACAACTTTGAGAAATGGGGCTTAAAGGGGACCAACTCCAAATTATTTTAGTTTTAATTGAGCAATTCAATTTATGAGTAATAAACTTTATTTACACTATATTTATTATTTCAATTTTATTTTCTTCAGTCTTGGAATTACAGCAAGTAGGCAGCAGCCATTTTATGGACACTGTTATTAAGATAAATTGTGTATCACCCCAAAATCTTGTGTATGCACCAGAATAGGAGACCTAATGCCCATGTGCAGTGCCCTACACAATTATAGAGCCTGAGGAGGGAGGGGAAATTTGAGGAGAGCAGTGACAACTAGGAAGTGCTGAATGGAAAGTGCATCAGGCATAGAGGCGGGGCAGATAATATTTGATTGACAGCTCAGATATTTAAACACCTTTAGAATCATTTTATGGATGTTTTCATGAAAACTTAATTTGTGTTTCATGTTTATTTTGGAAAGGACTTTCATTATTTAGCTTTTTATGTGTAGGTGACAGGTCCGCTTTAATTTTTTGTGAACATTGGCCTCTTTTTCTGAAGATGGCATCAAGCTTTCTTAGCTTTGAACATTTTGTAGGCTAATGTTTATTCAACTATGAGGCTACCCTTATATGTGATGGCTCCTTGCATATCTGTTGAGATCTGAGTGAACTCATTGTTTTTTCAATATAAATTAGTTGTTCATGCTTTCACCTTATACTGATATATTGGCTCTGTTGATATGTTATGAGCTGCTTTGCTATGGGGCCCATTTACTGAAGATGAAATTTCTATTTTTTCCACAGATCTCAAAAAATGTGTTTTCCTATATTTCTTAAAAGCTCAAAAATTTGAGATTTATTAAGTGTAAAAACAATAAAAAGCTCTAATGCAAAAATTCACCAAGTAAAAGTTGTCCTATAGAAGTCAATGGGAGCAGCGCTGATCTTATTGGACTGCTTTTAATCAATATGTACTTAGAGGTTTTCGGATTTTTTTCTCGCTAGAAATTGTCAAAAAAATGAAATTTTAGAGGGATTCTCATTTTTTTATCGCATTTTTCAAAGGTTAACTTAGAAGAAGTAAGCTTGGGGCACAGGTCTATTTTACGTTTCCCAGAACTGAAACGTCAGGTACTGTTAATATTTAGATAAGGTTATATTCTGGAACGGAATATACAGTATAGTCAAGCAGATTTTATTGTTCACTAACAGAGAAGGCAGATGCTATTCTCTTATAAGTTAAAGAGATGCAGATTTTCCGGTGCTTAAATTAATGACCACAATTATCTCCTATGACTGCATGTTCACTGCTGTGTATGTGTGTTTACAAAATATTTGTTTCAGAATTGCTGACTGAGGGTTTTTGCCTTTAGTTTTCTCATCAATTATTGTAAGAATCTTTGAAAAAAATTTTATCATGTGTTAATTTCCAAAATAAGCACTTGAATTAGTTAGGGTTACAGAGAATATTAAAAGCAGGTGTCTTGGTACAACTATAGTCACAAACTAATTGGGAAATAAACAATGCATCATGCAAGCAATCTGTTTTAAAATGCTGTGGAATGTGTGCCCAATATGTTGTCTCTTGATGTCAATAAAAAAGAAATCACTTGAGAATTGATGGCCATGTTTGGCTTCTAAGCCAGCTGACAGGTCATGAGGAACATGAGCTAAGGGGATATTGGCTTGAAAGCCTGATAGAAACATATCATCAGACCCTGACAAGAAAGAAAGTGCGATGTAAGCCTTTTCATTAGTATAATATGCACATCATGAAGACAGGCAACTCTAAAACACTTGACTGCACAAGAAACTGAAGACCAGTTGCTTCTTGAGCAAGGAAGTCATCAGAGGAATCCTATTGTAAACTTTGTTTAGGAAGATGTGTATTAGCACCGCTGCACATAAAAGCTGGCAGTGCCACTGTGTGTATTAATGGAAATTTCAATTTATTAAATCAGCAACCCACTGAAATCATATATAATCAGATTAATTAAAGGGATACGTTCCCTTAAACTCTTTGTATTCCTATTTTTTTTTTAGTAAGGGTCATGAATAACTTGACATAGCCAGGCTACCCTTGTTTAGGTATTGTACAAGATGTCCAGTGCTGGGGTGACAGCCCTACCCACAGTTGCAATTAGTTGGTTCATTTTATACTCTGGGTTTATTTGGTTTATTTTATGGACAGTGTTTGATGTCTGTTCCTGCCCAGTCCCATGTAGGGATGTAGCGAACTGTTCGCCGGCGAACTAGTTCGCGCGAACTTCGACTGTTCGCGTCCGCCGCAAGTTCGCGAACGTCGCGCGACGTTCGCCAATAGGCGTTCGCGTCAAAATCGTTCGACCATTCGATCGCTAAAATCGAACGATTTTCGTACAATCGAATGATCGAAGCCATTGGATTGAATGAAATCATTCGATCCAATGGCTTCGATCGTTCGATTCGAACGGAAATCGTTCGATCGAACGATTAAAATCCTTCGATCGTTCGAATCGAACGATTTTCGGATGTTCGAAGTTCGCGAACTGTTCGCGAACTGTTCGCATTTTTTGCCGGTGTTCGCGAACGGCGTTCGCGAACACATTGTCGGCGGTTCGCTACATCCCTAGTCCCATGTAAGAATTTGAGGATTACTTGCTACTGGCTAAGAAATGTTAGATTTTATTATACTTTTGTGAACTTCTGTATCTTGTATCCCATATACATTTTGTTGCAGTTCTTTGCTCTGCATTTTAATGTCTGCTAAAGGATTGAAGTTTTATGGATTTCAGAGTTCTTTGCATCAAGGACAAATTTCTGTTTGGCAGATTTTCAAGATTCCCTCATTTCAGGCTCTTCTGCAAATCTTTGCCATTTCCAAGATATTGATCCTACATGTGGAAAGTAGTGCTTGTTACCACTGTTGGGTGAAGTCAAAGTGAAGTCAAGCTAATGCAAACTTGTCCTTCTATTTTACTTTTATAACGTAGTAAGTGGTTTTCAACAGGCTAAAAACTGTGTGTGAGTTAAAAAAAGTTGCATATAATAATAAGGTGTTTTCCAGAGAGTAAATCAAGTTGTGTGACTTCATCATAGTGTTTTTATTGGATACCACGCACTACATGTTTTGACATAACATCTTACCTTCAATGCACCTGATGAGGCTGATTAGTGGACTTCCTTCAAATTGCCTAACAAGCTCCCACTTTGGTAAAGACAGATAGTCTGGGCACTGGGCACAAATCATATTAGTGATGTTGTTATACTTGACTTTATTGTAGGACTGTGAGCCTTCCATTCCATTCACCTGAAAAAGCAATTGCATGGACTCCACAAATGGGATTATGGATGCTATTTGTTCCCTTTATTTTCCCCAACATTATAGTACTCTAGTTTGAACAATGCTACATTTGAAACTTTGGCATTTATTTGTATATTCTCATCTTCAAAATCATTTTTGAAATCTCATTGTTATTTCTGTGTTTTACACATCTCATTGACTGGAGAATGAGTCATTTCTCTAAGAAAGAAAGTTTTCCATGCTTCACCTGGTAAGCACGCTTCCAAATACTGATGAACAATTCATTATTTTTTTAGTTCTCCTCTTTTTTTCTAATAACATCTTTATTAACAATGTTATTCTCTTACGAATCCTTATTCTGTAGAATATATTCAATACTTAGGTCTGGTATGTGTTATGGCTACTTATACATGTATGCTTATTCAATTGTAATATTAAAAAATCTTATAATAAAGTGCTTTTTATCTTTACAGTTATAACTTTACACATATGTATTGGGTGATTGAAAAGTAAACTTATCGTGTAAAACTTTTACACAGAATTTTTTTTTTATAAAAAAGCATAAAAATCATTGCTGGGCTCCACATTGGCAATGTGGAGCCCATATATATATATATATATATATATATATATATATATATATATATATATATATATATATATATATATATATATATAGTATATTATAAATATAAGGGCACAAGAGGACACAAGTTTTACCTATAATATAGTGGACAGTCTACTGAAAATGATGAAGATAATGATATTGATGGAAGTTTTTGAGAAGATAAGTGAATGACAAATGGGAAACATTTTGACTGCTTCTGTCATCATTTGGTAGCTGCTCCCTCAAACACAAGTGGTCCTTATTAGTACAAAACATTAAAAAAACAAGGGTGTGCGCCAATATTGTTATTTACCTTCCATACATAAAAGTTATAGAGAATTGAACTTAAAATAATGTAGATCAGTTGGACATATAAAAAAATACCAGTCTGCATCACAGTTGAACATGATCTCACTGGCACGCAATGTTTTCCTCAGCGATCCTAACAGAGTATTCCGCAAGGGGCCTCTACTGGACTGATATCTCATTTATACACAAAATATCCACACTATTGGTTCATGTGTGTAAAAATTTAAAGTTGAATTTCATATTGTGACTTTAAAGTGAACCTGTCACCCACACATAAAAAGCTGTATAATGAAAGTCCTTTGCTATTTAAACATGAAACACAAATATTTTTTTCATTAAAACATCCTTACCTGTTATAAAGGTGTTAATATATCTGAGCTGTCAATCAAATATCTGTCATGGCTCTATGCCTGTGGCATAGAGGCCAGGCAGTCAATTACTTTCACTTTCTATTCAGCACATCCTACATGTCACTGCTCTCCTCACATTGCCCCTTCCCTCCTCGGGCTCTATTATTATGTAGGGCACTGCGCATGGGCATTAGGTTTCCCATTCTGGTGCATATACAAGGTGTGATGCACAATTTGTCTTAATAAGTGTCTACATAATGGCTCCTGCCTGCTTGCTGTGATAGTGCAATTCCAAGACTGAAGGAAACAACATTTAAATAATATTTCTTATGGTGACAGGTCCCCTTTAAGGCTCATACATATGTCCTTTGTTTAATACTGCCCAATTATCATATTCATTTTACATCAGAAAGGTGATTTATCATTTTTCATGGTCACTAGGAAAGGAAGGGCAGAGACACATGCTCAGATTCGGGGAGATTAGTCGCCCAGCGACAAATCTCCTCTTCTTCATGGTTCCTAATCTCCCGAGCTGCCTCCCACCGGCTAGAGTGTTAATTCGCCGGTGAGATGGCAATCGGTGCGATTCATTTTCCAAAGTTGCCTCACGAGGAAACGTTGGGCGATTTCGGAAAACAAAGAGCTCCAATTGCCACCCCGCCGCCGATTTAGATTCTAGCCGGTGGGAGGCAGTTCGGAGAGATTAGTCGCCCCAAAAAAAAGAGGCGACTAAATCTCCCCGAATCTGAGCATGTGTCTCTGCCCTTATGTGTCAAAACTTGTGCAACTTTTTCCCACAATCACAGGTTCTTCTTTTTCCTCTATTGCTAGCAGATTTAAGAAAAAAAGTTGCATAGGGTAAATGTAAACACATTAATCGTGGTGTAAAACATAAAAACAACAATTGTTTAATTATTAAAATAAAACTCAAAATTTAAGCTACAAATTACCTCATTTATGTGGTTAAGTTTAATTTGACTTTTTGAGATTTTTTTTTCATTTGATCACGAATATTCAAGTATGAAACACTTACTTGAATGTATTAATATTATTTTGTTTTTCCCTATCATTGTTACTAATTATGGAAAGAATATGATCTTGAATATTGATTTGCCCCTCAGTGAGCTCTGATTTGCTATGGGGTGTAATCATACATAAACGATTGTATGTAAATTGCATGTATGCACGCCACAACTCACATAGAAAACATATTTTTGCCAAGTTTACATTCTGTCCTTTTAAAATGTTGATACTCGTTTGGCAAATTTTTGGTAAGGATCTAGTGAGTGCTTCAAGGGTCTAAAATACAATGATAAAATTATAAAAAAATATAACTACAAACTTTTGCAATTTGCTTTTCAAATAGCATCACTAAATCCAGTTAAGAGCATCTAGACTTAAAGCTGTTTTCCTGCAGAAAGTGAACCTTCTCTCCAATTCCTAATATTAAAAAGCTAAGGCAATGCAAAAGTTTTAGGAAGAATTCAATGCTATTTCTTGCATGGGCCTTTTGAAGTTCATGAAAATGGTGGTACAGGTATTGGATCTATTATCTTGAATACTTGCGACCTGGGGTTTTCCAGATAATGGATCTTTCCATAATTTGGATCTTCATTCCTTAAAGGGAAACATGTTTTTTTCCAAAACACATCAGTTAATAGTGCTACTCCAGCAGAATTCTGCACTGAAATCCATTTCTCAAAAAAGCAAACAGATTTTTTTATATTCAATTTTGAAATCTGACATGGGGCTAGACATTTTGTCAATTTCCCAGCTGCCCCTAGTCATTTTCTGCTGCTGGAGTCAGTGGCAAGCAAGCTGCCGGGGGGCCCTGAGGAGGAGAGAGCCCTGGCCCAATCGCACCCCCTGCTACCCGGTAGTTATGCCACTGCTGATTCTGGGTTTGTTAGTTCATTTAGAATAGGTTATTTTTATAAATACTGTATGCAGTTAATGATTCATTGGGTTCTTCAGCTACTATAAGTCCAAATTGAAAACTCCCATTAAGCAAAGTTTCATTTTGGTTGCAAAATCATTTGGACGTATAAAGGCAGCTTTTTATAAATTTTATAAAAGTTTATGATGAGTTTTTATATGGGCAAAACTGTAAAATTCGACTAGGGAATTGTTAAAATTCGATTCGAGTTTTTTTAAAAATTCAAACCCAATTTTTTAAATTTATTATACAATGGCTCTTTAAGAACTGACTATTCAAATATGATTTGAGTTTGCAGGTCAATCCAATTCCCCCTCAGTACAAAAAAATAATTTCTTTTAATAAATTGCAGTTGGTCAAATTTCAAGTTCATGGCAATTCATGGGAGTTCATGGGAGTTTACAATTACTTAATAAATCGACGCTTGATAAATCTGCCCCTATGTGTTTGCTAGAGGATTGATCTTTCACAAAAATTGGGACTTTAGTAAAGTGTGTCCATTCATCAGTGCCTGTCTATCTTTTATAAAATGGAGGTAGTTACTGGGACCATCAATGCAGTTCTCCAAGTGGGTTATTTAACAAACGCCGATCTAAGCCGCTCGGGTTTTTAATGTTTATTTATTATTACATTTTCCCGAAAATTACCTTTGCGGGAAAAGCTCCGATTTTCACCATTTTTTTGTGAATTTTCCGCCGAAAACTCCGAATTTTTCTGAGTTTTCACCCGAAAGCTCCCAAAGCATTGTGAAAATGCCTGAAACCCCCGACACAACCAAAAATCAATGGGACTGTTCCCATTAACTTTTATGCAACTTCGACAGGTTTGAGATGCTCGGGGTTTAATAAATTCCGAAAAAATTTGTGATTTTTTTAAACGCCTATTATAACACAAAAAATCAAGAATTTTTCGGATTTCGGGTATTCAGAGTTTAGTAAATAACCCCATAAATGTGTTGCACTATGGTATGCATGCAACAAGCTGAAAGGGGCTGTGTATCACAAATAAGGGGGAAAAGTAACTCAGCACCACACAAATTGAGAGTCATCATCTAGTAAGTGAAAATTCAAATTGGCCATAAAATTGGCCATAAAAAACTCAAAAATTCGAATTTGAATTTTTGAGGTTTTTTATGGCCAAAACTTCAAATTCGACTAGGGAATTGTTAAAATTCTATATGAGTTTTTTAAAAATTCGAATTTGATTTTCAAAATGTATTATGCACTGGCCCTTTAAGAACTCAATGGCGACTATTTACGACCTGAAACCTGCCAAATTGCTGTTTTAACCTATGGGGGATGTCCTGGGATCAATTTGGAGTTGTTTGCTGCCTTCCTGATATTCGATTTTTTCCCAAAGAAAAAACTTGAATTGAATTCGAAACAATTTTGTTTCTAATTTGATTCGAGTTTGCGGGTCGATCCCATCCACCTGAGTTTGAAAAATTTGAACTTTTTAATAAATTGCAGTTGGTCGATTTTCGAGTTCATGGGCGTTTTAAATAACTCCCATGAACTCAAAATTCCACGCTTGATAAATCTCCCCCTTAGTGGTGAAAGAATCTTAGTGGTGAAAGAATCTTAGTGGTATCTGGTGTAGGTATGGGACCTGTTATTCAGAAAGTTCGGGTTTCTGGGGTTTTTTGGACAAGGGATCTTCCTGTAATTCATACTTTAAGTCTACTAGAAAATCATTTAAACATTAATTAAACCCAATAGGATTGTTTTGCATCTAATAGATTCAAAGGATTGAATCTATTAATTGAATTATTGTAGTTGGGATAAAGTACAAGGTACTGTTTTATTGCTACGGAGAAAAAGGAAATCATTTTTCGATGAAAATAGAGTCTATGGGGATGACCTTTCCGTAATTTGGAGCTTTCTGTATAACGGGTTTCCGGGCTAATGCATCCTATACCTGTAATATAAGCAAAAATTTACTCAAGAAGACAGTATATTTATATTTGGTTCAAATCAGTTGAATATTTAATCTTTAAAAACATAAAAATTATCTAATTTTGATCGGTTGCACAATGTTTTTAACTCTTACTAGGAACTGACCATCAATTAGTCCGCTAACCTCAATAGTAAGTAATTCAGGAATCGCGTGAATACCATCCTATAACCTTCTTATTCTTCACTGATACAGATATGGTGTCTCATTTCCTATCATTTATTCTCTAATGAGGTGATTCGTTTTTCATTTACAGGAAGTATCAAAGAGCATACTTATTTCTAGTGTATTGATTTGTTACCTCATAGAAGTCACATTTAAGTCAAACATAGACCTGGAATTATTTATCCCATAATATATATATATATATATATATATATATATATATATATATATATATATATATATATACACGGTTATCCCCCATGACATGGGGGTGACAGCGTGAAGATGGCACTGCAGAATAAGTACAAAGGACCCCCTCCAGCTGAGTTTTTGGTGACTCTACTTGATTTTACCCTGTCGCATAACTATTTCTTCTTTTCTATCGCCGCTACATTGACGACCTACTAGTGTTCTGGGGGGGCACAGAGACTGAATTATTAGCATTTGGTGAGAAACTTAACTCCTTAGACACTCCCATTAAACTCACTATGACATTTGACAGGCAGACTATCAATTATTTAGATGTGACCATATACAAACAAGGGGATGGGATAGGCACTACTCTTTTTAAGAAACCGACGGATCGGAATAGCCTTATCTATGCTAGTTCCCACCATCCCCCGCACATGTCCCGGGGGGGTCCTTTTCTCGCAGTTCCTCCGGGTGATTAGGAATAATTCCAACCGAGAGAAGGCGGAGTTACAGCTGGGTCAACTGGCGGAACAGTTTGAATCCAGAGGCTATGCGACTGGACTGGTGAATGAACAATTACAGAGACCCAGGCAAACCACACAGAAAGAATTGCTACAAGATGATCGCGTTGTAAGGCCGACACCTGATCTTATTTTTACGACCGATTGGAGCACCACCAGTGTATCGCTCAAAAAGGCTTTGGGTGAGAGGTGGGACATTGTGAATTCAGATCCCCATCTTCCCTTTTGGAACAAGAAGGGACCAATGATAGCCTATAGAAGGGGAAGAAATCTGGCAGACATGTTGGTGGTCAAGGACATTCTTCCAGCCCAGAAGAAGGGAATGACTTGGCTGAATAGGCCATTAAAGAACAGTTGCTACAGATGTGCCGGCTGTCTCACCTGCAGTGGAATGACACAGGGGTTTCCTTTGTACATCCAAGGACTGGACATAAGTTCACATTGAAGCATAGAGTGACCTGTACGTCCGTATATGTTGTCTACATGGCATGGTGTCCGTGTGGCCTACACTATGTGGGAAAGGCGTCGACAACATATAGGGAAAGGATGAATAATCATAGTAACTGACCATGTGCCCCCCCTCAGGAGAGGTGGTGACAGGGATTTACTATTACTGCAACGGGAATCCAGGTGGATCTATAAATTGGATGTCCTGGCCCCGAAGGGACTAAATGAAACACTGCCGATGTCCCCTTTCATGTGAACTGTTGGTTACTTTGTTGACATATGCTCAATCTTGAATAATTGTAACCATCTTGATCTGTTAAGGATACATTGTTGCGATTGTGTCCATTCTAAGAATCTCCATACTAAGTGACAGGACATACTCAGTGAGACAAATGACTCTGACAAATGGTGAATGGGGGCGTATTTAGCAGTGAGCGTCGCAAGGGATAGTGAGAGGTAGCGCGGAAACTCTGTAGAGCTGCAGTCAGTGACCGGAGAGGATCTGTTGCGGTTTTAAAAAGTTTGCTGAGACGGATTATTCTGCTGCTTCTATACACCGTTCTGTACCTGTAAATCTGAGGCGACATGGCTATGGAGGTATGTAAGAGCCGTCTTTCCTGCCGGTGGGGTGCAGTCCGTGTTAGCTTCACATAGGTATATGTAGTCAATATAAAGGGCGATCTTTAATGTTTTTAATGATTTTTAACTTCACACGTGGCACTATGGCACACAGGTCACAGAGTATATTACACACTGGATGGTTATTTATGTAGTATTTATTTTTTAACAATGATGATGAGCATTGGGGCACTGATTGGTTACAGAGTACACACTCCCACTTCTTGTCACTTCCCTTTTGGCGAGCAATGGGGGTATTTAAGTTTGTTTGTTGGTATGCACAATTTTTTTGTTCCTGAAGACGGCTCCAGCGGTCGAGCCGAAACGTTGAATAAAAGTTTTTTTATTTTTGTATAAAGACCTGTTGGTGCGGTTTTTCCTTCTTGCTTATGACTATTGACACATGTAACCAGCACACAGGCTTTGCTTTTTTCGGTTATCCGTGTGCACTGTGCCCAAATTTGCTATATACTGTATATATATATATATATATATATATATATATATATAGAATTGTCTGTGGTGTCCGCACTCCTTAGCTCGTGAACTCGAGGTGCACGATCAATAAATCATACATAGAGGTTGGAAGGATCCGGTTCCTTGATAAAGGTTCCCAACCGAAACGTTGGAGTTATGTGTGTTTAATAAAGAAACACTTTTTTTTCATCGCAAAATGGAGTGTGCTGATCCTTCCAACCTCTATATATATATATATATATATATATATATATATATATATATATATATATATATATATATATATATATATATATATATTAATTAACAAGTTCATATCAAAACGTTTTCTTCAATTATCGTCTTATACAAGATGCATTAGAACAAGGATGTATGAGACAATTTGTATGCAAAGTCACAGCTTAATCATAATTTTATATCACCTTTGGAGGCAGGATAATATGTTTAGACATTTTTGCAGTTATGTGCCAATAAAATAAATATTACGTTTTTTACACAGTTCACATCTGCTGAAAGGTTTGCCATCTGCCTCTGCAACCATTATTTATGTTATCGGAACTCTTTCAGTGTACTCCAGAAACAGGATAATTGCTGAAGTAATGTGTTACCTTGTGAATTGTGTTTATATATTATAAAGCATAGGTTAAATGCTAACCCTTTTAGAGGTTATGTTATAGAAATAGACAAACCCCCATATGTAATATAAGGCACTAAGTTTGCCCAGTAGCATTAACTCATAGCAACCAATAAAATATTTGCTTTTAGACTGGTAAATTCTACCGGCTGATGGGTTGCTATGGGTTACTGTACCTGGGCAAACTTAGTGCCTTTTATTACCTATCCCCCTAAAATATTACTGGGGAGCAAGAGCTGATTACCAGTAAGTTTCCTTTTTCCTGTTTCCATTGCTATTTTTATATAGAAAAAAAACAAGGTTAACAATGACATTCTACAAGTTCCAGAATGAAGACTTAAAAAAATGTAAACCCTCAAATTGAAATAAAAATCCTCAGATTGCTCTTCTGAGCGCTTTATTAAATAATTTTTTTGCTAGTTTTCAAGATGTTAGCAGTTTTTAAACCACTAATGCAGGTATAGGATCTGTTAACCTGGAAACATGTTATCCAGAAAATTCCAAATTATGGGAAGTCCGTCTTCTATAGGCTCCATTATAATCAAATAATTCAAATTTTAAAAAAAATCCCTTTTCTCTGTAATATTAAAACAGTACCTTGTATTTGATCCCAACTGAGATATAATGAGATATAATACTGTATCTGCTAGTCAGTTCTGACCACCGCCCTAACTAGAGAACATTTAGGGGCAGATTTATCAAAGGTCCAAATTTTGAATTTACAGTATTAAAAAAATCTTTCATTTCGGGTGACTAGGCTGTATTCGAATTGTTTGAATCGAAGTTTTAGCATATTTGATCGTATTCAAATTAAAGTATTTGCCCCAAAAAACTTTGATTTCTCAAAGTCCACCAAATGACTCCAAATAGGTTCTAGGAGGTCCCCCATAGTCTAAAACAATAATTCAGCAGGTTTTAGAGAATGGTCGAAATTTTAAAGTGACAGTACAGGATAAATTTTGGTATTCAAATAGTCAAATTTTTTTCAAATATAATTTTGGCCTATTCAATCAAAAGTCAAAGTACACAAAAATAGCTTGAAATTTGAATTTTTTTACTTTGAATTTTCACTTCGACCCTTGATAAATCTGCCCCTTAAGCAGGCCGGATTTGTGGAAAGGCCACCTAGACCCGAGCCTAGGGCAGCAGGATTTTAGGGGGGCGGGATTCTGCCCAACCACACCCACATTGGTTCAAAAACACCGGGGATGCGCTGGAGATACAATAAATTTCCTGTGTGCCAATCCCCATTGCTCCAGTCCAGATGATGAAAATTTGCATGAATAAAGGGGAGGGGACAGGGGCGACGAACGACAGTGTGCCTAGGGGCGCCCACTATGTAAATCCGGCCCTGCCCTTAAGGTATGTTGCTACTTAAAAAAAAAAAAGAGCAGAGAAATGTCAGATGACTCATCTATGCTCTTTTCTAGGCAGAAATTCTGAAATGCTTTCTCAACTCCAGGCCGGTTGGCAGTACTGATTATTAGATGGTGTTGTCTAAATTTTCATGTGATGTCATTTTAAAAACTGTTAATATCTTGAAAACTTAAAAGAAAACAGTTATAATAGTTAATTTCAGTAATAGTTTAATACCATATCATGACATAATTTATTCCAAACTTTCTTTGTCGTTCTCGTACAGCCACATTGAAGAAAACGGACATTATTGACTCAAAACTGGTCCCCATTCGATTGAGAAGTGCTGTAAAAACCTTTTTTTCTGGTTTTGTGCTTCTACAGGCCACAATTAGCCAAAAGTTTACTTTGTATTTTTAACACTGTACTTGAAGCACTAGTTGGTATTGTTTTTCTTCTAGGGATATTCAGCATTGAAGCTATAGGACTAAAATGTCTGTAGCCTATCAGGGCATTAAAACATCGCTAGTGTGAAAACTCCCAAATTGAAATTGCAGCTTAGCTTGCTGCCAATGCCAAAAAAAGAGACAGCAATAAATGATGGTAAAAATGGTAAAGTATGTGTTAACAAATAGTTCAACGTAAATTTTTATATTAAAAACTGGTGGATGCAATGCCCATTTTAGTAGGTATGTGGGTTACTATAAATTTAAAGAATATTTATTTCTAAATGAAAATACAAAAATCGTACAAAAATTTCACACACATTGTGGAATAAAAAAGATCATCAGCCACGGCCTTCTGCGTTCCTACTTGCATCTCTGTGAGTTAGGTGCAGAAAATAATGGAATACAGATCTGCTAATGGGCAGAAGGGTTTGAAGAAGGAAATAAAGAGTTAGAGAAGAAAGTTGCCATATACATGGGGGCACATTTACTTAGTTCGAGTGAAGGATTAGAAGGAAAAATACTTCGAATTAACCCTCGATATTTGACCAATAGTAAATTTGCCCCATGGTGCTCTTGACATGCATAAGCTGTAATAGGACAAAAAGCTGCAAAACTGAAAAGTTGTAGGCTAGGCAACTTTAAGAAGGTCAGAAACAAGGAATCCGTCTTTCCATTTAAAGGAACAAGCATGGGTTAAAGTTGAAACTGCAGATTTATAGCAGGACGTGAATAGATGGTGCTTTTGAAAATACATACTTCTGGTTAAAAAATGAAGAATGTAGATGTGATTCTTAACTCTGACAGCTGTTTTACCAATAATACCATCGAAAAAAGTTTTCTGAAAACTTTAATGTATTATTCATTGATTTACAGAACAGTTCCTTCTAAAAATAAAAACTGGGTAAATAGACAGGCTGTGCAAAATAATTTTTTTTTTCTAATATAGTTAGTTAGTCAGAAATGTAATATATAAAGGCTGGAGTGAGAGGATGTCTAACATAACACAACTTCTTGCTTTACAACTTTCTAACTCTTAGGGGCAGATTTATCACGGGTGAAAATTCAAATTTCATAATCGATAATTAATTTGCCCCTTCAGATGTCATAGTTGTTAAAGTGGCAGGAAAATCTGCAATTATTTCATTTGCTGCAAAATCAGTAACAGGCCGTTTCCAAACATGGCATTTCTGATTCGCCAAAACAGGTCCTTCCCTTTGACCAATTGATGACCCTGTTCTCTTGTGGCTCAGGGAGCATTGGCCTAATTGACAGTTCTGGATTTAATTTAGTTTCTGGCGGAAACCCCTTCCAAAAAAAACATAGTCAAATGCAAGAAAAAAATTAGGAAAATACTAAAAGTAAAAAATATATACAGTGTACATTTTGGCTGTTTATGAAATGAACTTTGAAGACACTGCACAATACAGTCTATCTTGCATTATCTACATATAAAAGTATCACCTGGTTAAAGGTAGAATCTAAGGATTTGCAATGTGCAGCAATGTGTTCTCATAGGCATATATTGAGATGATTCTTATTAAGCTCACATGGTATTGAAGTTCCATCCTGCAAGGCACCTCTACTGAACTGACACATCTGTCCTAGGACTAATTGCTCATATAACGCAGAAGAGAAGTTGATGACCCTAGACATATAGGGATAAATTTAAGTTTAAGTTCCGCCACTAGAGTGAAATTCCGCAGCTCTCCATTCATTTCTATGGGATTTTGAAAGGCGTATTTATCAATGGGTGAAAGTGAAATTTCACCCTTTGATAAATACGCCTTTAAAAACCCCATAGAAATTAATGGGAAGTGGCGGAATCTCACTCTAGTGGCGGAACTTCACTATTAACTTCACTCTTTGATAAATATACCCCATACTGAATGAGGTCAGATTGGTTGATCTGCTTTTGTGTGTGTGCACCAGAGATTCTCCAGCTAAATCAATAGTTTGAAATCGCTACAAACAGACACTCAACAAGTCAGATTTTGAACTGACCAAACTTTATAAAAAAAATTGTGTGTGGACCAGCTGGAGATTAAACAATTATAAAAGTTTCCCTGTGCAGGCGACTTTGGAAAAATAAGCGATCCGAGTGCCATCCCGTCGGCGATTTACATTGTAGCCGAAGGGAAGGCAGTTTGGGGAGATTAGTCGTCCCGAAGAAGAGGAGATTTGTCGCCGGGTGACTAATCTCCCCAAATCTGACCGTGTGTCCCTGCCCTTAAAGGACAACTAAAGTGTCACACAAGATACTGAGAATATATATATATATATATATATATATAGGCTTATTTATCAAATATCAAATTTGTGAGTTTCTTTTCTACTTCGAATAAACTCACAGTTAAAAATAAAAATTGAATGTCTGTTTATTATAAAATACGAATATAAAATCCTTGATTAAATACAATCGTGAAAAACAAACTTTCAAAAATGAATACATTAGAATTTGTGAGTTTACAGCTCAGAAAAACTCTCTTAAGCTGGCCATAGACGCAAATATCTGATCATACGAATCGAGGATTCGTACGATTTTCGGAACTTGTGTGGAGAGTCCCGGCATTTTTCGTCCGGCGGAGATCGGTCGTATGGTCGATCGGACAGGTTAGAAAATTTCTGTCGGCTGCCGATAATATCTCTGCGTGTATTGCCGATCATACGATTTTTAGTGGGAGACTGTCACTAGCTTTGGTTGGACATAGATATCGTACGATTGCTGTCAGGGGCAGAACATTGCTGATCTGTTCTAAACTAATATGACTGGTAAGACTTTGATCTGAATGGTTAGTGGTGGGTCGGGAGATGGGAAAGTCCGATCGTATGATGATTCGTACGATCAGATCTTTGCATCTATGGCCAGCTTAATTTGACAGTTAAAAAACCTCGAATTTCTTGAGTTTATAAGCTCAAAATAACTAAAAACTCAAAAATCTCAAATTAAACAAATAACTTGAAATTTGCCTAGGACAACTCGCATTCATTTTTACATGAACTTGCAAGCTTTTAGATGCCAAAGTTTTACATTTAAGTTTGTTGAGATGTTTGTGCTGATAAGTACCAAACATTTGAGCAAAAAAAAATTGAATTGTGGCAAAAATTCAAATGCTAATAAATCATCCCCAAAATATAAACGTCACAGTATAAGTCTGATAAGTAAATAGTTCAGATCATTGGTGTATGACAGGTCAGAAACCAACTCAATTCGCAACAGAATTTTAATAATCAACCAACTTAACTGGCATCATAATTTTAATAATCAGTCCAATAGCATCAGTCTATTCGTGTTGACCCTTAAGTTTAGCTTCTCAACAGCTACTCAAACTGAGCATGTTTGTGTCGCAGACACTGCTAACAGAATCCAAAATGGGAACTCCTGTGACAACTCTGATCTTTCCTGACGTTTTTATCACCTAACTGAATCTGACTATTTGACTGGAATTATTGGACTCTCAATATAATCCCAAATTAATTTTTATCATTATTGCTTTTAGCTTTGTATTGTAATTTGTGAAATGTATGTACATGTAATTTATTTTAGATATGAATAGCTCTTAACAGAGCTCTAACTAACTCAGTACCCTAATACTGTATCTCTGTACTAAGGATGTTGCAAGGGTATGTCATGTGGCTCCCTGGTGGAGACGAATGTGATCTTGTCACCAATGATATTACTCATTGCTACAGTATATGGAACAAACAGCAGCATTTGGTATAGCTTTTTCCCTACACCATTCAATGCACAAGCCATTACTGGCTCACAGCAGAGCCATTTTTTATTATAAAGATATGAACAGAATAGCTTTGGTTGCATGACAGTTGTAAGTAATTGTAAATACAGGTATGGGACCTGTCATCCAGAATCCCGGATTTTCTGGATAGTGGATCTTTCTGTAATTTGGATCTACGTACCTTAAGTCTGCCAGAAAATAATGTAAACATTAAATAAACACAATAGGCTGGTTCTACTTTCAATAACAATTAATTACATTTAAGTTTGGATCAAGTGAAGGTACTGTTTTATTAATACAGAGAAAAAGGAAATCGTTAAAAAAAAAAATTGGATTATTTGGTTAAAATAGCCTTCCTGTAATTTGAAGTTTTCTGGAAAACCGGTTTCTGGATAACGGATATATATCAGTGTCGGACTGGGACATAAAGGGCCCACCCAAAAACCTTAGACCAGGGACCCATCAAAAAACCTTAGCCCAGGGGCCCATTCTCAGTACTATTATTCTTCCTCTCCTCAACCTCTATTCACCTAGTCACTTTTCTTTACATACTATAATCAATTATTCCATCTATTTAGCCTCTTTTTCTCATATAAATAAGGAATGACCATGAAATAGGCCAAATGTTTAGCAGCACAAGGGCCCACTGACACCTGGGCCCACCGGGACTTTTCCTGGAATAACGATGGATCACTAGTCTCCGACACAGAGAGAGAGAGAGAGAGAGAGCGAGAGAGAGAGAGAGAGAGAGAGAGAGATTTGTTTGCAAGGATCCGCACACCAATGTTATTTTCATCAAAATTAGTGTTTTATTTAGTACATAGATCCGACGTTCCGGCCCACATTTGGGCCTTTTTCAAGGATCCTGGGATGCCTGGGGCCCACCAGAAAACCTAAGACCATGGGCCCACTATACAAACTATTATTCCTCCTCTCCTTCTCAACCTCTTTTTTCTTCTAGGCTTTTATGTCTACTAACTATATTCTTCCATTATTATGTGGTGTCTTAGTATTTTTCCCATTAAGGAATAGGGAATGACCTTGGGCCAGTCCGACACTGGTTGTGTTGATTGTGATGAATCAGCCACAGTTGTATCAAGAGAATCCTCCATTCACGTCCTCAGTAATGCTGTAATTCTGTTAAAAAAACGTTAATTGCAGGGGAAAAAAACATGGTGATTGCTCTCAAAATTGCACTTTGCTCACTGCTCACCTTGGTGAAGTGAATGTGACCTATTTTTAAGTAAAATTAGAGCAATATCAGTCAGTTTGGTTTCTAAGAGTAGACGAAGTGATTTTAATTTTGATAAAAATTTCTGTTGTACAGTAGCCTTTACTTCATTAATAGACTAACTTGTACACATTTGCAGTTTGTCGTAATTTTGAATTCTAAGGAAGGTATGCATCATGTTAACTTCATGCAATAGCTGTATGTGATAGAAAAGCATAGTGAGTCAGTTCAAATTATAGCATTGCCATTTGGGAAAAATATCTTGCTTTTAGACTGACTGTATTTCTATTAGTTTGTAGCCATAATGGAATGTGTCAAGCTTATGTCACAATATTCGTGTTAACATAAATTAAATGGCACTTACTAACAACTGGGCTTTCATTGTATGGTACAATAAACTATTGCATATGCGAATGTAAGCATCTTAGAGGTAATTTTTTGTGTGAGTTTCAGAAAGGGATTTGTATGGTAAATGTATGGTAAATGTTCTTTACTACCTATTATTGAAATACAAGTGTATATGTGTGTATATATATATATATCTCTTTACGCACACACACAACGCCTTATAAATGCTCTTCACATCTAAATTCTTTATATTGATATAATAGGGGCAGTTTAGATATAATATATGATAGATTATTTTCTCCTAGTGCCAATTATTTTATTTTAATAGTTTGTAGCTGTAGTGGATTGCACAGTACAGTCTAGTGAATTGTCAATAAGAAATTAAATTCTAGATACAGTAAGTGCTTATCATCGAGAGAGAGAGAGAGGGTTGCAGTAGTCGACTACTACTGAATAGTTAAGATTTTCTTTTTTTTACAAAATAAAGGAAGCTAGTAACACTAAGGGGCCAATTCACCAAGGGTCGAATATCGAGGGTTAATTAACCCTCGATATTCGACTGGGAATTAAAATCCTTCGACTTCGAATATCGAAGTCGAAGGATTTTAGCTCAAATAGATTATTCCTTTGATCAATAATTAACCCTCGATATTCGACTGGGAATTAAAATCCTTCGACTTCGAATATCGAAGTCGAAGGATTTTAGCTCAAATAGATTATTCCATCGATCAAACGATTAAATTCTTCGAAGGATTTAAATCCAACAATCGAAGGAATATCCTTCAATCAAAATAACTTAGGAAAGCCTATGGGGACCTTCCCCATAGGCTAACATTGAGTTCGGTAGCTTTTAGATGGCGAACTAGGGGGTCAAAGTTTTTTCTTAAAGAGACAGTACTTCGATTATCGAATGGTCGAATAGTTGAACGATTTTTAGTTCGAATCCTTCGATTCGAAGTCGTAGTCCGAAGTAGCCCATTCGATGGTCGAAGTAGCCCAAAAAACACTTCGAAATTTTAAGTTTTTTTACTTCGAATCCTTCACTCGAAGTTAGTGAATCGGCCCCTTAGCTCTTGCTTAGTAGAATGTATTAATGGTGACTTTGTGTGGCTGAGTCTATTTCATTTTTAAATCAGTACAGGTATGGGATCTTTTATACAGAAACCCATTATACAGAAAGCTCTGAATAACGGAAAGCCAATCTCCCATAGACTCCATTTTATCCAAATAATTAGAATTTTTAAAATGATTTTGCTTTTCTCTGGAATAATAAAACAGTACCTTGTACTTGATCCAAACTACAATATAAATAATCTTTATTGGAAGCAAAACAAACCTATTGGGTTTATTAAATGTTTACATGATTTTCTAGCTGACTTAAAGTAGGAAGATCCAAATTACAGAAAAGATCTGTTATCCGGAAAACCCCAGGTCCCGAGCATTCTATATAACAGGTTCTATACCTGTACTGTCTTGCTTAGTTACAGGGATCCAGTTGCTATAGGTTGTAATGAAAGATATGATAGATATTGCATGCTACCTGCTTCAGACACAGAGAAAAAGTTGAATCCCCTGTTTTACTCTACTACTCTTCTGTAAGCCTTTGCTTATGAATATGATGGAAAAGAGGCAAAGATCAAAGAAGAGGCCTGTGTGATCCTTAACATTGGAGAATATCACCTTAGGCAGCTGACACTTAACACAAGGAAGCCTTAATGAGTAGCAAATCTGGATCACAAGACAAAAGATTTGGGGCCTATTTACTAACAATGGAATTTCTATTTTTTCCAAAGATGTTGTGCGTTTTTTCTAAATGTTTTAAAATCTATACAAATTAGAGATTTATTAAGTTTAAAAACCACAAAACCCTCTAATGCAAAATTTGCCAAGTAAAAGTTGTCATGGTCCTATAGAAGTCAATGGAAGCTGCGCTGATCCTATGGGACCATTTTTAATAAATTCAAACTATTACATATGAGAATGTAAGCATCTTAAAGGTAGCTTTTGTGTGAGTTTCAGAAGGGGATTTGTATGGTAAATGTACTTTACTACCTATTATTGAAATACAAATATATAGTGAATAAAGAAGCCCCTCTTGTAAATTATAAGGATATTATAAGTTACCGAGGAGTTTAATGACCATATAAAAACATGTATTATACAGGTCATGGAACTCCGAGGTAACTTATAATATCCTCATATTTTTCAACTGGGGGTACTTTATTTATTATAATACACAAATTTCAGTGAGTCATGTGACAGAAATGAATATCTTATATCCTTATAAACGGTGAGTTCTGATGTCATTTCTGTCACATGACTCACTGAAATTTGTGTATTATAATAAAGTATCCCCAGTTGTAAAATATGAGGATATTAGAAGTTACCTCGGAGTTCCAGGCCTTCAGCCTCGTGTTTTTATATGGTCATGAGACCATATTCCCCCATTCATCACATTCCCCCATTACTGATTTAAATGTTACCTTATTTGTAAATGTATTTTTCTAGCCATTATAACATTCCTTTCTGCTTCCCTTTGGTGTATTTTACCACAGACCTCAGAAAGTTGGTGTGGGATGAAACCTACATCAGAAAAACCTTTTATCTAGCCAGCCTGCTTTTGTAGCAATTATAACGAAGCTGCCACTTTTGAGTTAGGATTAATGGATGTATTTGTCATCACAAAAAGATTGTTTTTTTTTTACTGGAAAATAACCATTAGTGGCAACAGTGTACATGCTTCAGTTAGATATTAATTACCGTGCGTTGATTGAATGACGCAGGAATAAGCATGAAACCAAATCTGTATTAAAATATAGCGTGACAAATCTTTTAGTTACAATCCCTACTGTCAGAGAAAGCTGAAAGTGAGTGTTTTTTAGTTGGGTAACTTGAAGGCTATATTAGAAATACATTGATTATGACAAGGGGAATGATTTTATAGCAGGCATGTCAGCAATCATTTATTTGTTTTGCTTGTGACTTGGTTGCGCTATCAAGCAGAAAAGAGATTTTATACCATGTTCATGTTTGCTTTTAAAAATGCACACAAAGTTGTGTTTGGTGTGATGGACCTTTGCATCTAATAAGACATAGGGGCAAATTCACTAACCTCCAAAAATTCGCCAGAGACGGCTTCGCTCATAGCGCAACACTTCACCAGGCGTACATTCGCCAGGACAACGCTAATTCACTAATATCCGAAGTTGTGTGCAGGATGCCGAACGCTGGCAAACTTGCGCTAGTGTTACCTAATTTGCATACAGCGGGAAGTTAAAGTTCAATGGACGTATATGTTGCAGAAAATACATTACATTACACAAGCCTAGGAAACTTTAATAAAATAAAATAAAGTTGTTATTTTGCCCTTCACATGAGCCCAGTGTATAGTTTATGTGTCATATGTTAGGAAATGTAGGGGGGAAGCTGGTTACCCAAAAAAAAAAATTATGCTCTTTTGCCGCCTATCACCCTGAAAAAAGGAAAAGATGCTAGCGTTTTTTGGGACAATTTTCAAATACCGCTAGAGTCTATCTCCGCTAGAGAAGTTACGCTGGCGACCGTTAGTAAATCGGGGAAGTTCAGAAATTATGCCACACTGGCGAATTTCGCCAGCGTTTGTCACTACGGCAAATTTGCTCCATAGGGTAACACAGGAAGACCACTAATAATCCACATATATTATACAAACTAGTTTTACAGCTTTTTTTCTTTTTTTTCTGTCTGTCATTAGTGTGAAGAGAAATGATAAATGCGAAGTGATAAATGCAAATCAGATGCTGTAGGGCTGAACTAGAGGTATGAAACCCACATGGCACCGATGCATAAATCCTGGTCATCCTCACAATTACTTAGTGGCCATAAATCACTCACCCTCTAGTAATCTGCCTTGCTAGCTCACTATTTAGTAAGGCAGTGTGAGCTGTTTGTAGAGAATAGGTGGGTCTATAGTCTCCTTGCACGTATTGGGTGACAGTCCCATGGTGGTTCATTCCCTTAGTCACAAACATCTGAAGCTAAAGATAATAGAAACAATACACAGCTTATTGTGTACAGGACTTTAATTTCATCTTAATGATCTCAGATGTTGTTAAAGGTATGGGACCTGTTATCCTGAATGCTAGGGACCTGGAGTTTTCCGTATAACGGATGTTTCCATAATTTGGATCTTTATACTACTAGAAAATCATGTAGACATTAAATAAATCTAATAGGCTGGTTTTTCTTCAAATAAGGATTATTTATAACTTAATTTGGATCAAGTACAAGTAACTGTTTTATTATTGCAGAGAAAAAGGAAATTATTTTTAAATATTTGAATTATTTTGACAAAAATGGAGTCTATGGGAGACGTCCTTTCTGGATAATGGGTTTAAGGATAACTGATCCTATACCTGTACTACCAGTTACTTGTAGATGATCACAGGAAGATGTGGGTTTGGGCATTTTTTTTTTGTTGCCTACAGATGGCTAGGCTGAAATAATATTCTTATTAGCTCTTAAAGTATGTGGCTATCTTTCTTGGGCCCATTGTAGTGCTGCAGATTGATAGTTACCTATTTTTTTATTCAAAAAAATATCCATTTATTAGTTAGCATTGCAAAAGAAATGGACTGTGAAACAGTTCCCTGTATTTCTTATCAAAATAAAATAATGCACATATATAGGCATACAGGACCAGACGCATGCTCGTGGGCTAATACATCTATATTGCATTTCTATCACAGTTTTTCCTATGATTAAGAGCGTGTAAGGGCTATGTCAATTTTCTTTACAAGCCTGTCTGTGGGATCTGTGAATGCCTGTTGTTTTTCTCTTTTGGTTGGATACCTCCAGCTCAAGCTGTAGGTCTGGGGCATGAGCACCCAGACCCCACATATTACCGGTGAAATAGACCGAGTCGGCAGATTATTGGCCCGTGTGTAGGTATGTAGCGAACTGTTCGCCGGCGAACTAGTTCGCGCGAACTTCGACTGTTCGCGTCCGCCGAATGTTCGCGAACGTCGCGCGACGTTCGCCAATTGGTGTTCGCGTTCGATTCGAAGTAAAATTTCGTTCGACCATTTTAATCGTTCGATCGAACGATTTCCGTTCAAATCGAACGATCGAAGCCATTGGATCGAATGATTTCATTCAATCCAATGGCTTCGATCGTTCGATTCGAACGAAAATCGTTCGATTTTAGCGATCGAATGGTCGAACGATTTTGACGCGAACGCCTATTGGCGAACATCGCGCGACGTTCGCGAACTTGCGGCAGACGCGAACACTCGAAGTTCGCGCGAACTAGTTCGCCGGCGAACAGTTCGCTACATCCCTAGTAGTAAGTTCGCTTCAGGAGTAAAACCGGCTGTTGCATGAGCATATTAAGGCACGAGGAACACATGTAAATTTATACAGATCATAGATTACAACTAATATAATGTTTTAAAACAGGGAGAGGATTTTTTTTTTTTTAATGCTTAAACTATTTAACTTTTAGAAAGAAAAACCCAAATATAATTTAATATTGTGAAAATGTTACATTTTAATCTTTATATGGTAACCATTTAATGTAGGAAAATAGATTTCTCGTACAAGTTACGGTTTAGCGAAACCCACTCTGTCTTGGAATACTAGTGCATGGCTGCTAATTGAGAAAATCCTACTTTATTTGTTTCAGGTTTTGTATGTAGGTCATACTTTTGCTTAGTCAGGAGATAAGGAGTTTTTTGGTAGTTGGGTTTCTCAGCTTTGATACTTTCACCATCCGTAATTAAATATTCATGCAAATGTTTCGCAGCACTCCTCGAATTTTTACCTTGGGGATTTATGTTACATCTGTTTGGTGTTCTGCCTATAATTACTAAATCATATCTGTAACCTAGATTTTGTAAAGAACTCAATCTTCGTTTATTTTTTTTCTCAAAGACTACAGTAATAATAAACTGCATTCAGAATACTGCATTACTTTTTATTAGCATTCATTTTTCGACAGAGAACATTTGTTGATGTATTTATTGGTTTTTAATATTCTATAAAGCTGGGCACTTATGAATCATTGTGTTATACTGATTTGTATGATCATACATTTAGGGGCCCATTCACTTAGCTCGAGTGAAGGAATAGAGGAAAATAGAGGAAAAAAACGTCAAATTTCGAATGTTTTTTTTGGCTACTTCGACCATCGAATTGGCTACTTTAACCTTCGACTACGACCTTCAACTTCCAATCGAACAATTCGAACTAAAAATCGTTCCACTATTCGACTATTCGATAGTCGAAGTACTGTCTCTTTAAAAAAAACTTTGACCCCCTAGTTTGCCACCTAAAACCTATCGAGGCCAATGTTAGCCTATGGGGAAGGTCCCCATAGGCTTTCCAAGGTTTTTCTGATTGAAGGATAATCCTTCGATCGACGGTTTAAAATCCTTTGAATTGTTCGAAGGATTTAATCTTTCGATTCAACGGTTATTCCTTCGATCGTTCGATCGAACGAATTGCGCTAAATCCTTCGACTTCTATATTCAAAGGATTTCAATTCGGCAGTCGAATATCGAGTGTTAATTAACTCTCGATATTCGACCCTTGGTAAATGTGCCCCTTACTGTAAGTTCCCAAAAAAGTATGGTATTGGAAAGTACAATACATTTACATTTAGCACTGTTCCGTTTGTAAGATCTCAAAAAGGAATACAATTTAAAGTACATTATCAGATAAAAGTAATAAAATTCAAAAATAAAAAAACATTATCAGGAATGTCCTCCCCAATAAAACAGGTTCTAAAACAAAAGTAGAAATAAATGGAGAGGTAATGTTAAAGTACAAGAAATGCACTCATTTGCAAATCCATCTTAGTGGAGACACATATACATAGTGCATTCTGAAGTGTATTTTCTGTGTGGCATTAAATTAATGACCCACCTATTGCTTCTCATTACATGAATGCAGTGTAATTAGGGCCTGATGAGCTGTAGCTGAAATCCCTGACTGTTGTATTTTGAAGTGGTTGCTGTAATCATTTTAGTAATCTGTCAAAAACTTTGATATAGCATATCATTTTGGAATTGAATTATTCTTTTATTTTGGATAAACAAATTATTTATTTTTTTAAAATTGTATTTTTATTTTTATGTACATAACAAAGTAAGTGGTACATTTCCATTTCGACACAATTCAGATTGCTTTACATGGGTTGTGATATATTCAAATAAGATCAATCTAAACAATGTATCCATCTGACAACAACAGTCAATACTAATATTTTTAACAGTCTATTAAAAAATAATTTTGGGGAATTTTGGGGATTGTTGAGAGTTTACAGCCTTTTAGCTTTGTTCATACTATACATTTATCAAGAACATAAATATATAGTTTTCCGCCTAGATGTGCAGACACTGGCAGATTTTTACAGATTTTTACATTTTCTCAGTTCTAATATAAACAGCTCCCCATCAGGTGGGGCTTTGATCCACATGGTAGAAAGTGAGTTACACTCGCACACCCTTGCACTCCAATTAAATAAATCCCATCTGCAAAGCTGAAGAGGAATCAACAACCTTGCAACCAATGTGGAATAAAGAAGCAAATCATTGGCACACAGGGGTTGTGCTGGCAGGGCAAGTCCTTGCTAATTTATAGCTACTAGCACATTACAATAAAATGTGGAATGCCTCAGTAACAGTTTAAAGTAGAAGGAAAGGCTAAAAATAAGTAAGCTTTATCAGAAAGGTCTATATAAATACACCAGTAAACCTCAAAGCTATGCTGCTCTGAGACAAAAGAAACTCTGTCAAAAGAAACACAACATTTTTTTCCTTTTATTGTTTACACATCAGACTTCCGGTTTTCAGCATAAACCTCCAGGGCAGGGCTTGAGCATGCTCCGTTTACACATGACTTGGGGCAGCTGAGAAATTGACAATATGTCTAGCCCCATGTCAGATTTCAAAATTGAATATAAAAAAATCTGTTTGCTCTTTTGAGAAATGGATTTCAGTGCAGAATTCTGCTGGAGCAGCACTATTAACTGATTCATTTTGAAAAAAAATGTTTTCCCCATGACAGTATCCCTTTAACTATTCTTCAGTACAAGAAATGCTTCAAAACTCCATTAGCTGCATGAGCATGTACTTTTTTAAGAGCTTTTATCTGTCTGAATCAATAATTTATTGCTACAAATAATATTGAGAAGCCAAAGCAAATACCTGGCACTGACAGATAATGAATAGGTAAATTGATATTTAGATCTCAGAAATAACATGTACAAATAGGAAATCTTCAACTACAGAATATACAAACAAAAGATGGGTTTACATTCTAAATTAATATGTAATTTCTACTGTTTCATGGGTAATCTTGAATAAATGATACATTTGAGATTCTAGATAGGCAAGAAACAATGGAACTCATGTATGAAGTCTGCTCTAACACAGTTATTAAATAAAAATCTTATCAGAACTTGAGAATTTTAGCTAAATTCCAAGATTGAAATGTGAACCTGTATAACAGAAGATCACTTTTTTTTTATTATTTGCACAACCACATCTGTTTCAAGGGAGTAAAAATAAAAAAATAAATATTTCAGAAAATAAATAGCAATATATGTAAAACAAAGGCAAATGAAATACAAATGAAAAGAGGCAGTGCATGCTGAAACTGCAACTAAGTATTTAGTTAATTAAAGACAATTATCAACATTTAAAAATTCATTTTGCATGTTACAAATGTTGCAGAATATTTTCTTAATCCTTCTTGTCAAGATTTATCTAATTAAAAGTTTGACTTGAGCTTTGGTATTCCTTCTAACAATTCAATTCTGATCATAAAGAAACTACATAATTTTTTTTCATTATATAATTACTCTGGGGATTATTTGCTCCAGGAACTATCATGGCCTATGTCTTATATTTCAAATTGTTTTTCTATCTACTTAACAGTTTCTGTTAGGAAGGTAGCTAGCATTACAACGATTAATGAAGAGGTCTACTTTTGCAAATTTAAGAGAAATAATTGGACATTATAATCAGTCATATTTTTTGGTGGGAGAAATTTAAGAAAACATTTGAATAGCATAATCATGAAAAGTCAAACACGGGGAAAATCACATTATTTAATTTATTTTTAGTGAGGCTGAAAATCACAAAGGTTTTAATAAACTGGGGGAAAATAAGCAAAGTTCCTTGAGACATTTCCCATTGATTTCAATAGAAAAACATCTTGCCATACTTCAGTTATTTGGATAGGTTTCCTAACCACATTTGCCTTACCTGTAAGAGTGTATTAAGTCCAAGGTTCAGTTTTGGAATCACCTGAATCTCAGGATTATCTGAAGTATTCTGAAGGAATCATAACTGTTCAGTTGAACCAAAACTTAATTTGTAAATTAGGGTTTGACTTTCAGTTTGGCATTCAGTCAGATCTTTTGTGGAGGATTAGACATTGAGCCAAATCCAAAAACTATTAATTGTATCACTGTTTACCTGCCAGAAGAAAGAGGATGCATGTTTTATTTGTTATACCAGTGTGCAATTTATGCAATAATAACTCAAGGAAGTCTTAAAAAGTTTCTATGCAAAAAATTGTTGTTAATTTAGCACCAAACTATTGCATTCTCTTAATAAAGTAACATTAAAGGTACGTAAAGAAAGTAAAGAACTATGTGCAATGTCATTTTGACAATTGGTAATTATGAAATCTGCAAAAATTTTAATTATTAAATCTACAAACATTTTCACTGCAATTGTGTACTGTTCGGGGAATGTGTTGTTTCATTTCCACAAAAACCATTTGCAAGACCATTGCAAATGTTAGCGACTATGTTTGCTTCCTTTTTAACTGTAAATTAAGTAAAATAAATTAGTAAAGGAGGATCAAAGGAAAACTCTCTGGTGCAGATTTATGAAAACTCAGTCAGAGGAATCCTAATGGGAAATCCTACCTTTTCTTACTATAAGGGAAAACATATTTCAAAGGGTTGCTAAATTATGAGAACATTATAAGAAACCAAAAATTACTATTGAGCATAAATCATTTTCACCTTTAACTTCCATTGAGAATATCCCAGAAAATGAGTTTGTAGTTCTTCTGAGCAGAAACAGACAAACATGAAAAATAAGCCTGCTTACAAGTTTTGTCTCATGTTAATGATGTCTGTCCTGCCAGTTGAACTGCTATGTTATATTGAAACAAGTGCATTAGAAGTAATGAGTAAGTGAAATCCAGATCATTGCAATGTAGCCAGTATTAAGGAAGATAATGGAAAATATAATGGTGAAGCAGTGAATGAAATGAAGGGTATATTTGTCCTTGGAGATAGGTTTGAACTAGTCCACCAGGATGCCAGGAAAAATTCCAGTCGGCCCAGCTGACAATGGACCCTCTTGCCAAACCATTTGGCTTTGTATGCCCATGTCATGGCCATTCTCCATGTCTATACAGAACAAAGAGCAGAAATAGAAGGGAAGTTTTGAAACTATATCAGTGGTCAGGTTTTCTGGTTGGGCTCTGGCATCTCAGTCCAAAACTGGAGAGAGTCAAAGAAAACTGTTATTCTGATCAAAAATTATCAATATACAGTATGACTCATAAGGCAGAAGAAAGTTAAAAAATATGAAAACATTATTTTGTAACAAATTAGTGTTTTGGAAGGTTTTAAAGATGTAACATTAGAATAAAACATTATTGTTTTGCGTGAATTAAGGCTCTGCATAGACTGTGTGGCTCCACATATTATAAATAATCACACAGCATTCAACGAAAACTGAATATGTCTGTGTATTTCTCTAAACAAGACCTCATCCAGGTCAGCCGTAAAAGTGCTGACAGGCGGCTGTTTGAGGGCCAGAGTCATGGGAGTAAGGACAAGAATATCATGGATCATGGAGAGTTTATTATTTTTCTAAAAATCTTTAGACACCTACATTAAACTATAAGTAGCTAAAACTTTGACATAAATAACTGGTATATAAAGAGAAAGTAAAGTGTGCCAGTGGATAGTAGAAAGAGGCAAATAAAAAGAAGAGGCAAACTATAAGGGGGTTATTTATCAAAATCCGAATTTATCTCAATATTTTCTGAAAAAAACTCTGACCAAATCCGCATGTGTTTTTTGGGCTTATTTATTAATATACTTTCCCGAAAATTTTGTTTGCGGGAAAAAACGGGGAAAATCAGCGATTGTAACGTTTTTTTCGGATTTTTCATCCAATCTTCACGATTTTTTTGGATTTTTCACCCGAAAACTCAGAATTTTGCCTGAAAACTTTGGGGTATTGCCAAAAACCCAGCACACATCAAAAAAACATTGGGACTTCTCCCATTGACTTATGTGCAACCTCGACATGTCTGAGATGCCCGATTTTCTGATTCTGACTTTTCCATCCTCGGGGTTTAATGAATTCCTAAAAATTCGTGATTTTTTAAAAGTCTGATTTTATATGCAAAAAATCAAAAAATTTTCGTGAATTTTGCATTCAGAATTTAATAAACAACCCCCTAAGTCTCTACAACTTTGACATAAATTACTGGTATGATTCACTTAAAATGAATGTAGTTTTAAAAGGAAAGATTTGACCCCTCTGTTTTGCTTGGCCCGACTAGCCAGTACCAGTATATGGCCCTTTCACTCTGAGACTTTGAACTACAGTGGTTTAGAGTAAAAAAAAAAAAAAGAAGCATTATTTTTTTATTAAAATAATATGCCAAATAGATTTTCACCACAATTTTTTTTGACTGTGCTCATGTAAATAGGTGTATATTGCTCTAATTGCACATACACGTGCAGTAATACAGTGGCAAGCACACATTTCAGTAGGAAAGTTATACAGTGCATGGCATGCGCAACATTTGCATTTTTTTTGCAGCTGTTAAGCTTTGCAGGTTTTTCCTTTTTGAGCAGCTGAACTGAACAGCACAACCCTTTACATTTGATTTATCAATGGTCGAATTTTGAAGTAATGGGAGTTTTTCTGAGCTCCCATTTGTCAAACTGAAAGAGGCAGTGGTGCCTTATTAAATAAAGAAAATAAAAAATGTATGTGGCTCTTTTGTATAGCGTTTATGGGGGAAGGGTTTGATCTTACGCGTGAGAATCTGGTCTAAATCCAGCAGTTAGCTTTTGTGACCACACACAGGCCATTATATCTTCTGGTGAGACAACTCCAATAGCAGTTCCCTGATTTGAAACACAACCTGAATTGAAACTCCTAAATATTCTACATATTGCCATATACAACAAATATCTATTTTTTTCAATAATTTTTATAAAGATCCAGTGATTCGCTTGAATCTTAAAAAAAAAAAATTATAAAGATCAACGATGAAACAGTTAATGCTTACTGTACACATTGAACCGTTTAAAGATTTAAAGCAGCCCAAATGATCTAATGCAAAATGTCTTATTGGCTTAAATTTCCTCTGTTCACATGTGAATATTGGTTTAATTAGACTGGCAATGCTGAACGAGTATATTTGAAATTTAATATTCGTAGAAGTTTCCTATAGAAGCCATTTGCAGATGTCTCACTCTCTACAGTGAGTTCCTCGTTTGTGGTATTCAGAACATATTTTGGATAATTGCTATTAATGCTTTAGCCCATGTAATCAGTCCCTGTCAACAGAATTAACAGTCAAATTTTAGTGGCTGAGACATAAAGAGATTGACTGACTTCGCTAAGGCAATAATTAGATGACGCAGAAGTCATCACAGTAATCGGACCTTGAATCAGAATAATGCAGCCTTGTGAGTTATCCATTGATTTCGATCTATTCTTTTTTCCCCAAGGTTGTGGTAGTCATCTTCGTATGTATACATCAAAATTGGTTATTTATTTTATGTTCAGCAGCATTTCTAGTTACGCAAGTGATATATTTTCAAATGAATGACTAGCCAAACTAGAAAAGTTTATAACTGTTCAACACTATGGGGCCGATTCACTAACTTCGAGTGAAGGATTCGAAGTAAAAAAACTTTGAATTTCGAGTCGTTTTTTGTGCTCCTCGACTATTGAATTGGCGTAAATTCACCTGAGTAGAATGATTCGAATAGATTGAGCGCAAAAACGCTGCGACTATTCGCCCATTCGATAGTCAAAGTACTCGATCGAGCGCAAAAACGCTGCGACTATTCACCCATCCGATAGTCGAAGTACTGTCTCTTTTAAAAATACTTTGACTGCCTACTTCGCCACCTAAAACCTACCGAATTGCTTTAAAAGCCTATTGGAAAGTCCCATAGGCTTGTTTTCCAAGTGTTTGATCGAATAAAAAGGCATTCGATCGAATGAAAATCCTTTGAGCGAATATTCGATCGAGCGCCTATTCGCCTGGCGAATATTCGCCAATTCGACTATTCGCCAGCGCGTAAATTCACCCGAATTGTCTATTCGATTCTATTCCCCAGTCGAATTTCGAGGGATTGAACCCCTCGAAATTCGACCCTTGATGAATTTGCCCCAATAAGTAAATTTTTTACTACAGCTATCAAAAATCATCAGGAAACTGATTATCTTATGTTTTGATTCTAAATCTGATTGCCACCATGGATGTTATGTACACAATGGATGTAAAAACAGCTGGAGCTAAAAACCATTTAAACTGCAGCAGTGAAATTACATATTGTGCCAGCTTAATTACAGTTCCTGGCGGCTTGTTTGAGATTTTTTTTTTAAATGTTCTAGTACAGTAGAATTTCATTGTTGCAAAATTCCCACTGTGAGACAAGGAATAACCTGTGAAAAAGAACGAAAGCACTCTAAAAATTGAAGTGAAAATCAATGTGAATAATACAGTACTACATTAACAAAATCTTTTCTTTATAACTTTTCTGTAAAGTTACTTGTATTCTAACCCAGTAATGTATGCTTTTTTTATTTATTTTGCTTGCTTGCCCACTCAGGAGGTGGAGGTTTGTATGATTTTTGTGTTTCTTTAGTATTCCTGTATATATAATATTTATCATTTTTTGCATGTTATTATCCAGTTGACTATTGACGTTCTTTTTAATACTGAATCATTTTTTAGTAATTTCTTTCTTGTCTTTTAGGATGATTACTTTCGAACTTGGAATCCGGGTAGACCTTTTGATCAAGGTAATTAATTAGATTTTCAAACATATTTTTATCATTTCATGTTTAAAGACATATATTTGCAGTTGAATACATTATTCCACATTCTTCCACAAGACTAATTAGTAATTAATTCAGAATCTCATTACATAATAGTTTTCATACCAGTGCATTCTGCATCAGCCCCGTAGCATCAGCTTATATTTATTTTCTTGACAATTTGCAAAGACCCCCAAACTTATATTTCCAACAGCTGCTCAGTGTACACTTTGAGTGGTTTGAAGGCTTGGGTCATTACCATAATAGGAGTGCTGGTTCATTAAGCTCAGTATAAAAAAATGACATTTAAAACCTTTTTTGTTTTAGGGTATATTGATCCTTAACATTTTCTTTCTAAATTGTGCTTAGTACCTGCACAGTGTTTCTACTCCTGTGCAATTTAAGAAAGGCTCATATAGGCTTCTTGTTCCCCATAAATGGCATCTGCTGCCTTTTTGAAGTGTTGAACATGAAGAGAACAATTATACGTATGTCTTAATATATTTTAGGTAAAGAAAAACAAGACAGTGCATTATTTGCATGAAAGTATATGCTGCGGAGTTCTAAGGGGAAAAGAAAAAACACTTCAGTTGATTGCAAACATTTTTTATCAGTAGATTTAAAATAATATATATTCATATAGTCGGTATGAAATCAGCATATTATAGTATGAATACAGACCACAAAATACCACGAGTGCATTTTCAATGTAGAGATCAAAGCAGACACATATGGGGGAAAATTCACTAACCTCCGAAAACTCACCAGTGATGGCTTCGCTCACAGCGTAACACCTCGCCAGGCATTGATTCGCCAGGACAGTGCTAGTTCACTAAAGCCCGAAGTTGCGTCCAGGGCGCTGAACGTTGGCGAAGTTGCGCCAAGCGAAGCGAAGTTGCACTAGCGTTGGCTAATTTGCATATGCCGGGAAGTTAAAGTTCAATGTACGTATATGTTGCAGAAAATTCATTACACTACACAAGCCCGGGAAAACTTAGTAAAATAAAATAAAGTTGTTATATTGCCCTACACATGAGCCCAGTGTATAGTTTATGTGCCATATGTTAGGAAATGTAGGGGGGAAGCCATTACCCCCAAAAAAATATGCGCTATTATAAGACGCTAGCGTTTTTTGGGATTTAGAAAAATTTTCAACTATTTTTTTTACTTCGCCTGGTCAAGAGGTAAAGTTCAGTAAAATCCGCATCTTAGTGAATTGGCGTAGTTACGTCTATTCGCCAGAGCGCAAATTCTCCAGGCATAAGGGAGCGAAATACCTCTAGAGTATATCTCCTTCGCTAGTGAAGTTACGCCAGCGACCGTTAGTAAATCAGTGAAGTACCAAAATGACATCACGCTGGCGAATTTTCACCCGCGTCACTTCGTCCTTTAGTAAATTTGCCCCATGGAAATTGAGAAAACCCAATGTTAGGGAGCGAAGTTCTCTACATTTGACTAAAGTAGAATAGTTTCTGTTCTCCCATGTCTGAGAGAAGATTTGTTCAGAAGTTTTTTTCTGCTTAATCTGAGCAAGAAATCAGATATTTTTGCTAATAATTTGGCCCCTGGGGGTATTATTTGTTTATGTTGGGTGTTTCTATTTCACTATTATAAGTAAGTGTGTACACAAATATTTAAAACCACTCAGTGTGTTGTGCTCTTATAATCCTGAAAAAAAAGGATAAATGAATGATAAACAACTGCTTAACATCATGCTGTTTTCCACAATATGTTGACATATTTTCTTATTTTAAAAATGAATGGAGCTAATGACGTATATGGATCTGAGGCTCCATTACATACGAAATCTGAGCCAAGTCTTGAGTCCCATGCTGCTTTGCATTCAGATTCTACACATTTTGGTTTTTGACTTGATGCAGCTTGCAAAAGCTGATTATATCAATGGAATGAGAAATAAGGAAAGGGAAATAAGAAGGCAGAAATAAATGTAAAGCAATGAGGCGCAGTCCTAGTAAACAATAACAACAAACCAGAAATGACAGCATTTTAAACAAGCTGTCAACCTGAAGGATGTAGCTTTTCATGTGTGCAGTTAGCGGCAATTATATTAATAGGGATAATTTGTGAGAAATAGTGATGGGCGAATTTACTACGAAATTCGCTAAACTGTGAAAAATTAGCGAAACGTGTTGAAGTCAATTTTGACACCCACGACAATTTTTATACACATCCAAATGCATTAAAGTCAATGGGTGTCTGAATAATTTTGACGCACGCCAATTCTTATGTGCGCGACACGTGCCCCAAATTGTTTTGAGGCGGTTGCTTTTTAATCAGCGAATTTTCGCAGGAATTTCGAATTTATTCGCTGGCAGCGAAACATGGAAATTTGCCGCGAAGTTGCGCCTGGAGATATGGAAAATATTGTCCTATGGTAGAATAGCCTATGGAAGCATGCGCATTAAAAAGGTGTCCTGTAAAAGTTCATAGTTGTGATGGGGAGAAATGAACAACAGTATTTGCCATGTTTTAAAATTCCTATGGTTTGGTGCTGCCAGTGTAACTAGCAAATACAGAACAAAAAGAAAGTCTTACTTATGCTTGCAAACCATTTTCACAATGCTTTCAAGTCATTAAGAATATATGAAATCATAACATAGTGTCAGTTGATATTTCTTCCCCCGTGTTATGTTTTATTTAATGCCAGATGTTAGTATGAAAGGTGGATGCCTGGGTCATTATAGTACTTGGCAAAAGGGAGGAAGATAGGCAAATTGAGGGTGAGAGCAATAAATACAGGTAAAAAGAATTAGTGACTTATGGATAGTAGATGCCAAATATATATTTTAAAAAATGTTATCATTTGACTTTGTGCTGTTGGTTATCACAAAGCAAATTAAGAAATCCTTACTTATAGTTCGCTAAAAATTATATACTGGTCAGAAATTATGCAATGTGAGAAAAAAAAAACATTTTTTGTATGGAGCATTGTCCCATGCACACCTTCATAGGGTCACTGAATTCCAAATGAAGGCACCAATGGCTGCAAAATCATCATCCCATGACCTCACCTCCTCGGACTCGTGACATCACCACTCCATGGACCAGCACCAATTTCTCAGGTTCAATGCCTGATTGAAGGTCATTGTTTTTAGAGTTCCTGGGCGATGTGGTGTTGTCTTCTGTTGTTGGTGTACTGGTTTCTGATTTTTTTAGCTTGTTCTGGTCATTCTTTCTGCTGCTAGCTCTGACCAATGCTTGAATTCTGAGTTATTTAACCCTTCAGATACTGATTTATTGGACTTCAGTTCTCCAGTTTCATGCTTCCTCTAACCACAACCTTTTTCACCCGTGAGCAACATTCAGAAGTAAAAGGAGTTAGGGAGCAACACATGCATGAAAAATGTTCTTGGGGTGCCAAATAAGTGCTGTGATTGGCTATTTGGTAGCCCCTATGTGGATTGTCAACCTATATTGAGGCTCTGTTTGGCAGTGCACATGGTTTTTATACAACCAGAACTTGCCTCCAAGCCAGCGATTCAAAAATAAGCACCTGCTTTGAGGTCATTGGGAGCAACATCAAAGGGGTTGGAGAGCAACATGTTGCTCTCAAGCTACTGGTTAGGGATTACTGCTCTAAAGTATAAACCTCTTCTTAAGGCCATGCGGCATTTTGAAATCTCAGTTGCTAAACAATAGAATTTCAAATTCAAATTGTCATGATACTTTACATATAATATATATATATATATATATATATATATATATATATATATATATATTACTAATTAATATAGAATGCATGGATTTGAATTCTGCAGGTGATATAGTAATTAATAAGAGTTTAAATAATTGCATTTAATGGAATGTTATCTTTGATACCATTGTGGAGTTGATTCAGTAAACATGGGAGGATGCATGCAATGAGACAAAACCACTTTTTAAATATTTAAAAATGTAATGTTCCAAAGCAACCTTATGCCCAGTTCTACTTGCTCGTCAGGATGGACATTGACAGGGTGGTGCAATACTTCCATAGGCTTCTTACAAATGAAAACACTACTCCAACCTATGGAAGGATTTCCCCTCCTCCAGTCCAGCATGATGGACACAACTGCAGTTGGATAAGTGCCACTCAGTGGAGGCTGGCTTTGGGGGACTTTTGGCTAGCTAGATTTTGATAATTCTTTTGTAATACTGACACATTCCTTTGGATTTTCATAGGAACATAGTGTCACCTAAATGGGCTCAGAAGATTATGAGTAGACATTGGTTCTGTTGTGTATTGAAGTTAATTTAGTGTAAGTATGTTATCTTGATCTTCAGATTCCTTTGTGCCTGATTTAAAGAAAGCGAAGGTATCTAGGTTTCAATAAGTTCTTCCCTAAAAGGAATCTTTAGAAATATTTGCTTTACCTGAAGCACCATGACTAAAAAAAGAAGGCCTCTCAGTCTGAGAAATACTGATGCAATTTATAGGCTCTGGAGCTGAGTTAGGGCTTGGTCATGTGTTCCCTTGCAGTGGCTTTTATATGTGTTTCTACTGTGGAACTGCATGAGTTAATCTGGCCCATTATTTCTAATTGTGGCTCACTGAACTACAGGGAACCACTGAACCCAGGAAAAATGCAACTTGATGTTTTCCACCTGCATTCTGTAGTTTCATGCATTGCAGGTAACCCAAGCAAGGAATGGGCTCAGGGCCGGACTGTGACTAAAAAGCAGCCCGGGCAAAAAAAATCAAAGCAGCCCACATGTAAACACTAGATGGTCTTGTACTCTTATCCACTTATATATTGGGGTAAAACTGCAAAAAATTATGTGCATAAAGAGCTGCCTCTCTCATTTAAAGTGATACTGACATTAAAAATTTTCATCTCAAATATTAATCTACAATAAAAATTACATATAGGTCAAGTTAATCGTTTTTTGCCGATACAGTAGTTCTTTTGTAATTAATTATTACTTGAAGTTCCTAAACCTGACTGTGTTGCTAATCTGACTGTCCCATCTCAGCCTGTCAGAGTCTCTAATGCTAACGGACTCCTGCTGCACAAATATGGCAGCCCCCTCATAGAGGAACATGGGGGCAAGAAAAGTAATGTAAAAGCATCAGGCAAATACTTTTATGCCAAATTATAAATAGCATTCAAAGATAATGTTATGATGGATATTAAACAAGGTTATGTAATGTAAAATATGTTAAAGATTCTGCAGCCTTGTGCCTTTATATGGCCACGGAACCCCTCAGTGACTTCGAATATCCTTATCATTTACAGTAGGGGGTACATTATTCCTTATAATACAGGAGTGTAGTGGCCTTCATATATATTTTTATATGCATTTTCCCTATTATTCACATTGACAGGAAACATTGTTTTTACTGACCATGCAAAGTATTTAGCTGGTGAGGAGATCCTCTAACCTCCTCCATTTACTTTTCATTCTGACTGGCTTCAGTGCAGCCAGCTCCAACACTGACATATCCTGCACATTAATGTCCGACTGGGGGGGGCAGGGCCCACCAGGGCTGCCACATTAGGCCCACAAGGGCCCCCCTCCGTCGCAGGGCCCCCTCTGTAATCCTCCCCCACCTCTCCTCAGTCGCAGGGCCCCCTCTGTAACCCTCCCCTACCCCTGCTGCTTGCACATACTGTACTTACTTTGCACATGCGATCAGGCAGGGGAGGGGAGGTGAGGAGCGTCTGTTCTGTGCAGTGGGTCTGAGCTGGCACGGCCCACCCATGCTGCTGCACATCCTCTAGATGTCGCCACCATGTTCTTACTTCTTTCGAGCCGTTAGTGAATTTCCTCGGCAACTGGGAATATTGATGTTGCTGCTGGTTTCAGCAGAGAAGGCAGGCACAAGGGGCGTGTCGCATGGCTCCGGAAACAGCAGAGACACTGGAGCACAGTTTCTGATTAGGAGCGACGAGCGAGAGAGCGGGCCGGCCCACTTGAATGAAATTTAAAGCGGCCTTTCGGGCAATTGCCCGAATCCACAGATTGTCAGTCCGGGCCTGAATGGGCTGCATTAACTCATGCCATCCCTTGAGATGCATGAAGTAGCCACCGCAGGGGGAACACATTACCAAACTTTTATGTATAAGAGCCCTTACAAGCATAGATGCAGTAACCACTAGCCAAGTTGGAAAGACCAGATTGGTTACTATTGTCAGTTTAGTACCTATATTCATAAATCAGCGCCCTGTGCCTGCTGTGTTCAAACACTCCACGGTTTACTGACAAAGACAGAAGTCTATATAAGAAAGTTTGTACCCAAGACTTTACTTATAACTTTTACAGCTTAAAATCACCAGACATTGGTACTTCTAACATTCACTTTAAGGCAGTGTTCAGTGTATCTATTTCTTCTATGATATAGAGGCATTAGATGCACAGTGGTTAAAAGTGGGCCTGAATGCCAAAAACTTGACAATTTTTTTTTTTGCTATAAAATCCAAATATTTATTTATTATAGCCTGAGGATGGAAAAAGGCTGAATACAAATCCGGCATCTCAGACCTGCCGAGGTTGTATGAAAGGCTCCTATTCTATTTGGAAGCTTCTGTGCTCTGCACTGGAATTAGCCTGAAAATCCAACTATTTCTGGCTTTTCAGACAACAATCCCAAAAATTTTGATTTTTCGGGAAAAAGCCCTAAAAAATCGAACGATTTGGGAAAAAGTCAGAAAAAATCATACAATTCGATTTTCCACTCGATTTTTTCGTGTTTGTCCTCAATCTGATAAAATTGGACTCTTTGGTCTGACTTTTTTCATCAAAATAGTCAGATAAATTTGGACTTAACGCCCTAAATGTTTCAAGCATGATTTTCTAAAAACACCAACCAAACATATTTTAGTGTTATCATCCCATTAAGGATTCAGCAATTGTGTTTTATAAGTTACCACTTAAACATTTGTTGAGGAATAAAAGTAAAGATTTAATTTGCAGTGTTCCCACATAGCTCTCTGATTCACACCAGGCCAAGATACAACATGCTAGCAATTATTTCAATTGACTTGAAATTGCAGAGTAATTATGGGTTACAGGTGGGACTGGATCATTCTAAAATTTGTGTTCAAGCTGATGGTTTGCAGACTGCAGTTATAAATCTTTAAGAGTTAGCTAGAATTTGAAAGTTTGATTTCTGTGCTGTCTCCTGATCTTATTCTGTGTATGTTTAATAAGCTCTTTTTGTGTTGTATCTGAAGGCATTTGGCTCTGCAATATACATCTAATCCACCTACTCTATGTTAGATGATGAGATTTTGTTGAATTTGTATAATACATTCAGTATGTGGTGGGTAAATCTAATTTAAAATAAAGCATTTTTAAAGAAAATGTTTATTTTAACATTGCTGCAACAATTCCTTACTATATGTGACACAGAAACACTTTGAAATATATTAAAAATTAAATAGATATGGGACCTGCTATCCAGAATGCTCGGGACCTGGAACTTTCCAGATAATGGATATGTCTGTAATTTGGATCTTCGTACCTTAAGTCTACTAGAAAATCCTTTAAACATGAAATAATCCCAATAGGCTGGTTCTGCTTGCAATATGTTTAACTATATCTTGTTTGTGGTCAAGTACAAGGTACTGTTTTATTATTACAGAGAAAAAGGAAATCATTTTTTAAAAAAAAAGGGAGTCTGTGGAAGACTGCCTTTCCGTAATTTGAAACTTTCCAGATAACGGGTTTCTGGATAACGGATTTCATACCTGTATATTGGTGTAATCCTGTGTTTATAGCGTAGTTCTAGAAGGTTTCACTCTAGCAGTTCTTCAATGAAAACCTGAAACTGACACTTTGGTATGTACAAAACAAAAAAGAATGCATGAGTAGAATAGGATGAGTATAAAGAAAAATAAGGGAAGAAAAGAAAGAGTTGGTAATAAAAAATGGACTAAAACAGTGAGCGACCAGTTACCAGGGGCAGCCAAAAGCTTCCTCTGATAACTTTAAGAGCAAATTTTCTGTTTTATTAAATGGAAATTTGACTTTTCTAGGGCAGAAAGCCCTCTAGCGATTGACCCTTTCTGATGTTAGGCAATGGCCCTGTAACTATTTATAAATTCACATATATGCATTTAAAAATATATACACATACCTCTACTAAACTAACCGTAGAATTATTTTAAATAATTTCAAGCTTGATTTGAATTCATTTTGAAGAGCGCAACAGTTAATGCTAAATCAGACTGATAACATGTATCATATATCCTGATAAGCATATCAAATATAATACTGCATTTTGGATTCAGTTTGTTGATCCTTCAAAGTCACCTCTTTAGCGTAGATGAAAAACTGAACTATTTATAGTTACCTTTTTTTTTAAAGGAGGGTTGTCCAGTGTTGCCACATGTTACCTAAATAAAATGACCTTTTCTGTAGAAATTGAATAAACCTGGAAGTTTACAATCTAAATGTGGATACCATGGTTCAAAACATAATTCCTAAAAAAAAGGAAAAGTTTTATATTAAAAAAGGAGGGTTGTGGGTGCACTCCTAAGGCCATATAAAAACATATTTAAGTACAATAATCTGAATGATTCAATGAATATGCAATTGAAAAAGTTTTATATTGAAGTATTGAAAGGCATTTAATGGAACTCTGTGATTAATTTTGTGTTTTTTTACATTTAACTTCAATAAAATACTGTGCAACAGTACCTATAGATCTATGTTGTTTTACAAAAAGATATTATATCAGAATAAAGGGGTATGTGCTTTACATGTAATAAAATAATAGTGGTACAAATACAACTAATATAGTACTTCTAAGGTCACTGGGCGATAAGTTGCTCGCGATTTTTAAAAGCGAGTCCTGACGACAAGGCGTTCATTTTGTCGACACATCAAGGGGCATGCAAATCACGAGCTAATATGTACACAGCGCGATTTGAGATCGCCTGCAGCTTTAAAACGCACAGAGATCCTTTTTGGAGCAATAGGTGAGAAATAGCATGTACATAGAGAAGCACAGAAATCTCACACAAACAAACACACACAAAGAATAGTAGCCGCAATAATATGGAAATGTTCGCGCTGACATCAAGATGCTACGTAACAACGCTACGAGAGGCCACACCAGTACAGTCAAACTAAACACGCGAGGCAAGACGTAGCGCACAGCATTATGGGATGATAATCGCTTCCTGGTAAAAGTAGTTCGAAACTTTCCTTCTGCACAAAGGCTATCGCCTTGTCGCCGCGACTTTCTTTTAAAAATCACGGGCAAGTGTGAACTTAACCTTAGGACAGGTACTAAAAACAGCCGGATGGTTGCCATTCAGTAATCCTTCTTTTATGGCTCTACTAAATAAGTTTATAAATGGCAGATTTCCAACTGTTAGAGGTTTTTTTTGTCTGCAAAATGATTGACATTGCCTGTTTTTTTTTTAATATCTCACAAACTCTGTATTTCATTCTTTATATTGAGCTTTAACTGCTGCAATTACTGCAATTTTCATATAATAATCTAGAGTGTAGGTCTAGCTTCTGAAGATTTGTACGAATGCATGACATCTATATTTAATCTATTCAAAACATCTTGTCCTTTCCTCCCCAGTAGATTCCTAGATGTTTTAAGTATACAAATTTTTAAATCCCCCTCCCCCAAAATATTGAATAAAATGAAAGTGTACTCCATCTTTATAACCTGAATAAAGCATGTATTTTTGATACCTATCAGAAATTATTGTGAAAATATTGTATATTGGATTTTTTTTTCTAAAAAAGTAGTTAACAACCCAATCCCAAATGTTAGTCTCCTTAACTGTGGGTGTGCACCCATAGCTTGTCCCTGGACTGAATTTCTTTGGAAAACTGCAGCAGGGTGACTGTTGACAGGTTTTCATGTATAGCTAACTTTGTTATGAAAGAAAGGAGAGTTTAGCAAATGTCTTCTAAATGGTGACTTCAACACAACAGGCTGTAACCTCTGTAATAGGCAATGGCTTTGTATACCCAAATTCAATTATATTGAACTTTTTGATTGGTTATAATTGTCTAAAGGGGCACACTATATAATAAATCACAAAAGTGAAAGTGTTCAAAAAAGAAACTAATCTGCCTATTCCATCCTGGGTAAGTAATCTTTCTCTGCATTACAGAAGGTGCTTTCTATAGATCATATCACAACCCAAAGGGGGGTATTTACTAAAACTCAACTTTTCTCACTATAATAATAAAATTTGACCAAAGTCCCAAAACTGAATCCCCTTTATTTACCAATAAATCTGATCCAAAAAGTGAGTGCGGGAAAAAGTTGGTACAAAATCATGTGTGAACAAAAACCAGCCCAAATACCTTGAAGATCATGAAAGCAAGAAACATCTTAAAATTGTTAAAGGCACATTTGCCATTGACTTTTACGTGACTTCGACAGGTTTTAGCTGGAGTATTTGCGGATTTGTATTTTCGGATTATTAGCAGCTTTGGAGCATAATAAATCTCAAAAAACTCATGTTTTTTTCCCTCTAAAAATGTGTTTTTTTCCCCTTAAAAACTCGACTGGAAAAATTCAAGGTTTAATAAATAGGACCACAAATCGTATCTTTTCGTTCATTTGCCCAAAGAGCAAATACAACTAATTTTGCACTGGTAATCAACATGTTTCAGGAATGAAAAAGTTATTCAGCAGCATAGTTACTGATTTATTTTTTAACATTGTTTAAACTGTATAATTATATATTTTCTTCAAAAGGTTTATCATTTTTTCAGAATACTTTGTGTGCTGGTGACATTGGCATGTGCAACTGTTTCCAGATGTATTGGTGCCTCAGTTCAACATAGGATTTAATATCTTGGAAAAAAGATGGCCACGCTTTTCTGGGTTTTTTTAGACAATTGTTATTTAAAACATTACATTCAGATTCATTTGTGCTAGCCTTCAGCCTTAAAATAGTCAGATAGTCTGTCTTTTTTGGTTGCAAATATACATCCTTTTGGGTAAGTTAATAATACAGTGCATTTTAAGACTAAATACTGTCAAGTCTGGTAACAAATATTACTGGAAAACATATTTTTTTCCATCAGTATTACCCCGTAAAATAGAGTGAATTTACCATAATACACTAGATGCTTGTTATGTCAGCCATTGAAAGAGTTTACCAACAGCAAAAAATATAATTGAGGGTTGAGATTGTGGCTCCATTAAAAATGGAAATATTTTGCATGTATTTAATTTTTTTTTCTGCAGCATATAAAATTGGAAGAGCCAATGCTAAGATAAATATTGACATTGTAATAGTACTGAAAGTTCCAATAAACTGGCAGTGGCTGACAAACGACATGAAACATTAAACAAAGTTGATTTGGACAAAGCTTTGGGGATCGATGACATGCACCCATAAGTCTTAGGTTCTGTTTCATTGGGTATGGTCCCATTAAAATGGTGGAAAGCCAATATCCTGATACTTAAAAGGGCTTTGCGGTCTCAACTTGGCAGTTATAGCCCTGTACATTTGACATTTTTATTTGAATGTTTGCTTCAAAATTATGTTTTAAAAAATTAACATGATTTACTTGCTTTTTATGATGTAGGAATTTGGCCAGCGAGGGTTGCATTACGTGTAACTTAAAAATTGTCAGGGCATTTGATACAATTCACCATAAATATGTGCTTTATAAAAGATCTGTTTGTCTGTGATGCTGAACTACTTAAAGGAGCATGCACAGAGGGTCATTGGCAATGATTTTCTAAGCAGAATAGGATTCTGTGTTTGCCATTGACATATAATTTTCAAAACAAATAAATCCATTTGGCATCCTTGCGAGATGATCTTGACAAACTGGTGATATTTGATGTTAAATGCCAGACTAATTCAATTACCTTTTATGAGGAAGTGAGCAAGAACCTCAACATTTGGGATGTTAGTGGATTTAATCTACTTAGATTTTGCTAAAGCATTTGATACAAATACCACACAGAAGGTTACTGGCTGAATTAAGGAATATTGATCTGGAACATAATATTTGTACTTGAATAGAGGACTGTCTGGCAGATATAAACAAAGACTGGTTGCATTACAAATATTTCATTTCAAAGAGACTCACCATGTAAGCGAGGAGGCCCAGGTGCTCTGCCCCAGACCTTCAGCATAAGGGAGCGTCATCACCATATTGTTTGTAGGGTAGGCACTCAAAGAACAATCCTCTAGGCAGTAGTAGTAAAAAAGGTCTTTATGGAAGTACAAATGTGGATTACAGCCTTACGCATTTCATGTTCTCACAACAAAAGGTTTGCAAGTGGACATGATTACTCTTTACAAGTAAATTAGAGGACATTATAGACAGATAGCGGAGACCACCCCTTTAGACCAGAGGAACAGAACTTTCACTTAAAGCAGTGTATGTGGCTATTCGCGGTGAGGGCAGAAGGTTGTGGAATGCCCTGCCAGATTCTATTCTAATGCCTTTGAGAGTGGCTTGGACATTTTCTTGACATTTCATCATATCACAGGCTATGGTGCTACTTAATATCTATACTATTTGTAGATTGTATATATAGGGGGTTATTTACTAAGCTCCGAATACCCGAAATAAGAAAAATTTGTGATTTTTTTTATAAAATTGGACTTTTAAAAAAATCACAAATTTTTTGGAAGTTTTTAAACCCCGAGGGCTAAAAAGCCCAAATATAAAAACACGGCATCTAAAACCTGTCGAGGTTGCATAAAAGTCAATGGGAACAGTTCCATTTATTTTTGGTTGTGTCTGGGCTTCAGGCAATTTCACGTTGTTTTCAGAGATTTTGGGGAAAATTTACGAAAAAATCTTGAAAATCTGAACTTTTCTCTCAAAGCAAATTTTCAGGAAAATGTAATAGTAAATAAGCGTTGAAAACACGTGCAGGTTAGATCAGAGTTTGTAGCAGCCGATATTGAGATAAATTCGGACCTTGATAAATAACATAATGTGTGTGTGTACAGATAAGTCAGTATAAATGTGTGTATGTATATGCATTAGGGTTCATTTGGAGGGGTTGAACTTAATGGACTTTGGTCTTTTTTCACCTCAACCTTAACTATGTAAATGGAAAATTAAATTCAGTGTTAATGTTAGGTTATGAATTTCGGATGGATAGAAAGATGGATGGAGAAAGACCTAGAAGTACATATAGATATTTTATTAAGTTACAGCAAGCAGTACCAGTATGAATCAACAAGATATAGTTCTGTTCTAAAAGGGATGTTTAGTATAGGGTAGGTTGTCTACTTTACAAAACACTGGTAAAACCCCAGAATCAGATTATGTGGTCTCGGAAGGGAGATAACAAAAAATATAAAAAGTCCAAAGAACAACAAATACTTTGAAAAAGAGCATTGAAATTCACACTTAACACGATAGGAAGACTATCCAAAATGGGATTGTAGAACAGACACAAGTGGAAAATAATCTATATGAATATAAATGAGTATGAATTTCCCCACTAAATCTCTAGAGATTAGATGAGAGCATCCCTTGTCATTAGAAGAAAGGTGGTTTCAACTGGTTTACAGTGGGAGCTGGGAAGTTGTCAAAGTCTCTCCCTGAAGAGGTTGTACTGGCAGATGTGTTAGTTTCAAAAAAAGGTTGAATTCATTTTTCTTAGATGGGAAATTGTTACTGAGTTTTAAATTTAATACAAAGTTGATACAGGGATTGATTTGATTGCAAATTGCTTTTTCCTTTTTTTAGATCATCTAGAAGTAGGGATGCACAGAATCCACTATTTTGGATTCAGCAGAACCCCGAATCCCTTGTGAAAGATTCAGCCGAATACCGAACCGAATCCGAACCCTCATTTGCATATGCAAATTAGGGGTGGGAAGGGGAATTTTTTTTGCTTCCTTGTTTTCTGACAAAAAGTCACGTGATTTCCCTCCCTCCCTGCATATGCAAATTAGGATTTGGATTCAGTTCGGCCTGGCAGAAGGACTCGGCCGAATCCTGCTGAAAAAGGCTGAATCCTGGCCGAATACCAAACCGAAACCTGGATTCGGTGCATCCCTATCTAGAAGTTAGACATGGGCAATCCCTCTATGAGCATTGGCTTCTATGCAACTGTGTAATGTGTTTATAATTTTAGCCCAAGATCAGAGTGACAAACATAAACAGAAGCACTGTTGCTTTGCATTATCAACATTTCCAAGATATTGTAGTTTCATAAATAAATGCAAATAAATTACTTAATATACATTGCAAATAATCATTTTATTTAAATGTAACACATTTTTTTCTATAGTAATATATTTGTGGAGTGCAAATAAACTTATAGCTTTCTTTCTAAAAATAATTTTACAAGCAGAGACTCATGAAGCTCAGTTTAACAGCCAACTTAATCCTTGTAATTGGCAAGAAGAATGAGCTGGCAGATGTACTGGATTAAGGTTGGATCTGAAGTGGTACGACTAAGAGAAGCCATATAATCCTGAAGAGCAATGTGACATGGCAGTCATCCCTGAATTAAAATTTTTGCTCTTTATTGTCCATAGACGTTGACTGGGCTACTGTTAATATCCAAATAGATGTAGGACTGCCTGTAAATCATTTATGAAGTTGTGGAATATGAATAGAGTAGACATATGGGTTTCTCCAGTGAAGGAACCTTAACTACTCTGCTATTCTTCCTAAATTGTATAGTGCATTACCATCAGTATACCATATTGCTGCATATTAATATTTTGTTACTCTTAATCCTATATATGTATGTATGGTAAAATAATGCACTTCAAAAGACCAAAAATATGTAAATAGTGAATTATTTAGAAAGTGTCTCTTTTTTTTTCAGCCCTAGATCCAACTAAAGATCCATGTTTAAAAGTAAAATGCAGTCGTCATAAAGTTTGCATTGCTCAAGATCAAGAGACTGCTGTGTGCATCAGTCACAGAAGACTCACACATAGGTATGGATTTTTTTTACATTATCATTTCCGTTGGATTACAATGCTGAAGATTGATTTGATTTACAATTGCCTATATACCTTGAAATTGCTACTGAATAGTTGGCATTAATTTGTACTTTACATAAAAAGTGGTGATCCTATTTATTATTTGGGAGCACATGAGAAGTTAAAAAAAGAGTATCTGATACAACTAAACACAAAAAAGGCAAGTTGTCCCTGATGACTGACTTACCTGAAGAGGCTCCTTTAAAGGAGAAGGAAAGTTTTGTTAAACTTGATGGTGCCAAAAGTTAGGCACCCCAAGTGATGTTATTTACTTACCTGACACCCCGGACCGGTGCTCCTATCAGCAGAAACCTGCAACAGCCCGGGTTCTTCCATAGAGAACCACAGAGCGATCATCTTCCTGCTTCTTCTGTCTTCTCGCGGCAGCTCATGCGCAGTAGCACGAAAAGTCGAACTTTAACAAAAAAAGCCTGCTATTTCTTTATACTGCTCATGCATCTCCCCTAGGAAATTTGAAAAGAGGAGTGAAGACGATCGCTCTGTGGTGCTCTATGGAAGAACCCCAGGCTGCTGAGCACCAGCCTAGGGTGTCAGGTAAGTAAATACAATCACTTGGGGGTGCCTAACGTTTGGCACCCAAGTTTAAATTCCATTCCTTCTCCTTCAACTACAGTTCTGAATATGAGAAAATGAGGAGTAGCTTTTAATTAACTTGAGGTTATGACCCCCTTTCTTGTAAAATGCTTTTGTTATGAGATGTTTGAAATTTTGCAGCTTTTTTTTGTTTTTGTTGTATAAAAAGTTGACTTTAGCTGTGGTCAATATATTCTGGGGAAGATGGAAGCCAAACTGGGGCTATAAGGAACAAGATGGATTATAAAGTAGTGAGGGTATTTTGTGAGGGGTGATTGAGAAGTTAAGAGGTTGAACTTGTTCCACATTTGTATATTTACATTTTTAATTATGCAACTTAATAATTTCAGGTGTGGGATTTACTATATGGAAATTTTGGGACCTTGAGTTTTCTAAAGGGTATTTTTGTGATTTGGAGCACCATGCCTTAAAGCTTCATAAAACATTTGAACATTAAATCAAGCAATGGGTTCTTTTTTCTTCCACCAACATGGATTTATGATAGTTTAGTTATCAACAAGCACAAGGTACTGTTTTCTTATTACATAGAAAAAAGAAATTGGACCTCAATAAGAAATGTTTGCTGAAATAGCACTCTATGAGAAATGGCATTTCAGTATTTTAGAGTTTTCTCGATAATAGATAATGAGATGCTATAGATGCTATAACTGTTTTGTTTAACTGCAAAGTCGGAGGTTTCTGCCAGAATAGATTATCGATGATAACATGCTTAAATACCAGGGAATACATTAGAGTTGCAAGAAGAACTGAAAAGGTGGTGGATTGTTGCTTCAGTGAAAGTGGTGGAAAGAATGGATGGAGGAGATGCAAAAGCTGGTTAAACATCTCTCAACTGTTGTCACAGGATGTAAAGCAGACAAGTGCCCTCCAGAAACGTAACTAGAGGGGGACGGGCCCTGGTGCGTGACGCGTAGCCGGGCCCCCCGCCACCCTCCATACGAGTTTTTTAGCCCGAATTTTAGTGGCCCTGGCCTGCTCGCACCCCCTGCTCCCCCGGTAGTTCCACCACTGGTGCCCTCTGGTCATTTTTGAGGAGTCAGATTGAAAATGGCTCTTCTGATATTAGAGCACCATGCCATGTTTTTAAACTTTGATTCATGGCTTCTTAATTTATTTCTTGCTCCTATAGAAATAAATAATTGTTCTCCCAGAGTGGAGCACAATAATTTTGGCTTCTTTCAGTATGCTTTTGGATTTTGCTGCAGGTGAAAATTTTCCCTAACTGCATGGTTTGTTTTTGATGTGGAAGGTGCATGCTGACTTATTCTCCTCTATACTCTCCTCTCCTCCTTATTAGTTTTTCCATGCCTGGTGAATTTATTCACTCATCACTAGAGATTGGGAGCAAGTGAAGGGACATGCATATGGGAACAGCTGATGCTAACTTGTGAGATAGATGAATGAGTCTAGCAGCTGCATTTAGAACAGATAAATGTGTGTAAATGTATTAATGTCAACTTGCTTCTGTGTATCCTCTCACATTCTACACACTTGAAAAGGCCTTTTTGGCCAGGTCAAAGTAACTGCTCAAACACATTTAGCTGTTTGCACACAAGTGAAGACATATATATAACCCTTCATAATAGGAGGCAAGCAAAATTAATTTGAAAGGTATAAACCACAGATTTTTTTTTTACATTCAACTTAGTTAACCCCATGTTAAAATTAAGAATCTGCCCTAACCCAACTAATTTACGATCTTTTAACAGCTAAAGCCAACAACCACTTCTTATTACCAATACTGCTCGATCTTTCAGCTGCATTTGACACTGTAGATAATCCTTTTATTCTTCAATCCGTCAATTCACTTGGCTTTTGTGACATGGCCCTGTCCTGGTTCTCTTCTTACCTCACTAATCATTCCTTCAGTGTCTCCTACAATGGAGTAGCATTTTTTTCCCTACCTCTTCCTCAAGGCTCTGTCCTGGGCCCCTTTATTATTTTCTTGTAAGGTTTCCAATACCACCTCTTTGCTGACAATGCTTAGATCTATCTCTCCTTTCCTGATCTGAACCCAGAACTCCTAACTCGGGTCTCCTCCTGCCTGTCCATCTCTACTTGGATGTTGCAACGCTACCTTAAATTAAACCTCTCTAAAACGGAAATGGTTCTCTTTTTTTCCAACTGACACCTGTAACATCCCAGAAGTATCTATCATAGCTAACAATTTTAATATCATCCCATCTTCCCCGGTGCCTTGGAGTTATCCTAGATTATGCCCTGTCCTTCACGCCTCCTATCCAGTCACTTATTAAATCATGTCACTTTCACCTAAGGAACATATCCAAAATACGATAATTTAACACCCACGATGCTGCCAAAGTTCGTATTCACTCTCTCATCATATCACGTCTAGACTACTGTAATGCTCTATTAATTGGCCTTCCCCTCCAGTCGATAATGAGCACTGCCGCTAGGCTTATACACCTCAGCAACTGCTCCTCTTCTGCCATGCCACTCTGCCAATCCCTGCACAGGCTTTAGCTACCTTCCAGAATAAAATACAAATTAATGACCCAGACATTCAGAGTACTTCACAACTATGCCCCACCCTACATCTCTGAACTCATAGCTTACTATGCTCCTCTACTGACTTGTTCGTCCACTCTCCTCTCATTACCTCTAGTGATGGGCGAATTTATTCGTCAGGCATGGATTCACAGCCAATTTCTGTCTTTCGCTGCCCAAAATTCAAAATTGGCGGGAGCATAAAAATTGACACGTTTCAAAATTATTTGGACTCCCATTGACTTACATTTTGAATACATTTTGACAAAACAGTCGCAGGTATAAAAATTGTCTCTCGCATCAAAATTGTCACGTGAATGCCTTTCGCAATTTTTTCACCATTTTGCTAGTTTTTTCAACCATCACTACCCTCACTCTGTTTAGCTACCAAATGTTATACCATAGGCTACATCTCTCTTAATTCTGATCTTGCCTACTCCCACACTTTGTGTCTCATTCCCTTCCCCTTTAGATTGTAAGCTCTTTTGCTCGGGCATTCCTCACTTTTTATACAGGTATTGGTCATGATGTATGTAACTCTGTATGTTCTATGTATGTAATTCATGTGATTTCTTTGTATAAACACATATATCTTACAGCACTGCACAATATGTTGGTGCTCTAAAAATACATAGTTATAAAAAAGGTCAATAGAACTTAGTCAGTGGTATATGCCATTAAGACTAACGCTAGAACATCTGAAAATTAAAAGAGGAAAACTTGAAGAACATAATTTTGCAAAAGCTCAACAATTTTTGAGAGGTTTTACTTTCTACTAAAATTCAATAATCACATACTGTATTGCAAATGTAACTTGATGTGATATCAGATAATATACCTTTGGGCCTCAAGGTAGAATATTAAATATTTAAGTCTTCTGGAGAAAAATGTAAAACATACTCATCCTGAAAATAGGTTTTGATTATATGCATTTTCCATAGTTTTATGGTCTGGGATGTGCTGTAACCTGAGTGATCAAACAGCATAACACTAGAAATGGTTCCCAGGTTGTACATTTTTCAGTCCCCTTTTCCCACTGGCATTCAGAACAATATTTCACCTCAAGTACCTTTTTCAAAATGTTAGTGTGCAATTTTTGTAGTTTGTCACAATTGAAATTGAAAATGTCTTCTAACTAGAGAAATAATCGATACAAGCAATAGATAACTTTTGCTTAAAATGTTTATCTCAGACAGGACCACATGTGGTGATTTCATTTGCACTGCTTCCTTGTTGCTGCACATCACTCCATCATTGAGAAGTGACCATTAACATATGCTAATGATAATTTATTTACATGCTGTTGTATGAGAAACCTTTACTGTTCCTTGTCACCTTTCACCTTGGCAGTGGTGCTTTGCACTAGTCTAGCAGTAGAATAGCACATGCAGTACATGGAGCAGTTACGTCAGAGTGTTAGTCTTACTCAATTCAATTCATGTGTGCTTCAAGAGTAGGAAATGGCTCTGTCTTTACTTAAAGTGTCTCAAGGCAATGCTTCTGGCCCTTATGACCCTTTATCAAGCCTAATAAGTGTTAGTCTTACTTTAACTCAAATTGCGGGGCAGATTTATCAAGGCTCAAAGTGAAAAACTGTGGCCAAAACTGTCAAATTTGACTAGGGAACTGTTCAAATTTGTTTTGAGTTTTTTTAAAAAAAATTCAAATTAGATTTTTGAAATTTATCATACACTGGCCCTTTAAGAACTCGAATTTGACTACTCGCCACCTAAAACTTCCAAAATTGCTGTTTTAGTCAATAGGAGATGTCCTGGGATCAATTTTGAGTTGTTTGTAGCCTTCCTGACATTTGAATTTTTCAGAGAAAAAAACTCAACGTGAGATTTTAAAACTCGATTCAAATTCGATTCGAGTTTTCGGGTCGATCCCAGTTTAGGTCAAATTTCGAGTTCATGGTTTTTAAAAACTCACAAGAATTCGAAATTCAACCTTTGATAAATGTGCCTCTGCATGTGAACAACTCAGTCCCCTCCCCCATTGCCCTATCTCCATGCTCCCTCCTTGCAGCATCTATTCAAGTTTCCCTGTTTGTGTACCTAGCATACAACTGCAGAGTTGCACAGCGGGGTTCACAAGTGCCATCTTCCCCTGTCTTAAGATCCTCTTCAGTTATCCATCACAGATCTTGCAAGAGCATGCTTAATTGAATCTACCGTATATACTCGAGTATAAGCCATCCCGAGTATAAGCCGAGGTACCTAAATTTACCTCCAAAAACTGGGAAAGCTTATTGACTCGAGTATAAGCCGAGGGTGAGAAATGCAGCAGCTTCTGGTAAGTTTCAATCAAAAAATTGAGGGTTTCTGCTCCCATTGGAGGTGCCGGCGTCTCGGTTTTTGGATGCCGGTGACCATTCTTGGAAGCCGGAGTATATTCTTGGAGACTATTCTTGGACGCCTGCGACTATTCTTGGATGCCGGCGACTATTCTTAGGCGCCGGCGACTATTCTTAGACACTGGCGACTATTCTTAGACACTGGCAACTATTCTTAGACGCCAGCGACCGTTTTTGCGCTTGACCCAAGTATAAGACGAAGTAGCGTTTTTCAGCATATTTTGGGGGCTGAAAAACTTGGCTTATACTCAAGTATATACGGTACGTCCTAAAAGGGCTTCAACTGCGCATGCCCCTACAAGATCCATACAGAAACTTGAACATAACAGGATGCTTTAAACAAGTTTTGTTTTTTCAAGTTTATTTGTTATATATAGCTATTGAAATCATTTAAAAACATGACAAACAGGAAATATTAAAGACAGGTGGTTGTATTTGCAATCTGCATTATCAAACTTTGAAAACATATAATTTTTCTGATGTTTATTGAAGTTTCATGTCATGGAAAAATAAGCACCTGCAAATTCATTTACTCTACCCAAATCTAAGCACAATCCATTAAACTCAGTAGAACAATAAAACAAGTTTAAATATCCCAGAAATTACTCTAGTGGCAGGAAAAAGATGGAATTTATTACAACAAAATGCATATTAATATTGAGCATGTTGAATGGTGCAAGAGATGCCCAGTTTCTGTATCAGTATCAGTATGGTAATACCTTTCTTTATACAGGTATGGGACCTATTATCCAATATGCTTTGGACATGGGTTTTTCCGGATAATGGATCTTTCTGTAGTTTGGGTCTTTGTACCTTAAGTCTACTAGAAAATAATTTACATATAATAACCCCAATAGGATGGTTTTACCTCCAATAAGGATTAATTATATCTTAGTTTGGATCAAGTACAAGGTACTGTTTTATTATTACAGAGAAAAAAACATTTTTAAAAATTTGGATTGTCAGATAAATCTCTATGGGAGAGGTCTATCCTGTAATTCAGAGCTTTCTGGATAATGGGCTTCCGGATAATGGAACCCATACCTGTAGTATGATATTAACATTATCCAGAAGAATTGTTAGATGTATAACTTCTTTGACATATATCACCCTGAAGCTGTAAGGCCCTACTTTAATGGTATTTTTGCTGTAAATTAATTTATGATTTACAAGTGCAAATCATTGAGCATTTTTTTAAGGCATCTAAATCCATTGTATACTGGTAGCATCAAAGTACATCATTGCTCGTCCCCTTTCAATGAATTATTTAACAAAAAGTGAATATTTTATTCTCTTTTAAAATATATATCTAAGAAATACTGTATATATCTAAGAAAGCATTTTGCATATAGACTGTGATCATAAGTTTCTGTAAATTGATACTTTGAAGTTGTGCACTAGAGCAGCAAATTCTTGGAATTGTGATGTTTTGGCAGAACGTTCAGCGTTTTTTTCATTCATGCTTTTTCCATACATATCTTTTAATAACTTTAGTGGCATTTGTGGTTTTAGAGAAAATGAGTTTATTTGTGGCCTCAAAAACTTCTAAAAGTACACAAATTAAATGGGCCTCATAGATAATATTTACTGAACTTCCTTTTTTCTCTTTAGTATTGGGCAAAAAAATGGCTTTATGTTCGAGGAGCATGTTGCAGTGTAGGCATTTATTCCATAGTATCCCAACTTGCATTTCATTAGGATGCAATCACCCACCAAACTAATGGGGGACTGTAATAAAAATCGCTAACGGAAAAACTATTCGCAATGCGAAAAGTTATGCCTTTGCGCGAACAAATTTTGCTTTGTGCGAATTTAATATAGCTTTTGCGAGCCCGGAAACTGTTTAGCGACCACTTCCGACAGTGAAAAAACGTTTGCGAATTTTATCGTTTGCGCCAATGCGCAGTCAATGTAATAAAACTTCTTACTGAAAAAGTCGTTATGTTTGCTCCAAAAGATTACGACACCTTCAAGCACTTCTTATGAGTGCGCAATTAAAATTCGCAATGTGCAATTAAAATTCGCAATGCAATAACAGTTTAAGGAACAATATTACATTGTGAGATGTGGGTTTTTAGTCTTATTGGTGCGAATTGTTTTGCTCTCTGCGACTTTTATTACATTCCCCTGTAAAACTTTTACTTTTTCTATGCTCATGGCAGCCATTTGAATTCTTCTAGTTCATTTATAAAAATGAAAGATCAGGTCATGTAAATTATTTTCCTCTTTCAAATAAAATTACACTATTGACCGACTTGCTCATCAAAAGTCAATGGGGCAGATTTACTAAAGGGCGAAGTGACTAAAGTTAGCGAAAATTCACTAGCGTGACGTCATTTTGTTACTTCGCTGGTTTACTAACAGGCGCAGGTGTAACTTCGCTAGCGAAGGAGATAGACTCTAGCAGTAATTCGCTCCCTTACGCCTGGCGAAGTTGTACTCTGGCGAATTGACGTAACTACGAAAATTCACTAGGATGTGGATTTTACTGAACGTTGCCTCTTGCGCCAGACTTGCTGTCACCACCTCAGACCAGGCAAAGTGCAATAGAGTAAATAGGACTTCCTCAAAAAATAGTTGAACATTTTTTTAAGTCCCAAAAAAAACGCTGGCGACTTTACATTTTTCAGGGTGATAGGCTGCAAAAGAGCATACATTTTTTCTGGGGTACCTGGCTTCCCCCCTACATTTCCTAACATATGGCACATAAACTATACACTGGGCTCATGTGTAGGGCAATATAACAACTCTATTTTATTTTATTAAGGGCTTGTGTAGTGTAATGTATTTGCTGCAACATATACGTACGTTCAACTTTAACTTCCTGCCGTATGCAAATTAGCTAACGCTATCGCAACTTCACTTCACTTGCCGCAGTAACGCTAGAGATACTTCGCCAGCGTTCGGCGCCCTGGATGCAACTTCGGATTTTAGTGAATTAGTGTTGTCTGGGTGAATTTACCCCTGGAGAAGTGTGCAATGTGAGCAAAACGGACGCTAGTGCAAATTCGGCGCTTAGTGAATCTGCCCCAATGCATTAATGCCCAATGTATTGCATTATAATAGACTTCATCAGGGGAAGAAAATATTCTCCAAAGAAAGCTTTCCGTAAGGAATCTTGTATGATATGTAATTTGAGGCATCATGCCTTGTTTGATAAAAATCATTTAAATATTAACCCCACTTTATCCTACACCCATCTGTAACTTGCAGTAGTGCAGTGAAACATGACCCTTATATGTGACATGCATCTTGAAAAATCAAATGTTGTATGCCTTGTTTTGCTTCCAATATGAATTTATGTAGCTTAGATAGGATCAAGTACATGGTACTGTTCTATTATTACAGAGAAAATTTTTTTTTTAAAAAACATTTGAATTATTTGCTTAAAATGAAAATGAGACGTCCTTCCTGTAATTGGGACCTTTCTGAATAATGGATTTCAGATAAGGAATCCCATACCTGTAATCTAAAAGCATAAAAGCATTTAACATGAACTTTGCATAATTTGTCCTAACAACAATTCTAAATTTCTAGAAAGCGTTTGTATTTAGTTAATTTTTTTTGTATTCTTGATGGCATCTACGTTAACTTAAAAAACAATAAAAGTTAACACTATATATTATACTGTTGCCCTGCACTAGTAAAACTGGTGTGAAACACTACTATAGTTTATATAAGCAAGCTGCTGTCTAGCCATGGCGGCAGCCATTCAAACAGAGGTGACAGTAGATAACAGATTTGTTCTGAAGAATCCCATTGTGTACTACTGAGTGTATCTGTTATGTGCTGTTTATCCTTTGCCTTTTCTTCTTTTTCTTTGAATGATTGCTCCCATGGGTAAACAGCAGCTTGTTTATATAAACTATTGTAGTGTTTCTGAAGCAAACACACTAGTTTTACCAGTGCAGCACAATATTACATTTTGTTTATATTTTTATTACTTTTATTTGGGGTAATTCAGTGTTATTGTTGTAAATTTTTTTGAAAATGATTATTATCATTTTTTTTTCTAGTATGAAGGAAGCTGGACTAAGCTATAAATACTGGAGAGGTGTACCACTTTCATCCAGCTGTAAGCAATGCCCTATAATAAACACAAATCCAGTGTGTGGATCTGATGGACATACATATTCATCACAGGTAAGCAATATATTGCCAGACTTTTTATTTTTCTGCTAAAACACAGTTAAATGATCTTGTAGCAGGAGGTTAGTACATGAAGAGGCAGGTATACTCATTTAAGGCCAAACTGTAGCAAGTCATGCAATATTCTGATTAAATTTGAATTTGAAAATTTGCTGAAAATGTTTTAGTGTGGGAAGTAATTTTATTATAATGAGGACATGTATATGGGGACACACTTGCTTGGGAGAAGAAATAAATCCTTTTTTCCCACTGGAAACATTTCTTCTTAATGAAGGATATTTTATAGCTCGAAAAAAGTGGAAAAAGATCAAGAATGTTTCTTACATTTCAGTAAAAAGTAAAGTAAAGGCCATTAAACATATCCAATTTGGTAGCATGTGCATTCTAGTAAAGATAATATGGAAATTAAGGTGAGTACATTCCATTTTAACAATAGGGGGCAGATTTATCAAGGGTCGAATTTCGAAGTAAAAAATACTTCGAAATTCGACCATCGAATTAAAATACTTCGACTTTGAATATCGAAGTCGAAGGATTTTTCACCAAATTTGGCCATCGAACGATCAAAGTAAAATCAAACGATTCAAACGATTTAATTGTACGATCGAACATTTTTACTTAGATGTGTAAAGACTTACACATGAAAAACACAGAAAAATGCATTAGAAGGTCCCCATAGGCTAACATAGCACTACAGCAGGTTTAATTTGGCAAACTATTGAAGTCTACGTTTTTTTTTAAGAGACGGTACTTCAATTTTCGAATATTCAAACTATTTTACTTCAAAGCGAATTCAAAGTAAATTCAAATTTCGAATTTTTTTACTTAGAAAATTCCTTCGAATTCACTTTGACTCTTGATAAATTTGCCCCTAGATGTCTTCCATTGGACGGATGAAGGACAAATGGGATTCAATAATAATTGAACCGTATTTATCCTGTAGCTTACAGTAATAGAGTGAAACATGACCCTTACATGTGACACACATCTTGAAAAACCAATGAGCTTATTTATCAAAATCTGAGTTTGTGTGAAGTTAGAGGCTTTTTTCCTTCTTTGTAAAAAAATGCGAATGCTACATTTAGCTCATTTATTTAAAAATCTGAACATAAAAAACTTGATAAAAAATGTTAATAGCTTGAAGTTTTTCGAATACATGCATTTTAGCTAAAAAAAAAATTGGTAATGGTTCGTAAATCTCCCCACAAGTGTTGTATGTCTTGTACTGAGGTAAAATATCTGCCTTGCCAGTGATAGTCTGGTGACTTTTTGGGACAGTTTTTGTCCAGAAATATGGCAAATTACCCCTATATTCTACAAAATGCAGGCAAAATCAGCAATGTCAGGGTGAAAACATACATGACATCTATAAATTCAGTCAAGAGTCTGCCAACCCTTGGAATGTGCTTAGTCATATTAATATGTATTATTTTGTATCTTCCAACTTACGTGTTGTGATTCTGCCAGTTTACATATGGCAGTTTTTCAAATCACCATCCATTCCATCTGTTCCCTTTTCAGTATTTTAAACACAACTAATTAAACAAAGGGAACACTGCTAGACTGTGAATAGGGGAATGGGATATGTTCTGTTTAAATGTTCTGTTAAAATATAAAATAATAAATATAAAATAAAATTGGTTTTGTGTGTTCATAGCAAATGCCAATTTTATTAATGATCATTTTTTATACAGTCTAAGAAAGGTGACTATGTTTTCACTGTAGGACACGAGTTATAGTTTATATACTGTAAAAAACTGGGTAACTTAAGGGTGCCAACCATCGAAACAGTAGTGATATTTTCTCTTTGCCAAAAATTCACGAAAACTGCAAAAAAATAGCCAGAACGCATTGGTCAACAGGTGTTTCTTCACATGACACTTTTTAATCCAATTTACAGGAGTAAATTCTAGGAGAGCAAGTACCTGTTCCCTTAAGGTACAACAAGCAGGTCATTTTGCATATTGCCCCATTGTTGATAAATGAAGTTATAGTTTTCTATCTTTAGCCTGTGCTTCAAAAGAAACTCATTGTTTAAGCTCCCTAATGTTTAGTCATTACTAAATTTGTAACAACTTCCATAAAGCTCTGAAATGTGGGAATCCATTAAAGTAAACACAAATTTTCTACTGATTTACTTTTTAATGTTTTAATGAAACAGTATGTGGCTTACTTTTTAATGTTTTAATGAAACAGTATAAATGTATTATATGGTACAGATTTTAGAAACATAAAACATCTGTGATTTATTTTAAAATTTGTGACTTGATATAGATAATATAGAGCATAAATGGCTGAATATGGGGATTGCAAACTGTTTGATAAATGGAAGTCCATGGCAAATGTTCTGCATCAGTTTGATTGACATAAAAATCTAATACTCTTTGGGGGTCTTTAAAAATCTGTGGTTTTCTAATTTTTTTAAAAAAGCTCTAAAAATTTGATATTTATTAAGTGTAAAAACCACAAAAACCTCTAATACCAAACTTCACCAGTTAACAGTTGCCAAGGTGCTATAGAAGTCAATGGGAGCTGCACTGATCTTATTAGACGGCTCTAAATACATTTGGACTTTTAGAGGTTTTTGTATTTTTTCGCTAGGAATTGTCTGAAGAACTCAAATTTTTAGAGGTTTTCAAGGTATTTGTATTTTTTAGTGCATTGTTCAGCATAATTTTCCATTTCTTTTTTTATTTGGATTTTTTAATAAATCTTACGACATTCGTAGTTTCAGAGTTTGTGAGTTTAGTCATGGTTTCGAAAACTTCTAAGCCACTAAAATCCAGCCTTTCATAAAGTGGCCCCTTCATTTCAATGGGATCCCTTATCTAGAAACACAATATACACAAAGCTTTGAAATATACAAGCGACGTGCCCTAGTGAGTCAATTTTAAGCAAATGATTCTAATTTTTAAAAATGATCATTTAAAAATGTTCTTAGTTTTCTGTTCAATAATAAAACAGTACCTTGTTCATGAAGTAACTCACCTACACAAATTGATACTGGTGGCAAAATAATCTTATTGGGTTTATGTAATGATTTATAGCAGACTTAAGGTATAGCCAAATTACAGAAACATCCCTTATCTGGAAAGCCCAAGGTCTCAAGCATTCCAGAAAATCTCCAAGAAACCTTGTCACACATCATGCTGAATGTCATTGACTTGAATTGAATCTGCTACTCACCAGAGGTTTTTTTAATAATTGAACCTGCTTGTCAATTGCCATTGAAATCAGCAGTTGTCAGTTGTAGACATGAGTTTTCCTACCAGAGTTTTGTTTATTGCCTGTCGAGTCCTATGCTGATTAATGGAATATTTATGGAACCTATCGTTATATACCTATAGCTTCTTTATAACTATTCTATATTTTCCCTTTAAGTATATTCAGACAACTTCATTTTTGATACCTATAGCTATTTTCTAATAGGAATCTGTCTTAGAAGAAGATGTTAAATGGCAGTCTGTAATTTTGACTTGGTATGATGTTACTTTCCATCAGTTGACAATCAAATATCCAGATATCCAAGATGGCTATTTGAATATTTCCATATGTTTTATTACTAGAACATAATAGGGGACATTTACTAAGGGTCAAAGTGAATTCAAAGTTTCTTTTTGAATTCAAAAACTTCGAATTTTGGGTACTTCGACCATCGAATAGGCCAAATTTGACTTTGATTCGAATTGAAAATACGAATATTTGACCATTCGAAAATCGAAGTACTGTCTCTTTAAAAAATTTGACTTCGACATTTCGCCACGTTAAACCATCCGAATTGTTATGTTAGCCTATGGGGACCTTTTAGAAGTCGAAGGGTTTTTTTTGAAAATGGTTCGATCGATCGAATCATTTGAACGATTTCTACGATCGATCAAACTATCAAATTTTTTCAATTCGATGGTCAAATTTCGAAGTTTTAGCACTTCGAAATTCGACCCTTAGTAAATGTGCCCCAATGTGTAGCAATTAACATATTTCTAATTTCCCATAAATTCTACATAATTGTATTTTATTTTTTTCTACTTTTAGTGGGTTTCTACCACCCTCAGCAATATCTACACAAAACAGACTGTTTTCAAAATAGGGAATGCTGATTTCCATATGATGCTTGCATTTATTTGTGTCCATCTTATTAATTTAGCTATATATATTTCGTGACATTTTAAAAATATATAATAAAATGATTGTAGCAAAAGATATAAGCTTTACTTTTTTGCATTTTTTTTTCAAAAATAATTTGTTGCATTCCTTTTCCATTTTATTTCTATTTGTCCTTATAAAATGACAACATATCTGTAGAATAATGTAACAGTTTGGAAAGAAATAGACTTAGCATAATGTTTTATATGTAAAGTTTTTACTTATTAGTATTTTTTTAGGGGCAAATTTGTATATGGTCGAATATCGACTGCCGAAGTGAAATCCTTCGACTTCGAATATCGAAGTCGAAGGATTTACCGCAATTTGTTCGAATAGGCTAACATTGACTTCGGTAGGTTTTAGGTGGCGAACTAGGGGGTTGAAGTTTTTTTTAAAGAGACAGTACTTCGACTATCGAATGGTCGAATAGTCGAACGATTTTTAGCTCAAATCGTTTGATTCGAAGTCGTAGTCGATGGACATTCGCAATTCGAACTTTTTTTTTATTCTATTCCTTCACTCAAGCTAAGTAAATGGGCCCCTTAATGTTGCATACACAACAGTAATTCATTTCACTTTTTTACTGCACACACAAGTACTAACAGCATTTGTTTTTTTGCGTACAGACACTGACATTTTGGGGGAGTCTTATGAAAGTTAATTGCTAATACTATGGTAATCATTGAATTTGATTTTCTTTCAGTTAGGGTATTTCGTATTTCAACATTTTTATAATTTTCCTTTCATGTACAAAATTAAACATTTACCAAATAAGTTTTAATAAGAGCTTTGGAATTTTTTTGAGTCAATCCAGGTGGAAGTGCTCACTGTTACAATTGTGATTCTATAGAGCAAGGTGAGATGAGTGACTACACATTATAAGAAAAATTGACTTTAGCTACTAAAAGATTCTACGTGTGCTCAGTCCATGTTATAGGACCAACTCTGTACAGATGCACGTGGCTCAGCAAGTTGTCAGTGGCTGATGCAAAATATGATACTTAAATATTATAGCAAAATCAATATTAACATGATCCTGGGGCCTGATATACCAATTGACTGGTGGAAAGTTGATGTAATACACTAATTAAAAATGGATTACAGGGGCATGTTTACTAACATTGGAGATAAATATCTGGAGAGATTTCTGGAGATGTTGCCCATGGCAACCAATCAGCAATTAGATTTAAACAGCCACAGCCAAGTTAGAAAACAAAAGCAAAGATCTGATTGGTTGCTATGGGCAACATCTCCAGAAATCTCTCCAGATATTTATCTCCAATGTTAGTAAACATGCCCCACAGTCTCAACCTGACAGTTCCAGGCCTACAAGTCTGACATTTGTTGTAGGCAAGCTATTGAAATGTTTGTTAAAGTGGTGGTTCACTTTTAAAGGGAAAGTAAAGTCTAAAATAGAATAAGGCTGTATTTTGTATACTAAACTTAAACATGAGCACCACAAGCCTAATCAAGCAAATGATTTATGCTTTCAAAGTTGGCCACAGGGGTCATTGTCCTGTAACTTGGTTAAACATCTTTGTAAGACTATGCACATGCTCAGTATGGTCTTTGCTGCTTAGGGATTGTTGTAAATTATCAAAACAGCACAAGTAAATTAATATCTGCCAGAAGCCGATACAGCAAGACTGAGTAATAAAAAGAATAGGCAGACTGCTCTGGGTCCTGTGGTATCATGTAATGTGGATTTTATAGTTGTTGTATTATTTAATACAAACTTTCTCCAACTCTCCAGAACTAGTGGCTGTAGCAAAATAATCCTCCAAATAGAATCCCAGTTTATATGTTTAAATCTGGCTCCATGATATTTGTCCCTGCAGCTGGAGTTGGAAACAGTAAAAGGGATGTAAAGGAAAACATAAAATCCAATACAAATCTCTACACTACGTAGACTGCTCTACAGGGAAACAAACAAAGCTGCTTGAGTTCTGCATGGCTGGGAAGTAAGGCGGGGGCTCCCCCTACTGTTCATAAGTATGATTGTTTCCCTACAGAGCAGTTAGAGACCGTCTGACAATACCAATCCTCAGCAGTAAATGAAGGGAGAATTTCACTGCATACAGTCAGTTTTCTTGTAAAAACGGTACACGTTTTTTAGGTTTCTTTTTCATTAAAGAAAGTAAAAATTGGATTTAATTTTTTTGCCTTTACATGTCCTTTAAGTTACATTATAGTATGTTATAGAATGGCTAACTCTAACTAACTTCATTGGCCTTCATTTTTTCTTTTTTTTATAGTTTAAGAATTATTTGCCATCTCCTTCTTACTCTTTCCACCTTTCAATGGGGGTTACAGGCGCCATCTTAAAAAATGTCTCTTATTCATATTTCAGTCTCTTATTCAAATCAATGCATAATTGCTAGGGTTGCTAGCAACCAGATTGTGACAATTTTTTTTTTTGACATAAGAGCTGCAAAGTTATAGGATTCTTTCCCTGAAAATATTGAATTGGTATATACTGTACATTAGATAAGAGTGGGATGAATGGCTTTTTAGAAAGTGATACAAAAAATGTATTGAAATTAACTCTCAGTGCAAAGTCAAACCAGCAACTGGTCAAGTTGCCCTAAATCAACAGTTAGGCAGGTTAAAAAATGTGTTGAACTTGATACAAATGCTTTTTTTCAACCTCATATACCATGTTACTCCATTTCATTTAAGATAAAAGTCCTTCCCTTGTTAGAATGACAAAAGAACTTAAAAAGCATGGTATCGCCTATACAATGGTGCAACTATCTTGAAGAATATCATCTCAGTTGACCTTGTCTACAGGGGTTGACTGATTTTAAAGTATTATTCCAATCATATGTGTGCTTATTAGTGATGGACAAATTTCTTCGCCAGGCTCGAATTTGTGGCAAATTCACTGCAGGCGAATAAATTCGCGAAACTGCCGTCTAAAAAAAAATTTGATACTGGCGACCGTTTTTTTTCCCCTGGGGCATTTTCACCAGCCCCTTAAAAAAGAGACGTCGTTGGTGTTTTGCGAATTCTTCGCTGTTTCAAGAATTTTTCGGCAAAGCAAAATGGGACAAATTCGCCCATCACTAGTGATTATCAATAGCTATAGAAATAGGGCATCACTCCCACTGGGGCTGTAAGGGGAAGAAAATGTTCACACCTTGGAAATAGTGGCATATTCTTTAGCTACCTCACTGGCACGTATATGAAGCTGCCATGCATGTTCTGGCTTCAATATTCAAAATATTTTGTTGTAAATTCAAATCTATGATTAAAAAAATAATTCTGTAAGCTCGATCTTACAACTGGAAAGCAAACTGTTAAATTCAAGAACACTTGAGAAAATAGCACATTCTTCAAATATCCTGCTGTTTATAAAGTATTTTAGGTCACTTAGCTCTTATTACTTGACATTTGCTATAATTACTGAAATTTAACTTGATTGTTAATGAAGACTGCAATCAGTGAATGTCAGTTTTCACGTATTTTGCTGTGATACAAACTCATCTTCAGAAAGCACCAAATATTAACCTTAACTAACGCAAAGCAGCATTTACTTTAACAAATCATAACAACAAGGTACATGCATGTGTCTGTAGAAGCCCTAAAGTTTTAATTAATCATTGTAGGTAATACTAGCAGAAGTGTTTAGGTTGATGGCACTTCCTGATGGCAGCTCCAGTACTAGAAGTTGTTGGCCAAAATATCTGCATAAGAGCAATGTTAGATGGTTCCCATCGAAGTCAGTTAGAGGGGGTATGGGTAATATATAGCACTAGACCGTCACCTTTTAAATGCATGCCCAAGAAGCACTTAGTTGATAAGTTATATCTGGGTAAAACAAACATTCATTTTTCATGAGAATTTACCCACTGTTTCTTAAAAATAACAAAAATGACAATGCAAAAAAAGTAAATGTAAAGTCTACTAATAACTAGAGTGTATTGTTCCTTTTTAATTGTAAAAATGTGCTTACACTATTCAGCATTAATAAAATATTTTTTAAACCTTTATTCACTTTCCTTCTTCTTGGTTTTTATTATGACTACTAGTTATCTTGTCATTGTTTGGGGTAGGAACTTGCATGCTTCACATTTTATTCTAAAAATGGGACCAAATTTGTTGGCTTCTGTTAAAGCCTCCAGTATTTCTTACCCTTAAAAAGATTTTGGAGGTGTTTCCTCTATTTTTTTTACATATTATCCCCATTGAAAAGCTATATAATATGCTCCTCCCTCTATCACTCATACATTGTACTATTTATTACTTACAGTTAATTTAATCAATGTGCCATTGAGAACAGCAGAAAATTTGATTTGCTGATTTTTGACATGCTTTTTGGGTATTTCCCAGGATGCAATGCTACATCATATTTGGTATTTTAAATGTATTCAAAGCAGAAACACTATAAACATCAAAACTATAAATGTCAAATGCTTTTTAAAAAAATATGAAATTCTTTGCAAGGTTGCTTTACCTTGTGCTCTAATAGAAAAATATTTTCCGTCCATAAAAAACTGTAAAAATATGAACTGGTTTTCAAACGACAAACAAACACTCCTGGCATAAAAGTGACATCTAGTGAGCTGAATTAATTATTTTACATAAACAGTTAACCGTTTCTTGTAGTCCCGAAACATATACTGTAGAATTCATGCATCTACATAAAAATAAGAAAAGTGATGAACAGCATCTTGATTCATGTATACCTTAAAAGAGAAAGAAAGTATAATCACTGGTGGAGTGCCAAATGTTAGGCACCCCTCCATGATTGTAATCCCTTAACTAATACTCCGGGCCTGTTAGCAGAAAGCTTCACTGTCCCTTATGAGCGAGCACCATTGAGTGTTCATCTAATTCCTTTCTTTCTCCAGTGGCCCTAGGCCAGCGTATATGCAGTAGAATGAATGCAGAAAAGGCTGGTATGATGCTCTAAGTAAAAATTTTCACTGTACTGTGCATATGCACCAATTTGTAGCAGGAATATTGCTCTATGGTGCTTTCTGAGAAGTACCCCAGGCCAGTACAATTTTCTACTAACTCAAGAAACAGCCAGGGGTATCAAGTTCTGGTTCATGTTTCCTTACATAATTCACATTATACAGGGATGTATTGCATGTTATGTTTTCCAAAAGATTTATAGGTTTCCGTTTTTATTTCAGTGTAAACTAGAATATCAAGCATGTCTCTCGGGTAAGCAGATTTCGGTGAAGTGTGAAGGACATTGTCCCTGTTCACCCAAAAGATTGAAAACATCGAGCAAAATGAATAAAAGGGGTAAGAAACCATTTTATTAGAAATTATTTAAATTAGCAATAAGGGTATTTGTTGATATATAATACTGTTATTGTAATCTCAGTTTTATATATAGCTTGCTTTTTTACCTGATAGGTAGTACCATCAGTCTTGTTTAAGGTATCAATTTACCTTAGAATTTTAAACCAAAATATGAGAAATTGCAAGATTTTACTGGTATGGATACATGTAATCTTAATTTACATGCATGATCAAGCATAACCTCTGCAAGCCCTACTCATGTTGATCCAGGCAAAAACAAACACACCCCAAATAAGGTCTCATGAAGAGGGGGGAGAGACCACCATGACCCTAAAATAGTAATTGCAAAGTTTCAGACATAATGATAACTTTCCAAATTTCTTGGTTTTAAATTCCCTTACAGTATGTCCATACGGTAAAAGAAAAGTATGTATATGCTGTTACAAGAATTTTCTTTTTCATGGTTTCTATGGATGTCCTTTTGTTAATTCCACAATAATTGTTAAAGAAAGCCTGTGCTGGGTTTTCTGGCACATATGAAAAATCGCAAGATTCTAAATTTAAAAACAAAACCACAGGGACATTCAAGATCTTATTAAAGAATATAAAGGTATTAAAGAATATAAAGGTGTACTACTTTGGACAGACTGTGTACATCCACAGCAATAACTCAGCACTCACAGGACTGGCTTAAAAAAAAGGAAAATACTTATTTTGCAAAATCACTGTTTTGGTCACATATTCAGACCTTTATCTGAATATGTGAATATGTGACTGAAATGTTGGCTTTGCACAATAAAAATGTTTTTTAAGCATGTCTGTGAGTGATGAGTTATTGCTGTGGATGTGCTTGCTGAACTACTACTTGGCACCTAGGCAGTTGGTGTTTTTTTTGGGTGCCCTCCATTAATATTATATATTGTGACAGGGTGTTCGGGAAATACCACTGTTTTGGAGGAAAGTGCCCTGAAAAGAGTGCATTTAAATTGCATGATATGTATTGCAGAGGAATACCCAGCACATGCAGGGTCTGAATGGAGCATTAGGGGCCCACCGGGGATGCAAATGAAGGGCCCTCCTGGCAGTCCCTGAGGGCCCCTCCCAACCTCCAATCCCCTGCCAGGCTGCACGAATAGTCACGATGTGCACATGCGCAAACATGGTTTCATTATTTTATGGGGCAGCCAGAGTAGCAGGTCTGGGCCGGCGGGGGCCCATGAAGGCCTGGTGAGACAGGGAGAGACAATACCTGGTAGAAGAGGTCTTGCTGCCAGAGGGTGAGAGCTTTCCTGGATGGTGAGAGCCCAGAAGAGGGAGTACTTGATGAGCACTTGATGAACGGGCTTGTCCCCGAAACGTATGCTGTGATCTCACTTCAATAAAAGAGAGAGAATTTTCAGTTTTTGTAGAAGCATTGTGTGGATTGTGCCTTTGTATTTATGGTAGTGTGGAGTCTATGGTAAAAAGGTCTTTGGTTTGCATTATTGTGGTGTTCCATTATTCAAGGTTGTGCTCATTGTTATTCAAATACGCATGAAATTCACCTTTTGATTCCTGTGTGCCCTCCCATACAAATAAAAGGTTGTCAATATAGCGACCATACCATAATGTGCTCACGAAAGGTGTTGTCACATCCAAAGACGTGGGACTGTTCTCACCAACCCATATACAGGTTGGCATAGGAGGAGACAAATTATGTCCCGATGGCAGTTCTGCGTCTCTGGAGGTAAAAACGACCATCAAAATAAAAAAAAATTGTGTAAATAAAAATTCCAAAACCAATAAAGTGAAATAAATAAAATTATCTGTGTATCGTCATGATTTTTTTTTCACAATAAATATGTGCTGTGGACAAACCTGGACTTGTACAGTGGATTCAGTGTTAAAATATAGTATTTCTAGATGTATTCTTTTTTTAATTTTCCTTTTAAAGTTTTGACAGTACCGCTATGGATCACTTTACCAATAGTTTATCAATATTATTGTACTGTGCCGATTCAGGGGCTGATAAAACTTGTATTTTGTAGTCTCCTCTCATTTGTGTCAATTACAGCTACTTGTATTTGAGCCAAGAACTTCACCGACATGTGAATGTTTTAACCTATAATTGCATAACTTACTATACATACAGAAAATTATTTCTCCAGTTATTATACCCTTATATATACAATTGTGGGAAGCATTCTGAGGTGTTTTCTATGAACTCGCGCTGTTATTAAAAACTATAATTAGGTATATATGTTGTAGAACAAAAAACACAGAGACAAACAAGAACTCTTTTAGACCCCAATATTCATCATTTGACTGATCCAATAGTTGGCATACGGTGTAAAAAGATTTTGAAAGCATTGTCTTTTCAAGGGCTGGTGAAACTTTTAGAGACCTGAAGGCATTGGTGATGTATCTTTTCCCCTGAGTACCGTATATACTCGTGTATAAGCCGACCCGTGTATAAGCCGAGGTACCTAATTTTACCTACAAAAACTGGGAAAACTTATTGACTCGCGTATAAGCCTAGACACAACTAAGACCCTTTATGCTACCATTACTACAGCGCAAACTGAATCACTGAAAATTTGTCCCCCCCCCAGTGGATTTATATTACAGATATTTTTCAGCTGAGACAAAATATACTTTCCACTAGCAATTATACACACATAGACACACATATACTTTACACACACACTCTTCCCACAAAATAATCACACACACATACTATACACACAAACTCCCCACACATATACTATATACACACACAAGCTCTCTACCCACACCATCATTCCCCCTCGGTGATGTCGGTGGGCAGGTTCCCCACAAAGAGTAGCACCAGTGCCCATCAGTGATACCCAGTAGCACCAGGGGCTTTTAGAGAAGTCACATTATAAACCTGTGCAGCCATGGAGGCGTCCCCAGCCCACAAGTAGAATAAAAATGCTAAAAAGTGGCGTCACAAGCAAACAGATAACTAAGACATCGTATTAAGGTGCCCCCAACCTGCCTGCCTTACCCCGGTAAAGAAGTGCTGCTGATGGTCCTGCTCTAGTACATCCAAACTCTCCGCTAACCTCTGCGGTCACTGCTGGCTTCAATAAAGCGGTGTGTTTGGGTCCCAATAAAAACTACGGTACATTTCCCAGCAGCAGCGCGCGTCATGTGCACGTCAGAGATCAGAAGCCGCTCGCAAGGCCTTTCGGGAGCTGTCGGTGGGCAGGTTCCCCACAAAGAGACGGCAGCGCTGTGTGCAGCGCTGCGTGTCTGCCTTCTACCGTATTTCATCTAAAAGACCCGCGTATAAGCCGAGGTCAATTTTTTCAGCACATTTTGTGAGCTGAAAAACTCGGCTTATACACGAGTATATACGGTATGTTGGAATAACAGTGCAAAAGATATTAAGACCAGTAAGTCTGTTTTTTCAAATTCAGGTTAAATAAACTAAGGGTTCTTCTGTAGCTGATGAGCTTGTGACAGCTTTATGCCGCAATAAAATGGATGCCTACAGGGACCAATAGAAAGCAGTAATATATTAGTATTATCACTATTGCTGGCCCCTTGGTCTTATTAGTTGTACTAGACAAGAGCAGAGCTGTGTAGACATAACAGTAAATTGTTGAGTAACCCATAGAGGCTTTTGAGATTCAACTATGTTGAACCCTTTGATTAGACTGCTCTACTTGAACCTATTTACATTAAGGATAATATTTGGGTTATAGAAAACAGACATTTAATACAGCAATAAGTCAGCAGACATCTGATCACTCCAATTTCAAATCCCTTGACTATAAAGCTGCTTCACTGGCAAGGAGGTTTGCACATTTCTCACTGTATATGCTGACATTTAATGGACCAGTAACACAAAAAAAAAAAAAGAAAATTGTATCACATATCCTTTAAAGCAACAAAAGACCTGAAAATCAGGAGCCTTCTGTCTGATCCAGCAGCACTGATGTGTCTGTGTCAGCCCCATTCATCCTTGCTAAGTGTTGTATATTATAAATGATGTATGACAAGGTATACATTTTTAAGCTGTGGCTGCTTCAAATCTAGGGATTTTCTAGTTGCTTTACTTCAACGAAAATGAGTTGTAATTTCCCTCTGTAGGTCATAGCGACTCTCTGATTGGACACGTTGCACGAATGGTCCAATCAGAGCACAGTTCTCTTTTACAGACAGAAAAATGACCAAGAGTTGGTATTTCTGTATTGGTTACATGTAGCACTATCTTAAGGAAAGGAAAAAGAGATGCATCATGAATACTTTGAAAAGGCAGGATATTCATATGTCTGTCATCACATAGATTTCCTTCCTACTATTTAGATAGAACTCCATATACAGTTACTAATCGGGCCTTCAATCAGCTGCAGGCAAATAATAAGGCAAATGCCTAGTAGGGATTCACTGCTAACATTGTGGAAAGAAAAGGGTCATACATTGTTTCATGCACAAATACATATTTTATAATAAAATAATATGATACATTTAATAAGATATGATATAAAAATACAAGTCTTAAAATTGCAAATCTTTTTTTTATCAAGACTCCAGAATGATGTTAATTATACACTCTTTTACTGCACACATATATCTTCTGAAGGAAAAGGATTAAAACTAATTGTACACAAACAATTATAAAAGTCCACTTTGCTCTTATTTTCTACATACTATAACAACCAGAAATATTTTTTTTCTTGGCTTTCTTTAGGCATAAGATACAGATGGAGAGTTTCTGACAAACTGCTGATGTCATTACTGACATGGCAATCAGTCTGTGTTTCAGAAATCATTCAGCAAGTGTAGAAAAGTGATGCCGTTATTAGACTTAATACAGCCATTGTTGGAGAGCTGAAATAAAACAAAAGCGAGTGCACAGCTGAATTTGACAGATCTCTTGAGTTGAAAGCAATTGAGCTAATAATCAACTCATCAATTTCTTCAACTATTATCCATGGTTTGTGATTAAAAATGTATGACTAGATAGATCATTTCCTTGTGTTCATTGGGTTTGGTGCTTTTTTAGCTAAAAGAAAAGTAAAGTGGATAATTTGTTATGGTTTATCATAGGGAAATATGTTTCTGGTTCCATGTTTTTGAAGATCAGCAATACACTGCAAAGTGCAAATGAGTTACTGTGTTATAACTTATGAATTATGGTGTGCGTTCTCTTTACATACTGACTACATGATGATTAGATAGATAGATAGATAGATAGATAGATAGATAGATAGATAGATAGATAGATAGAGACAAATTTTTTTGATGGGAGACAATTTTTTTCACCCATTGGAGTGTATGAACATGTTTTTCTTGGCGAAACCTGGAGAAAAATTTTGCTAATCACTAGACACAATGAAATATAAAATATAAAGTATGGTATTTATTGTTCTTATTGGGCTGTATTTGTATACCACTAGCAAATAAAGCAGTGTCGTAATATAATGCAGAGTTATAATGCAATGTTTAAACCTTCAAGATGGTCTGTGGCCCAGAGAAGGTCACAATATAATTTATATGAGTATGGACAAACTCATTAAAAAAATTTGTGGGGGAAGACCGCCCATTAATGGCGGTCTAACCATTTCTAACCATTTGGATGGCCTGCATGCTGGTCAATAAGAACAGTGCAACAAGGCATGCATACAGTTGACCAAACTTCATGATGTCCAACAATACTTTTGTCTGTGAACATTTAGGAGTCTATTTACTAACATTACAATTTCTGTTTTTCGGTGGTTTTTAACTCTAGATGTACAGTATTAGTATAAAAACCATAAAAACTCTAGTACCAAAATTTGGCAGGTAGAAGCAGTAAAGGTTCTATAGAATTCAATGAGAGCTGCACTGATCATATTGGATCATTTAGAAACAATTCATATTATTTAGAGGTTTTCTGATTTTTTTTTGCTAGTAATTGTCTGGAAAACTGGTATTTTGTAGTGAATTGTTCAGCATTTTTTTCATTTGTACTTTTTTAATCTGATCCTTTAATAAAGTTCATGGCATTTGTGATTTTAGAGAAATAAGGGGGAATGTAATATGTTGTCCTAGTGCAGAAAACATTTGCAAAGACGCTTGGGAATGTTAGAGACCATGTTTGCATCATTATTGACTGATTAAAGACCTCAACAACATCCTCTCAAAGTTTGCGACCAAATTGCTTTTGCGAACTTTCACAGTGTATGTAATAAAATTTCAACAAAATATTTAACGAAGTTGCAGAGCAGGTGTTAAAGGTTTGCAGTGCGCAATTAAGATTTGCAATGCAATAAAAGCCTAAAGAAGAAAATAACATTGTGACAAGTGAATTTTTATTTGCAAAGGTATGCACTTTATTGTGCATTCCCCCAATAGAGTTTAATTATGGTCTCAAAAATCTCTAAAACTACTAAAATCTGACTCTTGATAAATGGGCCTACCAGAGTTATGGAAATACCACTTTAAAGGAACTGTAACACCTCAAAAAATACCATTTGTTTCCCAAAATAACTATGTCCATTTCTAATAAATGTATTATTTTTTATCTGAAAACAAATTAAAACAGTAGTAGTTACAGTTCAATTTTGAACCAACAACTGGATATTTTTCCCATGGAGAACAACATAGTGCCAAAGAATCATTTGTGCAGAACATTGTGCTGGCATTGGTTTTTGAAAATTAACTTTAAACTTCATCTCTCAGAAATGGCAGACCCGTCATATTAATCAAGCAGGATATCTCTTTGTTTAACATGAAATTATATTGACCCTTTAAAGCAAAACTATACCCCCAAAATGAATATTTAAGCAACAGATGGTTTGTCATATTAAGTTGTATATCAAAAAAACTTACCAAACTGAAATATATATTTAAGTAAATATGGCCCTTCTTCTTTACCCTTGAGCCCCCATTTTATGATATTTTCTGTGCTGCTTCAGAGATCACCTGACTATAAATACTCTAACTAACTGTGGAAGCAAAAGAAAGAACTTTTGGGGAAATGTAATAAAAGTCGCGAAGAGAAAAACTATTTGCACAAATAAGAATAAAAATTTGCATTCCGCAATGTAATACTCTTCCTTAACTGTTATTACATTGCAAATTTTGATTGCGCGTTGTCCAATTATAAGAAGTGCTTGAAGGTGTTGTAATCTTTTGGAGCAAACATAACAACTTTTTCAGTAAGAAGATTTATTACATTCTCTGCGCACTGGGGCAAACTATAAAATTTGCAAACCTTCCTCCACTGTTGGAAGTGGTTGCTAAACAGTTTCCGGGTTCGCAAAAAGCTAAATAAAATTTACGCAAAGACAAATTTAATATAGCACAAAGGCATAACTTTTCACATAGTGTACTTTTTCCATTATGTGCTCATGTGACCTAACTAAGTATTGTTTATTTGGTTTGTTTGTGTGCAACGGGAATCATTGGATCCCAGGGGCAGCCCTAAATTCTTAAAATAGCAATTTTCTATTTAGGATTAGCGAATGGCACATACTACTAGAAAAAAAGCATATTATTATGAAAATAGTTTATTTACATGAATCAGGGTTTTAAATATTTACTCTTTTATGCAATATATTTTTATAGACACCAACATTATTCATGGGGTACAGTTTCCCTTTAAAGGGCTGCAGGGGTGATACTTACTGACTGTAATTATTATATTGTTTTCTACTATTATGAAATGGAGTTTGCTTTCTCTCTGTATTCTAGAACTTATGGATTTTGAGGAGATATTTAAAACAGGGGGCACTCAATACCACTCCCATGAATTTTGCTGGAATTCTTTTTTTCTTATTTTTCTTCTGTGAAATGGATAAGAAATGCTGACATTTGACAAAGACTTAGACTTAAAAAACTAGGAAGACATAGGTAGGGAAAGTCAGGTAACAACAGACAAGAGAAAACATACATACGTAGAGCTCCCCAGGGTACAGCAAGAGCGTATAAGACGGGTTAAGACAGTATGAGAAAGTATGGAAATATAAAGTTTAAGAGAAAGTACTATATAGGCAGAAATTGAAATGGAGATATGGTAGATAATATTTAAAAATGAGAATAATCAGAATTAATAAAATGTGATAGACATATGTTTGTACCAAACTAAATTAACCTTTTTCCATTGTAATTGAAATGTTTTGGATAACATTCAGAATCATTTCAAATGTAACACCTTTTGCATAATCCTCTGATCTATTTCTCTGTGCCTGTATTACAAATCATACACAAAGTTGTGTGTCTTGTATAGAGACATTGGACATTATGTTTCACTGGTCACTTATTACAAATGAATTATGGCAAATTAGGCTGTAACTGTCTTCAAGATGTTTAATTTGAAGGTTGTTCCTTTTTGTCATAGACAAAGGATCCCCTCTATCCCCTCAGGGTGTGTCTTCACCACACCGAATTAAAGACACAGAGATATATATGGTGGCAAAATCGGTGGAGGCTTTATTTAACAATTTAGGCAAAAAGAACTAGGTACACCCTAACTCCAGCTCCTGCCCAGACTGTAAACCATGGAGCAGTGACCATGGGCCGCCCTCCGTTACTGAAACATAGCCCATCCCCCTGCTCCAAACCTTGTGCCTAACCTTGACGCTAACCCAGCCTCGTGCATGCCTCAGACATGCCTCGGCATGACTCAGCAAAGGTAGTCCTGCACCATAGCCGTCTTTTGCTCATAGAGCTACACTGATGCCACCCAATGGAAAAAGGGGAGGGGTGACACCTATACTTTTCCCATGGCCCATCTACCTACCCCGTAACCTCCACCATTCCTCCAGGAACACCCAGATGTTCCAAATGAACTGATCCAAACCCTCCTTGGACATATGGACACCATATTCCCTATAAAGCTGGCATTTTCTACACTTTTTATTTTCATGCCTTATTATCTTAATAACGCAGGAACACATGCATTTCTGCATGGCCCTTTCTTTCTGGCCTTCTCTATGCCCTGGTGGAAAATAATGGCTCACCAATTTCTCCTTTGTATGATGTCTGACCAAGCTATACTCCTGACTTTTACGTTCCTTAACGTCTCCGTCAGTCCTCATGGCCTCAATGACTGCCTCGGTCTTAATAAAATAAAAACTTTATAAAAAACTTGCAACTTTTGCACCTGGTTTAGTAACTGGTACGACCAGTCGGATGCTATTTAACCACTGACCAGTTATTGCTACCTGTTCATTTGTTATTACTGGTTGCTAGACCGGGTGTAAACCTCTTCACTTATTGTGTTAATCATCTTAATGGTAATATGCATGCTTCAGAACCAAGCCTAAACAATTAATGTATGCTAATGCAGTTTTCTGAATGTATATTGCAAAAAGAATTGAAGCCCTGAATCAATATGGTATAAATGTTTTAGTGCACTGAACACATTTGTTGTACTGTCTGCATAATGTTGTATGTTGTAATACATTGTGATAATGGCCCTTACAGTAGTCTGGCATCTGACTTTAAAGGATAACTATACCCCCAAACAATGCTGGTCTCTTTAAATAAATATATTGCATAAAAAAAGCTTATAAGTAAAACATTACTTCATGTAAATAAACCATTTTCATAATAATATACTATTTAGTTGCATGTACCATTGGGTAATCCTTAATAGAAAATTGTAATTTTAAGAACCAAGAGCCGCCCCCTAGAATCATAAGATTTACTATACAGACATACAAACCAAGGACACACATACCTGTTAGGTCACATGAGCCAATTAACAAACAAAGTTATTTTGCTTCTACAATTATCTTGTTTGGTTAGTATTTTTTATATCCTGCATTAATTGTTATAAAAAAAATGCCCTTTGTGTTAGTGTCTTGAATCTGCCTAATATACAGTATGGCCACTGGCATTGACTATAATAGCAGAAATTCTTCAATTAGTGAAGACCTTAAGCAGTAGGCAGATATTGGAGTGAAATTTGTCTATTTAAGTATGCATCTGTTTGATTACTGTCTAACCTTTCTCAACCTTTACTGTCTGTCTTTGGTCATTAAATATTCATTTGTAAATCGTTCAAGTGAAATTATAATCTGAATAGACCTAAATTGTAGTAAGACAATTTAATGTTTGGTTTTTAAATGCTACTAACTGCTCTGAGTTCGATAAAAGAAAATGCTTCCCTTTTGTTGGTTATTTCATTTAGCCACTTAAAGCCCACAATTACATTTGGTAAAAGCCAGCTGAGGGAAATAAATTGCAAAGACAGTCAGCATATTCTTTTCAGATTCATTCTTTGCATGTGCACAAAAAGTAACACATCTTTTCTTAAGAGGGGTTTTACTAGTTACAGAAAGATACAAAAAAGACCTAAATATATGTCAGATTTCTTTATGACAAAAGGTCTCTTTAATGTACTTAAAAGTATACATTCATTTTAATATTGGATGAGGTGAAACAAATCTACTCTTCGGCACTGTATGTCAATTACTAACAGAATGTCTGTGTAAGATGCTCTTATAGGGACTGAGGGGCAAATTCACTAACCTGCGGAGTTGCGCTAGCACAGGCTTCGCCGCACTTCGCCAGGCGAAGTTTAGCCAGGGCGCCGCTAATTCACTAAAGATGTGCTCATGGAGGTGAACGGTAGTGAAGTTGCGCTAGCGTTAATTCGTCAAGCAAAGCGAAGTTACGCTAGCGATGCCTAATTTGCATACAGTGCCAAGTTAAAGTACAGTGGACGTATGTGTAGCACCAATTACATTACATTACACAAGCCTGGGAAAGCTTCATAAAATAAAATAGAGTTGTTATTTTGCCCTATACATGTGCCCTCTGTATAGTTTAGGTGCCATACATTAGGAAATGTAGGGGGGAAGGAGGGTGGCCCCCAAAAAAATTTCGATCTTTTTCAGCCTATCACCCTTAAAAAAGGAAAAGACGCCAGCGTTTTTTGGGACTTAGAAAAAATTTCTACTTTTTTTGAAGCAAGCCCTATCTACTCTATTGCACTTCGCCTGGTCTCAGTTGGCGAAGGCAAGTCTGGCGCAAGAGTTAACGTTCATGAAAATCCGCAAGTTAGTGAATTAGCGTAGTTACGTCCCTTCGCCATAGCACAACTTCGGCTGGCGTAAGGGTGCGAAGTAGCGCTAGAGTAGGTCCACTTCGCTAGCGAATTTACACCAGCGCCCGTTAGTAAATCGGCAAAGTAACGAAATGACGTCACGCTGGGAATTTGCGCTAGTTTAAGACACTTCGCGCTTTAGTGAATTTGCCCCTGAGTCTGAATCAGTGTTTATGTCAGTAACTTCATAGGTAATAAATGAACTAAATAAATATGAGATTATGTACAACAAATTAAATTTCTTTTATTAGCCTATGAGAGAGTAAAATACATGCTATTTTGTATATAAAGATAGTAAGAGAAGAGTTTGCTATGTTACATATTTTTAGTCATAAAGATAAATATCATAAGTTATATCATCGATGACTCAACAAAACTTCTTGAATTTATAAAACAATAAATGAATTAGGGATGCACAAAATCCACTATTTTAGGATTCAGCTAACCAAATCCAAACCCTAATTTGCATACGTAATTTAGGGAAATAAGGGAGAAAGAGAAGCACACGTGGTTAAAAAAATGAAAAGTCACATGATTATTTGGATGTGGTTCAGCCAGGCACTTGGATTCAGCTGGATCCTACTGAAATGGGACAGATCTTGGCCGAATCCCGAACCAAATCCTGGATTATGTGCATCCCTAAAATGAATTGGAATTCTTAGGAAAGATTTGATGATAGTATTGATTTAACAGAAGAGCTGCTGGCTGAAGACACTATTTTCCTTAAAGAGCTGATGGGAGGTTAATTCATTGGATTGGATTTCTTTTGTTATTTTAGTGTGCACAGACCGGGAGTTCAGAGAGATTGCCAACCGACTGAGAGACTGGTTTAAAGCACTTCATGAAAGTGGGTTCCAGAATAAGAAGAGCAAGACTGTAACCAGAGCAGAAAGAAGCAGTAAGATGTTTTTATGTTGTACTATATGCACAGTTGTACTAATGTATGTGTCTAGAATAGGAAATGGAGAATTCGTGCATGAAATCATGGATAGACTCATTAGGAATTGGAGAAACTCATTTTGTAAACCAATCTTACAAGAAATGATAACACGAGCTTGACAGAGTTTTATGGCAAATCTCACATAAAAAATAAACAATTGTTTACTCACTGTAAGTACATATGTCACTCCCCATGATAGCCACCCATGATAGATAACAATTATGCATATGTCATCAGTGTGTATCGTGTAGATACAGCAGTTGTATGCAACTAGTGCAGAATACTCTTACCTATTAGGTATAACTCGTCTTTTTTTTCACTCACAGGGTTTGATACCAGCATTTTGCCAATTTGCAAAGATTCCCTTGGATGGATGTTTAATAGACTCGATACAAACTATGATCTCCTGCTGGACCAGTCAGAGCTTGGAAGCATTTATATTGACAAGAATGAGCAATGCACAAAGGCCTTTTTCAATACATGTGATACATATAAAGACAGCTTAATATCCAATAATGAATGGTGCTACTGTTTCCAGAGACAACAAGGTAAAATATGAAGGAGGGTAAATCATATCTTAAAGAATATATACAAATTGGTGTTTTTTGTACAGTGGTTTGAATGTGAGTTTTTATATCAATGAATGATAAACTGCAAACATTGATTATGTTTTGAAGGGTGAATATATTCCACAATTATGTTTAATAATAAAAAAAAAGCAACAATAGAGAATATTCCAAGTCTACAGTAGCTACCAGATAAGGAAATATGCAGTTAAACCGAATAGGCTAATTTTTTGCTAGCCTTGTAGGGTACATGTACCATTGGTAGAGGATCTTCTTCGAGGTTTCACTGTGTTTTCGGTATTTTAAATATTTCTTACTTCTTATATATATTTCTTATGTTACTGTAATCTCCATTTATAAAATAATCCAATTTTTTTTAAATGGTTTCCTTTTTCTGTGTAATAATAAAACAGTACCTTGTATTTGATCCAAACTAAGATATAATTAATCCTTTTTGGAAGCAAAACCAGCCTATTGGGTTTATTTAATGTTTACATGATTTTCTCGTAGACAAGGTATGAAGATCTAAGTTACAGAAAGATTCATTATTAGTGATGGGCGAATTTGCGGCGTTTCGCCAGAAAATTCGCGAATTTCGCGCAAAATTCGCAAAATGGCGAAAAATTTTTGAAACTGCGCCGTTTTTCGTTTTTTCGAAAAAACATTTTTGACGCCGGCAATTTTTTCAGTGAATTTTCGCGGGTGATTCGCGAATTTATTCGCTGGTGGCAAATCACGCAAATTCGCCGTGAATTCGCGCCTGGCGAATAAATTCGCCCATCACTATTCATTATCCAGCAAACCCCAGGTCCTGAGCATTCTGGATAATAGGTCCAATACCTGTATTAGGAAGATAATGTTTGGTGTGAAGATCTTGGAAAGAGATAATATTTTCTTTCCTATACAGATCTGACAGAGAAGGAATTCTGTAGTTTGACCAGTTTATAAAGTCAGTGACTGCAATATCACACAGCGCCATCTGTTGGTTATATGAAAGAATAACAGTGCACCCTGTGTTGGTTATATGAAAGATTAACAGTGACTGCAATATCACACAGCGCCCTCTGTTGGTTATATGAAAGAATAACAGTGACTGCAATATCACATAGCGCCCTCTGTTGGTTGTATGGAAGAATAACAGTGACTGCAATATCACACAGTGCCCTCTGTTGGTTATATGAAAGAATAACAGTGATGGCAATATCACACAGTGCCCTCTGTTGGTTATATGAAGGATTAACAGTGATGGCAATATTACACAGTGCCCTCTGTTGGGTATACAAAAGATTAACAGTGATGGCAATATCACACAGCACCCTCTGCACATGGTAGTGGGACAGTGGGACAATTCACACAGTAATCTGTTTGGCAATTCTCTGTCACCATCAACTTTGCAAAGAAGTCAGGTTGATCGCTGGGGGGGTCGCTTTGGCGAAATGTGCGCTGCTGGGAGACAGGTAGTTGTGTCTAGGCTTATACTTGAGTCAATAAGTTTTCCCAGTTTTCATAGGTAAAATTAGGTACCACGGCTTATACTCGGGTCGGCTTATACTCGAGTATATACAGTAATTGCCAACTCTCTAAAGAACCACCCATCCTCTTGCTGTGTTGTAGAGGTAAGAGGTCTCCTGAGATCTCACCAGACTTTTAAGCAAGCCTCATTTTTGAGAAGCATTATTCTTTGTATCTGTCTGAATGTCCGGAACACATTTTGGGACATCCTGGGTGAAATACCCTTCCTTCCTGAGTTGTCCTATGCCTTCTGAATGGCGCTTCAGGTGCTTTTACTGTCACTCATCGTCCAAATCTGCAGTCAAACCTCCGTCTTCTACCCTCCCTTTGTCAGCCGTCATTCATACGAACTCAGCCTTCTGCCCTCAGCCTTCCTCCCTCCGCCTTCAGTCATCTGCCTTCCGCCCTTCATTCCTCTGCCTTCCGCCCTCAGTCCTCTTCCTTCTGCCCTCGCTCACCACTTTACAAAAGTTATGGATATGACTGTCGACTGAAAAGAGAGATCTGAGGGGGGAGGGCTGAGGGCGGAAGGCTGAGGGCGGAGTTAGCATGACTGATGGCTGAGAAGGGAGGGTAGAGGACGGAGGTTTGACTGCAGATTTGGATGATGAGTGATGGTCAAAGCACCCGATGCGCCATTCAGAAGGCATAGAACATTGCAGGAAGGAAGGTTATTTCGCCGCATGATGTTCTAAAATCCGTTCCGTATGAATGACAATATTAATCCCACAACATCCTGAGCCCTATTATGCTACAGCATGCAGGGTTGCAAATGTATGCCTAAAGGCAAAAAAAGAAAGAAAAACTTCTTTCAGAATGTTCTGAATTAACAATTTAAAATGTACAGTAAGGTTTTCTTTTTAGCATTTAAACATCCATGTTTTCACTTGCAAAATGCAAAAACCAGAAGACTCATTCAAATTAAGGTCATTTTTTAAATTAAGGTCATTTTTATTTGCATTAATGAGCAGATGAGTGGCATTGCTAATGAGAATTTCAGAAAGACATGGAACTCTTGGTCCTCACACTTAACAGCAATCATTTTCTTTATAAAAATGTTATACTTGAGCCTAAGAATGATATTAGAATGGTTCATAACAGTTACTGATAGCTAAAACAATTATTCTGTTTAATTGATTTTGAAAAATGTATTTAAATATTTTGTACATTTTATTTATATTCTTATGCATATATAATATATATATAAATAATCTGTGGCATTTATTCATAAAGTTCAGGGAAATTATTTACATCCAAGATAAACTGGAAATGGCACATTTAAAGGTTGTTTTTTAAATTTAAAAACAACATTAAAGCTTGTTTTAAACTTTTTTTTTTTTAATATTCATGTGTTAAGAATTCTTGCGTGAATTTCAGATTGTATTTTATATTATTGTAATATGAATTAGTCTGACCTGTTCATTTTTGCCCTGAAGTGCACCAGTTAACACTTACAAATTTTTCGCCAGGCATGGATTTGTGCAAATTTCTGCATTTCATGATATGCAAATTATTTCACGAAAATGCAGGAAAAATCCACTTTTAAAAATTTGGCTAAGACAAAAAAAGTTGCCATGAGAAAAAAACACCCATTGACTTAAATGCATTTGGACAAAAAAGTAGCTGAGACAAAAAAGTCACCAAGACAAAAAAGTCACCACAAGAAAAATGCCCATTGTATCTTGAATGTATTTGGAATGCGAAAAAATTGTTGTGCTTGTAAAAATTTGACGCACATAAAAAAAGTTTTGATGACCATTGACGTCAGTGCACATTGACGTTGATGGGTGTCAAAACTTTTTTTTACATGTGACAAAGTTTTATGCGCGCGCAATTTTTCCGCACTCCAAATTTATTAAAGTCAGTGCCCATTCACTGGTACTGAGGGCATAAGGACAATACATTATTCTTTGCTGTGTGCCACAACAGTCTTCCATCTCTAAGAATTTTCTTACCTATATGTATATATATATATATATATATATATATATATATATATATATATATATATGTATGCGAGTATAGAAGCCAGGATCTTGTACCTGCATGAACTTTTGGGTTTCTCTGTTTCGTGATAGTTACCATACGTGGACATCCCTGCACTAGTTCAGTATTCATCAGATATGTATATGCTACTGAATCAGTTCAAATATTGCTTGGGGCAAACACCTCCATGTTTTATTGACTATGAACAAAAATTTTTTTTTTGGCAGATCCCCCTTGTCAGACAGAGTTAGGTAAAGTTCAGAAACAACAAGGAGGAAAGAAGCTTTTAGGTAAGTGAAGAATAGATTTTTTGGTATTTTGGGTGGAGAAAACGTTATATTTCTTTTCCCAAAGGGCCAATATACACTTGTAAGCAACATGAGCATTTAATCAATATTTAATCTCTGTTTGCATTATAAAGATTCAATGGTTATATGCTTTGCCCTTAATATTTGCCCTCTCTCCCCTTGTATTTAGAAAAGTTTGTTTACATGTAGATAATGGTCTATGCATAATAGAACCCTTATCCAGACCAACAATTGAATATTGCAAGTCAGTTTCAAGTCAGTTGGGAGAGGACCACATCAACACACTGCAGTCTCAACACAGATGCAGTCCTCTTCTGATAGGATTTTTTGAACTTGCCTGATAGATATCTTACCAATTTTATGCAAGATATCTGTTGGAGAGGAGTGAGAGAAGGCCTGTACACAGGCAAATAAGTTGCTGTCTTAAGTTTTACATAATAAAATTAGTTCTAAACTCCAGGGGTTTAGCTGTCATTGTTAATTTGATTAGCTGCCTTCTTCTCCTCCCAAGATTTCTCAAAAATAAAACAGAAAGTTAGAAAATAAAATTACTTTACTTTTGCCCCAAACTCACCATGTTACACCTAGACCACACCCCCTGTTTGCTTATTCTAGTGCCATCAGAGCTGCCATCACAACAACATCACACTCCACAGTACAAAGGCCACACAGTCATGTGGTCAAAAAAATAACCAGTTTGTATAAGGGCCATTGGTTATCAGAGCCCGCTACACATAAAAAAATACATTGGTGGTCAGGACCCCCTACAAGTTAAAAAAAGGTTCCAGGGCCCCATACACATAAAAAACAATGGTGCCAGGGCCCCTACACATTCCAGAACCTATTCGGTTAATTTGTAGTCAGGGGTTTTAAGATAAAATAAGAACATTGGTGTTCAGTGGAACTTAGTTTTAAAGTTTGGAATCGGCAGGTGCCCCTCTTCCTCCTTGGCAGACGGTCTTTTTTGTTCTTTTCAAGCGTGGCTTCTTCATTCTTTTCCGGCATAGCATTTTAGTTTTTTCTGACGCAGCTTCTTTGTTCTTCCCTGGAGTGGCTTTTTCTACAGCATGCTTGGGCCACCTTAAACTCAGAATCCCCCCAGGATGACTGTCCACCCTGTGCCCCCCAATGCAGCCCTACGTGGCGTAAATATGGGGATTTCTGAATATTTTAGGAGAGTAGATAGGTCTATAACATTTCATGAAGAACAATGTAATCCTATACTAATATGCATACACATATGTGCATTCAACTATACCTGCACTGAGAGCAGATTTGACAGTTGCAACTGCTTTGCTCTATACAGCACAATATGCATCATGCTCTGGAGCCATGTACTTTACACCTGCAATAGGTAATAGGTACACAGGCAATAGGTACAGGCCTCACTGTATGTGATATAGGAACTGCCAGTTGTGGCCTTAGAATCTTGTGCAAATGGCATTTGTGATCATTTGTGCACCATATTCTATGTTTGCAGCATCTTTTGTTCTATTTCTTTGTGGACTTATGTGATTCAGTATGAGTAACAATGTTTCGAGAAAGAGGCTACCATGCTTGGTTAAACTTAAGTATTAATAAATGAGCTTGCCACCTAAAGTGTTTCTGCTAGTTTGTTATGAGTAGTTTTTAGCATACCAACAGTAACAAATGTATTTCATACTTTCCTTTCATTGAACCATTTCTGCTGCAGTCATTCTTTGTGCATATTTATTTTCTGTAGGCTACTACATACCAGTATGTGATGAAGATGGGTACTACAAACCAGCTCAGTGCCATGGAAGTATTGGTCAGTGCTGGTGCGTTGACAGATATGGCAATGAAGTTTCAGGATCCCGAAAAATTGGACCTGCTGAATGTGGTAAATCAGCTATCTGTGTATTATTATTATTATTAGATTCTTCTGCAGTTTTCTTTAATTATTTATTTGGGGGGGTTGTTTAATGTTTATTATATAGCTAATAATATGGGATGCGCTGTATCCACCATTTTTGGATTTGGCTGAATATGCTGAAGATAATATTGAGGTTTTCAGCAAATATAAACAAAAATGTTGTATATAATTGTAGGGCATACAGTATTTACTAATAGCCAGCAAATTTGCTTTGGAGCAGTATGCTGGATACACACATGACATTTTAACTTGAACTTTTAATTGGCCCACACCTCCAGTGGGAGAAACATTTTTTGACTACAGGTGCCCTTTGAGGTGCATATTTTCTATCAGAGAAAAATACATTTTGATATCAAGTAAACCTCAATCACAACTTTTGTTGTGAATTTTACCTTAGGAAATCTTTAATCTTAAGAAATTGAAAACAGTGTCAAATCTTAGGACTCATTGGTATATTGTAAGCCCTCTCGTATTAAGATTTGGGCCTAAGTTTGCCTTAATTTTCAACAAACATTTCAGCAGAATTGGACTGTAATTATCTGTATTAACAGGAAATGATTCTGAGACATCCGGAGATTTTGGCAGTGGAGATTTTCATGACTGGACAGATGAAGAGGATGATGAAGATGAAATGATGAATGATGAGGATGAAATTGAAGACGATGATGAGGATGAAGGTGACGATGAGGATGAAGATGGATATATTTGACATTAAATAAGGCAGATTAATTCTATTTTTCATGTCAACAAAAAGACATCACTTAGAAAATACCTTTGCTCACTTAACCACCAAGATGAAAAGAATTTGAAAACAGCGTGTATATTTTGTATAGTCATATCAAGTATTAAAGCTGGAGTCATAGACTTTTGTTTAACGATCATTTATGTGCTTCTGAGCTTTTATATGCTTCTGACAGAGAGAAAACACATCTGAAGTATAACCTGAAGAAAACGTAACATTTTTACTTGTATTTTGAGGACAAAAATATTTTTGCAGAATAAAAGCGATGAAAGCATACCAGTTATTTGTTTGTTGTGGTCTGCTGTAGCCCCAAATGATAACAGCCCATGAGCCACCAGATCTGGGTGTCCACTCTTTACTGTGGGACTTGTGGGGTATATTGGGATCCAAATATTTCAGCTAATATGCAAGAAATTTTGACAGTATTAACATATTTTTGTTGCTGTTACTATATAATTCTCAACTGTAAATCCAACACATATTTCCTCAGATTATGCAGAAATGTGTTTATTTTTTAAGAATGATGGTTTTTGGTGTGGCAGTTAAATTCTGAGAGTTTTTAACCTGATATTCAGCATTGGGCATTTGCCTAGTGGTATCCAACTGAACAACTAACATTATTAGTTAATTTGGGCTGAATTCTTTGTTTTTTGCATGCATTATAAAATACTCTCGGTATACCATGAGTGTCTAAACATCCAGCTGTTAGAAGGTAACAGGTGTTTAATAAAAAATTGTTCAACAGTATTTTGAAAGCTGCATGTTGGACCCACCTGGCATATTCATTACATATGGATAACTAACTGTATATGCTATACCTGGCAAGAAATTGTTCATAAAGGAAATCACGTTCAGTATTATGATGTTACCTGAATTTGCTTAAGATTATTACATGTTTGATTTAGTTCTTTTAATTAGCCATTTAACAATATTAACAGAATTTCAATCCAGTTATACCTATAAGTGATATATTTTTATATATTGTTAAACTCCTTTAGTCGCATAAATGGAAGAAATAGTGAATAGATTTCAGAGTAATTACTACAACTATTATGTTTTCAGAATGAAAGGAAATCCTGTTAACTCGAGTAATAGTTCTTTATTGCTTCTATTTACCAAGCTCAGGAAAAGAGTGCCTTGCAGCTCCTTAATATGTCTCACTTGGCACATATCTTCTTTAGATATTGTTGCAGGTTATTAGTCCTTTAAGGTTTGTTCCCACCTATGCTCAGAAAGTAAGGCAACTGGATCAAATGTTCTTCTGCAATACTTATCCTCCCATAATTGTACTCCAAAGGCTATGGACTAAACTCTCCATATGTTTATTAATTTTGCTTAGTACAGAAGGAAACCTATGCTAGATATTGGCTTTTGGTATTTTTCTGAACAGGTGATGAACAAATGTAAGGATTTTTCTGCACTGCTATGCCTGATCATTTCTATTAATGGTATTTTCCTTGCTGACTATGTCCTATGTATCTTTACCACATTTAGATGCCAATTTCAACAGGGTAGTCCTTAAACAGGAATCTCAGAATAGCTGGTGAGTGGGTGAGTTTGGGGCAGATCTTAAAACTAGGATACTATCAATTCTTGACTTGTACTAAATGGGGATAATATTTGCATCAGTGATTTATTACTCTGGTACAATTATGTGCATTCTTTAACTCCACAAAACTACAGAAAGCTAAACAGGAATTGAAGAGCTTTATTTTTGTCAAACAGTCTAGTGTAGTGCTGCAGATATTGTTCTAAAGGAAAACCAAGATGAAGGGCTGGACCCCATATAAAAGGTATAGGGCAGGGGCTGGCCCATAGCCCAGGAAATAGTTTGCTCATCACTAACCAGATATCCATGGTATAATCCTAAATCCTCCAAGACATCAGAGTGGATTTTACTGTGATTAATTTGAATTGTACCCAGATACCTATTTGCCTGTTGTAGTTGTTAAAAGCATTTGTGAGATGCGTCTTAAATGGGAGAGGTTCCGCAAGCATCAGGGACATTTAGCCATGAGGCGAGGTGAGAACCTTGTAACGAAAGGTACTTTATCTTTAGTTAAAACTGCCCCAGTAACATTTGAATTTGCACTTTTGTAACCAATAATTCTGCTAATTTGTGTAGCAGAGTGCCATACCACTAACCATTCTGAACACAGAAGTGGTAGGCGCGGAAGTATTGGTCTGCTGCATCAGGCAACAAAATGCCATTACCTACAAACCCCCCCAGCAGTTGTTAAGAGAAAATGCTCAGCGTGGATGTGAGCTTAATTTAACCACAACTGCCTGCTGCCAGGTTCCCATAGCTTACAACCAGAGTTGTATAATAAACTCACTGTGATTACAAGCAGCCAAAATACAAACTACCATTATTACAAGAATCCCACTGACAATAAGGGTAGTTGACATTAAGCCAAGAGGATAAACCCTAGTTCTCCAACAGAGATGAATAAAAATGGCTATTTTAGGTATATACCTAATATATATGCCAGTTTTCTATTGAGTTAGGCAAGAATTATAAAGACCTATCCTGCTTGTTACTTTTTTCATGAAGATGCCTAACTGAACAAAAGTTTTGAAAATTTCAGCGGATATTTTGTCCTATGAGTGGTGCTGAGCTGTCTGCTACATATCTCTGGTATAAACTAGGGATGCACTGAATCCAGGATTTGGTTCGGGATTCGACCAGGATTCTGCCTTTTTCAGCAGGATTCAGATTCAGTCTAATCCTTCTGCCCAGTCTGATCCAAATCCTAATCTGCATATGCACATTTTTTGCCACAAAACGAGGAAGTAAAAATGTTTTCCCCTTCCCATCCCTAATTTGCATATGCAAATTAGGATTCGGTTCGGTATTCTGGCAGAATCTTTCACGAAGGATTCAGGGTTTCGGACAAATCCAAAATAGTGGATTCGGTGCATCCCTAGTATAAACTGATACTGTATTGATACCTTATAAGTGGAATTCATAGGTTGGCCAACTGCCTCCTGGTGACATTTAAATACAGCTCCTTTCAGCAGAGTTTCAGATTTTCCTCGATGCATTAATACTAGATGAGGTACTGCTGCGGGGATTGAGAAATGTGTAATTTTATTTTTCCTTTTACGTAGTGTGAATTGATTTATGCTTAAAATTATTATGTATGTTTGCATTTCTTCCTTAAACTCAAAAAGCTTACTTTATTCTGTATAATTATGTTGGCATGGTAATTCATTAAGTAGATATTTCAAAACTCCACTACCTTCTTGTATATTGGCTTCAAGCCCACAATAAAATGGGAAAAGCAAGTAAAACTTTCTACAATTGTTTCCTTAATTTCAATGGTGGTCCCTCCGTAATTCATCAGTTTTGTGTTATTTTCTTTTAATTTGATTTGAAGAACATTATTGAATACATTTACTGTTTATGTTATGGAAAAAATTAGAAAAATTTTCTTTTATACAGTTTATGTATAGTTTGCAAAATAAAGACTCTTGTAACTAATTTGTGAGTGATTATTTTAAAAAATATATGTTTTTTAGAGTGCTGATTTGGTAAAAATCAACGTATTCAAGACAATCACCCTTTTGAGTGGGCAGCTTACATACAGTACAGTATATCTACATCAAATCATGTTGGTGGAAGTGCTTCAAATGGCCAACGGGTTCCCTACAGTCTCTCTCTCACTTTTAATCTTTAACTGTCGATGATTTATTCATGGTGCTCAGTCTGCAGCATCCCCACTGCCTCAATATCACCGACCGAAGAAAAGGGATGGCACTCTTTTTTTCTACCAGAGTTCCTGGCGATTTCCTTTTAAGAACCCATAAAAGTTTTAGCATCCATCACCATCATAAAAATTGTAGCTAGACAACTGTCAAAGCCATAACTTATGCACTGAGGAGCCCCGTGTAGAAAGACAAAGAAAGCAAATTCAACACAATATGAATGATACATTATTACTTAAAAGAGACCTAACACCTAAAAATGAATATGGCTTGAAATACCATATTTTATATACTGGACTTATTGAACCAGCCTAAAGGTTCAGCATCTCTATAGTAATAAAGATCCAGACCATTAGAGTTGTGCACAGGAGCTCACCATCTTGAATTCTTAGAAGAGGCGGGGACACTTGCTTGCTCAGTGGACTCTGAGCAGCTGTTGAGAAACTAAGCTTAGAGGTCCTTGCAAATTATCAAGCAGAAAATGGTCGTATAAGCTAATGCTACAAGGCTGATAATTATATTCTGATGGCAATTACACTGGTTGCAATGTAATGTGAACCTCTATAAGCATTCTCACATTGTGACATTTATATGGTACATATATACAGTCCCTAAGTTCAGTAAGTGCCAGCAGCACAGAGCATGTGCAGCTAATCAGCACAAAACAAGGCACAAAATACAAAAGGAACCCAGTACTTATCGCCTAGTGTTGTGTCACATATTCACTTCTGGCATTGTGGGAGTTAATAGGTGACTGCTCTTCACCAGATCCATGAGATAAAGTTGTCCAACGTCCTTTGTAGTCTCATAGCAAGTAACCATTATGACTGTAATTTCATGCATCTAATTTATCAACTGCTTATAACCAGGGCCGGAACTAGGGGTAGGCAGAGTAGGCACGTGCCTATGGCTCAAAGCTTGGGGGGCACCAGGCATGTACACAGAAACCACGCGCACACTCAGGCCCTTCGTCAATTAACGCTGGTGCCCAAGGCCTAAGGGAGATGGCACTCCCAATGGACCAATGTAAGGAAAAAAGGCCTGGCACACGGAGCAAATTAAACCTGGGTCCTGTTCCCCCTTTGTCACCTGACGAAGGGGGAACGCCCTCCGAAAAGTTGTTTGACGCAATAAACATACCAGGGGTAGGACCCCGGTTTAATTTGCTCTGTGTGCCAGGCCTTTTTTCCTTACATGGGCACCAGGCATGTACCTGTCACTGCTGCCTACCCCTAGTCTGACTGAGTGAGTTCCGCCTATTTGTGCGTGTGCGCATTCACGCGCACATGAGGGGAGGGGGAAGAGTGTACCGGAAGGGGTTCACGTGGCCGGTCAGCGTGCATGCGAGCACTCTTCCTGTGCGCTGGCCGGGTTGCCTGGGGCGCCCATCGGTCCTGGCCCTGCTTATAACAAAAGGTAGGACTTTTGTCTAAAACCAACAACCTCAGCCTGTCAACATCCCTTAATTAAACCAGCAGGCCCAGGATTAGTGCAACCCTAACACATAGCTCACATTTAATGCACAAAGTTCAACATTTGAAAACCTACCTATTTTTAAATTTGTAGCATTTACTTTTTTCCCCTAGTACTGACTTATTGTACATGCCATTTTTTAAGACGTTATTAGAATCATGATGGACTATAGCTCATCATGTAAAAGAAATCTAAGGTTTACTTGACCCTGAACACAAAGAAAGCACCACAAGAGCAAAAGGATTTGGATGCCTTTACTTTAATAGAGATTGAATTTTCCATGTCAATGTGACATTAAAGGAACAGTTCAGTGTAAAAATAAAAACTGGGTAAGTAGATAGGCTGTGCAAAATAAAAAAATGTAATGTATAAAGGCTGGAGTGACTGGATGTCTAACATAATAGCCAGAACACTACTTCCTGTTTTTCAGCTCTATAACTCTGAGTTAGTCAGCGACTTGAAGGGGGGCCACATGGGTCATATTTGTTCAGTAAGTTTGCAATTGATCCTCAGCATTCAGCTCAGATTCAGAAGCATGGTTACTGCCTGGTAACCAATCAGTGGAAACCAAGAGAGCTGAAAAGCAGGAAGTAGTGTTCTGGCTATTATGTTAGACATCCAGTCACTCCAGCCTTTATACCTTACATTTTTGGCTAACTAACTATATTAGAAATATTTTTTATTTTACACAGCCTATCTCTTTACCCAGTTTTTATTTTCACGCTGAACAATTCCTTTAATGGAATACAAAAAAGATACAGCGGCAATAAACAATTATTTTAAAAAATGTGGTCCATTTTACAAAGCATATGCCATGTTCAGGATAAAGTTCAATAAAAGAGTATGCCATTAGATCTACAGGCATTTACATAATTAATTACAGTTAGCAATCTACAATTTGAACATCAAAGTGTTTGGACAAGGATAAATAGTTACTGCCAAAATGTATTAAAGAAGCTAACCATTAAAAGGAATTAAGAGTCTAACCTCCCAAGAACCCATTTGGAAGCTTCACAAAAATAGATATCTGTAGTAGATTTGCCAATCATAAATCCAATATGCAAAATAGAGCAAGGAGTAATCAAGAGAAAAGTAGAGAATGAAATAAGTATGATTATATAGGTTCTTGTTTAGTCACCAAACATATGGACGAGGTTGTGTTTGAAGGCCAAAGGAACCAAAACACCACTGCCTGGTAAGAACCGTTACAATCATTGTATCATAAATGTGCTGATATATTCCAAGGCCATGATGCCTATAAGTTTTGTGACAAATGAACTTATTCTTGTATGTTGTCTTATCATGAAGAAGAAGGACAGTGAGTGGAAGTGGTGAGAGAGACTATTCTATGTAACAAGTGTTACTTATATTGTACAAAATGATTGCAGCAGTTTTATGTGCAATTTTTATTATTAGAGTAGAATTATACTACTATCTTATGTGTTTACTTAGAAGCATAAATAAATTGGGTGATTTTCCCAAAATGTGTAATTCAAGCCTTACAAAAATGGCTGCATATGTGTTGAGCAGCCCCACCAGAGTTCTGGACAAATACAATAGCTCACTAAAAATGGCATTTTTTTACCTCTGAAAATAGTAGAACTTTTCTTGAGCTGCCATATACTTCACACATCACTTCATTCACAGGGTTGATGAGTAAAGGCTTAATCTGCCAGCACAGCAAGCAAACTAACATGCTGGGTAGTGTGCATCATTATGTAACCCCTTAAGGCATTTACTGAGGAGCATCTTAGTTAAATGTTTTTTTTCTTTAAAGGACTACTAACACCATAAATGTATTTGTTTGACCTGACATGTTGTTTGCTTCAATCCTGTACATTCAAAAATGTTTTCTTTAAAACAGAAATTCTGTGTTTAAAACAGAAATGCTGTGTTTGCTTTCAGCTCTGGTGTCTTCAAACAAACTTGCTGTTTACCTAAGCAACTGTGTTCAATAGAACCTAAAATACATTTTCAAGAACTTTTCTCCCAAAGCACTGCAAAAATAATGTATATATATATATATATATATATATATATATATATATATATATATATATATATATATACATTGTACAGTGCACTGTTTGATTCCTGACAAAGGTGGATTTATTCAACGTTTCAGACCCTACATCGAAGCCCTCATCAGGAAGTGAAAAATTACATAACACAGTGTTACTTAAATGCGAAAATGGTGCAAAAATATCCAATTAGTGATGTTAGTAGTGGACGTGATTTCAATAAATCATCTGTTGTGCATATATCAGTACATGATAAATATGTGAAAAATCTTGTCTCTACTCCCAGATTTATCCCCAAAAGTGATAAAAAGGCATATAAAAGCAGAGTGCGAACAATATGGGGATAAATATAGGAATAGACACAAGATTTTTCACATATTTATTATGTAAGATATACATTCATTATTACGTTCAATCTATTTGAAACTCCAATCTGAAATGTTGTGTTCTGATTAGAGGGAAAAATGGTGTCCTATTTGATAACTGCTGCTTTATAGATCTTGGGAACAAGTAAAGGGTTTAAAAAATCAGTACATACTAAAATTTTAAATATATCTTGTAAAATAACATTTGGATCAGATTACGATCAGATATCTGATACCTTGTATTTCTACTAGCTTTTATTCAGTATTGTACATATAAAGGCTACTTGCTGCTCTTCACGTGACCCTAGAATAATGTTTTATTAGTTATTTACAAGGGTATATTTCTTTTGTCTGCTAGAATGTAATTAAAAAAAATTACAAAGTACAGTATTTTGCTAAATTTTTTTTATATATATTATATATATAATAGCTGGATAGATAGTGTTCCATTGAGAATGCTCTTAAAGGGAAGATACGGTCTACTTTTAAATGCATGGTATTCTACAGTATAAATTAAGAGGCACCACAAGAGCATGTACTCTCCATTTGATCTCCCTTAGACAAATAGGTATACTGGTTATTTTAGAATGCAGAGACAAGTAGCATAGTAACCACCATTTATATGTAACAATAAAAAATACAGAGAAAGAATGGTGTAGTACTTCAATAAGCAATGTTGATACTTTACAGCCTATATAGTGTGGAATCTCTCTGCCTGGTCTTTTGACAACTGCGATGCTCCAACAGACTGATCTTATCCTTTTATAAGGGAAAGGATTTTCCAGATGATCATTTTATTCAAGGAATTAGACATCCATTAAAGAGGAGGTGAGGGCTGTTACTTCACTGTGGAGATTTGAACTGTGTTCCCAGTCATTGGTAGGATTGTTTAAATGTTATTTAAGTGCTACTTCCAAATGACAGGAGTAAGAAAACCATGAGAGGTGGAGAACATTTATCAAATGTTATTGCATGTGGACATAATCTGCTTATTTGTTGTAGGTAATGTTCCTTGCAGCCATCGATTCACTGGAGTTATTTTTATATCCATGGCCACAACTGCCCTCCTTTGGCTTTCATTAAAGGTACCATAGCAACAACTAATAGTCTTGGAACAATTGTATAGTATTTATGCAGTAGTATGTAATGTTGCAAAACATGCACTCTGTACTACATATAGTCTCTTTACAATGTATTGGGGGCCAAGGTGGTTTTTAAGTATTATGTTTAAAGAGCCACAATGCCCTCATATTTTCCCTCTGGACTGCTAGACTATCTCCCCTTTCAGCCTCTTATAATAAAATTAATAATATAATAAGTGACCTGCGGGAAGTGATATAGACTGTTCTCACCCTGTAAGTGATACAGTCGCTGCTTAGGATAATATCTTATTAAAAAAACCAGTTGTACACTGTACTGTGTTATTTGATATTGAAATAGTGCCTTTAGGGGCACTCAGAATAATCTAAACAGCCTGGCCTCAATCTGAATGGCTCAGTGTGAAGTTCAAAAGCATTTACTGCTCATTAAAAATGATCACGGGTTGATTAATCAGTCCCTGTGCCTTTTTGTGCCAGTAGCTCTAATATATGTTATTTACTGTATATATGGATACACTACTATGTCACCATGGCAGCTGCCATTGAGGGTTATAATGGCGGGGGTTGTATTTAACTAGTTCACATTTCATCCATTTCGTTGTTTAAGAGGTAAACATACAAAATAGGACATTTGCTGCCAAGAATATCTTACATTTCTGATGAGACTAGCCATAGATATTTGTTGATATCCAATGTAATAGTCGTGTTTTGTGTTATTATAGCTTGTTTTTAAAAGCTTATTATAAAAAAAATGTTCTGATGAATTGTGCTTACTACGGAGGAATATCAATGTTATTATAGTGTTAATTAATCTATTTGCACAGATTATGAACAAATTTAGGAGTTTTTTTCCCTAAAACATAGAAGGTTGGGTAGTTTATGTAATGTTTTTTTTTTTTTTTTTTTTTGCTCCACTATCAAATATATTGTTCTACTCTGCTGCTGCTAGGCCATGCTTCCCATTGGCATCTTTAAGGGAATAGTGCCACAGGAAGAGGACATTTTAAAGAAGGTTTGCACCAAATCCAGGATTTGGTTCTAAATTTCACCAAATCCTGGCACTATTTGCAGAATTGGATTCAGAAAAACCCAAAACCGAACCCTTAGTAATGTTACTATAATGCTCTGGACAAGATTATACACAACTGGTTTATTCTTCTCCACCTTGAAAATAAAATTTGTGATTTAGATTTGCTTCTGTATTTGGCCAAATCATTGCATATTTGATTGAAGGTAAAAGGGAACGTTCTGGCCAGTCAAGCTGTAAACAATTGGCATTTACTCAAGAGTAAAAATTCAAGCAATACTTTCATAAGCTAAGCAAAATAACAGAGGGAAAAAAAATCATATTGAGCTCTGTGGAACTAAAAGATAGAATAAAAAAATTCCTGGTATTGTGACCCTTTTAATATAGATATATAGATAGATATAAATATACATATTTATAGTTATGGGTGTATAAAATATTGGCATTCTCATAAAAACCTTAACTGAGAAGATTTTGAAAATATGCACAAATTCGGAAAAGTTATGTGATCTCTAATGTATTCTTAATGTGTGTAATAGGCACAAAAACAGAAAGAAAACATTGTTGGATTGCATTATTCATTGTTTATCACATGAATTCCATATGTTTATATACAGTCTTGCTTCCATATGATGTCGCAATCTGTATTCTACCCTTAAAACACAAACCCTAGCAATAAATTATTTATATCAGACTATGAATGCTTACTTTATTTATATTAATCAGGCAATTGGAATATTACTCAATCCATTTTCTTAAGATACTCACACCCCAAATGCCTGTACTTGGTTTGCTATGCAACGGTGATTTATAGTAGTTTTTGTATATTTATAATAAACATTGTAAACTGGAGTTATTTATATGCTCTACTCAAAGATCTTTCACAAATCATTAAAACTATGGCAACTAGTGATGGGCAAATTTGTCCCATTTCGCCAAAAAATTAGAGAAATTCATGAAAAATTGCAAAGCGGCGAAAAATTTGCAAAGCGTGAATTTTGATGCCCATGTCAATTCTGACGCGCGGGTCAATTTTGATGCTGGGTTTGATGTGAGTGACTTTTCTGACGTGTGTCCAAAAATATTTGACACAGTCGAATTTTCGTGGCAGTTTCGCTAATTTACACGGAAATTCGACTAGAATTTGCACTTGCTGAATTTATTCGCCCATCACTAATGGGAATCTTTACTACGTCTATACACAGATTTATGTTTAAAGGAGATGGAAAGGTACCGAAGCAGTTTATTGATTATTGCTTGACAATAGTGCAAGCTATAACACTAGTTATTCTGCGGAATACTTTACCATACCTGAGTAAACAGCTCTAGAACTCTCTCTGCTTATTTAGGATAGCAGCTGACATATTCACTTGGTGTGACATCACTTCCTGCCTGAGTTTCCCCACTCAGTCATAGCTCTGGGCTCAGATTACAGCAGATAGGGGAAGAGGGAGGGGGGAGGAGCAAACTGAGCATGCTCAAGCCCTGCCCTGGAGGTTTATGCTGAAAACAGGAAGTCTGATACATAAGTCCATGTGTACACAATAGAAGGAAAGAAATGCTGTGTTTCTTTTAACAGAGGGCTCAGTGCAGCATTACTTTGAGGGTTTTCTGGTGTATTTATATAGACCTTTCTGATAAAGCTTAATTAGTTTTAGCCTTTCCTTCTCCTTTAACGTGCTTTTTTTTTCTCATTAATGTAATACAACATAACAGTGTTGAAACTTTCAATAAAGAAAAAATAAGATATTTTATTAACACTTTTTTAAGTGTTAAGAGAGGTGCCAATTCAGGACTATATTTCCAAACTTACAAGATCAAAACTTGTTTTGATCGTGCTAGTTTTTATCAGTACAAGATATTGGAACATGGCTTCTAAAGGGTAAACAGTCCTCACCTTTAGAATCCAATTTCCAATGGCTGATGAGATCGATGATAAGATCTAAACCAGTTGTCTGCAAGTTGGAAAGTATCTGTACTAGCAAAGCAGCTGTTCTGGATGCATTGTTGTTGCTATGTGAGAAGAATGTGAAGTGTATACTGTACCTTCTTTCTTCAGAGGCATTCACTTAGTTTTATGGATCCTTTTAGTCCCATTTCCCAAAACTCTCGGTTCCTCTCTTTGTTTACTTTACAGCACCCCATAAGTCATGATACAATATCTCAGTGGCATAACAACTTGGCCCCGGGCCCCTATAAAAAATCTTCTGAGGGCCCACTGCCTCTCCTTCCTCTCCTTAAGCAGCCAGAAGTCACACAACTTTTTTGTAGGCAGAGTGGCTATAGATGGGCCACCTTTCCCCTGACAACCCCCTGCAACCATTGGGTCTGCTCCTATAGTTATGACACTGTTTGATCCATGGGCCTAATGTACAGATGCAAGACCTTCTTTCAGTTATTCAGTCCATCCAATCCAACAATCAGAACAGCAGGAAGTGAAGAGGAGACATTCAATGTTCCCTCTCGGGTATGTATGAAAAATGTTTATTTTGTGCGCACATTTTAAACTTGTGTGCTGAGGTCATAATTAATACAAAGTGTTGTGTTTTCACACAAACTTCTATGTGCACTCCACAATTTGTTGTGTGCACTGGCCTCAAAATTTGCATACCCTTGACGGAACATAGGAGACACTCTTTCTTTCCCCCTGTCTGACGGAAATTTTCCTAACACGGCTGTTAATTCTTGATCCAACATATTCACAGTATTATTGGTTTGAGGAATCCATGACTGCCCATTTATGCCCAGATAATGGTTTAAATTGGCCAACCTGCCTGACCATATCTGAACATACAGTATATGGCCAACTTGCAGCTGTATCTGTCCTAGTAAACTAGCAGTTGTGAACGTGTAGATGCAAGACAGACTTAAAAGGTAATATATATATATATATGTCCCCTTCCATGATTCCTTGAGTGAGAAAAACATGATCCATGGGAATGCTTTTTGTGTGATTAACAAAGCCATCCAGATACATTTTAGCTTGAAACAGTTGCCAGTTTCCTATTGCAAATGCTTAATTCAAACTAACCTTGAAGCAGGAGACATTGCAAAGCATATACACTCTTTATATTAGCAGACAATCTCTGCTCTTGTCCCATTTCTGAATTAAAGTGATGTTTATACCGTAGTTAACTTTTGGAATTTTTTAAGCAAGTTCGACCTGCTACTTATTATTTTTATTCTACTATTATAGATACTTTCAGCTTTTAAACAGGGATCACATAGGCTAGTCAATTTGCAGATCTCAGTATTTAGTAGGAATGCTTTGCTCAGCAAGTTCAGAAGAAGGCAAAGGTCCGTAGAAGATTAAATCCAGTCTATAACAATAGGCTGGTGTTTTTTTTTTAATTATTTGATTAAAGGTCCCTTTAAGGTCAAATATTTATTTTATGAATCCAAAAATATACATCTTGATGCTGTATTTTCATGATTATTCTAGGAGAACAAATAGACACTCTATGCAAATCTTATCCTAACTGATCTTAAGGCTGCCCCATCATGCCCCTATCCAGACCCCCACAGGGGGCATCCCCACGTTTGGTTACCAATGACCAATGAAAGTACTGGCAAAGATAAAATCTTATATTTATTAAAATAGAGTCAGATCATGTACAAGGCTCCCTAAAATACTTCCTTGGTCCTACCTTGGTTCTACTGCATCCCCTCTGGGCTAGGAGACCCATTAGCAGCTGTACTGTACAATAAGAACAGGCCTTCTTTAGGTGTAACAGGATAGTTAGTGGGTGTTGACAGATGTGCTTCAATCATTGTAACATAAGGTTGAGCGTTAACGATAAAAAGTCTTACTGTCACCATCTTACTTTACTACACAAAAGCTTCCCTTACTCTTCCTAACCACAACTGTAGCAGAAAAGCATGGGGACATTTTTCATTGGGGAAATTCTAATTAATTATGGATATACTGTATTCCGGTTTTTGGAACGGCTGTCCTGGTCAAAACTGCTTGCCTGGTTTTCCAAATTATGAAAACCGGGCAGGACTCTTTGAGATAGATATGGCGACTGGCTAATACAGCTCCGCCCCCTGTCATCACCACCCTGCGCCTCTCCGCCCCCCTGTGATCTCACTGTCCACCTCTCTCCATTCCCAGTGATGTCACCACCTGCCCCCTTCCTAGAGTAAGGAGTCGGAAAGATGGCAACCCTAGATGGGTCCCAATTTATTTAGGGCCCAGGGTAGTTGCTTCTCTTGTGACCTATTAAAGATTATTCTTTATGTGTCTCTGGGAGAGAAACTACACTGCCTAGGGCCCAGTTTTGTTTAAAACCATTTCACTTTAGGGTAAATAGGACAATTAGAAGCACAAATATAAACCCCAAACAAATGAACATCCTCTTCTTACATGTATAATTATTCAGTGTCAATTACACAACACTGTGTCATAACATAATTTGCTTTACTATGTGATCAGCCACAACCTTTTGATATTATGTTATCTTGCCTGCCAAATAAAATGATTTTCAAAGCACCATGCTATAAGTTTGTTAGCCATCTGAGTGTTCAAAAGCAAAAATCTAGGTGTTCATTCATGTGTTGTACATTATTAAAACAGACACTCTTAAATGCTTTACTGGATATCATCTGTTTATGTTAACTGTGCTAATCACTATATAGCTGTCTGAAAAAAACACTATGCCTACACAGCCTATTTTTACCTCCCTGTCTTTTTCTCAATTTTAATTCTTGGCATCAACAACAACACTAGAATGGGTAGTTTAAAAAAGGAGCTTTTTGGAATACAGTGTTCTAAATTTGTGTAATAAATTTGTTTAAATCACTGCAAGCTTCAGCTAAAACTGATCAATGAAGTTTGAATATTACTTCTGAAAGATGTTTTTTTTTCTTCTTATCATTCACTATTCACTAATAACACAGAAAAGTAAATGATATTTCCATTCAAAAGATTACATTTCATCAGTTCATAGAAAACATTTACAGGTATGGGACCTGTTATGCAGAATGCTTGGAACCTGAGGTTTTCCAGATAAGGGGTCTTTCTGTAATTTGCATATCTGCATCTTGAGTCTATTATTGTTTTAAACATTAATTAAACCCAATAGAATTGGTTTGCCTCTAATAAGAATTAATTATTTCTTAGTTGGAATGAAGTTCAAGTACTGTTTTATTACTATATAAAAAAAGGAAATCATTTTTAAAAATAAAAAAAATATTTGCAAAAAATGGAGTCTATGGGAGATGATATTTCCGTTATTCTGAGCTTTCTGGATAACAGGTTTTGAGATAAAGGATCCTGTACCTGTAATAATTTACAAAATGAATACTTTTTTCTTCAGAACATATTGTCTGTTCTACTAGTAAGGTTCCAGCCAACAGTGGCTGCCAACTTGACTACTCCTGAGTTATTACCTTATTGGCCTCTATAGAGTCTATATAAGTATGGCCTCCTAGAGCAATATCTGATTAGAGCTCTGTCAGATACCTCTCATAAAGTTTGGAAAAACCTTCCAGATGAGATCTGCCTAGGTATGTATGTAATTCAACTGTTTCCCCTATTTGTCCCACCATTGTGGTGGCCAAATCACTCAAAGATTAGTACTGTAGCATACTTTCATACAATAACAAGTGTGACATTTAAAATTTCAAAAAAATATAAATATATATAGATATATCAATGATTACAAAAATGTTTACATTTAAGTAAGGTTCTTCCAAAAATAGGAATATCATGGTTTTTATAAATGATGTAGAATAAAAGTGGTCAATCAAGTTTTCCATTCCTCTTTTTAACCCCTCACCATACGTTTGAAGTATTATTTTTTTGTCAGCTTTAATATTATGTCTTTCCTTTTTATCACTTGTGTGATTCAACTTTATCGTACTAGTAATGTTGTTGACGTGACCTTCCCAGTTTTTAGTTTAAGTTTGATTTTATTTCTCTAAATGCCACATTTGTAAATTGGCTTAATATATCTTAAACTTCCATGGCAGAAAAGTACTTGATTTACTTCCAAATTAAAGTGCTAAAAATTGAAGCTCTGGTAATTTTAAATTGCTTTATCCTGAACACGGCAATTAAACATAATTGCAACATTTCGAATGTTTTTCAAAGTGCTTCAATGTTGAAATGACTAGGTTTTGGCCTACTGCAATAGAAATCACGACTTCCAATTATAACAGTGCTTCTCATTTAAATAAACACTATAATCTGGGGCTGACTGGGTGTCAGCTACTTGCAGGCCGCAGAAATAGAAAGTTATTGAGCTGTTTCAGAATCCGTAAAATATATAAAATGCAGTACCACAAATATGTTAATTAACAGAATATTGTTTTTAGGTGCTTTATATTAGGCGATGGGAGGAGAAATTGTAGACAGTGGCCCAGTGAATAATATGCAAATGCAGTTTTTAACACTGCTGTTGGTCTTTTGTCACAATTTTAGAAACAATGAGACTGTGGCTGCACCAGATTGGATCTAATGATTGCAAAAGATTTGGCCTAAACAATATGGCATTCTCAGTGTGACAGTTTTCCAATGCATTGCTTAAGGCAATTGAAAATCCCATATTGAGACTAGCAGCATTATTGTAATGCTTAATCAATAATAAACTTTCTGTAATAAAAGACCTTTCAGCTTGTCCTTTATGGCATGAACATTTTATCTCAGAATAGCACAATGGCACACATTCTCAACAACAGGGATAATTTGGCATTGGGGATTGAGTTATTGGTATGGAATTCCATGTAAACCAATTCATTGTTGTTTTCCAGAATAACCATTTCCTTCTATTACAAGAGTTAATAGATATGAGATTTTCTCACTCCCTTCGAATGCTGTTATTAAACATGAAAAATATAGCTTAAAAGAAAAGCTTAACATTCAACATTATTAATGTGGTTTCATTGTATCCATGTTGTATCATTTTTTTATAGAACCATGTTGCCAATGGCTAAGGAAAATCTTAAACCTGGTGAAAGAAATTTGAGAAAAACAAAGTTGGCACAAATATTTTTCTAAAAAAAATTCACTGATGTCATTAATATGTTAAAACTATATAAAGAATTTTTATTCAAATTTACATGAATGTGACACAGTTCAACCTTTACAGTCAAAACTGAGCATTGGAAACCATCTAGATGGAATAAATCACTTTGTTCCCTGATAAAAATATTCCTCCCTTCCCAGTGACCGTCTCTTCTTGAGTCTCTTCTTGAGCCATTTGACAATGGATCGATAAGGAGACAGAAGGGCAAGGGGGCTGGTCCACAGCATTTCAAAAGCAACAAATTCGCCATTTTGGATGAAGATGCTGGGGAGGACAGCTCTGAACTGGTATGTATGGAGCAGGCTGACTGTCAGAGCACCCTGGGAGCAGCATCTCTAAAGGTGGCAGAAAGAGGGCAAGGAAGTAAACTCAGGTTATGGTTATAAGGGAATCAGTTATAAGTAAGGTGGATGAACTAATCTGTACAAGGACCCTTGGTGGGGTTTTTTTGCCTTGTCTAGATCAACTAAAAGTTAGGCAGGTTTTATGTAGACATAAAGGTTCAACTTGATGGACATGGGTTATTTTTTCAATTTAACTTTGTTACTATGTGACTGTCAACCCCTCTGAGTTGCTCTGAATTTGGTTATTGGGTACTGGGGATCAGGTCAAGATTATATTTGGGAACCCCCTTAGTGACATTTAGAAGTAGACAAGGGGCAGTAGTTGAAATTGCATATTCCCTTTCAATTGAGAGGCATCCCTGTACAATAACTTATGTCCTTCATGCAGGTGTAAGCATCCTGTTTAAGTATACACCTGAATGTTTCATATGTACATTTGGAATAGCTCTGAAACATCAGTTGGTGCAATACATTTTTTGAGATTTGGGTCATGTGTTTCCTTACTATGAAATCAGGCTTACTATGAGATCATGCCTTTGAGCAACACAACATAGGTGTTAGTCAACTGTTCCTAAGTCTCCTTATCTACATTGAGCAGGCCCCTAAAAGAGTAGAAAACATCACAGTTCCCCCTCTTTATCTACTCCAATTTTGAATGCATGACTTGGTTTCTTAAAAATTGTTTCAAATATTTTGGTGATCCCTCACTCACTGTATAAATGGTATCTCCGACAGAGTAGCAGCCCCGTCCAGCCGCGAATCTTCCAAATCAGCTTTAAAATAAACTCTGGAGAACCCCAGCAAATTCAGTGTCTTTATTTCTCACTCAACATGTGTTTTATCAAATTATCTGTTTGAGGACAGTAGACCTAAGTGTGCATTAGTCATGGGTGAATTTGTCCTGTTTCGCCACGAAATTCGAGAATTTCCTGGACGAAAAATGATCAAAATGGGATTTTTTTCAAATTTGCTGCAAATTCGCACATGACGAATAAATTCACCCATCACAAGTGTGCATACTTTTATACCAGGCAGAAACACAACTGGTTAACTTGAGCATAAACCGCATTCCTTATCTGTCAAGACTTTTTTTTTTTTAGAACTCCCTCCTTCAAAAACACTTTGGGTTTTTTCTTTACATATGAAGGGGCAGATGTATCAAGGGTTGAATATTGACTAACCCTCGATATTCGACTGCTGAATTAAAATCCTTCAACTTTGAATATCGAAGTCGAAGGATTTTCCGCAATTCGTTCGATCAAACAATTAAATCCTTTGAATCGAACGATTCGAATGATTTTAATCCATCGATCGAAGGATTATCCTTCCATCAGAAAAACCTTGGAAAGCCTATGGGGACCATCCCCATAGGCTAACATTGGCCTCGGTAGGTTTTAGGTGGCGAACTAGGGGGTCGAAGAAACTTTTAAAGAGACAGTACTTCGATTATCGAATGGTCGAATATTCGAACCATTTTTAGTAGTCGTAGTCGAAGGTCGAAGTAGCCAAAAAAAACCATTCGAAAATCAAATTTCTTTTCCTCTATTTTCCTCTATTCCTTCACTTGAGCTTAGTGAGCTTAGTGAATGGGCCCCGAAGTGTTGTTTACTATGTGATGCCATACATTGGGCCTGAGTGGGACTATATTTTTCATAGAATGATAGAAATGGAGGAGGTGCTGTGGCTGTTTGAGAAAGGTCCTTCCTGGGGAGCAAAACTCCTGAGTGTGATGTTTTCTCTCTATTGAGCTATTGGTCACAGTACACTCCAATTCATTATTGCATCACTGCTTTTCCACATTAACATGTTAAAGCACACCCAGTTACATGCATTGACATTTCAGTCCATAACACGGACCTTTGTTGAGATACAAAAAAAATATTCACCACCTCCATTTAAAAACACAACTGGGGTTAACCTTTGCTCTATTATATCATTTTTTAAATATATGAATGCAGTTCAATTAACTCTCATGCTAATTAACCTATACAGCTCCACATGCAGCCAGCACTTTATTCTATTTTAACAAATATAAAAATACTATGGATTCAGAAATGTTAATAATTATACAATAGTTTCATTATATGAATTGCCCCTTGATTATTTCATTTGAAGTTTGGCACATACCTAATCTGCCTTATTTTCTTATAGTATTGTGATATCTCTCAAAGAACTGTTTTGACAAGGTTTGAAAATGAATTGTCTTCTCTACAGTATTTCTGTTAAACTGGGAGAGAAACAAGTGATCATAATGCAACATAATTCAATAAGCTAGGAAAACCTCACAGCAAACTCCATTTTATGATATATTCTGATAATGTGTATTTAGTGGATGAAAAGTTCAGCAGATGGTGGCTGTATATTATGTACATATAAAGCAGCAGGCAGCTGTATTAATCTGCTTTGTTTTTCTCCTTTCTTGCCAACAATGCAGAAAGAGCTTCTGCAATTTTTGGCTTAGATGTTTATTTTGATAATAGGCTTTGCTGAAGGGGTGGGGAAGAGAGAGAAAATACTTTGTTTCATGGTCAAAATCTGATAATACTTTTGTTTGTAATGTGAGGTTTGCGAAGTATAAATATGGGCAAATATTTTTGGCTATAAAACAGATTTTTCATATTGTGATTTATTTTAAAGTGATGCTGACATGTTCCTGTAACTATAAGGCCTGTGGCAGTTTTATTGTGGCATTGTGCCATCCGCAAAAGTTCTCCTAAATAGCTCCCTACCAACTCTGCAATCAGGCTAAAGTTGTCTGAACATCTGGAGAGCTGGTTATCAGTCAATGTAGGTTGGGGGTGTTGCAATCCTGCCATAGGTTTGGAGCATTTGGTTTACATTTGATTTCCAGCCTATAGTAGGATCACAGTTAAACCCATGGTCGCCTTAGTATTGGGAAAGATACTGCAGGGACTTGGTTTTGGCATGCCCTCATATTACTGTTTAAACATAATTAAACATAATCAAATAAAATAGCAAGGATTGTTCCATCAAATTAGCCAAGTGCAAAAATGATTGGATGCCCCCTTGAAACTGCCAAATGTTATCATGATTGGTTAATGGTTATCTTTATGCAGAACAGTACAAAAAGGGTCAATCTAATGGAAGTCTAAAAGCTTGCATATATGTGCATCTATACCCCCCCAAGCTGTACATATGATTTCAGTACCTCCTATTTGTGACAATACTTACATTTATGTGGCAGGTATTCTGTGTCGCCATTTTTTAGTAATTGATATGCTATATGGAATCTGAAAGTATTGTGTAATTGTGATTTTATAATCAGCAATTGTTACCAATATTGGTATATATAGTTTATAGATATATACATATATAGGTTGGTTTAAATAAAAAAAAATATATATATATATATAAAAAAAAAAAATATATATATATATATATATATATATATATATATATATATATATATACGCGCTGGAGTTCATTGTTCATTTGAAGTGGTTCAACGTGATGGTCTTTTTTCAACCCAACTTAACTATGTAACTATGTTAATACAGAATAAATTACAAACTCTGATGAGCTAAGCAGAAGGCCATTGCTGGATGCTGAAATATGAACACTGTAGCAGACAGCATGAGGTTGATATGGTAAATGGATAAGTCTGAGATAATGTATGGTCAAGCCAGGTATACAAAGCCATCTGGGTAGTCAGCCAGGCAAGTGACAGTGACAGTTAGAAATGGTGAACACGCAATACTTTTTTAAAGCACTTTTGTCAACATAATGTATGGCAGATATATATGATAATCTCATATTCCTCTTGTTTTTGCATTGAAAACATAAGGTGGTCCTGAAATCTTTAAAGCGGACCTGTCCCTACACATAGCAAATGTATAATAAAAGTAATTTGCAAATAACATGAAACACAAATTCTTAAAACATCCATACCTGATATAAAGGTGTTTAAATATCTGAGCTTTCAGTCAAAAATTATCTGCACTGGCTCTATGCTTGAGGCATTAGGCCAGAGGGGAGGAGGGAGGAGGGCCTACAGGGGGGAGTTTGCGCTGAAAGGGTTTACTTCTCCTTTAAAGGGGAAGGAAACCTAGTTGGCGCAAACCCAACGGCGCATGCGCAGTAGGATCATTTCGCCAGTACGGATCTACAGCGCATGCGCCAAAAGTCACGCGCATGCGCAGTAGATCGTAGCGGCGAAATGATCCTACTGCACATGCGCCGTTCAAAGCAGGAAGAAGATCGCGTGGAAGAAGATGTCGTCTGTGAACTCCCTGGACTGGACCTGCGCAGAAGGGTAATAACAAGTTAGGGGCATTTGCCCAGCGGGACGGGTAGGCCAGGGGGGAGGAGGGAGGGTGGGCAACAAACGGGAGGGGGGTGGGGGGTTTGCGCCGACTAGGTTTCCTTCCCCTTTAAGGAACTACATTTGCCCAGATGCAGATCCATAGCAACCAATCAGCAAGTAGTATTTAGTGTTTAACTGTTTAAAAGCAAACATCCTATTGGTTGCTATGAGTTACTGCTCCAGTGCAAAGTTAGTGTCTTTTTGACAAATGGGGGATTGTGTTTAATTATATTAGAAAAATATGCATAGTTGTATATAATTGAGCAGCTTTGGAAAAAAACTTGCATTACTTAAGTTACAAAAATATTATAGTTACATTTATTGAATTCTGTGGTTGCACTGGGGAGTGTATATACTGTATTTCTACTTGTGGTTTTGCCTAAATATTTTAAAATATTGAAACTCATTTGCCAGATATGGTTTTTCCAGTCACTTCTATGACTTCCAGGGTCCCCATGGAGTACACAGAACTTTTTTTAAATATCATCTTCCAAATACCATTGAATCCTAGAATATGTTGTGGACAACTGCCTCTCTCCATACAACAAGCCCACCACTGAACTACAGGCAACAATAAAATCTCCTGTTAATTAAATTTGCTACTCATGTACCTAAACATATAATGATATCCCAAGGTAATATCCACAAACAACTGCTTAGCTTTGCTTCCATTAGTTTTCAAGTTTTTGCAGCAAGTGCTTGACAGTTGGCTGTTCCTTAATTATGAAGTTGTTTTCACCAGGTGTATAAAAAAGGAAGTGTAAGATTATATTCGGTTTGAACAATTAACTTTTCAATAGCTTTAAGCAGATGTGCTCTTCAAATCAAGTTTATGTTAACTGTAGCTCTGAGAGGCATTTACAGCTGACCTTTCCTGTGAGTTATAATAATGCTTCAGATAATTTTAACTCCAATTGCTCTTCTAAATTAACTTTCCTGATAGAAATACCACTGATAAAGGCTCAACATGTGTCCATAGCCTCACAGAGCTTTGAAGTAAAAAGGGTTCTATACACAACATTATACTATATAACTACATTTTTAGGAAATATAACTCTTCAGATGAAAACATAATTTAGCCTCTTTAAAGGTCCCTGGTAAGGGCTCATTTTGAGTATTCAGTGCAGTTTTGGGCTCCAGTTATTAAGAAGATTATAAATGAGATTGAGAGAGTGCAAAGACAGGCAACTGTGGTGAAAGGGATGGATGATTCAAACTAGGAGGGGTAGACTCGTGGTTTGCTCCAGGAAAAAAAGTTGGTTTCAAGGGTACATGATTACTCTTTATAAGTACATTAGAGGGCATTATAGACAAATAGCAGGGAATGGTTTTCCTCCATATTGAAACGCAAAGAACCATCAGCCACCCCTTTAGGAATGGAACTTTAATTTGAAGCAACGTAGGGGGTTCTTCACAGTGAGGACAGTGAGGTTGTGGAATGCACTGCTGGGTGATGTTGTGATGGCTGATTCTGTTAATGCCTTTACGAGGGGCTTGGATGATTACTTGAACAAGCATAATATCCAAGGTTATTGTGATCTTAAGATCTACAGTAGGTATTGGTATATGACCTTAATGAACTTTATTGAGCCCAAATTTACTTTGTAACTGCATTGCTACAAAAAATAGTAAGCCAGACCATTCTTTAAAAACAGTGTAAAGAGAATATCTTTAATTCTTAAAGTATAGAAGAATATATTCTAAGATGTATCTTCACCCAGACAACTCAAGTCTTTAAAGAGTTCCCTGTCATGATCATATAAAGGTATAAGGCCACAGAGTACGTGTTTTTTTATGTAAGTCATGGAATCTACATGATATTCATATGTTTAAAAGTAGGGTGTATATTATCTTGCAAAGGGAATATTCACAGGGGCAAGAGGAGCACTAAAAGGAATTAAAATAGAAGCTGGAAGTTCAACCACCTGATATACAGTTTGGGTTCATTGTACCCAGCATATGTACTAGAAATAAGCACAATAGAAATAAGGTAATGATAGCAAGGTCACAAAAAAAACAGCTGGAAATACACTAAAAACTATCTTTTAAAATTAATTAAAAATACAGGTATGTTATCCAGAATTCTCAGGACCTGGGGTTTCCCAGATAAGTCATCTTTCCATAATTTTGATCTTCATCGCTTAATTCTACTAAAAAATCATTTAACCATTAAATAAACCCAACAAGATTGCTTTACCTTCATTAACAATTCATTAGACAGTATCTTATTTAGGATCAAGTACAACATACTGTTTTCTTATTACAGAGATATAGAAAATGATTTTTAAAAATGTAATTTTTTTATTAAAATGGAATCTATGGGCTTTCTGGATAACATATTCTGGATAATGGATCCTGTACTGAAATAAAGCAGTGCAAATTGCACACTGTGGTCCAATGATGGGTCTATTAATGCACCATGGATGGAGTAGTTGTAGCAAGAAGTAGTGTAACTTTTATCAGTATTAGTCTTGTTAGAGAATATTTTCATTGCATATTCAGCACACCGCTCTATAGAGCATAATCAATATATAATAATACTGTCTAAGGATAATTGTGCTCAATACACCTACCCTAGGCTTAAATCAGTAGCAAACAGTTCGTATATTGATTCACTTCAGTTAGGAGAATGATGAAACAAACAGTTCATGAAAATAAAAAGTCAATTACCTGGAAGAATTAGGCAGTTTCAGGATAGTGAAACTAAATATGATTTTATGGCTCAGCATGATATAAATAATGAGTCCATAGCATTTATCCCTCCAAAATATGTACCTCCAGGGGAGGAGTACCTGGAACTACTGAAATAGCAGACATCCTTTATAGGATATCAAACTAAGGTAACTAGTCTGTCAAAATCAAGAATATGTATAAAATGTTAACTCACTAGTAAAATTCACTGGTAATATTTCTCTCCATTATTAAGCAGCGTGGGTGCTAGAACACCCTGCCTGGTTAAATCATCACACATGTGAAAAAAACAAACCAATTCTCAGAAATATTCAAATCCAAATAAACAAGTATCAACACTAACCAATTGCCATGGCTGAATCAGATATGTGGAAACACCATTCTCTGCAGGCCAAGGATTAATTGTACAACAATACATCCATGTATCACTCCACTCAGCACCAATAGTTTCATTTAATATATATTTGTAGGTTTGTAAGGAGGTGAACGAAGCACTGTCAGACGAAAGGGTCTCAATTATTACTACCTAGAACAAAAGTGCAAGAGTACAAGGCAAATCTCACCCCTTAGCCCTCGTTTACACAGCACTTGTGAGGCATGGCTGTGCTCTATTAAGGCAGGCACTTAAAAGGGATGTAAAGGCAAAAAAATAAAATTCCATATTACTTTCTTTAATGAAAAAGAAATCTATCTCCAATATACTTTAATTAAAAAATGTGTACCGTTTTTTAATAAACCTGACTGTATACAGTGAAATGCTCCCTTCGTTTTACTTGCTCTGACAGCTGCAGATAGGAAACTTCAGACGGTCCCTAACTGCTCTGCAGGGAAACAATCATACTTTCAAATGTATACACCAACAGATGAACGGCACTCCGATAAAAAACAGGCTTTTTATTGCTGGGCACTGTGGAAATACAAAGGCCTTACGCGTTTCGGGAACACCTTCCCTTAATCATAGGCTTACAAAGTGAATCGAAAATTTGCTTTATATGCAATAGGTCTCCAGCGACCCCTATTGGTTGTCTGGAATGTTACAGATAAAAATGCACATCTTCTATTGCTTTATTATATTATTTGTATTAATAAAAACAACCGCACTCTGCTAAAATGTATAAAACAAAAGAGGAGGAGAAGGGGGTAAAAAGAAAGAGACCCCTTTAGACCTTGGATATTACATATAATTATCTATTCAAATTAGCATATAGCATTATCATAATGGCTTAAGAGCTTGCAATTTTATTTCCCTTGGGACAAGTTAACTCTTATTCATTTATTTAATATTCTATTGTTTAGATGTTTCCTTTATCTGTTCCTTCACATATTGTGTTAGTACTAAGATAGATCGGTATGTGCACACATATATGCATATATAGGGAAGCAGGATTGGCATAATCAAATGAAGAAAAAAACGGGTTAGTCTACCATTAGTTTATATGGTTATTGTATGGACAAATTCAAGTGTTCTAACAGGTTGTCCAATAACTCAACCTGGATCAGTAAATATTTATATATATGCTCAAATGGTATTGCCTGTATTCCACATGTATCAGTATAAGTAGGCGATATCATGGTTTGTATTCAGGCCTTTTGGCATTCTAGTTTCAAGTTTTAAGATCCAGAAGGCTTCCCTTAGGTTAATGGAGTGTAATGGGTCGCCCCCTCTGAGTGGTACCTTTACCTGTTCAATGACTTTAACAGCCAGATCCTGGACACCTTTTGAAGAGCATAGGGCAAAATGTTTGCCCACAGGAGATCCCTCATCTTTTTTGTGAGAAAATTAAATTGTGCTGATTGTCATTTAAGTATGTGTGGAAGTCACCAATTAACTCTTGTGGACCGCCCCATATGAACAGTAGGTCGTCTATGTAGCGGCCATACCATATTATGTGTTGGCGGAAGGGGTTTTTTGTTCCATAGACGTGGGACCGCTATGGGGGCTTCTTTTGCTCCTTCCTACGCTAACCTCTATAAGGGGTGGTGGGAGCAGTCCCACGTCTATGGAAAAAATATTCACAGTTACATTTTTCCATGACCATGAGACTCATATTGTTCCATTAAGTTTCAATGAGGCTAATAATCTGAAATGTTTTAATAAACTGCAAATTATTGCCATATGTAGGGTTTAGTTTCTGCTATAGGTGCACAGATTGGACAGCAAATATGTGCAAGGTGCAAATTAGTGACATCAATAATTGAGTCCATGTTTGCATGACTGCAATTGCGGCTGTGTCCATAAATGAGCCCTAAAGACCTTCCTTAGTGACTTTATATGTACCATTTGTTGAACACTACTTATGCAGTATTATAGATCTGATGCTATGACTTTGGTTGCTAAATAATAATATTCAGTACAGAAAAGAAGAATATAGCAAGAATGGTGTAGAAACTAGTAATAAATGGAAACCATTGTTGAATGCTTCAGTGAACAAACCACTCTGTGACAAACTGCATTGAACATCTATCTACAAATCAGCATGGGAGGCAGTAAATAGATAAATGCATTAATACTTGTAAGAGCATTCTCAGATCCGTTTGACTGGCAATTTACTTGCTACATAAAGCACATTGTGACATGAACAAGTGCTTTGGAGAACCACAAAGGTGAACATTGTCTAATGAACTGCAACATTTTGTTGAATTTCAAACCTTAATTATCAGTATCGCTGGCACAGAATGAAACAGATGTTTCATTTAGTAGGTTTTGTAATTAACCCATAGGCAATCATTTTCAAGCAACTCCTGCATCCACTTCACTCAACAGACAGTGAGGTGGGTGAGGTCATTGTCAGATTTTAATAGTCGATAAGGCAGATTGCTCAGCAGTCTGGTTTTTTGTTTTACAAAACATATATTTCCCTAGAACTTTGAGACAGCAGGGCATAATGAAATATCTTTGTCATGCTCCCTATTCAAAGTTTTTATTTCAGGATTATAGGTCACTAGGGTTAAGAAGTAAGGCACACTTGAGGAAACCTTTGAAAATTACTGACAATAATTATATCCTAAGTGCTTCTCTAATGAGCACAAACGTCCTGTCTTGTTTTAACAGTAGAGAATGTTATAGTCAAATTCAGACACTGCAACTACTGAGGGGGGAGTAGAATTACAGAGGGAACAGTGGGACCCTGACCAGTTTCAATATTGGTTTGAAATTTTAAGGGAGCTCCGAATGATATTGCTGTAGAACCTAGTAACTTGGAAGTGAACAACAAAGGAGGGTCACTTTAAACACTCCTTGAAAATACAATAACAGCTAAATCTCTGGTGTACAATTCTGCAGATGACAATAAAATTGTAAGAGTTGTCAAAGGACTGTGGTCAACCACATGCGATATGGCTCCAGGCCCAGGGGGCCCATTATAAACTCACATAATCAATCCATCCACAAGCCATATAATGCTTCTATTGGATCACTAAAGGAAGTCGTTATTATATACTTCTGTTAAAACATTATTATATACTCTGTTCAAACATTGTAGCTATAGATATACCATAAACCTTTGCAACCAGAGTTCAGGAGAAAACATAGAAATGAAACAACAGTGTTAATAGTTAATAACCAGCTGATAGCTAAAGACCTAAGTGTATGCTTCTGTGCCTCCCAACTTTCTACAGAGTTTTGTTTTCCAATGTGATGAATACTAGTAGAATGTCTAAAATAAGTCTGAAGCCTGGATAGTAAAGAATTCATCTTGTTCAAGTCTTCCTTCACAGGTAAGCTTCATTGTTCTGTAATAACACTTAAATATGGCACTGCAGGGTTCTGTTTCATTACCAATGTTGTTGCAGATTTAGTCTGCCTGTGGGAATGGAGGTTCCCAGATGCTGACAGGTTAAAGAGATACTGACTAGTGATGAGTAAATTTTTTCTTGTTGAATACAGTTGATCCACCGCATACCCGCTTATTCACATGAACTGCACTGGTGGTGCAGGCTGCCCATTGGCCTAGCCAGGTCCTGGTACAAATCCACAAAATATACAGAGCCGCACACACTCATATATATGCAGTTGAGGAGCTTACCCCAGCAAGCACCATGGAGCGATCGTCTTCTTCGTTTCTTTGTTTTCCAAGGGCAGACGCATGCACAGTAGTTTGAAATAGCCTTTTTTTTCGTAAAAGTTTGGCTGTTCACTCTACAGCTCATGCACAGCCGAGAGAAGAAAGAAGGAAGAGGATTGTTCCTTGGTACTTGCTAGAAGAACCCCGAGCTGGTGCAGTTTTCTGCTGGTAGGAGCACTGGCTAAGGGTAAGTACTGTAAATACAATCACCTGAACTGGGCACTGTGGTGTCCTTTAATTCATTTGGATTGAGAAAAAACTTCAAAAAAGTCACCGAGACAAAATAGTCACCAAGACAAAAATGTCACCACGATAAAAAAACACTGATTGACTTTACTGAGTGAGAAGGAAAATTGGCGCCTGTAAAAATATTGTCGCCTACTGACTTCAATGCCTTTTGCAAATCAAGTGAAGCAAAATAGGACAGATTTGCTCATCACTAATAGTGACACCAATTTGACATCAATCATGTGGGGGCTGCTGTATTTGTGCAGCAGTAGCCCATTAGCATTAGAAACTCTAACTGACAGGTTAAGAAGGGACAGTCAGGTTGGCAAAACAGTCAGGTTTAGAAACTTTAAATAACAATTACTTACAAAAGCAGAACTATCAGTGAAAAATGATCAACATGACCCTATAGGTAACTTTTAATGTAAATTATTATTTTGAAAAGTAGTTTTTTTAGTATCGGTATCACTTTAAGGGAGGGGGGCATTGACCATGTTAGAAAGGCAGAAAGGATTGGTTGGGTTACATAGTTACATAGTTACATAGTTAAAATGGGTTGAAAAAAGACAAAGTCCATCAAGTTCAACCCCTCCAAATGAAAACCCAGCATTTATACACACACCCCTCCCTACTTTTAATTAAATTCTATATACCTATACCTATACTAACTATAGAGTTTAGTATCACAATAGCCTTTGATATTATGTTTGTCCAAAAAATCATCCAAGCCATTCTTAAAGGCATTAACTGAATCAGCCATCACAACATCACCCGGCAGTGCATTCCACAACCTCACTGTCCTGACTGTGAAGAACCACCTAAGTTGCTTCAAATGAAAGTTCCATACTTCTAGTCTAAAGGGGTGGCCTCTGGTATGGTGATCCACTTTATGGGTAAAAAGGTCCCCTGCTATTTGTCTATAGGAAGGGGTGGAGGTAGATGAGGAGGTGGAGTAGAGAGTTAATATAAGGAGGGGCTAAGTGAGGTGTACAGTACATCCTCTTTCATGGCAGCAGTGTTGGGGGCAACAGTTTGCTAGTTTCCTCACAGCAGGGACAGGAATTCAGGAGGGAATGCTTACCAGGTGGAAAGGTGCTTCAATTCCCTAGTTTTGTGGAGTACATTTCAGTATCTCCTTGGGTAGTGGTCTCAAGAGGTAGCTGTGCTGAGTGAGGCTTAACTGCTTTCACTTTCCTTTCAGAGCGTGGCTGTGCCTGGTGGCTAGCATGACAGATGGCTCATCCACTCCTGTAGAGATTTGTGGACACTCATTTCTAGGGCAATGATTGTCATGTTATTTATACCTTACTGTTGTTTATTATTGTGTGAAAATGAAAGCTGTTGCCTTTTACATCCATCCTTAGATAGTGTTAAGACTGGTCATTGGGGTATAACTTTTAAGAGACAATCGGAGACCTTGACGATGCACTGGTCAATAACATCCCCATAATTGCCTTAGATACCACTGCTGCATAAATGAAAAGAAATTAATGTAAGATAAGATAATAAAACATAGAAAACCAGAATTACACATTCTTGTAGCTGGAGGGCAGGCACTGAGAATGGTCAGTGAGTGAGCTTGTGAGATAAACCTACAGGTATCAGATCTTTTGTGTACTCTGGGTGGAGTACTGGAAGAGCATTTATTACTTGGGAAATGCAAACATAAATCATGCCTTTGTACGGTCGGTATTCTTATGTAAGGTGCTGCAATGCCATGTAAGAATCATTATGTCTTGTATTTTGCATTATAACAATTGCAAACACAATGCCGCCGTACACAATGTACCACAACCTCTTGCGCGCTTTGCAGTCATTTTCTATTTCTCAGTCCAAATTTCTGACTGCCAAAGCTTTCTCTGTTTCACCTTTCACAGGCAACATTTTAAAAGCAATATAATCAACAAACAATATTAAAAGATGGAAAAGCCAAGTTCTATTCACTGAACAATATTTACTTGCAACAATGCTATTCATCATCACAAGGCTTTACTATACAGTGAAGCCTTGCTAAGCATTGCTTCATAGGGACCTATTGTACCATTATAACTTGTACGCCTTCTATTCACGCTTCAGAAAATGTATATCCATCAAGGTAAATAATAAGATAAATTAAACAACATAATAACAAATCAATACCTTCTAGTCCTTATACTGTAGCGGCCACCATGGGCATCACGGCAAGTAGGTGCAATGAGTATGTCACCCTGAGCTTCCATTCCTTGCAATAATAATAGTATCCCCTTGAAGCAGAATAGATTATATGTACTACTACTGGAACTGCTCAATAGATTGGCCCCTTTCCTGGAAAAAGGACAGGCCTTCCTATATTTTAATCTTTCTTCCCATTTATCTAATATCGGCATCAAGTACTTTCAAGTACCTGGTCTGCGAAATACCAGGAGCAGCTCTGGAGACATTGGGGGTCATTTTTTTAACACTGGGCAAATTTGCCCATGGGCAGTAACAAGGTAATCAATCAAATTGTTACATTTATGGTTCTACCTGCAGCTGACTGAAGAAATCCAATCACTGATTGGTTGCTATGGCTTACTGCCCATAGGCATTTTTGCCCAGTGTTGATAAATGACCCCAAAGAGTTTAAGTGACAAAGAGTGGCAAGATGGTGTTGGACGCTAGCACAAGTAAGAGGTATACACAGATTCAATGGTGTAAAAAATGAATCAGTGATAGGCACAGTGATTTATTAGTGTACATTAAGGGGGGTTATTTACTAAACTCCAAATGCATAAAACCCCGAAAAACATTTGTGATTTTCTTTTTTATAAAATCTGACTTTTAAAAAATCACGAATTTTTCAGAATTAATTAAACCCAAGGATGGAAAAGTCCAAATCAGAAAATCCGGCATCTCAGACCTGTCGAGGTTGCAAATAGGTCAATGGGAGAAGATGTGCGCAGGGTTTTGTGCAATACCCCGATGTTTTCATGCAAAAAGCATTCAAAATCAGGGTTTTCGAGGGGAAAATAAAAAAAAAATCTGAGTTTCCAAAAAAAAACCCAGAGAAAATCAAATTTTTTCCCACAAAGCAAATTTTTGGGGAAATGTACTAATAAATAACTGTAAAAAAACCCAAACAGATTTAATCTGAGTTTGTAACATAAAATGTTGAGATAAAATTGGACTTTGATAAATAACCCCCTAAGAGATGCAGCTCTGAATCCTCTTGGCATCAACTTGATTAACCCTATAATCATGGATATTAGGAGCACCTAATATTTGTAGGCTGTGAACATTTTTTATTCCGAAATCAGTTTGAATAGATATAGATTTGTAAATAATCCAATGTCTAATGCAATACACTCAGTGTCGGATTGGGGGGCTCAGGGTCCACACCGAGCCTGCAGCCTCAGGGGCCCCCCACACCATCCCTCGGGCCCCCCAGCTGCATAGCCCCCTCTCCTCCCCAAGCCACCCCATCCCAGCTGCAAACCCCCCAGTGCAATCCGTGCGCACGTACCTTTTTGTGCGTGTTGCGGCCAGGGTCATAGAGGGAGGTAAGTAGTGGCAGTGCAGGGAGCAAGTCTGGGCCAGTTTCCCCGCCTGCACTATATATTAAATAAAAGCAGATGTTTCCATGTGTTTATTTATTTGTGAATAGTGGCTCAAATGCATGAAGCAGTTGCACATTATCCTGTGGCTCCTCATGTCTAATTAATTAATTACAATGCTTTAGTTAACAGTCCTAAATAGAAAGAGTCAGCCACTAGAAAAATATACTCTTCTAGTACACAATTGCTATAAATTATTGGTACCCTCTCAATGCAAGCAAGCCCAGCGTTGGACTGGAGTGTCTGGGGCCCACTAGGGCAGCTACATCAGGCCCCATCAACTTCTCAGGGGCCCCCTCACCCAATCGTTATGCGCCTCCCCCATACCTTATATTTCTCTGTTGCACCTGTGTTTGCAGGAAGTCTGGGGGATGCAGCAAGAGTTTCCAGTGGGGGTGGGGAGTGGAGCAGGACTGGGTTGTCGGAGCCCACGAGGGTCGGGACCCAACAGGTATTTTTCACATGTCCCACCAGCCCAGTCCGACACTGAGCCGGCTGTTTTAATCCTACAATGCATAAACTGTAGAACAAGTCAACGTGCTGTAATTGCAGTGTACATCATGGGTATTAATAACAAAAATAATTAAATAACATAAAAAAAGCAATACTGGATTTTAGGATTGACACATTAAAGAGTGGTGTGCTTCCACCAGTATGCAACCCCTTTTTGGTGTCAGGTACCTCCAGGTGTTGGACCCTAAACTGCCAAGGGCCAAAATCAATAATTTGAGAAAACAAAAACACTATTGACACTACTGGAACAGTTGAACTGATGATGGATGTTTATTCCCTCATAAAATGGTGGCAACTGTTTGGTCTTGCGCAGGGCCCTATATCAAGCACTTTCGCTTCATTCTGGCTATTTCCAACATGGTCTTGTTCCAACCTGATCTGTCCCTTCTCTAGAACAACTTCTTTCACTCACTCTAACACTGCCTGAATGGCAGACACCTCCTTACTTCCTTCCCAAGTTATCAATTCCTATCACCACTCAACCTTATTACGCTCTCCATGTTACTACCCACCCTGAAAGGGGTCTCTAGTTGTTCTGTTTTCATTTCTACTTTTAGAATTGTTGAGCAGTTTATCGTCACTATTGTCACAGTTTATCTTCACTATTGTCGCAATTTATTTGCACTGTAGTCAAAGCACTGGTATGGCCCCTTCAATTTTGTACAGTGCAATGTTGTAATTATCACTGCATGGGCCTTGGTGCAGGATTCGTCCTTGAGCTCCTGCCACTTTGTAGAAGTCCAGCCTCCGCACCTACATAGCCTGTCCTCAATTCATCCTTTTCTATGCATGTCTCTGATGGGCCTGAAAGGGGTCTCCGGTTGTTCTGTATTAATTTCTTCTTATAGAATTGTTGAGCAGTTTATCTTCACTATTGTCGAGCTTGGAGGAAAATTAGTTATTATCCTTCCTTACTAATTAGCTTCCTGGCTAAAAGATTAAAGGCAAAACTGTATTGGGAATAGGTGGGCTAATGAAGGCATTACTCTAGCTAGGCTTATGTATGCATAAATGTAATGGTGTATCTAATATTACTTTCATGAAATAAGCTGCAGCCATTCTTGTTTAACTTTGGGTATGGTATATTAAGTGAATTAATTATCACATATACCTTTAATATGTGCTGAGCTTGATGTCTGATATGGTGAAATGTTTGACAAAAGAACCTATCCGTGTAGCAAAACCTTATATTTATCATTTAGAAGAGCACTACAAAATCCTCAGCAAATAAGTGATACAACCCATTTAATCAATTTCAAAAGAGTAGAGAGGTACAACACACCTCCTTATGGAGCAAGATTAGGGAATTTTGTATTTACAGCAGTTCATTTTTTCTCTCAGCTCCTTTAAGTCTTTCCTTTTTTACCTTACTGTGTTTGTATCTCTGCAGCAAATCCTTTCCATCACTCTCTTTATTATATACTGCTTGATACTCTCATTAATCTCTTCAAATCATTTTCTAAGTATAAACTTATACAGGAGACTCAAGTTGACACAACTGTACAATTGCACCATCAATCAAGTATATAAATAATATATCATCAATAAATATTCATGGCTTGACTATTTATTGTCCTAAAAAAGTCATAGTTCTGCCTTATCTATGCTAAACAATCTTTCTCTACCTGTCAGGCAATGAGATGTCTTTTACCAGGCCCAAAACAGTAATGCAATGAAGCAAGAAAAGGAATATTGTAATGTAATGATATATATAAGTCAGGTGCTCACCAAAATAGACATGGTCTCCAGGTTCTTTTGCCCCAGAACATAAGCAAATATAAAAGAGCATGAACTTGATGAAGTGCAAAAGGAGCACAAAACGTACGTATAAGGCTTTGTGTTCTGAATTTTATGGTAATACATTTAAACTCAGGACTACCCAGGATTTCATGCTGTTTTTTCTGTAGGCCCAAACTACAGGTATGGGCCATGTTATCCAAAATGCTTCCAGATAAGTCTACTAGAAAATCATGTAATCATTAAATAAACCAAATATGCTGTTTTTGTTTTCAATAAGGATTAATTATATCTTAGGCTGGATCAAGTACAAGGTATTCTTTTATTATTACAGACAAAAAGGAAATCATTTTTAAAAATTGGGGTTATTTGGGTTATTACAATAGAGTCTATGGGGTAGATTTATCAAATGGGGAACGTTCGCTTTCACCCTTTGATGTACATGCCTTTAAACATCCCATAGAAAATAATGGAGAGAGGCAGTATTTCACTCTGCAGACTGTGGAGATATCTAACTTTACTCTTTAAATATACCCCAATGGGAGATGGCATTTCCGTAATTCTGAGCTTTCTGGATAATGGGTTTCCAGATAACAATCCCATACCTATATCTTGAAAAGGTATTTATTTATTTATTTTTAATAGACCAGCTTTACACAAACAAGTATTTATGCTATTATAGCTGATACTGTTGATACTTTACAGTTCATATTGTCCTTTTTTGAAAATCCAGAGCGATATACTCTCTTCTTTATTAAAAAAGAAAAAACAACTGATGTAAACGTGCTCTGTTGGAGCACTTATTAATGTGAGATAATTTAGGTTACCCCTTCATTATGAGATGTTTGCAGTCTATTACATTTTCATTCTCTTATTTTGTAGATTAACCTTTTTCAGCCTGGTGTAATATCTCATCTTCTTCATTTTCCCTCTCTGTGGGATATCTTCAAGGCTCAATACTTGACTGGGTAAATGAATAAATAATGTTGTTCATAGAAACACCTGCAACTCTGATAGGCAGGGGTGATCCTGGCCCCTACGCCGCCTGAGGCAGCAGCAGTTGCTGCTGCCCCCCCTCCCCCAGAAATTCGCTCTTAAAGTAGCAGGAGCAGCATATTTGCTGCCCCTGGTACCTAGTGGGGCGCTGCCGCCTGAGGTGACAGCCTCAACTCGCCTCATTGGTGAAGCACCCCTGCTGATAGGGTTATATGACCTTTTCTCAATTCTTTATGCATGCTTATTACTGTGTACCGTTGGATCTACAGTACAGTACAGTTATCCAGGAACCCATTATGCAGAAAGTTCTGAATTATGGTGAAGGCAATCTCCCATAGATTCAACCTTAAAGAAATGATTCACTGTTTTTTAAAATTTTCTCTGTAATAATAACAAAGTACATTGTAATTGATCCAAAGTAAGATATAATTAATCCTTATGGGAGGAAAAACATTCCTATTGGGTTTATTTAATGTTTAAATGATTTTTTTAGTAGCCAAGATATGGCAATCCAAATAACCAAAAGATGCCTTGTCTGGAAAACCCCAGATCCCAAGCATTATGGATAACAGGTCCCATATCTCTACTACATTTACAGTACATTTCAGAATTCATTATTTGAAAACCAACAATGATCTGTTACAGTTACATTTTTTCTTGAACAGTTTTTTTACTCTTCAACGTATCAACCAAGGAAGACTAGATCTGAGCTTTCTCTTGGGATTTAGGCAAACAATAATTTTGCTCTGCAGTCAGTCACAGTGAGTGTTGAGAATGATAATCATGATCTGGATAATTAATAACAACACATTTTTGCAATGGAAATGTATGCTTAAGTGTTAATATATTTCATTAGGATTTGAATTATCTGGCATTCACTCAAATATTTTGTAGAAATGCTGTTTTTTTAGCTGAACCAAAAGGTAATAGATAAGTTGCATTCCTGCTTTAGTCTATATCATTTCTCAACTGAAACACTTACACAAATATAGCGTTATTATTGTAGTGCTTTAATACAGAAATAAATATATTTTTTTGTTTACAGTCAGTCCTAATCACCATATTAAGCATATTTTCATAAAGATGTTCTATGCCCCTCCTATCATTAATACCCTATTCATTCATTTAGTATATTCAGTCATTTAGTACCTTCATAAATTGTTTTTTTTTACCTCCACTGCTCCAACAACATGAAACACCTAGTAGGACCTGGGACATTGGTAGAGAATAAACAATAAGTAAGGTATTTTCCTATATTAAAAAGGGTATAAATTCACAGGAAGGCAGTGTCATATTCCCTCTGTACAAAGTACTGGTAAGGCCCCATCAATATTGTACAGTGCATGGCATAACTATAACTGCAAGGGCCTGGGTGCAGAATTTGCCCTTGAACCCCCTGCCACCCTGAAGAAGTTCCCCCCTCTCCACACCTTCACAGCCTGTCCTCAAACATCCTTTTCTTTTCTCCGATGGGTCTGAAAGAAGTCTCTGGTTGTTATGTATTCATTTCTTCAGTTTATCTTCATTATATTCTTCAATATCTTTATTTTCCTTCACTCTCTTATGTATTTTATTTTATGTTGCCTCTGTTTCATCTTTCCTGTTATGCATCCCTTTTTTGCCTACTTTGTATTTTTCAACTCATGTATGCCATGTTGTTTAGCATGAAAAACATGTTCTTTTTTGAATTAATTTAAATGTATAGGCAAGATCACATATTCATAAGGTGCATCCTACTTATTTCATTCTATATACCTCTGCTCCTCTGCTGTCTTTTTATGTTATTTCCATACCCCAAGTGTGCCCTTAAATTAGTGGTCAGTGATCAGGTCTGCTTTCTATTTAGGGCATGGGTAAGTATTATACCTGAAATATTGGCAGCCTATCGTTGCCTGCACACCCAGCATGACCATTCACCAGAACTGACCTATGAATATGATTTCCAATTCTACAATCAAAAAACTAGAAGTAACATGAGAATCCCAAGCAAGAAACCATTAGTTCAAAATGTATGTGGCAGACAAGAGACAATTGAACACAGTTGTTAATGGAAAATATTTGTTTAGGGACCTTGTGAAATTCAAGAATAACAGGACAATTAGTAGTCTTCCTGTGTTTCTTCTCGTATCATTTTGAAAGTGGAAGGTCACTTTGCCTTTGAGAAACTTAAAGTGCAGCTACGATTTAGCTAAAAGCAACAAAATAAAGTGTGAGCTGCATTTGTTTCAAACATAATTAATGCAATCTCCAAAAATTTTCTAGTTACATCATACATATAGCTTTTAGAAAAATCACATAGTTAAATTGGAGACCTTTGTTCTAATCTCTTTTAAATGGCCTTGTGTATGAACTATGCAACATTAGTTGTATTACTAGAAGTGGGACTATTAAGAAGGAAATCTTTTTTTAACTGGTTCCTCATTTGTATAGACAGATGAAAAATAACAGTTCAGAATCACTGCATTTTTTCTGTTCTCATCAATCAACTGACCCCATCTGATATTAAGGGTCCCACCCCATCCTGCTTAATTTTCTTACTATTTACATATTTAAAAAATAATAATAATTTTAGATTCTTTTTACTCCTTGTTGCAATACAGTTTTTCATCTCAATTTTAACTTGCCTGATAGATTTTTTGCATGATTTATTGGCCTCCTTGTAAATGATAAATATCTTGGCTGTCTCAGCTAACTTGGATGCAAAGAAAATCGCTGGCACACAAGGTAATGCTGGCAGGGTGAACCCTTGCTTAAAGTTGTATTGCAGAATGCAACGTTTTGGGGGACCCCCATTATCAAGCATGCTTTTCTTTGCAACCATTGGGAAGTGTGGTGGCCGATTCCTCCATCGTTGTGCACCAGGGAGTCATTTAATGGGAAGGCCATGGTGTGCGAGTGCATTTAGATACTTTTTCAGCTAACTTGGAAGTATTAAAAGCTTCTTACCCACCTTTATTCAGCAGCTCTACAGTTTGCAATTTCAGCAATCTATTTGCTAAGGTCCAAATTACTATAGCAACCATGCATTAATTTGAATAAGGGGCATGGAATATGAATAGGAGAGGGCCCGAATATGAATAAGTAATAAAAAGTAGCAATAACAATACATTTGTAGCCTTACAGAGCATTTGTTTTTAGATGGGGGCAGATAATAAAAAAAAATTAAGATCAATTAAAAAGTTGTTTAAAATGTGCCATTCTATAACATACTAAAAGTTAACTTAACCGTGAACCACCCCCTTCAGATAGTATTAGCCTGTTTTGTTGTAACAGAGGGATCTCCTTAGCTGGTAAACTGTATGCACCTACCCCACCCCACTGCCCTGTCCACCCTAGTTTCCTCATAATTCCAGAGTTCACGCTCCCATTTTCTTCACACAATCTAATGTTTAGCAAATGTTGGGATATATATAAACCCTAGAGCAGCCTCCCTTTTCCTCCCTTGTCTACTACATTTTCTTACAGTCAGATAACTGCCTCACCATCCTACCGCTCTTCTCATCTCCTTGTCAATTGACTGCCTCTAAAAGTGGCATTAAACATTTTATATATATATATATTGTAACTGTGTCGGACTGGCCCACTGGAATACCAGGAAAACACCCTGTGAGTCCAGGTGTCAATGGGCCCTCCTGCTTCTAAAGATTTCAAGGCCATTCCTTATTTCCTTAAAAAAGAGGCTAAATAGATGGAATAATAGATTATAGTATGTAAAGAAAAGTGAATAGAGGTTGAGTTAGGAGAGGAAGAATAACAATAACAGAGAGTGGGTCCCTGGTCTAAGGTTTTTTGGTGGGCCCCTGGTGTCCCAGTCTGACACTGTATTGTAACAAGAAGGTTTTTTGGTGGGCCCCTGGTGTCCCAGTCTGATACTGTATTGTAACATTAATATACAGTAAATATATGTTGTAGCATTTTGGATGGAACATGATACTGACACAACATGAATCACTTATGCAGCAGACAAAGTAACCCCTCTTTTGTGTTTAAATTAATTCTTGGATAATGGGTCTTAGAGTAAATATCTGCTGAGGAAAGAGATTAGAAACCTGAGATGCCCATTTCCATCCCCTTTCTGTGCAGAGCAACGTCTGTTTTCTTCTGAAGGTATTTCGCTTTGACAATACAGTAAAAAGGAACTGACCAGCAGGTGGTGCCATTGTTACAAAATTCATTATATTGGCAGTTGATAAAAACTTGAATAGCTCTGAAACTGAAAAAAATAAATAAATCATGGTTTAGGGGAAGGCTACAAAAAGCTATCTCAGAGGTTTAAACAGGTTTAACTGTAAGGAATGTAATCATAAAATTAAAGGCCACAGGCACTGTTGTTGTAAACCCAGGTCTGGCAGGCCAAGAAAAATACATGAGCGGTATATGCACAGGAGAATGATTACTGACAACCCAAAGATCACCTCCACAGACCTGCAAGAACATCTTGCTGCAGATGGTGTATCTGCACATCGTTCTACAATTCAGCGCAATTAGCAGAAAGAACATCTGTATGTTAGGGTGATGAGAAAGAAGCCCTTTCTGCACTCATGCCACAGAGTCTCTTGTTGTATGCAAAAGCTCATTTAGACAAGCCACAGTAATTTTGGAACAAAGTGCTTTGGACTGATTAGACAAAAATTTATTTATTTGGTCATAACAAAAATCGCATTGCATGGTGGAAGAAGAACACCGCATTCCAAGATAAACACCTGCTACCTACTGTCAAATTTGATGGAGGTTCCATCATGCTGTGGGGCTGTGTGGCTAGTTCAAGGACAGGTCCTGTTTAAATGTAGGCTTTTGATGGTGATCAAGACTTTTTCTTGTGAAATGGGAGCTGTTAGGGATGCTATGGCATTGGGAAGGAGGGCAGGGAGTTGCAATGTGTCTAGGAATGTTAGAATGTCTCTAGGAGAGGGTAGTGATAGATTTGGGTCATCTTTTACGTTGTAGAGATTAGAGTAGAATTGGGAAGTTATTGGCCCCATCTTTTGGGTTGACTTTATAGTCCTGGTTCGTTGATTGTATTTTATCTATCCTATGTTGTAAGAACTGTTTGATAAGTTGACTTTCCAAGGTTGCATTGATCTGTTACCCATGGCATAGGAGTGGCTTTGACGTTTAGGTAGCTGATTTTTACATCCTTGGAGGTTCAAAAGGTTACATTTCTCCTTATGTTTATTTAACTGGTTTAGTATGTCTGGAGAAGGAGAGCTGCAGCTACAGTATATTTATATACTTTTTGTTCTTTATATAGTATATAATCGTATG